>JAZKJV010011318.1:1327500-2077021 GCA_037367405.1 Ottelia alismoides
ATTCTAGAAATTTGAGTACGTGCGTGTAATTATGCAAAAGGCTGAGGACGTTTGCATAAAAGTTCCAATAAATGCACGTGCAAGGCGCATGGTAGCTCAGGCGGGGCAATTTGGAGATTTGGATCCCCACATGTCACGATGAGGAGCGTCGGATCGTTGATGATCGAAGGGCTGCTGGGAAGTCCGAAGCTGAGTTGTGTTCTACCCCAAATTGAAATGCATGCGATGGTGATTCATCTCAGATCATACGTCGATGCTTCAAGTTGAGTGCAGCGGATCTCTATCCATGTTAGATTCTTTTAGGTTGTGCAATGGTGGCGGTGGTTTTCATTGGATGATCATCAGATCTATCTCCAGGTGGTGTTGCTGTAACGAAATTTCCAGGTGGCTTCATTTGCAGGTGACCGTCTATGCTGCAAATCATACAGATGGTTTGGACTTGTCATTGCGGATTCTAATGGTCGCTTCATGATGATCGGTTCTCCTGGTTTAGATTGATGTGTGTTCTTCGATTTAAGGTCTCACAGTGCTCCTCCAGATGATGGTTTCAGATCCGCTCACTCCAAGCGATGGCGGAGAATCTTCGTTCACGGCTGCTGCTCCAAGGACGGGTCTCGATCAGATGCGGCGAATGATCAACCACCAATTTGTGTGTAGAATTGATCGGGCTCGATATCAGTCTCCAGATGCAAGATGTTCTTCAGTGATGACCTGCAAGGATCTCAGATGACACGAGCTCGATGGCTCGATCCATAACAGAGACAGGAAGGATGAGTAGATGGCCTCCCAGAGGAGGTGAGTGGAGGTCGGACCGCCATTCACCTAACATGAATGGGAAGTTAGATATGGAAGGTAGAACGGAAAAGGGAGGAAATTGAATGTGTGGTGACGATGATCGGATTAGAATCGACAGGAAAATAGGGAAATATGGATAGATTGAGGAGAGGAGAAGAGAGGGATCAAGGAGAAGATAAGAAAGAGAACAGAGAAGAAGAGAAGAAGGATCAGAGAGATGAACTAACCTAGAATCATGACGAACGATGTATGTAGATGGAGGATATCACCTGTGATGCGGATCTCGATGGAGCTTCGTATTCTTGCCTCGATGCGACTTCGGCTCACGGAGGCTCGATGTGGCAGAGCTCAAAGCTGCACGCATGTGGATCTCACTTTTGGTCCTCTTTTTCCTCGCTCGACAGCGGAGTGGCATTTCTGTCACTCACCCTTGACTTCTCTAGAGCTCACGGGAATGGGGAAGAAACCAAAATGGTCGATGCGGAGCTCGGAGAGGAGGGGGATCATATATATAGACGACGATGAATCGGGTCACCGGCGACAGGTGACGGAAACTACGGTTGTTGGGTCAACGGCCGGCCAACGGTGGGCCGTTGAGCAGTTGGGGCGAGGGAGAAGGAGAGAAGATGATGGGCGGTGTGCGGCGTGAGGAAGAAGGGGAGATTGGGAAAGGTGGAGAAAGAGAGAGAAAAAGGAAGAGAGAGAAAGAGGGATATAAAAAATTAATAATTAACTAATTAATTGATTAATGTTAATAATAAATATAAATATATATATTTAGATACTTAATAAATAACTAAATTAATAAATATATAATTAGATATATATATAATTAAGTGCTTAATTAAGAGATTAATTTAATTAATTAGTTAATTAATCAAATATATAATTAGGCAAATATTTAAAATAATTAATAATAAATATAAATATATAAATAAATAACTTAAATTTAATAAAATAATAATATAAATTATGGTACATTGTACAATATACCAATACGGTCCCGAAACCCACATTTTTCGTATTAACTTCGATTTTAGTGAAATCAGTGTCATTTGTAGATAATTAAATAATATGAATTCTAAAATTAAGTTTTCATGATTTGGAGTTCATACGGCAGAGTTATTAGGTCCAAAAAATTTAGGTAGCGGCTTCAAGGCTCGAGATTTATTGGTATTTTTACTTAAGGTATATTTTTATATTTTTATATATATTTTTAGAAGATTTCTATAGAAGGAATTAAGTTAATCAGATTTATAGTTAATTAATTAAAAATTCAGAATTTTCTACATATAGTACAAGTATACAACAGGGCCCAAACGCCAAAACTCACCGATTTTATTCTTTTTTTTATATTTTTAATAAATAGTATTAAATATAAAATGAAGTTTAAAAGTGAGTTTAGTCCGTTTGAAGTTTCTATATATAGTTATCAACATCGGATGTTGGATTTTGCGGTTTTTTCGGTCCATTATAATATTTTTATTTTTGTGATGAAATATTTTTCTGATATTTTTTAAAATAATATATATTTTTATGATCAATTTTTACAAAAGAAGTGATTTGATTTGAGAAGATATGAATGATGAATAAAATTGGTGAAATATTAACATTGTATAAAATAAATAAATTATATTTTTGGTCTTGATTTTCTTGATATTTTTATAGTTTAGGATCCTTATCTCTCCCTACTTATTTATTTTGTCGACCAGGTTAATATTGACCTGGTCTCGAGATTAGGATCAGTCTGTATATATTTTATATCTATAGTTTCTTTCCTATTATTTTCTTTTATTCTTTTTATCTTTATTCTTTATTTTGATAAAATAAATATTATATATATAATATTAATATTTGTGGTTAGATAATTAGTTAGAATTAGTGATCATCTACATATATTTTACCAAGGATTTTAGCAAAACTAAAAGAATAAAGGCGATGAATTGTGGATTCATCAATTGTGATTAGTAACTTTGAATGAAATGTAAGTAAAGGAAGTAATTTAATCAGTAACTTTGGTTCGCACTTACTTGTAACTTGATATAAGCTACTAGAGCTATGATACCACTTATTGAAGCTTTGATAGATATTACTGAAGCATGGATATATTCTGGAGCTTGTATTTCTATTACTGGAGATGGAGTAGGTTCTTACTGGAGCTTGTACGATTATTACTGGAGTTGTTGGAGATGAAGCGGGCTCATTTCATCTCTAATGGGTACAAGGCCCGTTGGATAAAAAATCATATATATATATATAGGGAAAAGGGAAGCTACACCGGGGGTGCAGCCAACTGGCTCCACCCTGCTATTTTTCTTATTGGTTTTTGATTTTTTTGAAGGAAACTTATGGGGATGTACTTAGTTTATTGTGTGGAATATGTGTTTCAAATTTCATGCAAAACAAACATTCCTAGCATGCCCATCTAGATAGGGACAATTTCAATAATTCTGAGACCGTTAAAATGTGATAGTCTTGATGGAGATGATAGCAGTGTCGAATTTAGTTGAAATTGGTATGGTATCATGGTGATATATGGTGATTTAAATCCCCCTAGGTTTCATTTCGAAAGCACAAAAATCAATGAAACAAATGGTCGAGTGCAGCTAGTGAGTTGCACCCAGGGTTGTAGCTAACTAGCTGCACCCGGCCATTTTTTCATTGATTTTTTATGCTTTCGAAATGAAACCTAGGGGGATTTAAATCACCATATATCACCATGATACCATAACAATTTCAACTAAATTCAACACTGCCATCATCTCCATCAAGACTATCACATTTTAACGGTCTCAGAATTATTGAAATTGACCCTATCTAGATCGGCATGTTAGGAATGTTTATTTTGCATGAAATTTGAAACGCATGTTCCACTCAATAAATTAAGTAAATCTCCATAGGTTTCCTTCAAAAAAATCAAAAATCAATGAGAAAAATGCCCGGGTGTAGCTAGTTGGCTGCACCACCCGGTGTAGCTTCCATTTTCCCACATATATATATATATATATATATATATATATATATTGGGGTTGGTGAGTATGCACCCAGGTGCATGTAATTTTAATGCGTCGAGGCCTTACTTTTTTAGAAAATATCATTGTGTATATTCATATGTATATCCCTCCATTATACCATTCGAATTTCATCAGAAATAGAGACTCATATGCCCTCCATTTAGAACGGGTAATTTTAACAGTCTTAGAATTACTGTAATCGACCTGTTCTAGATGGAGGGCATATGAGTCTTTGTTTCTGACAAAATTCGAATGGCATAATGGAAGGATATATAGATGAATATACATGGCGATATTTCCAAAAAAAGTAAAAAAAACATGGAAAATATAGACCCGGTGCATGTAAAATTACATGCACCTAGTTGCATGCTCCCCAACTCCCATATATATATATATATATATATATATATATATATATATATATATATATATATATATATATGAGGAAAGGGAGCCTACTTTGTGAAGTAGGTAACTTACCTACTTCACATTCTATTTTTGCAAACAAAAATTATTATTTTTTTTAAAATACCACCGTGGAATTTCATAACTATATCCCTCTAATATGTCATTCAAATTTCGTCAGAAACAAGACTCTTACGATCTCCATCCAGACAGTCATTTTTTAACGGTCACAGATTTGTTGTATTTTACATGTTATGGATGGAGGCTGTAGGAGTCTCTGTTTCTGATGAAATTTGAATGACATATTAGAGGGATATAATTATGAAAATCCACGTGGCACTTTTCAAAAAAAATAAAAAATTGCAAAAATAGAACGTAAAGTAGTTAAGGTTACCTACTTCACAAAGTAGGCTCCCTTTCCTCTATATATATACATGAGGTAAAGAAGACTGCTCCCTGGGAGTAGCCAACGGGTTGCTCCCACCCCTATTTCCCCCAATTTTTTTTTGGAAAATAAAAATTTGTATATTCATCACTATATCTCTCTAACATTCTATTAAAATTTCGCCAGAAACAGAGACTCCTACGGCCTCCATCCAAACATAGTCTATTTTAAAAATCATGCGACCGTTAAAAAAATGACGTCTGGATGGAGGGCTTAGGAGTCTCTGTTTCTGATGAAATTTTAATAGAATGTTAGATGGATATAGTGATGAATATACAAATTTTTATTTTCCAAAAAAATAAAAAATAAGAGGAAAATAGGGGTGGGAGTAGCCCCGTTGGCTACTCCCAGGGAGCATACTCCTTTTTCCCTATATATATATATGTATATATATATGTGTGTGTGTATATATTTGGGTTAAATGGGACTGCCCCTTGGGAGTAGCCAACTTGGCTACTCCCACCTCTATTTTCCCCTCATTTTCTTATTTCTTTGGAAAATAAAAATTTGTTAATTCATCATTATATCCCTCTAACATTCTATTAAAATTTCGTCAGAAACAGAGACTCCTACGGGCTCCATACAAACAAGGTCGATTTAAAAAATCTTGCGACCGTTAAAAAAATGACGTCTGGATGGAGGGCCTAGGAGTCTCTATTTCTGACGAAATTTTAATAGAATGTTAGAGGGATATAGTGATGAATATACAAATTTTTATTTTCCAAAGAATAAAAAAATGAGGAAAAAATATGGGTGGGAGTAGCCAAGTTGGCTACTCCAAGGGGGCAGCCCCATTTTACCCTATATATATATAGGGTTAAATGGGACTGCCCCCTGGGGGAAGCTAACTTGGCTCCCCCGCGCTATTTCGCCTGATTTTTTTATTTTTTTTTCAAAAATTTGTGGAATTTCATCACTATATCCCTATATTATGTCATTCAAATTTTGTGCGAAATAGAGACTCTTACGGCCTCCATCCAGACAGTCATTTTTTAACGGTAACAGAATTGTTAAAAACGACCCTTCCGGATGGAGGTAGTAGGAATCTCTGTTTCACGCGAAATTTGAATGACATAATATAGGTATATATTGATGAAATCCACGGAAGAAATTTTCCAAAAAAAATAAAAAAAGCGGGTGAAATGACACGGGGGGGCCAAGTTAGCTCCCCCCATGGGGGTAGCCCCATTTTACCGATATATATATATATATATATATATATATATATATATATGCATGCATGCATGCATGCATGCATGCATGCATGTATGTATGTATGTATGTATGTATGTATGTATGTATGTATGTATGTATGTATGTATGTATGTGTGTGTGTGTGTGTGCATGTATGTGTGTGTATGTATGTATCTATGTAAGTATGTATGTATGTATGTATGTATGTTTGTTTGTATGCAGACATGCATGCATGCATGCATGTATGTATGTATGGATGCATGCATGCTTGCATGCATGCAAGCATGTGTGTGTGTGTGCGCGCGCGCGCACGCGCACACGTACGTGTGTATGTGAGGGGGGAATAGGGATGCCCCTTGGGGGAGCTAACTTGGCAACCCCCGTCCTTTTTTCCTCATATTTTTTACTTTTTTAAAAAATGAATCTGTGGAAATACATCACTACATCCCTATATTATGTCATTCAAGTTTCGTGAGAAACAGAGACTCCTATGGCCTCCATCTAGAAAGTCATTTTTTAACGATCGTAGAATTGTTGAAATCGACCCCGTTTGGATGGAGGCCATAGGAGTCTCTGCTTCGCATGAAATTTGAATGACGTAATATAGGGATATAATAATGAAAATTCATGAAAGTATTTTTCCAAAAAATGGAAAATATGGGGAAATTGGGTTGGAGAGCCACGTTAGCTCCCCTAAGGGGCAGCCCTATTTTATCCTATATAGAGAGGGGGGTTTGATGAGCGGCCTCGAGCGACTAAGGTAAAATGATATCAAGGGTCGTTGTGACCTCAACCACTCGGACCAGACTCAACAAGAAAATAAGACCACCAATACAGAAATCAATCAATCAAACAGAGTAAGTGGACTCGCTAATTTATTTTACCTGGTATAGCTAAAACGGTCGAACACAAGGAGCACATAATGCAGAAGCTACGAAGTAGTCGGAAAACCAAGAAAAATAAAGCAAATGATAGTTTTTATATTTTTTCATTTTTTTGTAATGTTTATGATTTTCAAAGTAAGAAAAAGAATAAAAGAAGCTCAAAAATCAATACTCAATCAATTATTTAAAGCACCAAAAATACTCAAAAATTCCAAACAAAAATATTTTTGTATTTTTTAAAATAATAAAGCATTTTTGTGAATTTTCTTGAATTTTTTATTTTTAATTAATTTTCTAAAAATGAAATAAAGTCAAAAACAACCAATGATGTACAGCCGGAATCTAAAGGTAAATTAAAATTAACTAATATGCCTTAAAATTCGAGCAGCAATTTTATGTGAAACTACAAAAAATCTAACTACTACACTGAAAATACATTTTTTTTTTAATTTTTATGAGTTCTTAATGATTTTTATAAGATTTTTATTATTTTTCAATTTTTATGGTTTTTGTAAAAGGGAATGAGATGAAAATTGGCTACAAACTAAAACAACATAAAATAAGCAAACATTGAATTTTTTAGAATTTTTCAAGGGTTTTTAATATTTTTAATGGATTTTATAAAGCAAACAGGAGCTATTTTTAGTGTTTTTGAACTTTAGAAAATACTAAATGAAATCAAAATAGAATAAAAAATTCACCAAAATTCCTACACCATGGCAGGTGCCACGTGTCAAAATTTCGTGAATTTTGGAGCTGAGATGCTATTTATCTAATTAAAAATAAAACACACAGCATACATGGACCAAACTGCAAAGAAAACATGTTCTGGGACCAAATAAGAACATGCACAAAAAACTTAGGGTCCGATCTGTAAATTTCTCACTAAATTGAGCACATGTTGGAAAACAGCATGCACAGGGGTATATTTGCAAATACTAAAACTAAATATGCAAACAATAACAACAACGAAGTTCAGGTTACATATTGTAAATTACCTAGAAAAACACGTGACGAAGCACGTGGGTCCACACATGTAGGACTAAAATGCAAATATAGAAAACTACATGTGCCAAAGTGCAAAATGGTCTACTGTATACTTTATTTTACAGACTAAAAGACAAACTAAAATAAAGACAGGGTAGACTGAGCAATTTACCCCTGGAGGCACGTGAGCATGCACGTGGCGAGACAGGTGGTGGTCGCTGGTTGGAGCTGAGCGTGCGGCTCTGACGCGTCAGGGATGGCAGTCAGATGTCGATGATGTGGCTAGTACGGGGGCCATTAGATCTGACATCTAACGGCCTGACAGCTCCAGACAATGGATGGCTGAGATGGCATCTAGACGAGGGGGTCAATCCGACGGCAGAGGGAGGCCCTATAAGAACAATGCATGGGCGAGCTTCGCCAGAGCATCGGTGAGGATCTGAAGCTCCGATGAATGATTGGTCGGTGCCAAAAGAATCGTGAGGCCCTTCCGCGTCGAATGTCCAGCTCTGATGGAGTCGTGGACGGTCGGATCTTCGTGACGACGGCTGAGACTTTGGCGAACTCTGGCGAGGGTGGTCGAAGGTGATCTGGGTAGTCTCCACGTACGCTAAGGCATGCAAGAGAAGGCTCGGACTCAGAGTAAGGATCCGGTCGGGGTTATTTGGCCTAAAATAGAGAGAAGCGGGGTGAATGGAAGGTGGGTCTCAGGAGAAGGCGATAAATGAGACCTATCTCCTAATATTGGCAAATCGAGCCAAGGTCAGGGTGAACAGATGGCGAGGGAAGATGGAGGGTGAGCTGATGTGCCGATCGAAGCGGGTGGATGACGGAGACGAGGCTCTGACCGGCTGGTCGGAGTTGGCGGAGCGACGACAAGGTGTAGATGAAAGATTGAACAGATAAAGGAGCTAGGGACTACTGAAGAGATACCTGAAGGTCCTAATATGATCCTGAGCTCCAGGGGAGTTGGACGGGGGGGTCTTTGCCTCGACTTCGTTGCGGCTGGTGGAGGAGGCTCTTCGTGGCGGTGCTCCAGCCACGATAGGTGAGCGTTGGCTGCACAGCTCCTCTCCGATGACCAAAGGTGGCCTCCGGTTGCTGTCACCAAGGGGAAGATGTCTAGGGTATCATAGAAGGGTACGGTGCGAGCTGCTGAGCTGAGGAGGCGAGTGAAGAATTTATAGTTCGTCTCAGGGACCGGAAGAAACGGGTCGAGGTGCGCGAATCGAGGGGCAGATCCCTAAGGGAATCAACGGGCGAAGGTCTTGGATCCCCCCTCGATAATCGGAGCCTCGAATCCAAGAAAATAGAGGTCGGATCGGATTTGGAGAATTAGGAGAAAAGAGCGCAAAACCCGGATCCACGCGAGGGGAGGTCCGGGAGGGGAAGCTGACCAGGGTCAACATTCCTCCTGGACCAATCAGAAAATAATTAGTCAAAAATATTTATAAAATCAATTAAAAATAGCAAATGATTTTAAATTAAAAAGTGTTCAACATGAAAAATATTTATTATTTTCCAAATAGATTTTCTTTGATTTTTATTTATTTTTAGAAAAATAATTTATGGTATATACATTATATTATATTATGTACAGGTATAAAATACCTTTGAATTTTGTACAATTATTTTTATTTTCTTATTTTTATATAAATACCCTAACTTTATATTTTATTTATTTACATCATAATTTTTGGAGTATAAAATTATTTTTTTTTTATTTTTTTTATTTTTTTACAATTATAAATTAAATAGGGAAGGATACCTGTTTACAAGTATTATGTACAAGGTGAGAGAGAGAGTTTGATTTATTTTTATTTTATTTTTAGTTTATTTTTCTAATTTTTATTTTATTTTTAGAAATATATACAAGGAAGTAAAAATGTCTTTTTATTTTTATTTTTATCAAAATAAATTATATACATAAAAGGTGTATATGTACAAGGCTAGAGTGGCCCTATCTCTCTCTACTTCTTTTATTTGGCGATCAGACCCATACTGGACATAGGAATGTCAATCTGGGTCTACCCATTGGGTACCCAACCCGAACCCGTCCCATTTAAGGACCTAAAACCCGTCCCATTTACTTTTGGACGAGTTTGGGTTTTAAATTGACTACCCATACGGGTATGGGTATGGGTTTGGGATTTCCTTGTGGGTACCCGAACCCGAACCCGCCCCAAACCCGAATAAAAAATATATATAAAGATAGATGTTTGTGTTGCATTTTAATCAAACTAGCCCCAAATCCATTTCATATCTAATATGTATCGATCTACACATAAATATCCAACTCAATTTTCTCTTCCCCATCCATTTATTCATATTCAACTAACTTTTTATATCTCCAATAAATAAAAATTATCAACACAAAAGAGTTAAATAGTTAACATATATAAACCTTTAATATTCTCTATATATTGCACATTTTTATGAATCGTCATATTACACGATCTCACTCTATTTTGTCTATCTGTGAAAATATTATATATATTTATAAACAACTTAAGATTTACCATGTCAAAGATATGGGTACCCATTGGGTACACGGATATCCGGCGGGTATATGGGTACCCGCTAGAAATTACCTGTTTAATAAATGAGCGGGTATGGATAGTATTATTATAAATGGGTATGGGTTTGGGAATAGCAATACCCGCCCCAAACCCGACCCGCTGACATCCCTAACTGGACCCTCTCTTGGGTTTGAGTCACTCAATATTTATTCTAAGTATTTCCTTCTTTTTCTTTTATTCTTTATTCTTTTATTTTTCACAAATACATGCTAATTATGAAATATTAACAAATGCATGCTTATTGCTAATTTATTATATTTACAACTATATACATGATGCTTTGCCAAGATAAGTAGCTAAAATAAAAGAATAAAGAGTGATGAATGAGGATTCATCAGGCTTCCAATGAGGTGGGTACTTCTTGGATGTATAGAAAGCCAACTATCTCGTCCGTTAAATCTCAATCTAACGGTTCTTTATCCTAAAGGATATTTAAGTACATGTGTTTTCATTTTGAATTTCATTCAATCCTTTTATTTTACCATTTTAGCTCGTCTGAATTGGAATTTTTTGTTGCTATTTATGCACGAGGTTTCACCAAGGTGGGTGTAGCATTTTTGCATCATGCGGAATGACTGAACTCTTTCTAAAATACTAATTGTCATTGTAAGATTGTAAACTTCTTTGTAAAATAAAATCAAACTTAGTAATATGTTTATTATTCTAATTGTAATTTAGGTAATGCCTTTGTAAAACTTTGTGCTTTTTTGTAATGATCGTATGGAGATCTGCAAAAAAATAAATAATCAAATATTAAGCAGAAAGAGAAAATGTAAAAAAATTGAGGTTTATTGTTAGAAATATATAAACAACTAATAGTTAAAAAACAACATGAATTGTTAGAAATGACATGAGATTTGTAAAAAAAATTGTTTGACATTATAAAAATGATCTGAGATTGTAAAAAAATATGAGATTGTAGGAAATTGATAAAAGAAATATTAAATGTAAAAAATAATCTTATATTGTAAAAATGATTTGAGATGTGAAAGAAACGATATGATATTGTAAAAAAATACCTGAGATTGTAAAAAAAGATATGAATTTATTAGAAATTTATAAAGAAAAAGTAAATGTAAAAAAATGAGATTCTAAAAACAACATGTGAATTGTAAAAAAAAGATCTGAGATTGTAAAAAACGATCTCAGATTGTACAAACTGATCGCATCCTCCCTCGTCCGCATCCCTCCTCCGCCCTTCTCCTCCATCACCCACCTCCTCCACACACACTCTCCTCCGCCCACACCCCTCCTCTATCCAAACTCTCCTCTACCAATCTCCTCCACGATCCACCTCCTCCATGCACAAACACCGCCTCCACGTGACGCCGCCTCCATTGCCTGCCAGAAAAAAAACAATGGAGAACCATCTTTTCTCCTAATTTGAAGATCAAAGAAACGTCGGACCGTTGCTAGAATAAGTCGATGTACATCCATATCTATTGCTGGAAGAGCAGCATGACCATATCCACCGCTGACGTTCTCCCTCTGTCGTCGTTGCACGCCATCACCGACATGCAACAATCCCCACCCCACGTGCCAGAGAGAGAGAGCGACGGGAGATTATTTAGGAGATGTTTGTTGTATTCTAAATATAGAATATGCCAAATGACCATAATAGATTTTTCAACATTTAAAAAATTATAGATAGCGATCCATTAATCATAAACATCCGATTAATTATGAATGGATAAGATGGTTGGCTTTCTACGCATCTAGGAAAGGACCATCTTATTTGAGGTTTTCCCTATATATATATGATATCTTTCCAATAGGACTTGGTCCTTCCATCCTTAAGGAAGGCCAACGATCACATGCATCCAAAATTGATCCATCGATTGTAATTAAAGATATTCTGTTATTATTATTTAATTAATCAAAAACCTATTTCGATCATTCATTATCTAAATATATTATGTAATCATCTAAAATATCTATTCATTAATCTCTCTCCTAATTTGTCATTCGGGTTGCCTCTCTCTCCTAATTTACCATTCACGTTGCCACCTTCAATCCATTCCAAAACCCTAACCTCACATGCACAAAAACAGGAGGAATGGGAGGATGTGCACGACAGCAGCGTTGGTGGTGTACTCCGATCGTCTCCGTCATCATCAAAGGCCTAATCAACCTCCTTGTCACCTTCATCTCTGCCTTCACCGTCAACAGGGCATCCGTGCTGGAGCATCATGAGACATCAACATCTTCACCACATCGCGGAGGTGATGATGGAAGTGTGTGAGCGAAGGTGACGACGGTGACGCATGAGCGGAGTTGACGACATCATGTGCGGTCTCATTGGTAAGTTTGTCACGCATGTGCCAAGGACAACGTGCCAGTCCAACCTGGATGGTGGGGGATTTGTCCAAGGACTACGCGTGAGTGGTGGTGACTATCAGAGAAGTTCTTCATGCAAGCGAGGACGATAAAAAAGTGTTGTACTCAGTACTAGATGAAGAACAATTCGCAGTTTGATACAATATTGATGTGTATTATATAAATTTGATTTGTATTATACATATTTATTATTAATTTTTACATTTCAATTGGTTGCGAATGAAAAATGTAATTTTTTATATATCTTGTATATTTAATGGCACTACACATTTTGGTTGTGCATTACACATTTTAGATGTGTATTATGCATATTTGATTTGTATTTGATCATCAATTAAGCATGAATGACTACCGTATTTTTACAAAGAACCATACAAAATTATTTATATGAAGAACCATACAATCGTTATAAAGAACCACACATTAATTACTAACATGAATTGTATTTTATAAAGAACCAGATAAAATTTACAAATAACTGACGACTTTTTGAATGAACCACAGATTGTACCAAAAATATAAAATCGTTATAAAGAACCACACATTAATTGTTAATATGAATTATATTCCACTAAGAACCAGATAAAATTTACAAATAACTGACGACTTTTTGAATGAACCAAAAATTCTACTAAAAACATACAATCGCTACAAAAGGAACAACGGATTCTACAAAAAAACATGAGAGGATACAAACATATGCCCCACGTAATGTTGTCCAGCATAAAATTGGACATTATTTAAATATGATATTGCGAAAAATACCAAAAATAAAACTAACTAAATTTAGTATTTCAAAATATTAAGTGGCTTGCATAATTAATGCAAAAGATGATGACCACAATGCCCTTTTGAGCAAATAAATTGACGATGCCGTTAGATTTGAATCCAACAGCTAAGATCGTTGGCCTTACTTAAGGATGGAAGGACCAAGTCCTATTGGAAAGACCATATATATAGAGAGAGGGGGGGGCTTATCCAATAGGTCATGTGCCCATTAGCATCTTGGTGAGCACTAATTTGGGTCATACTTGTGTATTAGCAATAACTATATTTCTAATTATAAGCTAACATATATTTAACAATTACTATATTTTCAACTATACAGTATCATTAAAAAAGAGAAGAAGGTTTTGGAAAGAAAAGATTCAAATAAATGATTTCGTGCGGATGATTAAGATCCAAATGACAAGAAGTAATAAATATACTCTGGTCAGGTAAATGCTTGTTGTGAGATCAGTAATATCAAGATGATGATCAGTACATCCAAATAGTTATCTTGTACAGAATTTAGTAATACATATACAATGGCTAAGTAAATGTGTGTTGTGAGATCAGTTATAACATAACAAATGATTAGTAATACCAATATGTATGTAATGCGCATTGCATTCATTTCTGTAATATTTTTTTCCTTTTTCATCAACGAAGCATTCCATTTATTTCACTAATTCGTTTTTCATTATGTGCATGTATTTAATAACTTCTTTTTCAAAGTACTATTTTCATATTAATCGTATTTAAGGTGAATATATTAATGATTATATGTTACTTTCTTACTTGAGCAATGTCCGTAACTAACTAACTATTTATTTTATTATTATTGATCTCATAGTAGACATTACTTGAGAATTGTATATATATTACTGAACATGAAGACATAGATATATACATTACTGAACACGCAACAAAAATTTACTTGAGAACTGTATATATATTACTTGAGTATTGTCTCTAAATTACTGGATTCTATTCAAAGTAATAATAAATATGGAAATTACTGACCATTTGTTATGGTTCTACCGACTTCACAACAAGCACTTACTTGACCAGTGTATATATATTACTGAATTATGTACCATATAATAAAATGAATGTAAATTACTAACCCTTGTTTAGATATTATTGATCTCACAGCAACCATTTACTAGACTATTGTATATATATTACTGACCTGAGTGTTTGGATCTCGATTTTCTGCAAGAAATCATTGATTTGAACGTTTTCTTTCAAAAATGTTCTTCCTTTTTTTAGGACATGATATAATTCGAGTATCACTTATTGTCCTTCGAAATAGGTAACCACTCAATTGGTAATACACGTGTGTGGCCTACAAATGGTGCTCATCGAAACGCTAATAGGCATAGGGCTCATTGGATAAAAATCATATATATATATAGGCAAAAGGGAAGCTAAACCGGGAGATGCATCCAACTAGCTACACCCGACCATTTTTCTTATCGATTTTTGATATTTTTTCAAGGAAACCTATGGGGAATCACTTAATTTATTGAGTGGAATATGTGTTTCAAATTTCATGCAAAATAAACATTCCTAACATAGCCATCTAGATAGGGTCAATTTCAGCAATTCTGAGACCGTTAAATGTGATAGTCTTGATGGAGATGATAAAAGTATCGAATTTAGTTGAATTTGGAATGAGACTATGGTGATATATGGTGATTTAAATCCTCCTATGTTTCATTTCAAAAACACAAAAAATTAATGAAAAAAATAGCCGGATGCAGCTAGTTGGCTACACCCTCGGGTGCAGCTTCCCCATCCCCATATATATATATATATGGGGGGGAGTATGCACACAGGTGCATATAATTTTAAATGCACCGGGGCCTATATCTTCCATGTTTTTTTACTTTTTAGAAAATATCAGCATGTATATTCATCCCTATATCCCTCCTATATGTCTTTCGAATTTCACCAGAAATAGAGGACTCATATGTCTTCCCTCTAGAATAGGTAATTTTAACGATCTTAGAATTGTTGTAATCGACATGTTCTAGATGGAGGACATAAGAGTCTCTGTTTCTGACGAAATTCGAATGACATAATGGAGGGATATATAAATGAATATACATGTGATATTTCCCAAAAAATATAAAAAAACTTGGAAGATATAGCCTCGATGCATGTAAAATTACATACACCTGGGTGCATGCTCCCCGACCCATATGTGTTGTGTGTGTATATATATTATATATATATATATATATATATATTATGGAATTTAATGGGGTTGTCCCTGGGGCAGCCCAACATGACTGTCCCGCTCCTTCATTTCAGCATTTTCTTTATTTTTTGAAAAATTCATCATATATATTCATCCCTATATCCCTCTTATATGTCATTCGAATTTTGTCAGAAACAAAGACTCCTGCGGCCTCCATCGAGATGGTGTTGATTTAAAAAATCATGTTATCGTTAAAAATAACTGTCTGGATGGAGGTCGTAGGAGTCTCTGTTTCTGATGAAAATTCGAATGGCATATAGGGAGGGATATAGGGATGACTATACATGGCAATATTTTTTGAAAAAAAATAAAAAAATATCGAAAATGGTGCGGAGGCAGCTATGGTTGGGGCAGCCCCCATTAACCTCATATATATAGAGAGAGAGAGAGGGCACTTCAAATGAGGTGGGGTCGTACCAATATTGTGGTGAGCCTTCAATAGGATTCGTCGGATCCCAATCTGACGGTATCATCAAAAATCATGTCCAAAAGGGCAATTCTGTCATCCCATTTTTTTTATAAATTCGACTTTCATTTAATGGATTTGAATTACCATCTAATGTTTTCTGGATTTGGTATTTTGAATCATACTTTACTGGTCTTTTCCAATTTTATACTCGAATGAATTGGGTTAAGCCATATCTTTGTAAACGCCCGCAAGATTTTGTGAAAATGTATGGTCTTTTTGTAATTTCGGTAATGATTCGTTTTTCACATTTTCGTTTGTAAATTGATAATTCTGTTTTGTAAATGGGTACATTCGTTTTGTAAACTCCAATGAGTTTTTGTAAGAGTAATTATCCTCTTTGTAAACTCCGGTCTTTTTTTCTAAATGTATATATTCATTTTGTAAAATTTCCGTGACCTTTTGTAACTGTATCGCGCTCTTTTGTAAAATTCCCGGAGAGCTCTGCAAATAAAGTAAAAGAATAATGAGATTTTTAAAAAAATGAATCAATATGTAAATCGAAAGGTCAATTATGTAAAGTATCAAAAAACAATGTAAATCTATGCATTACCATTGCACATCCACCGATCGACCCCCTTTCACCTGGAGGAACCTCACATCCCTCGACGAAAGCCCCTTCGCCATCGCCGCCGGCACCACGCTTAAGATGCATCACGTCTCCTTCCTTCGCATCTTCCTCCTCCGGGACACATCCTCCATCGTCGAGAAGCTTTGCGTGGAGGAGGATATCGATGACGTCGACGGCTGATCGTGAGGGAGAGAGAACGCCGCTGCTGGACAATCGTGCACGCGAGAGAGGATATGCGCCACCGTCGCCGAATCGCGAGAGAGAGGGGAGGAAGTGTTGTTGTCAATCAATGGAGAGAAAGAGAGAATGGAAATAACATAATGACTTACTATAAAAATAGGATCTATGGTTGTCACATTCTATATTTAGAATGTGTCAATGACGAAAATGGGTTTTTCAGCCATTAAATTAATTTAATTAATGTATCATTAAATCCAGCCGTGAGATCCAAAATAGAAGGATGAGATTGAGGGCTCACCACAATATTAGTGAGACCCCGTCTCATATGAAATTTCTCCTATATATAGGGGACCTTTCAAATGAGATGGGGGCTTTTCTGAAATTGTAAAGGCCACTGTGAATTTAGTAAAAACTCTGTTACAATTTTGTAAAAGTATAAACTGCACATTGTAAAAAAATGAATTTCGTAAAATATAGCATCCAAATTTAAATTAACATTTCCATCCAATATAATAATATTTTCATAATTTTATTTCACTATACATGTTGTGTTAATATTTATTGTTATATGTATGAAACAAGAAATTGTAAAATATATTGGGAAAATACCTAAATTGAGGGTGGCTCACCATATATATGGTGAGACCCCGCATCATTTGAAATTTCTCCTATATATATAGAGAGAGAGAGAGGAGTGATCCTATGAGAGCCAAAACCTGTGAGAGCATGAGAGCATTGATTTTGGACCACATGATTCAATCAGGAGAGAGAAGACCAGGAGAGAGAAAATAGAATCATGTGGTCCAGAATCATTGCTCTCATGCTCTCACAGATTTTGGCTCTCATAGGATCACTTATATATATAGGGTTAAATGGGGCTTGCCCTTGGGGAGCTACTTGGCTCCCCCGCGGTATTTCGTCCGTTTTTATTTTTTTAAAATTTCTTCAATGAATTTTCATTACTATATCCGAATATTATGCTATTAGAATTTCGTACGAAACAGAGACTCCTACGGCCTCCATCCAGACAGTCATTTTTTAACGGTAACAGAATTGCTAAAATTGACCCCATCCGGATGGAAGCCGTAGGAGTCTTTGTTTCGCACGAAATTTTAATGACATAATATAGGGATATATTTATGAAAATCCACGTAAGAAATTTTCAAAAAAAAAATTAAAAAAACGGATGAAATGTCGTGGGGGGAGCCAAGTTAGCTCCCCCATGAGGGCAGCCCTAGGGGGCCCTTACAATAGGATGCATCTTCAAGAAGGCCACCATCTTTTTTGTAGAAAACACGAGCACTTTAGTAGAATGTGTATACAGTTTGTATTATAATTGCACACTATAAATACAAAACCATATACAAAACTGCATATTATAATACAAACATTAAAACTTCATATGTATATGTATTCTAATAAAGTCGTCATGTTTTCTACAAAAAAAGGGTTGGCCTTCCCGAACTCAGGAAGGACCAGTCATAATTTGAATGAAATCCTATACATATACATATATATAGCCTTTCAAATGAGATGGGGGCTTTTCTGAAATTGTAAAGGTCACTGTGAATTTAGTAAAAACTCTGTAACAGTTTTGTAAAAGTATAAACTGCACATTGTAAAAAATGAATTTTGTAAAATATAGCATTCAAATTTAAATTAACATTTCCATCCAATATAATAATATTTTCATAATTTTATTCACTATACATGTCGTGTTAATATTTATTAGTATATGCATGAAACAAGAAATTGTAAAATATATTGAAAAGTTGTCTAAATTGAGGATGGCTCACCATATATAATATATATATAGTGAGACCCCACCTCATTTGAAGTTCTTCTATATATATAGGATTTTTATCCAATGCGTACATGGCTCATTAGCATTTCGGTGAGCACCATTTGTAGGCCACACACGTGTATTACCAATTGCGTGGTTACATATTTCGAAGGATGTTGTTTTTGGAAGGAGATTAATATGCAAATCGATTTACAATAAGTAGTATTCCAATTATATCGCGTCCTAAAAATAGGAAGATCGTTTTGGAAAGAAAATATTTGAATCGATGATTTCTTGCAGAAAATCAAGATCCAAATGCTCAGGTCAGTAATATATACAAAATGGACAAGTAAGTGCTTGTTGTGAAGTCAGTAATATCCAAAACAACGGTCAGTAATTAACATTCATTTTATTATATGGTGTAGAATTCAGTAATATATACACAATGGTCAAGTAAGTGCTTGTTGTGAAGTCAGTAAAACCATAACAAATGGTCAGTAATTTCTATATGTATTATTACTTTGAATAGAATTCAGTAATTTAGAGACAATACTCACGTAAATGATTGTTGCGAGATCAGTAATATCCAAACAACGATCGGTAATTTACATTCATTTTATTACATGGTGCAGAATTTAATAATATATACACAATGGGCAAGTAAGTGCTTGTTGTGAAGTCAGTAATATCCAAACAACGGTCAGTAATTTACATTCATTTTATTACATGGTGCATATTTCAATAATATATACACAATGGACAAGTAAGTGATTGTTGTGAAGTCAGTAAAACCATAACAAATGGTCAATAATACGTGTATGATTCTCAAGTAATAGCTACTATGAGATCAGTAATAACAAAGTAATGGTCAGTAAGTCATGGGCATTGCTCAAGTAAGAAAGTAACTATTTGTTAATGCAATGCACATTACATAGACAATGGTATTACTAACCATTTGTTATGTTATTACTGATCTCACAACACGTATTTACTTGACCATTTTATATATATTACTAAATTCTATACAATGTAACTATTTGGATGTAAATTACTGATCATTGTCTTGATATTACTGATCATATTACTGATCTCACAATAAGCATTTACTTGATCAAATTATATTTATTACTATCATAGCGTTTGGATCCTTAATCATCCGCGTGGAATCATTTATTTGAATCGTTTCTTTCCAAAACCGTCTTCCAATTTTTAAGGACGTTGTATAATAGGAAATATAGGATTTTTTAAATACGTGGCAGCCTATAATTAGAAATATAGTTATTACTAATACACGTGTATGGTCCAGAATGGGTGCTCATTGAAACGTTAATGGGCACATGGCTCATTGGATAAGCCCTATATATACATATATATATATATAGGGAAAAGGGAGTATGCACCGGCGGGTGCAGCTAACTAGCTCCACCCGGCCATTTTTCTTATTGATTTTTATTTTTTTTGAAAAAAACTTATGGAGATTTACTTAGTTTATTGACAAGAATTATGTGTTTCAAAATTTCATGCAAAAACAAACACTCCTAGCATGCCCATCTAGATATGGTCAATTTCAATAATTCTGAAACCGTTAAAATGTCATAGCCTTGATGGAGATGATAGAAATGTCGAATTTAGTTGAAATTGGTATGATATCATGGTGATATATGGTGATTTAAATCCCCCTATGTTTCATTTCAAAAACACAAAAAACCAATGAAAAAAATGGCCGAGTGCAGCTAGTTAGCTACACCCGCCGGTGCAGCTTCCCCAACCCTTTATATATATATATATATATATATATATATATATATATATATATATATATATATAGGTTAAAGGAGGCTACTCCCTGGGTGTAGCCAATTGGCAACTCCCACCTCTATTTTCCCCTATTTTTTTATTTTTTTTGAAAAATAAAAATATGTAAATTCATAACTACATCCCCCGAACATGTCATTCCAATTTCGTCAGAAATAGAGACTCCTATACCCTCCGTCTGAAGGGGGGTCAATTTCAGCAATTCTGAGACCGTTAAAATTTGACGGTCTTGAAGGAGGGGATAGAAGTCTCGAATTAAGTTGAATTTTCAATGACATCATGGTGACATATTGTGATCTAAATTCCAATAGATTTCATTTTAGAAAAATAAAAAAATACAGGAGAAAAGGGGTGGGAGCATGTAAGTTGGCTACACTAGGGAGCGTACTCCATTTTCCCTATATATGTGTGTGTGTATGGAAATTATCCAACGGACCATGTTTCCATTAGAGTTGTAATGAGCACATTCATTTTTTACCAATATTTTCTATCATTTTGAGTTCAATGTGTATTTATTTACAAGTGTTGTATCATATTCTTACTACTAGTAACTATTTTAATATAAAGAAACCTTAAATGCATACAAAATGATTGTATTATTATTCGTATTACTAGTATCATTTTATTCTTACTAATGATCATTTCTCGTGAATCTATGATTTTCTTTATATGAAAATAGTTACTGATAGTAAGAATATGATATAACAATTGTAAATAAATAACCATTGAATTCAAAATGATAGAAAATATTGGCAAAAATGAGTGTGATCATTACACTCTATTGGGCTGGTGTGTGTGTGTGTGTGTGTTTAATGGGGTTGCCCCCCTGGCGGTAGCCAACTGGTTGCCCCGCGTCATTTTTCGATGAAATTTTTTGGGGTTTTATAAAATATTACCATGGTTTTCATCACTATATCTCTCTAAATGTGTCACTCAAATTGCGTCAAAACAGAGAACCCTATGCTCTCCATCTAGAACAGGTAGGGCATAAGGGGTCTATGTTTGTGACAAATTGAATGACATATTTAGATGGATATAGTGATGAAAATACATGGCGGTATTTTTTAAAAAGATATCAAAAAATTTTGTCGAAAAATGATGCGGTGCCAGCCAATTGGCTATGCAAAGTGGACATACAGGGGAAATGAAAGCAGAAACTAATGGAACAAGACTCTCTCTTCCCTCCCACATGTTCAATCTTTTTTTAGTTGTTTTCAGTTCGTGTTCCCTCCCTCGCGTTATTGGGTATATACCCTCATTTTGTTTCTGAGATTTCCCCTCCACTAGTTCACTTCGCTCGACGACTCTTGCAAAAGCTTATGGTAAGACTAAGTGGTCGATGTCAATGGGAACTTCATGCTACTGTCGCTGGGCTGGTGATGTCAATGGGAACTTCATGCTACTGTCGCTGGGCTGGTGCTCACTTGTAGGACTCGGAAGGGGGAAGTAAAAAGAACAGTGACTTATGGAAAGATAGAGGTAACAAGGTTCAAGTTCCTCTCATTCCGCAAGAATGTAGGTACTCACATCCGAGGTTGCTTCATTGCCACCACGTCCTGACTTCTATGCCGGAGATATAAAGCGAATGCACGGAAAAGAACGAGAATTGGATCGACTATGGCTAAGCATTCGAAGCAAGATTACACACTCAAACTCTCTTTGCTGAGAGACCGGAGCATTTGGTGGAACCGGTGAACCACTCGTCGCTTCTTACTGATGTGGTAAACAACATAGAGGAAGAAATAAAGGAATATCTTCTCGAGGCAATCATATTTCTTTCGGCAGATATGTTCTTCAGGCACTTGAACCGCTTGGATCGCAGCTAGACAAATAGAAGCTGGGTGAAGAGCAATGACACGATATGCACGAAAAAATATGGATACGCATATTTCCCGACAAACCCGTTAAACTAAGACCAGCAAAAACACGTATGGGTTCCGGTAAGGGAACCCCCGAATATTCGGCAGCCATTGTTAAAGTCGATCAAATACGTTGAAATGGTTGGAGTACCAGAAATCGTAGCTAAAGATGCTATGTCAATAGTGCATGGAAAACGGAGTTCCCCCAACCCTCACTCATGGCAACCTTCCGGTCGCCCAAAAACCTATAACTCTAGTCACTACTCCCACTGGGGTTAGGAAGTCAGTCCCACAACCCAAAGCTGCGAAGAACAAATAAAATTTGCTGCAAAAATCGGCTAACGAGGGTATTCCTACGTATGAGAACATTGTAATGGTGAAGGTCAGGGCCAAAATAGGATTCGTTTTGGCCTAGAGCGCCCAAATCTGTTATTTTATTTGACACGGGTTTGCCGTAATTCTAAAAATATGGTGAATGCATTTATCGTCATTAATACATAAATGAAAATACTAATTAGTAGTGATTCAATTCCTTCTATGGTTCCACATGAGAAACCAACATAGCAGAGGATAGGCTGGTTTGCTTAAGGAGAATTCTTTCTATGATTATACATGATGCATCGAATTTCTGGCCCCGGGGAAGAAAGAGGTCGCGTGGAATCTGGAGAAAGGTTGCCTTGTTGTCTGAGGCGGGGGATTGAGGGGGAAGCTTGAGGCCAACAAGGGTGAAGTGAGAGGTGACTCACTCCAGACTGATTTAGACTCTTTCCGTGTACACTACAATCACGAGACCAAGGGCATAACTTCTATGCTTGATATTCTAGAAAAAAAGCACCGAAACAAAAGAGCTGAAAAGCATAATAGATCTCGGACACAAAGTCAGAGAGAGCTTATCTAAAAAGTTATCTGTCATGGTCTGCCAAGAAGGTCCCACTCGGAGACTTGGGATCTCAGCACGAAATGTGAAGGTGAAGCCGGCCTCAAAAAGAGAATCAACGCGGGGGCTGAGTAGGCTCAATATAGGGAAATTACCTGAGAGTCACTCCTTCAATTGTCCCTCGAAGACTGAGAGGGGAAGGTCGGATAAAGAATAGCAAGCACTAGTCCGTTTAAATCCACTTTTAAATATATAATGTTGGACGATTAGTGTGATTGAGACTTCATAATAGCAAGTTGATGCAACTAGTATATAAGGGCCTTTCATTCGCTAGTTCTTTCCCCGGGTACAGTTTCATCCTTGGACTCAGACTGCGAGTGCTTCGGGAGATCACAAAGGTGTCGGTAGTTGATGTCACTAGACTCTCCTACCTCGCTTTATATACTAGCAGGGAGTACGGCTCGATGAGATGGTACCTGAAGAAAACCCTTCCAATCAACCGACTCGACGATGGAGCTAACATGCCCAACTTGTTGCATAAAAAGACATGACGATCTCGCGGCATAGACTCAGCAATGTCGAAGTGAAGATGAGATTCCATAGCAGATCCAAGTCGTCTTTCTTCCCTCTCACCTCCTTTTCGTCCTCTAATGTATGCCCCCTTGACCTTTGATTTTTTCTGATTTTGTTCGTAAGGTGTGGATGGTCCTAGCAACTCATGTACTTGTGTATTGTACGCAAGACAGAGATGCTAGCAGGCTGGCCGACATGTGCTCTTTTCCGTGATCAGTAGGCCAATAAGGTATAAGTCATTATTCAGTGAAAAAGACAATAAGAGATAGACATTGAGGTCAAAGGTCGATAGTCCAAGAGCAGCACCTCTATCTATTACTGAATCCCCTGCTTCCGTGTGTGTGTGTGTGCCTGTGCGTGTGCGTGTGCGTGTGCGCGCGCACGCGTGCGCGCGCGCGCGTCGTGCGTGTCTATGCGTGTGCGTGCGCGTGCGCGTGCGTGTGCGCGTGCGTGTGCGTGTGCGTGTGGGTTGGTGGGTGTGTTGTGTGTGTGTGTGTGTGTGGGTTTGATGGGGTTGTCCCACCCCCATTTTTTCGCAATTTTTTTTTATTTTTTGAACAATTTCACCATGTATATTCATCTAGATATCCCTCCAATATGCCATTCGAATTTCATCAGAAACAGAGACTCCTATACCCTCCATCTAGAACAGGTGGATTACAGCAATCTTTAGACCGTTAAAATTACCTGTTCTAGATGGAAGGCATAGGAGTCTCTGTTTCTCACGAAATTCGAATGGCGCGTTGGAGGGATATATAGATGAATACACATGGTAAACTTTTTCAAAAAAATGAAAAAAAAATTGCAGAAAAAAATGAGGCGGGGCAGCCATATTGGTTGCCCGACACACACACATACATAAAGGTATATACATGCATATTGATTTCTAGGATATTTTTGTTTGATTGTGTCGAAGAGACGAGTTTTATCATGTTCTCATGTTCAACTTCACCAACTACCTTGATAGTTGTAGCATAGAGTTCCCACGGTACTTATTTGCTCTTTATTACATAGCATTTGTTTTAAATAAAAAATAAACTAATTAAGAATGTTTAGCATTTATGGATACCCTGTACACAACAAAATCCCAAGATTAATCCTAACTCACTCTTACAAACAAGCCACAATTTTTGAGCCAATAATTTTGAACCTTATCTTTTGCAACAATAATATCTCAAGGGTTAGTGCCATGGAAGGAAATATCACAATATATCGACAATATATGACCGATATATCGATATGAGATGAGACCGGTATCGGTATCGATATGGCGATATATCCTCCTTTTCAAGCATTTCCTTCCCAAAAGTGCGTTGATATAAGCGATATTTCGACAATATATCACCGATATATCGTCAAAATATCGTATTGACACGACATCAAAACAATATCAATATCGATACGGCCTTCCTTGGTTAGTGCCACATAAAATATGCCTTTTTACAACATACTCATGGGAGTACCTATATATGTTCTGGAAAGAGAAAGTAGATTAAAGATTGCAAGTGCAAGCACATAGTAGAGTGGATTGAAGAAATTATAAAACAGCATGCACAACGTTCACCCAGTGAAAGGATTATCATTATTGACAGCCTTCTATTTGTCAGAAGAAAAAAACATATTCTTCCCCCGTATAGATTTTTCTCGTAACTTATCCACCAAAATGGCCAACCGGATACAATGGATTAAGAGTACAAAAGCCGCTGAACTAAAATCCATGAAACCTTAACATTAAGCAACATCTTTTGGAGCTAATAGTATTACCACAAGTAATGGAAGACACCATTTAAATCTGTTTTTCTATTTCTTAATTGAAGAAGAAAACAGATGAACAGCGTATACTATCCATACTTCCGGTGGTCTCTCTCCAGATCATCACCTCGCCCTGCAGCAACGTCGTCCACATTTTCCCGGTGCTTCGAATAAGCATGTTGGTTGCGCCATGGCACGTCGTATCCGCCCTTCCCGTCCATATGGCCATCAGGACTAACACGTTTTCTCTTTCGGCTTCCCAAATCCGGTGACTCAAAGTAACGACCATCAAAAGATAGCTCCCCCTCTTCCACAACTTCCTTGGCAGGCTCGGTTCGGTGTATCCCATTCTCTTGTCCATGGCCATAGCCCCGTTTTTCATGCTTGATCTTCTCATCCTCAATAGCGAGCTCAACGCCATTTTCAAGCTCTCTCTCAATCAAGTCATCGTCGTCCATTACATCCGCCTTCTTGGAGACATCAGGCCTGGCTTTCCTCCTCTTCTCGATCGCGGCTTTCAACTTATCCTTGTCAAACATTTTTATTGCATCGACGGGTGAACCTTTATTCACTTCATTGTAAACCAAATTGCGATCCTTACCTTCAACTTTACCAACTATGTCTGATCTTCCAGGATTTTCACTCTGCCGTTCTGATCCATGAATTGTTTTTCCATTGGACGGTTCTGCTGCCGACCCAGATTCATGATGCCGCTGATCTTTGCTACTGTCAGTGTTGTATTCCCAACTAGTACTTCTCTGCTCTCTACCAGAATGATCATGGCCGTCGAGGGTTATCTTTGAGCTGGGACGTTGTCCATCTGCAGTTGATTGTTCACTGACAGGTCGCAGAGGTGCGGGATTAACAGGCTTCGAAGATGTTGGACCACCGACCTGAGAATGACTATTCTGAGCTCCAGACTCTTCAGCGGAAGCATGGGGTTTTGTAGGGACACGGTGGCTGGAAGCACTGGCTAAGCTCCCTTCTACTTCGTTTCCAGTTGTACCTGTAGCCGCACGGTTTTGCTCGTACAGCTCCAACATCTGATTGCTAACTTCTGCAACAGAGCCACAAGTAAAACCTTTTTTGAATGTGAGCTCAACATCAAATCAAGAAACACAATAGAAGAAACCAGATTGGATTTAGCAGTTAATTTGAAGAGATTCTTTGCACATTACAACTTAGAATTCATTTGTGTAGGTAGCATGTAAGAAGATTCAGAAGACCTACTGATGAAGATTCCGATGCAAAATAAAACAGAATCCTAAGTAGTAACAAGACAAAGATAATGAAATTTGCAACTAAATTGAATATGAATGCTTAAGACATATAAGCATTAAACGATTCCGACCTCATCAGGCAGGAGAAAGAGAAAAAACGAATGTAACTATATCATCAAGAAAAAAATGTTACTTTTGATATTCCTCAACAGACTGCAAGAAAAAATATGGTACAGAAAAATCTACAAAACTGAGCTGGAGTAATAGCAGTTAGGATCCATCAAGTACTGAGGGTACTGCACCCTCCAAATACAGAACGAGGAAAGAATGTGGAAGTTGAGTAATGATAACTTACATGGAAAAGATTGGGTTGCTGCGTTAATTTCCATTTACAAATAACAGAAAAAACTGTTTATTTCTTGCTTCTGTTAATTACATAGTTTCAGATAAATGAAAAAAAGATGGCCGCCATGAACAGAAGACGTTTCTCTCTAATGCGGATACTCAAATCAAAATAATCAAAATTGAATTTCACACTAATTGGACTGAGAAAAGAAATATAGCAGCAACCTTCCAACTGCCTTGGTGTGACGTCAAACTCCTGCCACCAGACTTTTTCTCCGTCAGAGGGAAGCTTCACCTTCAGAAATTTTGCAGCCAGAAAGATTGCGCCAGCTGCTATATGGTGGGGCTTAAATTGCAGGCAAAGTGAAGTACGTAGCCTGCAAACCCCTTTCCATTGCATCATCAATACACACTATTGACAATTTATTGTGAAACAGATTAGAGATGGTAGCTTTGGCATTACCCATCATTGACAAAATTCCAAGCAACTTGAGCAAGTGCATTTTGGGCAACTTTAAATTTCTTTATAGCCTCAACAAGTGGCTTGTAAGGATGATGTACATTAAAGTCAAAGCCAAGAGTAGCAAGTACAACACGCTCTCCTAGCAGAATAAGTTCCTTCTGTTGTTCATATACTTCCTGGCATCAAGGATAAAATAGCTTCTATTAGTTTCACATTAAACCCCCTGAAAATGAAAAGTTTCATAAGAACTTTCATAAGAACTCATATAGAAAGAGGAAACGTCAGAACCGGAAGCAAAATTTCATAAAAAATGGATTAGTACCAAAATAATTCGAGGATTTGTGCTCTAGGCAATTGACATGCATAGAGCAAAGAAAATGCAACTCTGTAGCTGCATGGATGCGAAAAGCAACCATGCAGTTTTTTTCTGTTTGAGAAACATCAAAACAAAACTCAAGAATGTATCATTGTATCCTAACCATAATCAAGGATAGAACACGGTAAGGTTTTAAATCAGCAAACTCTTATTCTAACTAATGCCAATGAATAGGGCATCATACCAATCCTACATTGGGGGCAAACTGATTGTGGGATAAGGAATGCGTACCGGGGTTCCTTATCCTCGGATTTTGTGTGGCAGAGCAAGTAATGGTACTTTCTTTAATCTGGTCAACTTGAAAAAGAAAATGTCACTTCTTTGCCACCGATCCCATGAATTTAAACAAATAAAGGAGATCAGTTATTCAAATCTAACAAAATTTTCCAGAAAAGTCCTTAAAGTGTTGTCAATAAAACATACTCCTGTTCGTGGCGGGAAATATATTTTTCTTAATATTGTAAAAGTATCGCATTCTTAAAAATGCACTTTTGATGGCACATCTTTGATATGCATTACGGATAGCACATGACTTATATGTGCTGTTAGTAGCACCTTTTTCACGTGTGAAGTGGATAACGCTATATATACAAGGATCCTAAAAAAAACGAAGTTCAGCAACCAGTTAAATAGTTGCCAAGAACAAATCCCTCACGAGGAAAAAAATCAATCAACCATATTATTTCCAAAAATAACTAACATTTGCATGTAACTGAATATTCATTACAAGTATAACATCACAAGTCCAAAGTGAATCCAACTCTTTAAACACCATTTACTCTTAATAAAAACTGCAGCATAGCATAGTCCACGTTCCACGTTCAAAGCAGATCATTCCGGTGAGACAAGCAGGCGCTATAGCAATATCAAGCAAGCTGAAGAAGGTAGAGTGACGTCTGAAAGAAGATACTCTTCCGTACCAAAGGCCATCCCAAGTCTCTGCCAACTAATCACTCTACAAACTACTCACTCCGCCACTACTACTAACTAGAGTAGTGTTTTCAGATAAAAAGAACATTGGTCTATGTGTAGAAACTATGCACATATATTGCATCCTCCTCTAAAACACCCGAGTCATTTGTGGATGTTCCAACGACATCATTGTGGACCATTCTAGAAGTGTTCATCCAAGCTGAGCATGATTGACATCTATGCTCCATCTCGAGGAGGTGTAAACATATTTTATATGCATGTACATTTTCCTTATTGTTCTTTGTTTCCGTTCGTCTTATGTAGTTTACCATAGGTCTCTCCTTTATATAAGAGAGCCTAGGGTTCCCAGGAAATACAACTTTTCATTCTTTTTCCCAACACCAACTACATTAATAAAAAAGAGTAGCTACAGGAGGACTTACAAGATCCAAGACTCAATTAGAGCATTGGAATGGGAGATTACATTTTCAGAATAAAAGCGTTGAGAAGTAAAGAGTGCACCATTTCTAGCTAACCGACAGTAAAAGCTCATTTCTTGATTGGTTCTTTGTCGCACCAAATGATTCCCAGAAGAGCTCCATGCTTTGACAGTTCAACCACTCCAAGTCAAACTCCTCCCAAACTTTGGAGGTCTTATCACACTGAAAAAAGATGTTCAATTGTCTCCACGTTCTCATCGCAAAGCGGGCACCTATTAGAAACCCCAGCAAAGAATCTTGATCAACAGTCTCTTGTCAAAATACATTTACTTCTCAGCGGACTTATGGTGTGGATTACCTCACACCTTCTCTCCAGTTGCACCCATAGGTCTCTCCACTATACAAGAGAGCCTAGGATTCCAAAGAAATACAACTTTTCATTCTTTCCCAACACCAACTATATTAATAAAAAGGAGTAACTAATAAAGAAACTACAGGATACAAGACTCTATTAGAGACTTGGAATGGGAGATTACATTTTCAGAAAAAAAGCATTGAGAGGTAAAGAGTGCACCATTTCTACCTAACCACATTGCCCAAATGATTGTGGCCGACAGTAAAAGCTCATTTCTTGGTTTGTTCTTTGTCGCACCAAATGATTCCCATAAGAGGTCCATGTTGTGACGGTTTAACCACTCCAAGTCAAACTGCTCCCAAACTTTGGAGGTCTTATGACACTGAAAAAAGATATTCAATTGTCTCCACATTCTCATCGCAGAGTAGGCACCTATTAGAAAACCCAGCAAAGAATCTTGAGCAGCAGTCTCTTGTCATAATACATTTACGTCTCATCGGACTTATGGTGTGAATTACCTCTACACCTTCTCTCCAATTGCATGACATTCCACACAACGGATTCTGTTGTCAACTATATTCCAACTTGATGTTAAGAATGTTTTTATAAATGGTGATCTATAGGAAGAGGTACATATGCAGAAGACACTTGGGTTCGTTGCTAAGGGGGAGTATGTATGTCGGCTCCATAAGGCTATCTATGATCTTAAACAAAGCCCCATTGCCTTATTTCAGAAGCAGCCAGATATGATTGAACAGAAGGTGTTCATACGATCAACTGTTGATCAGACCCTCTTTGTTCAGATAACTGAGCGAGGTATAGTTGTCACCTTGATATATTTGATGATATTATTGCAACTGGAGATGATATTCAGGGTGTTACTGCGGCCAAGAACTTCTTGGGACAACAATTTGTCACCAAAAACTTGGGTGAACTGCATTATTTTTTGGGTCTAGGATTTGCTAGAAACAAGACGGGCCTTGTCTTGACCCAAAGAAAGTATGTAACTAATCTCTTTTAAGAAGCAGGAATGACAGGTTGCAGAATGACATCTACCCTTATGGAATTTTCTTATCATAGAATAGTAGAGACTCTTCTCACACTTTAGCCAACATGCATTTATTCTATTAGTAACATTTCCATCAATTTTCCCATCATGTTCCAAAATAGATCCCAAGTATCTAAAAGAATCTCTCTTCTGAATCTTATCGTCGTCAATTTCCCCCATCATCCTACTTCTTAAAAAATAAATAACATGCAAACACACTAATATGCAAGAATGGGGTATATGTAACACACCAATACACATTATATCACACAATATTATCGGTTGCCAATGTTGGTTGCTGACTCTTGAGAATTCAATGATGAAATTCGAGCAATAACAACTTAGAGACATAAAATACATGTATTTAGCACATTAGCTTTCTGTCACGTCGCATATTATATTAAAACAAAATGATGAATTATATCGGATATCAAATAGATAAGCAAATGAGCATAATAGGATATAGTTTTTAAATAACATCATCTGTAATAATCACACTTTTGAATGAAAAAAGCTGTATTAGAACTTTTTAACGGAACTAAAAGAAAATCAATGTTGATTGGAGTATGTCATGGATCAGTAGGTCTAGAAATGGATATATCATGATATATCACAGATATCGGTGGGAAGCTTAAAAATGGATTTAAAGAGAATTTTTCATGACTTAAATAATCTTAGTTCTTAAAACAATAAGTAATGTACGAATACACTCATATAGTATTTAGTAATATTAACAATATCTTGAATTGGATTCTATGTATAACAAAAGCCTTAGCGATATCGAATATAAAACAAACAAATATCTTACAATAGCATGTATTGTATACTATATAGTACATCATTCATGGTAACCTGAAATTTCAAAAAAGATGATCTAATATAGATTAGAATCTAACATTGCTTGTGAACTAAGATAATCAATACCAAGTGAAGTCAAAAACTACCTTTCGCGTTTCGAGTTCCTTGCCTCATAAAAACAAGTAGTGAAATCAAGAAACGAGGTCGTCAATGATATAGTATTTATATGTGTGTTGTAAACGTCGATCGACTAGCCTGACTAGTCTACTCAGCGGGGTGGTTGAATGACTATTGACTAATCGGTCAATAGTCGGTTAATCGATCAATAGTCGATCAGCTGACTACTCGCCCCGACTAGTCGGTCAATTTTTGCAAGGAGAAACCATATTTTTTATTTTTTCCATTTTCTAAAGCCAAATTTATTCTAATATGTTTAATAATTTATGTAAGCAATTACTTCTTCTATTTCATTATGATAGTATAGAAAATGTACAAATTTATGTAAATATATAAGAATATATGCATAAAAATGATTTATATATATATGGGAGTCGGGAGCCTGCACCCGAGGGTGTAGGTAACTCCCTGCACCCGGCCTTTTTTCTCATTATTTTTTATTTTTTTTTGAAAATTATTTTTGGGGGATTTACTTAATATATTAAGGGGAATATGTGTTTCAATTTTCATGCAAAACAAACATTCCTAACATGTTCATCTAGAATGTGCCATTTTTAGCAATTCCAGACCGTTAAAATTTGATGATCTTGATGGAGATGATAGAAGTCTCAAATTAACTTAAAATAGGAATGACACCATGGTGAGATATAGTGATCTAATTACCCGAAGTTTTCATTTCAAAAAAAATAAAAAAAATCATGAAAAAATGGCCCGGGTGTAGGTAGTTACCTACACCCCCGGGTGTAGGATCCCTTTTCTCTCTATATATATAAATTCAAAACCAACTAAAGGTCGAATAAATCCAATTAGTCACTCAACTGTCGATTAATCCTTAGTCATTGACCCGGCCAACTAACTACTATCACTTTCAACCTTGAGACATGATATCAACGTCATCAATCAAAATGGTGGACACTTTGAACTAAATACTTCAAATTTCAATGATATCGATGTTATGAGATGATATATCATTGACATATCGCTCAATATCAGTCGATATCGATATCCTAGGTGATATCAGTATCGTTAACTTGTCGATATGGAAATATCGTATATCGACGATATATCAATCCATGGTTCCAACATCAATTTGGGAGACAAATTGTTGCATGCATGACACTATACAATTGCAGCAGCAAGTAGAAGTGGTGCATCTGCATGCTCTCATGATGTGGCAGCTTAGGAATCGCCAAGGGCGGATAATAATTACCCATGGCGATCATCGCATCCATGCTCCTACTTATAGAGCACTGAAACATGCTTCATAACCCTCCACTTTGAAGTGTTGAGCACCACTCCTTTTCCTTGAACTCGCAGATCTACTTTGAAATAGTGTTGCTGATCTTCGAGCATCTCCAATCAATGGCAATATGCAAACAACCTTGTTGATGATACCCAACAGGGGTTCATGGTTTTTCTATTCTACCAGTGGTCATCTATAATTTATGAGTTGCTTTTTTTGGGAGGTTTGGATTTTTATGCCTAGGTAGGATCTTCATTTAATCAAAAGCTCTTCTTTTAAATAAGAAACTTTTTAGGGATGATTCAGCAGCAATGTTTCCTTTCAAATAAGAAATTCTGCATGTATTCTTTTTCTAATTAAAAGGATATGTGGCCATGGGATCTTTCAAGTTGCAAACAAACCAGCTTCCAAGGACAAAATGAGGCTCTTTCAAGTAGCAAACAAACCAGTTCCCAAGGGTAAAATGGCACGTTGTTCAAGTTCTGGCGGGACGACTGGGCCGGTGACGGTACCTTGCATAGCAGATACCCTAGGCTCTTCGCTCTTTCGGTTGTAAAGGATAGTTCTCTGGCTCAGGTGGCTTCCTCGGGGTCTTGGACTCCGACTTTTCTGGCCGATCTTTCCACTCAACGCTTGGAGGAGTACATCGGGCTGCAGGCGCCTATCCCCCCTCCGGGAGACCTTACGGGGGAGAGGGACCACTACCTTTGGGAGGGATCGAAATTCTCTGTCAAGAAGGCTTATGAGGTTTTGAGGCAACCTACGGCAAGCACGGATGAGGAACTTTGCCGCGACATGCGCGTAATCTGGGCGTCGAAGGTCCCTTGCAGGGTCAAGGTGTTCTTGTGGTGCTTGAGGAGAGGTCGGGTGTGTGACAAGGTTAGAAGGAGAAGGTTGTTGGGGATGGCCGAGGCTCATTGTGACAGGTGCGCGGGCTTGGAGGAGGACGCCGAACATCTTTTCTTCCGGTGCCCCACTTCTGAACAGGTCTGGAGGGCTGTGGGAATCTCCCAGATGCCTTTGGGTGATGCTACGACGTTCTGGGAGGCCATCCGGAAGGTGGGATGCAACTCTACGGATGATTGTGCCAAGGCTTTTGCGACCGTTTGGGCCATCTGGCTGGGAAGGAACGACCTTGTCTTCAACAACAAGAGCTTTTCCGTCACATTAGCAAATCGTTGTAACTCGCTCTATGATTTCTGGCTATCACGTTAATGTACATTAAAGTCTGTTAATACGATTTTTGCGATAATCTCCAAAACGGGGACTCACCCTACTTCAAATCAAAAAATGAGCTGTAAATGTAATAGCTAATGGTCTCAATTGAGATTTTGCCACATCAGATTGTTACCAAATCGTAACTAAAAAATGGCAAAGTCTTCTCCCACTATAAGTAGGGCCGGCTACATGGATTCTTGCTTTACATTGGTTGTCGACTACCTAACGCAACCCCCACAAGGGATTTGAACCCTGGTCTTTTGGTGGTAGGCACGCTGCACTACCACCAGATCATTTACCAAATCGTAACTATCGTTATTAAATTATTTTATGTGTGTGCGTGTGTGTGTGTGCGCGCGTGTGTGCATGTGTGTGTGTGATGTGTGTGTGTGTCTGTTTGTATGTATGTACGTGTGTGTGTTATGTGTGTATGTATGTATGTACGTATGTACTTATGTATGTATGTGATATATATACACACATATTAAATTGTGAAAGAAGGAACACAGTTGTTAAGTGGAGTATTGGTAACTTTGACATAATCGGCTCCGACATAATTAATAAAAAGAAAAAAACAAGAGGAAAAAACAAAATAGAGACAGTGCCATATTAAGCTTCACAATTCGATAATATAGTTTAATGTGAACCTAGTAATATAAAATCCTTAAAAGATAAAGCAAAGAAAATAAACAAGGTAATTGAAACGACTGAAAGAAATCAGTTTCTGCATATTCGCATGCATTTCCCAATAAAGAGACATAGAAAACTTTTTTTGAGGAAGAGTTTAACCTCAAATATATGCAGACGTAAGAAAAGACTAGAAGGAGTCAAAAGAGGCTAATAGATGGGAAGAACCATTCTTGACAAACAAAAGGAAAGGATTTCTAGCTGTATTTCACTATAGGCTTCTTTCAGCGAAAGGTGTCATAAACGCATTCATCGTCATATTCATCACATTAAACCACTTTTCAAACCAAACTTTTGAATTATCAAACCGCATTTGTTCTGTGTAGAGATTTATGTTATGTTATTCTGTACCGTTTCATATTTTCTATTTTTCTTCTGGACTCTTATGTAATTTACCCATGGGTTCCCTCTATATAAGGGAGCCTAGGGTTCTATGGAATAACAGTTTTCTCATTTCCACCAACATGGTATCAGAGCCAAAACCCTAACCCTCATCCCGCCGCCGCCCCTCTCTCTCTCTTTCTCACTCGACGACGCCGTCCACTCTTACTGTCACCGCCCCTCTTCTCCGCAGGCCCCCTCTTCCGCCACTCCTCCCCCCCCCCCCCCCGCCGGCCTCTTCCAGTCCGCATGCCCCCACCGGCCCCTTCTAGCATCGCTTCTCCCGCGGTCGGCCACTATCTCGTCATGGATTTGAGTGCATAAAAGTCTACATATGCACTCAAATCCTATCAAGTTTATGTAGATACCGATTTCTTGTCTACAAACCCTAGTTTTCGTCTCCGGCAAGATGTCAGAAAGTAAAGTCGATATGCCCTCCATAAATGCCTTCAAAGGTCGAGCGCCGATAGTCAAGATGGATGGGACGAACTATGAGCTTTGGGCGATGCAGTTCATGAATCTCATGAAGTCGAACGATAAGAAGCATATATTTACCGAGGATAAGCCGGCAGAGAAGACTGGGATCTATGCCTCCTGGGACGTCGATGATTCTTATGCCAAGGTTGGCTATCAGGAACACTGTCGATGGAGATTGCCAATGATGTCCTCCATCAGCCCACCGCCAAGGCGATGTGAGATATTCTGGCCGCCAAAAATTCAAGGTGCGGAACGAGACCAAGATGTTACAGCTCCAGCATGATATTTTTACAATGAAGCGGAATGGGCGGCTACTTCACTCGTTGTACACGTCCCTGAGGGGGATGTTCGAGAAACTATATAGCATTATACCATTCACGGCGACTCCAGAGCAGCTGAAGACCTTCCGGAATGCTACCATGGTGGGCATACTACTAGCAGCACTTGATCCTGAGTATGAGGCAGCCCGCTCTCAGATACTTGACGATGCTACTATTTCTCCTATGGATGAAGTTTACCAGAGGCTCAGTCGCACCTCTGTTTCTACCAGCACATCTACTCCACCCCCTATCGGCGATGGCGATATTGCGAGGGAGAGGTGGTCAGTCTTCCTTTCGTGGACGTGGATCTCGTGGCCGAGGAGGTCGTTTTCGCCACCCGTGTTCTTTCTGTCATCGAACAGGTCACTCAGAGGATACATGCTACTCTAAGCATGGGTTTCCAGCATCGGCGCATGTAGCCGAGCATGTCACATCTCAGTCGGCATCCACTACAGATAACCGGTTCGAAGAGCTTGTGGCATGTCTGCGTGATATTATGCTCAATCATCTATTTATTCTCCAGGTGGATCTTCAGATGTTGCTGCTACAGCATCTGCCAGTTCTTCTGCCGCTGCCAGTACCTCAGGTAGTACTACTACCTTTACATCTTGTCATGATCTCTCAGATTGGATTATGGATTTCGGCGCCACCCATCACCTCTGTCGTGACAGAGATAGACTTGAGTCATACAGGGACATCCCACCTGGACACTCAATGCTCATAGCTGATGGGACTCATTCCCCCATCATTGGACAGGGGGAGATCACCTTGTCACCTTCTATGCATTTACAGAATGTTCTACATGCTCCTGAGTTTTCCATGAATTTATTATCCATTAGTCAGATTACGAACGATTTGCACTGTCGCGCTATATTTGACTCATCATCTCTCATTTTTCAGGACATACTAACGGGCAGGGTCAGAGTTGTAAAAGTCTCCCGACTGACCAGACTAGTAGGTCCGATTAGTCTAGTCAGTGGGGTGGCTGACCGAGTACCGACTAATTCCGACTAGGTACACTAATCGACCAATTTTTGCTTGAAGATACCATATTTTTTTAATGTTTTGCTTTTTTATAAGCAAACTTATTAAAATATGCTTAATGTTTTATTTAAATTCAATTACTTCTTTTATTTTATTATGGTAATATAAAAATGTACAAAATTTATATAAATATATGTATAAAAATGAGTTATATATTTAAAATAATCATAAAATTCAAAGCCTATTAAAGTCCAACTAAATCCGATTAGTCGCACGACTGTTGATTAATCCTTAGTCAGTGACCCAGCCGACCGAGTACCGACTACCGACTTTTGCAACCTTGGGCAGGGTGATTGGTTGTGGCTTTGAGCAGAATGGTCTCTATCGTCTGGTCCGGAATTCATACGCTGGCGTCTCTTCACATTCAGTCGGATCAGTCTCTCCGTACACCTGGCATCTTCGCTTTGGTCACCTCCCGCTCCAGAAAATGCGACATCTCTTTCCTCAGATCTCTCCGAGTTTGTCGTTTCGTTGTGAAGCTTGTTAGTTGGGAAAGCATCATCGTTCTAGCTTCCCTAGTCATCAGAGTCGGAGCAGTAGCTCCCTATTTGAGTTGTTTCATATTAGTAATTGGGATCCGAGTCGTGTATTTGATCATCAGGGACACAGGTTCTATCTTGTTGTGGTTGATGACTTTTCTTGTGTATCTTGGGTTTTTCTTTTAAAGAATAAATCTGAAGCAGGGGATGTTATTAAAAATCTTATCAGTGAAGTGCAGAATGTTTTCTCTTCTACTGTCAAATATGTTCGTACGGATAATGCATTGGAATTCTGCATTCATTCTCTCTCCCAGTTTCTTTCGTCCAAAGGTATTATTCACCAAACCACCTGTGCTTACACATCTCAACAGAATGGCGTGGCAGAGAGAAAACATCGTCACCTTCTTGATATCACTCGAACCCTGCTAATCCAGAGTTGTGTGCCTATCACTTTTTGGGGGGATGTTGTCCTTACAGCCTACTACCTGGTCAATCGCATGCCGTCCTCTGTTCTTAGTGAGAAAATTACTCTTTCCGTTATTTTGCCTGATAAGGAATTATTCTCACTTACTCCTCGTGTCTTTGGTATTGTTGCCTTTGTTCACCACTTGTCTCCTGGACTTGACAAACTCTCTCCTAGAGCCGTCAAGTGTGTCTTTGTAGGTTACTCTCGGACTCAAAAGGGTTATCGTTGTTATGACCTCATAAACAAGAAATATTTTGTTAGTGTTGACGTTACATTTTTTGAGTATGTTATGTACTTCTCCCCTACAGGTGACAGGTTGGTCTCTTCCACATCTAATGATGATGTCTATGTTCCTCCTCCTAGTCTGAATCCACCTGAGTCCAATCCAGTTCCAGTTGTCACGCCGCCACCATCATCACCACCTCCACCTCCACAACCACCTATCCCACCATTACCTAAATTCTATACACGTCGGTCAGGTCCTTCTCAGACTACACGTCAGGCATCCATCACGCCTCAGGTATGTTCAGATGCTATTACTAATGTTGGGTCAGATAATGTGCAAGTGCAGGATTCTTCGTTGCAGGAGGAGGATGCACCATCAAGTACAGTGGACGATGACCTTGATGTCCCTATTGCTATTCGGAAGCAGAGACGGACTTGCACGTCTTATCCAGTTGCTTCCCAAGAGGTTTGCCGCGGCTTTGTCTTCCGTGGATATACCACGGACTTACCAAGAAGCTTTGAAGATTGATTGTTGGAGATTGGCTATGGAAGAAGAAATGCATGCTTTACAGTCCCGTGGTACATGGAGCCTGGTTACCGCTCCATCTGGCGTATCTATTGTTAGCTGCAAATGGGTGTTCACAGTTAAATACCATGCAGATGGCAGTCTTGATCGGTACAAGACACGACTTGTTGCGAGAGGTATCACACAAACCTATGATGTGGACTATTTTGATACATTCTCTCCAATGGCTCGGCACTCTACTCTTCGCATTCTTTTATTTGTTGCTGTGGTACGTGACTGGTCCATATCTCAACTTGATATCAAGAATGCATTCTTGTATGGAGATATGCAAGAGGAAGTCTACATGCAGCAGCCACTGGGTTCCCTGCTGAGGGGGGAGAATCATATGGTGTGTAGACTTCACAAGGCGATATATGGCCTTAAACAAAGTCCAAGGGCGTGGCTACAGAAGCTTTCCCACCTAATTGAACGACAGGGATTCAAAAGATCAAATGCGGATCACTCGTTGTTCATTCAAAAGACTTCTAGAGGCACGATTGTCATCATGGTATATGTTAATAATATTCTGGTTACAGAAGATGACGTTCAGGGAGTAGAGATGGCAAAAACATTCTTGGACCGTCAGTTTGTCGCGAAGGATCTTGGTACTCTAAGATATTTTCTGGGGTTGGAATTTGCCAAGAATGCACAGGGTCTGGTGATGACTCAAAGGAAATATATTACAGATTTTCTAGTTGAAACAGGCATGGGTGGATGTAGACCATCGAGCACTCCTATGGATCCAAGTATGAAACTGTATGACAATGATACTGAAGAAGTGGACAAGAGAAGATATAGAGAGATGGTGGGTAAGCTTTTTTATATCACTATAACTCGACCCGATATTGTTTTTGCAGTAAGTCGGGTGAGTCAATTTATGGAGCAGCCAAGACAAGTTCATATGGATACCATATACATGATACTGAGGTATCTAAAGTCTTCTCCAAGCTCAGCATTGATGTTTCGAAAGAACACAGATTTATCTATTTCAGCTTGTGCAAACGCAGATTATGCAGGGTGTCCTAAGGATCGTAAGTCTACTTCAAGCTTTGCCGTTTTTGTGGGGAGCTCTTTGGTTTCTTAAAAAAGCAAGAAACAAACTGTTGTGGCGAGGTCTAGCGTTGAATCTAAATATAGGGCCATGGCGCAAGCGAGCACGGAGATGATGTGGGTTCGAGCCGTATTAGAAGACTTACATATAGATTGTACCTTTACCCATGCAGCTTCAGTGTGACAATCAAGCAGCTTTGTTTATTGCCAACAATCCAGCATTTCACGAAAGAACAAAGCATATCGAAGTAGATTGTTACTACACTAGAGATATGATCCAGAAAGGCTTGATTTCTACTTCACACGTTAGTTCAGATGATCAGACTGCCGAATATTTATCAAGCCATTGCTCAGAGGACCCTTTCAGAGATGTTCTTCCAAGCTGAGCATGATTGACATCTATGCTCCATCTTGAGGGGGGTGTAGAGATTTATGTTATGTTATGTTGAGTTATTCTATACCGTTTTATATTTTATATTTTTCTTCTGGACTCTAATGTAATTTACCCATGGGTTCTCTCTATATAAGGGAGCCTAGGGTTATATGGAATAACAGTTTTCTCATTTCAACCAACATTATGCACAGAAACAAGTTTTTTTTCAAGTTTCCGGGATTGACTTTATACATGCACACTGGTGGATCCCATTTTAGGATGCTACCCTATTTTTCTCAAAAAAAAGTTCCCAGGATTGACAAACTAATAGAAAAGATAACATTTAAAAAACCCCAAGAAACAAAAAATAAATAAATGTGAGCTAGGAGAAAAAAAAGAATAAATATGGAAGAGATAGTGCGTAAACAAAATTGAATATGCATAAAGAACTCACCCTCTGCTGCTTGATCCTCTGAACTGCAACAGGGTCCTTCTTATGTATAATCTCATAAGACACAATAATAACATCTTTTAGGGGCCTTGGAGTCTCCTCGACTTTCCCAGCCAGAAACATGCACACGGTTGCAACTGTCTGCCAATATGCAATTAATAGCCAATGTTTATTTCTATGTTGTTAACATCTATTAAGCTTTCCACTGACTAGTACATAAAAAGTTGCCCCCAATCCTTTCAAAATAATATAAAATAAAATAAAAGGATGGCCCTACAGAGTTTATTATGTTACACGGATAAAGTTAAAAGCTACAGATTGTGTATCTTAAGATAGCACAACTAAAGCAAAAATAACTATGTTCAGTTAAAGCCAATGATCCATTGACAACAATGCCATGGATAACTTTTGAACAATCTTTTACTGTACCAAGAGTAATTTTTCTATTTTATTTATTTATTATATATTTTGTCTTTTTTTGAAAACTTGAAGATCCAGGTGAAAATTTGTTTGTTATTAAGAATTTGATTCTTAAGATGAAGAGCTCAATATTTAATGCAATACGTGGTAGTACAGTCAACACTCACCACGACCATTGGTGCACACCACCATGGCCCACAAAATATGGCACTGACTTTCCTACAAAATTTCTTATTTTGCATGTATATTAGCATAAGCAAGCGTTAGTATAAAACATTCTGAGTTAACATCAAAATCAACCCCCACAGCCACCTCTTTTTTATTAAAAAAAGGAGCAGCCCCAAGATGGGACCCATCGCAAGAAAACCGTACATATGCCAATGCCGTATGAAGGACCCTACAATGCTCCAGTACATTCTCAGAATAAAACGGCTGATCACAAAAAATGGATGTGTTCCTAGCACACCAAATCGCCCAAAGAAAGGCAAAGAGGAGAGAGATGTCCTGCAAGTTGCGGCACACCACCCTGATGGAGCTCCAAAACGTTGTCTCTCTCTCCACCTTTAACCATGGTATTCACACATTCTCAGAAATCATAGCCGATAGTCTGCATTGAAGAAAAGATGACCGGATCTTCACATTCTTCCCCGCATCGTGAGCAAAGCACATCCCATCATAGAGGAGTCTATCTCTAAGCATCTAAGCAGGTGCCCATGTCTTTGGAGTCAAACCTTAACTCGTTATGATATCTTGCTCTTCCAAACTACCAAACAGCCATGCTGAAGATCCTCCTGCAAAGACTGTTGTGCCATGGAGAAAAATCCATAAGATTTCCTGACTGAAAAAGGACCATTTGGCCACACCCAATGATCACGTCCCAATGAAGGGCCATCGACGTCCTACAGCCCTCTGATCATGTCCAGGAATTCCCTCAAATTTTCTTAGAAAAATCTGCAATGAAAGGGGTAACCCAACTGCCCGCCACCCAAGCTTTCCTTCATCGAGATGGTTTGATCCCCAGTGAGAGCAAAAACCTGGAGGAACATAAGAAAATGGGAATAGCTGATAAAACATGCTTGTGCAATACTAACTTCCCACAAGAAAATGGGAATAGCTAATAAAACATGCTTGTGCAATACTAACTTCCCACCTTTTGACAACATCCTAGCCCTCCACCCATCTTCTCCTATCTAAACAGCAGTGGATGCCAATCCGACAAACGCAACCGGCCTCCAACCAGAAGTAGGCCCAAGTGATTGGGAAAGTTGTACATGGGTTATGCAACACCAATGCAATCTTTGACATTTCATCCTCACTCCTGAGGGAGTCCAAAGGTCACTGACTGACTATTCTCTACTCATGCGAAGACCAAAAATATCCCCGAAAATGGCCAATTCTGGAAACTCTTTTGGCCTGATCCACTCCACCTTCCACGAACACGATCATATCATCTGCATATTATAGGATAGTAATAGAGACATCATCATTACAGAAGCAGGCAAAATCCCCCATCGATGCCAACCTCATCATTATTGCCAGTGTGTCAGCAATAATCACAAAGAGAAGTGAAGCTAGCGAGCATCCCCGATGCACCCCCCCCCACCCATCCATGTTTTCCTGGAAGTATCATCCTTGTATCCGCCAAGTAGCCAGGCACGTTCAAATCTAAAGAAGGAACTAGGCCTTACCTCCTCCCTCGAGCAGCGACGTGGAAAGGCATACACCCTAGCAAGTGGAAACATCAGAATTGCTTCAACTGACATCAAGAAATGATCAATGCACGATCTCGATCTGAAGCTCCTCCATGTGTACTGACACCCACTCGCATCCACAATTTCCATTTGCATCTCCGTGAAAAGCTCAGATAGCACTTTTGAGCCAACATATGCACCACCCCGCAATTTCGGTATGTCGTCTGGCAAAAGAGTCACTTTTAGATCACCCACAACAATAATAAACTAGAACGGGTATATCTCTCTAACCAAATGAGGATCATCTAGTAGCTCCAAAATATTCAGCTCACTAGGCGACTTGTAAACATTGAGACAAAGTATCTCTGTATTATCCATTCATCTGCATAAGTGCAAAAACAGTGTTTCTCTTCCTTGGATCTCCTTGTCTTCCAACGTGAAATGGTGCCCATTCCAACTAGTCACCAACCAACCCGCAGAACCTACAAAATCTAATGCTCTAAACTCCTAAACATTGCAATAATCGCATGATTAGACCCATTAGTCGGTATAACTACTCTATTTGGTGGGGGGGCGAATAGTCAACCAACTAATGAAAAAATAATATTTATTATTACGTTTTGTTGGATTTTCATACTTTTCTTTGTTGTAAAGTAAAAGTAAAATGTGTAAAGTTTGATTGTAATTCAATTGTACTTTTATCTTATTAATTAATGACCCTACATGTATGAGAATATAAGATTATAGTTTAAAATACACTTTTTAAACTTAAAACAATTAAAAATACCTAACAGAAATATTTCCCTCTGGCCACTTAAATACAGTCTAATCTTTATTCAGTGATTCTTTCGATTGAATACTAAATACTGACTTTTGCAATACTGCTCCTAAATGTGGGTACCTCTGATGACCCTCGAGATGCCAGACATGGCTTGAGCAATCTTCGTTTCATACAAGATTACAAGAACAACTTTTAACTCCTTAGCGAGAACTCGTATCGCAAATCTCTTGTTAGGCCTCCCCAGGCCCCTAATATTTCAAGATAGAATATCCATTTCAGATTGTTGCCGGACCCTCAAGGTGTGATCACTCCCAGACATTCCAGCAACTCCATGTCGATGGTGTCTTCCCTTAGCCATTCACTTGATGCAACTCCTTGTGCCTTAAAAGCTTGCGCTCTTGCTATCTTCAGTCTGTCACTCCACCCAGTCGCCTCTAAAGTCGAAGTATAGCACCCCCTTGCTCCATCCTGCAGACAGGAACCTTACTTCCTCCTCTGCTTTTGTAGTCCCGCTTCTTGGGGTAAACGACGAAAGTGCATATAGCCCCTTGCACGAAAGCCATTTTCAGTTCGCCGAAAGACCCATGCTCTTGGCGAGAAACAACCCCGACCTACTTGTGACTCTACATGGGTCCTCTCCGACCCAGCTTGGCGAAGCGGAAGAATCATTAACGCTTCCACATCAGCTCCCGTCTCTCCAAGTGAAGAGGTCTCCAGACCTGCCACAACTGACATAAATGGTTCCCCATCTGAAATATCTCCTTGAGCATTACATGCACCTCCAGCTTCCCAATCAGAAAGCATTGAGGCCCCTTCATTACACCAAAGACCAGAATACTCGCTCTGACGATGAAAACTCCACCAAAATATCGCCCTTTGCAAACAATCGACCAAGCAACTCCGATTCGAAGGTAGCATTGAGTTTCATCCCATAAAATGTGTGCATGTATCTCCCTCCAATAGACGATTCCACGTGAGCAGGCTCTAGAGATCCATCCTCCACCTCCTTCGTGTGTTCTCAAGATCCATTTATCGCGACCAGCATGTTCGTATTTAGATCTATCAAGTGGACAAGCATCTGGTTCACTCTCGGGTCTACAATCGGGTACATCCTCCGGTCATTTTCCTTGCTTGAGTCATCCCTTGAAAGATCCAGAGGGCTCCGTGACAGCCCTGCTTCTTCAGCGTTAATCGGGTGATTCGGAACCGAGCTCCCTCTATCACTACTAACTAGTGAAACCCTCGTACAGAAACGGCACTCCAAAGTGTCATGGAAGTTCCTAGTTGCCCTCTCATCCCCGTGCAGAGATTTTCCCATTCTCTGAGAAAAAAGGAGTTCAAGGAATATATCGTTCCAACTTCCATTCTCACAAGCTTCAACGCAGCTCCCTCGGCGCATGTCTTCTCCAACCGCTTGAAGCTCTTCCACCTCCAGATGAAAGATGGCTTTCCCGACTTGAAGTTGCACATATCGTGATAGAAAAAAAACCTCAGTCACTAACTCCAAAATTATATTCTTGTCTAATCATTTCAACAACCTGTCTGTGATGGAGATAACCTTCCCTACCGATGCCTAAGCTTTTTCCACATATTAAAGGTCTCTCGCACATAGCGGCATCCCCTTATGGAGGCCCCATCCTAAAAACGGGTTGCCTTTTGACTCCTCCAGCCTGGTCGTGCAACAATAGTCATATTTCCCCTTACAAAGCTCTCTTGCATACACCATTGCCCCTCCATGTGAATTGCATCTCCTCGAAATGTTGAACCGATCCTCTTTCTAATGTCTGTCATTGCTTGATGCAAGCTTGATCCCATGTGGTTGTAGATCCCCACTAGAACAAAGTTCAGGAAAGATACATTTTTTTAACACCCCCACCTTCTTTGCCGGCCAAAAAACATACAGCTCCATTTCGTGCCTTTGACATATCTCCATGCAGGATCATTGTTCATGCCCATAGCCTCCATAACCGAAGCTTTTGATCATGCTTTGCACGCTTCTACAGGGTGTCCCAATCGCCACACTTAAAACATGCCCTTTCTCGCTCCTTAACCAGTTCTTTTCCTGCCACTTCTTGCTTCTGACTAACTGGGCTCCATCCAAGAACCATGCCTGTCTTCTTGCCTCCCTTATCACCCTTTGATCCACACCCAAGAGGCTGAAGCACAGTATTGTCATCCTATCTCACCACCACTCTCCAATCCATCCCCTCTCCTTTGGAAGAGCTTTCCATCCCCACTGTCATCTTTTGTATATCTTTCTTCTTGTTTTCCTTCTTTTCTTTTGGTGGGGAGGGCTGTATTTGGGTCATCAATCCACCTTTTAAAAAAATGTGAATAATATAATGACATTTTTTTGATAGAACATATAATAACATTTTGATGGAATATCTTTGGTTAATCTAGAATTAAGTTGGAGAAACCTCTAGCCATCACGTACGAGTGAATAAACCAACATCCAAACATCAAATCAATCATTCCACAAGCACAAGTTAACCAAATCCCGCATTCCCTCTGTAAGCTATCATTCCTCACCAAAAGTAATCATTCTTCACAAATAGTTGCACATGCAGGTCAATTAACCAACATCGAAGTACTCATTCCATGATGAACACAAACTAACTACAATCCCACACTCCCTCTGTTATCTATCATTCCTCGTTCTCCAAATATATATGTTTCCTCATTCACTTACTTATTAGACATGTAATGTATTTACTCATTCTCCAAATATATAACTCACTTTTGTTATAAGAAATCCTAGTATTTACTCATTTTCCCAAGATTCACGAACATTATTCATGTATACAACATCAAACATTTGTACATGTAAAGAATTTCAAACTAAAACCCATCCACAGCATTTTCAGACATCATGTGAAAAGTAGTAGAGAGAATACAACATACATCATAGATTACCCAAGGTCTCAACATAAGATGAGTGTGCAACCACAGGTCACAACTGAAGGGATCATAGCTTGCATTACAACTCACACATGACAGACTACAGCTTCATCCACAATCCACGTCGACATGAGTAGCATTCATCATGGCATCATTTCAGCCGATTCCAAGAATTGACCCCAATCTCATGCAACATGAGTGGGTGCAATGCAGATACAGCAACAATAACAAAGCCTTCTCACACAACAAGTCGGTCGGCTACATGAATTCTTCGCCTCCATTAGAATCTATTTTGGGACATTCTGAAACTTAACAACAACAACAAAGCCTTTTCCCACTTTAAATAAGGTCGGCTACATGGATTTTTGCCTCCATTCAGATCTATCTTGGGTCATTCTCAGGCTTAGATCTAAAAAATTAAGATCCCTTTGTATAGTCACATTCCAACACTTCTTGGGCCTTCCTCGCCCTCTTATAGCCGGCTCAACATTCCAAAACTCACATCTCCTCAGCGGTGCATCCGCTAACATCCTTTGCAAATGGCCAAATCACCTTAAGCGGTTTTCTCGCATCTTATCATCGATCGGAGCATCATTCCGAATCCGATCTTTACGTGTGTGTCCACACATCCACCTTAGCATTTTCATTTCTGTTACTGCCATTCTCTGCACATGTCTATGATTCACAGGCCAACATTCAGATCCATAGAGCATAGCAGGTCTCACAGTTGCTTTGTAAAACTTTCCTTTGATTTTCGAAGGATTTTTCTTATCACTGAGAACAGTAGAGGATCCTCTCCCCTTTAGCCAACCTGCATTTATTCTATTTCTAACATTTCCACCAATTTCCCCATCATGTTGCAAAATAGAGCCCAAGTATCTAAAAGAATCTATCTTCTGAATGTTATCATCACCAATCTTAACATCGATTCTTTCACCATTGCTTCCATCAAAATAACACTCCATATATTCAATCTTAGTCCTACTTATATGAAATCCTTTAGTCTCCAATGCATGTCTCCAGATCTCAAGCTTCTCATTTACTCCATCTCTAGTCTCATCAATCAACACAATATCATCAGCGAATAACATGCATCAAGATATTTCATCCTAAATGTGACATGCCAACTCATCCATAATCAAAGTAAAAAGGAATGGACTCAAAGTTGAACCTTGATGCAGAACAATGTTGATGTTTAAACAGTCAGTCTTCCCAGACTGTATCCTTACACAAGATGAAGCCCTATCATACATATCTTTAAAGATGTTAATGTATAGGATGGGTACTTGTCTCTTCTCCAAAACTCTCCACGATATCTCCTGTGGGACAGAATCATAAGCCTTCTCTAAATCAACAAAAATCATATGAAGGTTCTTCCTTTTAGCTATGTAAATCTCCATTGTTCTCAACGAGTGGACGGCTTCAATAGTTGAGCGACCTGGCAAGAATCCGAACCGATTTTCTTTTACTCTGGAAACTTGCCTCAACCTTCTTTCAATCAAACATTCCCAAATTTACATAGTATGACTCATCAGCTTGATACCTTTGTAATTTGAACAATTTTAAATGTCTCATTTATTCTTATAAAGAGGCACCATGATGCTTCTCCTTCATTCTTCAGGTATTTTCTTGCTTCGTCAAATAACATTGAATAAATTTGTAAGCCAAGTCAAACCACGCTCACCTAAAACTCTTCAAATTCTATAGGGATGCCATCAGGTCTTACACCTTTCCCATGTCTCATAACCTTCAAAGCCTCCTCTACTTCCTTCCTTTGTATTCATTTATAGCTTGCACGATTCAAGTAACTTTCATTACTAGCAAGATTTCCCAAAGTCATCCCTCTATTTCCTTCCCCAATGAAAAGCTTATGGAAGTATTGCTTCCATCTAGTCTCTGTATCCTTCTGAGTAACAAGCATGTGACCTTCCTCATCCTTAATGCATCTCACTTGAGAAAGAACTTTGATCTTTCTTTCTCTTGCTTTTTGGACATTCTCGAACTTAAATCCAAATAATTTAGATCTTTTCTAATAGTCTCCTTCCAACTTCTTGAGCCCACCTCACCTTATCTTTAGAGAATAGGCTAGTGGGTGTCATTGTTGCAATATTCGACCGAATGGACCGAATATTAGGCCGAATATTCCTATATTGTGGGGTGACCGAATAGAATATTATTATTCAATCAATATTCGGTCCAATCAGAATATTTTTTAATATTCAGTCTGGATATTCGGGTATTCAGCCACATATTTGTTCTACCATTGCAATAGACTGTTGATTTTTAAAGGTTTATATTTATCTCGATATCATCCCAAATGTTGAAGCTCCATATATGTGATTTGCTAACATGTACTTTTATCTTGGATTCTTATTGATTAATGAGCGTATATTCATAAAGATATAGGAATATATATTAGACCTAAATTTTACATTTAAAATAACTAAAAATGAATAATTGAATAATTTTGAGTATTCACCGACTAACGAATATTCTTTATTCAGTGACCCATCTAACTGAATACCGAACACCGACTTCTGCAACACTGGTGGGTGCACTACAAATGCTGCTGAAAAAAATCAGTAAGTCGACTCCAATATATAAGTAATCATCCAATACAAATAGTTGCACACAAATAATCAGCATGCTTAAGCTCCCCAATAACAATTACAGAAACGCAGCATATTTTTTACATACAAACAACTAGACCTAGATGTCATTTCATCTATTTAGAAAGTACCCACATAACAATGGAATGATTCGCTCTGAGTACACCTCATCAGTTATGGGCAACCAATCCCCCAATTTGACCTTTTCTGAAAAATTGCAAAAGAAAAGCATGCAACCATGATACCCAACCCCTGAATAGATGCACCAGACCATACCTACCTAGCATAAGGATATAGAAAGAAGAAATACTCGGTACTTCCTTACCTAGATTGCACAAAGGACAAGAAAGGTCCAAATGGTGTGTCCACTGACTATATACACGCTTGTGATCAGCTACTCTACCTCAAGAACCACAGCAAGATCTTTATGTTCAAAGGTGCCTTGTTCCTCCATAGTTTGCAACTATGTGATATAAAATAGGCCAACTGATTCCCAAGAATGCAATAGCCTCCAGGCATGAACCTCTAAGAAAGTCCCCTCTACCTACTCGTGACGATTCATCGTGTTGTACATGGGCCTCAAGTATTCCATGGGAGCAATAAGGCTGAAATAGCTAATCCAAAGGTATATCAAACAAACAAGATGCAGAAATCGAAGCTCGAACCCCCAATTCCATTGCAATGTTGCACCTTCATCTTCTATATTAGTGAAGGCAACGGCTCGAACCCCTAAATCCGTTGCAACGTTGCACCTTCATCTGCTATATTAGTGAAGGCATCGGTTGACAAGTTAATCAGACATGGAAATATCTTACCTTTAATCATATAGTTAGTAGTTGTTTTCTAAGATCATATTGTTTTCGTATTGTATTGAAGATAGATCACTAATATATATGTGAGATGAGATTCTAAAAAGTGCACTTTCGCAGGGGGACTGGCATGCTACCAACAACCGGGGAAAATATGTCAAGGATGCAATGATTCCTCCGTTTTCACTTCGCGAAATTACAATAAAGGAAGGGGATGTAAGTATGTGCATGGGTGATTGACAAAAAAATGCACAAATGAGCCACATGCAGAGAAACTTGCATGTGTGGTTCTAATTGAAGCACCCAATGTACTACACTAATATGTATAGGGCAATGTAGTCTAGTTAAATTGTCATGGTGCAAAGGCATATATAGTTTAGTATTCCCTTGCTCCTAGAACCTGCCAAATAATCAATTCGCAACCAATTATCGATCCAAAAGAAAAAATCATAGTCATTTCTCGATTAGGTCATAGTATGTGAGTCACGTCAAGGATCAGCGAACCCATCTTATGACAACAAGGCTCGCAGAGGCAGACCGTCCCTTTTCCACAAATCCAAGAATATTACATTACATGAAAGCATGAGAGGGAAAAAAACCTTACAGGCTCGCATGCAGTCTCATGTGCCACTTAGACTACACATCTTTTCTTAATTAAAGATTGGGTGTGAATCATCTTGAGCGCACACCCTCTTTTCCATAAAAAATGGCACTTCGACTGCATCACTTTATCCATTATATATAGAACTCCAACAAAAAAAACTATCACCAGAATAGGCCATCAAACACCATCGGAAGACACCAAAGGTACTCACTTATCCCTTGGACCCTTCAAGAAGAACAATCTCATCTCAAAACTACCAACCACTCCTCAACATTTGTTTGATACCTAGTCAAATATTCAATATAGTAGAGAAACGAGCTGATCAGTATAGACTTAAGCAATACAGCAACACCATGCAAACTCCACTTGTTAATGTCCTCCAGCACATTCTTCCAAATGCCTCTCTACTCCTCCTTCAAGCATTAACTCATGATCGTGACCCTCACAAAGACACTCATTAGCAGCAGACCAAAGTGTATGATCACAATGGTCAACAAATTAAGGCACAACAAACCTCCGACTCAAAACCATGCCAAAGTACAAAAGTAAACTTTTGATTGATCACTGTGAATCCTACCCTTCCAAAAGAACATTTAGCAAAGCAGTGTTACCTTGTAATTCCCTCCCTAAAGTCACCATGAGCAAAGAACTTTATATCATCTGTGTCTTGGAGAGAAATGAATATGGTGGTCTGACCACTAGCAGTGAAACCTATAATCACTACCTTTGCCAAAACCAAAAAGCCCCTGCTACAGGTCCAACTTCAAGTACAAAGATAGATACACTAAGAGGACAATCCAAAAGGAACCATCTTTGAGGTAACACCCGACCACTCCCAAGTTTCACATATACCAGCACAGCGAAGACCACCTTCAACAAAAAGCTCTTAATCCCAACTCATTCTCCTTTTTAAAAAAAATGGTGATCGTAATTGAAGTATGCCCCCAAAAACATTAAAAATTAACAAGTTCAAGCACAGATTGACAAGGACCAGGATCCTTAAAAGTAATACGAATACTGGCCCTACCTGGGGCTGCCCCACCTTTCCCCCAAGCGTGACGTACCGGGAGGGATTAAAACGATGCTTCCTTGGTCGTGTAGAACATGGATGAGCATTATATCATTCCTACAAGTCAAAAGACTGGAAGAAATGCCCTCTGAGGACTTTGAAATCAAATATAGGATCCTGACATGATCTAAAACACTTTCAAGATGAAGCCTCTCATGGCCAAAAATCACCTCATTCCCAGCATTGCAAATCGCCCTAACAATGGCCATTATGTTACTCTCCAAGCTACTCTCATGGGCAGCAATCGATTCCTCAAATAGCGTCGCACTTTCGAATTCCAAGCTCCAAATAGATATCGTCTCCATGGTTCCAAATTTCGCAAATTTCGATGGGGGCTCTATATCGAAACCCATATAGATGTCGATTTTCAGGATTTCGCCCGAAATCTCACGAGATATCGGTGAGATTTCGGGCCATCTCGAGATCGCCCGAAAAAGCGAATCTTGAACAAAAAAATCTCAAGTTGGACGAGATAGGCCGAAATATCGGTCGAAATTCCCCAACTTCGACGCACTTTCTGCTCCTTGGTGCTGGGACTTCCTCCACAGTTCCCCAACTCTATTTTTCACCTATTTCTTTGAAGTAAGCTAAAATTGGTCAAATGTTCATCAATTTCTTCAAATTGTTTAGGGATATGGTTCCTAAGATGTTGATCTCGCTTGGGGTGATGTTTTTTTTGAGAGATTTTGAATATCTAATTTGATTTTTGGAGACCAAAAATGAAAGGTTTTGGATTTTAATGTGCAATAGTGATGAGTTATGAATGTATTAACTCGATCTCATTTATAACATGTAGTAAACCATACTTTGGAAAACAATTTGTGAGATGTATGGAAATTGGGGATTTTGTGTTTTAAAGTGGAAACATGATGAGTTCTTAAAGGGAAAACTCGGATTTTAAGTTTTGGACAAAGAAATCATGATTCGATTTTTTTTGGTAAATGAAATTTAAAAATTAAGTAATTCCGAAAATCAAACATTAGATTTATGTGTTATTTTACATATTGTGTGTCTCTTAGGTGGTTTTTCTCAAAAATGGCCCCGTAATTGCTAGATCTAAGACCCTAATGTATAGATCTAAGGTGTTTTTTTCTTAAAATCAGAATATTAAGAGTATGTTTTCAATTTTAAACACAATATATTTACAAGTTTGCCCGTATTAAGCGTTAGAAAAATTAAAAAAATAATTTTAAAAAGTAAAACATCAAATAATTAGCAAATATTTAATTATTCGCATTGTAGGACTCATGAATGATTGTTCTGCAATTTCCTCACAGGTTTCGGTGATCAACATCATGGCAAATTCCAGATCAGGATCTGACAGTTCTGAGGATCAGAGGGGGGATTTCAGTGGAGACATTGGTTGGAGGTATGCCTCCTCTCCTGATGGCAACAAAGCCAAACCACAATGCAATTTCTATGGGAAGAAGTTGAGAAGAGGGGGGATCACGAGACGAAGCAACATCTTATTGGCAATGACAAGAATGTTGCCAAGGGCACGTGTTATCCCAAAGATGTGAGAGATAAGGTGAAGACCAGTTGGATGGGAAGATAGATAGGGATACAAAGAGGGTAAGGAAGGATGAACAACTGAAAGAGTTCATGTTTGGGAAAGAATTCAACGTCCTCTCAGATTCAGATGACGATGACTTTGTCTACCCCGCTGACATTCAGACTACATCAGAGAGGAAGGCATGCAGAAGGGCAACAACAGAATCAATGACGAGCAAGTTCGAGAGGAGAGAACTCGGTGGTGCACGAGACAACTTCTATGGTGCAGATGGCAGTGGAAGTGGTTCTAGAGATGCACAATTACCACCACCCACCAAAAAACACAAGGGGAAGGAACTGGAACCCTTCTTGACAAGAAGTGGGTACATGCAGTACAATCCAAGCAAGGATCCGAGGCAGAAGATGATGAAGGACATGTTCACCAATGCATGGGAAAGAGTGGGAAAGGTCATCAACAAGCTCTTCTTTGGGAGAGCATTCCTGCCAACGTTGCTAGCGGCCATTTCTACAGCATGTCATTGATGAGATCGCTACAGCAGAAACAGGAGTGAAGGCTCCCACATCCTACGAGAGAATGAACAAATATCTCGGGATGGAGAAAGAGGAGATGAATGAGTACATCACCGAGCTGAGGAGGAGATCATCATAGCACGGGGTGAAGTTGATGTGCTATGGGTGGACGAGCTACACGAGGAAGCAGATCATCAACTTCCTCATTTACTGCGATGGAAAGACCATTTTTTTGAAATATGTTGATGCATCTGAACATGTGAAGGACTACAAATACATGTTGAAGTTGATGAAGGACATCATCAAAGATGTCTGAAAAGAGAACATTGTCCAGATTGACAAGGATATTGGCAGCAACTTCAAGAAAGCGGGTGAAACAATAATGAAGTCTAGCAACTAAGGCATTTTTTGGTCACTGTGTGTTGCACATTGTATTGATTTAATTCTAAAGGACTTTAGCAAGAGGAAGCCCGTCTAAAAGGTGGTGGAACAAGCACGAACGGTCACCATATTCAGTTACAACCATCTCAAAGTGTTGGCTTCGATGAGGTGGATGTGCAATGGTGAGCTGGTGAGGCCCGACATCACACACTTTGCTACCAATTTTATATTGTTGCAAAGCCTTAAACAACACATACATGATTGAAGACCATGTGTTGATAAAGTGAATACTTCGAGATACCTGAAGCTCAGACTGAAGGAGGATAGAAAGTGGATACATTGATCAATGATCTCCACTTTTGAGATAACCTGACTCGGGTCACGAAGATAATGGATCCCATTGTTTCTGCATTGTGGATTGTAGATAGCGACAAGAAGCCCACCATGGGAGTAATCTACGAGGCAATGCACTGCATGAGAGAGAATGTCAAAGAAGCGGTTAGAAAGGGATTCAAAGCATGGTTGAACATCATAGACGAGTGTTGAACCAAGATGCCCTCAAGTCCTCTTCACAAGGCTGGTATGTAATATGTATTATGTAATAAATCTATTTTTCCATTTTTGATAGCACTTTAGAATCTGAGAATTGTGTGTTTGTGTCAAGCTTATTACTTCAATCCCAAGTACCAGTGTAAGAATAGTCTTTGGTAGAAATGCTGACCTTCAAACAGTTGTAAAAATTGTAATGGAAAAGCTCATCAAGGATGAGAAGACCCAGACTTTGCGCATGAATGAGCTAATTTTGATTTTGGAGCTAGATTGGGACTCACGAAATATTGTTTAAGAGTATTATGTAACAATTTATGACTTCAAACTATGTATAATGAAGTACTTCAGGGATGCCTTGGGTTCCTTGGTAGAATTATTGCAGTAAATGGACGGGGCAGTACTCTTCCTAGTAAGAACAAAGACAAATAAGTCAATTGATTGTGTAATGATGTGTTACTATTATTGATTTATCTCCTTTTGGATTTTCAGCAGCCGAATGGTGGTTATTGTATGGGATGGAAGCTCTCAACCTATGAAAAGTGGTACTAAAAGTATTGCCTCAAACGGCATCTGCTGGTAACTGTAAGAGGAACTAGAGCACATTCAACTTGATTCATTCAAAGAGACGGAACAGGTTGGGAGAACAGAAGCTCCATGATCTTGTCTACGTGCACTACAACTTGAGATTGAAGATGAAACATGCAAGGGAGGGCCAGGATAAAGAGGATTATGCAGACCCCAATGATCTTGCATACATTTTCAAGATGCACGATGACGATGCTGATGAAGATGTTCCCCAGAGGTGGATGGATTCTAATGGTGCTCCCGTACTTGATCAACCGGGCGGTAGACCAAATAAGAATATAAGCCAGCAAATAGAAGCAGATGTAGGTGACTATCTAGCTAGATCCAGGCGGATTACATACCATCTTGGAGGGTTGGAGGCCGAGGTTGAGGCAGTTGTTGATCAAATTTTCTCCACTAGTTCCTAATCCAAGTTACAGGATGACAGTAGAGATGATGATGTCGTTGGCGGTGTGGGGAAACATACTTAGGGGGGTCAGCAGGAGGTGGTCGTGGACCATAAGATACAAGATTCCAAGAAGGCCTCCACACAGGGCGTGAATATATGGAGTGATAGAGGAACACAAATGGACAGTTTGTTACAAGTCCAAGACCCAAGGTTGCAAAAAGCAGTATGCGGTATTCAGTCGGTCGGGTCACTGATTACTAACTAAACGGTATGCGGGAGTTTAAACGAAAATTAAACGGGTTATGCGATTTTGCATTTTTAATTAATAAAAAATTATTATATATATAATTAATAAAAAAGTATAAATAAATAATAAATATAATCATAGATTCACAATATAGATCAAATATTGTCGAATTCAAGGAATGTTTCATCCATATTTCAAAATAAATAACATAAACAACAAGACTCCATAGTTAAATGTCGAAATAGACAACATAAAAGTCATGGATAATGGTGATCCTTTGAAGAAAATAGATCAATGCGTTTAAAAGGTCGTTTAAGACCGTTTCAAAGGCCGTTTAAGGCCGTTTAAACGGCCGTTTAAGACCGTTTAAGCGGCATGGCCGTTTATGGGATGTTTTTCATTAAACGATGCGGCCGGACACCGCATGCGTTTAAACGACCGTTTAAACGGCCGTTTAGACCGTTTTTTGCATCCCTGCCAGGACCTATGGATTATGACGCATACGGTCGTGGCCATCGTACTACCAACAGCTACATGGAGGATTTGATATCATATGTATATTTATTGTGCTGCATGGACATTGACAGCCCATATTGTGGAGGACCACACGATGAGAGATCATTTAGCGTCTTCCCAGAATTCATTCATTCTCCTCCTCGCGGACCTCCTCCTCCTCCTCAAGTGTATACACCTCCATCATATGGTTACAGTGGGTATGGAGGATATGACAGCTACATCGGTGAGAACTACCAAGGTAGCCAAGCCGAACATAGCCAGGGTAGCTTCTTTGGCGGTGACAGTCATGGTTATTAAGGCGGCAAGGCGACAAGGCGTTCATCCTGGGCGCTTGGGTGCCTAGACGCACTTAATCGCGCTTAGGCATCTAACAAAATGTGACCTATATCGCATTTGAGACATGCGACATCTAATTATTTAAAGCAAATGGATGTCGCATGTCTCAAATGCGACATCCTTTTTTATTTTTTTAAGCGTATGTCGCATTTTGGAGATGCGATATCAATTAATATATTTTTTAAAGAAAAAATACAGTAAGTATTGGATTTATTTTTCTGTCAAGACCTTTTGTATTTATAAATACATAGTAACTAGAGTGTTAGAGTAATAAATATCATTTAACCAAACATTAGTGATTAATCACAAGAATCAAGAATCACAACACATAAAGGAATAAGAACATAGATAAATAAACAAGCTATGTTTGGCATACAGACTATTGTTTGGCAAAAAAAAGTGGAAAATGTACTAAAAAAACAGACAAATTGTTTGGCATAACAAAACATTTCAAAGACTGAAATACAATAATCTAAATACTGCAATGCTTCAATCATCATCATCACACAGGTTAGTTTCTTCTTCATGTCCGTCATCTTGCTCTTGGCCATCATCATTAAGATCCATCCAATCATCTTCCTTGTCTTCTTCCTCCTCATCGTCCGGAACATGAGGAGGTACATATTGTCGCCTAATCACATGTGCACCACGAGTACCACGACGACCACGGCCACGAAGACCACCACGTGCTGAAGTGCTTGGTTGTGCTTGTGGTTGACTCCTTCTTGGACGAGAACTTTCATATGCTTGAGAAGCACATAATGCTTCATCAATGACCCTCAGTGTAAGCCCCGGTACAACCTCTGGTTCCACGTAAAGACCTGTCATCCATTCATTGACCAATCTAACTCTGAAAGAGCAATTGGATCAAAATCTTTTGCTAAATTCCCGAGCCTTCTATTTTTGAATCTCTCTCCAAGTTGCTTGTTGTATTGGATGTAAACAAGCTTGGAAAGTCTATCAACCTCCAACTTATTCCTCCTCTTTGTGTGGATCTGCACATTAATTCAAGTATTACGTAAATCTACAAGTATAAAGTTGGCATTTATATTTGTAAATTTATAAGTGTTTTTGATACATACAAAGTCAAAAGCACTCCAATTGCGTTCACATGAGGAAGATGTGCAACATAGTCCCAAAATACGTTTTGCCACCCGCTTCAGAGCGGGGGTGAGACTTCCATAAGTATCCCACCATTCCACTACACAATAAGTCAACAATGTAAACACATGTTACCATTAAATCATTCAATATAAATAATAAAATGTAACTTACATAGTGGTTTTTTTCCCTTTGTCTAATAGCAATTGCTCTGCCAAACATACCATGAGCTCCTTTGTAGACCTCCATTTCAGAGCATACCACGTCTTGTTGATCGGGATCATCAACCATCCTCTCAAGGCAAAATATGAAATCACCTTCATACCTTCCCATCAATGCCTCATTGTTGTCCTTCACTTTGTAATAAAATGCAGGATTCAAGAAACATCCTGCACCATACAAAAGACGAGCCATCTGATTATCCCAGCGAGAATCAATAATTTGTAGAATAGGCATGTAATCTCTTTCCTTCCTGCCAAAGTTTTCAATAATCATTTCCTTTGCAGTGTCAAAAGCCCTAGCAATGTATCCCATGGGCGGCTTCTCGTCAGCATCCACTAAATGCAGCACAGTAACGATGGGTTGCACAGCTCTAAGATAATCTTCAATTTTTTTCCAAAAAGCATTCGCCATCACAGTTTCATAGACATATTTCCCATCCTGTGTCTTCGACCAAGAACTAGTGTTCCACACCTCAGAAATAAACAAAGACGCCAAAGCTTTCCTTTGCTTGAGCAAACTAGTAAGGGTCAAGAAGTTAGTAGCAAAGCGGGTAACTCCGCTTCTAGACAGCTCTTGGTGATCCTCACTGAATTGTAGAAACGCATCATGCAACCGAATATGCTGGTAAATATAGGTTGTTACTTTTCTGGCCCTCTTGATAACTCCTGCAAATTTCTGTAACTTGGAAATATCCTCAAGCATCAGATCCAAGCAGTGTGCAGCACATGGAGTCCAAAAGAGGTTTTTCCTCTTCTCCATCAGTAACTTTCCTGCTAAAACAAAATTGCTTGCATTGTCGGTGACAACTTGTACAACGTTCTCCTCACCCACCATCTCCACAGCCTCGTCTATCAATTTGAACACATACTCCCCGGTGTGTACATCGGATGTTGCATTCTTTGCATAAATAAAAAAGGACCCTTATGGAGAATTAACAAAAAGGTTAATCAAACTTCGTTGTCGTTTATCAGTCCATGCATCACACATAATCGTGCATCCATATGTCCTCCAATGTCTTTCATGCTTCACCTGCAAATCTTTGGTCCTTGTATATAATCTTTCAAGTAGGGGCTTTCGCAATTGGTGATAAGATGGAGGAACAAATCCTCTCCCAGCTTGGACAATAACCTCCACTGCCACCTCAAAAGCTTCTCATTGTGCAACATTAAAAGGGATGCCACCTGTATAGAATAGCTCAGCTATGGCATCATATGCCACCTGGGTAGCATCCTTTTTTAAAGCAAACTCAATTGTAGTTTGTTGTGCTTCACCACGAGCCCTTGCTGCCCTCCTTTGTGCCACAACCTCCCATGGGCTAGCAGAACTAAACGAGTCCATAGGACCCTTGCCGTGTGGATCCTTCCGTACAGGTGGCCTATTTGCAGAACATGAACCAGAACCAGATTTAACGTTTTTACCTGTTGTAGCCGTAGGATGTGAGTCATCCAAGATGACTACATGTTCACCATGATCACCATCATCTGCATCTGGAATGTTTGAATCAGCTCCACTGTATCTGTAATCAACGACTATCTTCCTCTTCTTGTTACGATTTTTGAAGTCAGCCATCTCTTTCTTAATCTCCACAGTGGCTTTTGGACACATAGATACATCTCGATAACCACCAATCAAGTGTTCTTCCTGCCTTTTGATTCCACCATTAGTAATGTGGCCGCACAATGCACATTGCACCTTATTCGTGTCTAGTGTATTCGGCCAAAAAGAGTACTTCCAACAGGGATCCTTCGACGCCGCTTTCAAGCATGGATCATTCATCTTGTCGGTGAAGCGGGGATCAATTTCTCCAGGCCTTTGCACAGTAGATGGGGTTGGTGTAGTAGTGGGATTAGGAATGGCATCCCCATCCAAGGATTCCATTGAAGTCATTCTACAACAAGAGAGCAAGAGAATGCACGGAGGCTGCTGGAGGAGGAGGGAGGCCACTGGAGGAGGTAGGAAAGTTGCCGGAGGAGGAGGGAGGCCGTTGGAGGAGGGAGGCCGCTGGAGGAGGAAGGGGGCCGCTGGAGGAAGAGGGCGTCCGTTGGAGGAGGTAGGGACTCGGGAGGACGTGGGAGGAGGATGGAGGCCGTCGGAGGAGGAGGGAGCCCGCTGGAGGAGGTAGGGAGGCGGCTGCGGAAGAGACAGGGACGATGCAAGGGGTTTCTCTGCTAAACAGGGTAATGAGGGTCGGGTCGAATTGGGTGTGGTAATACAGGGTCGAACGGGTATATCGCATTTCCAATATGCGACATATATATCGCAATTTGAAAATGTGTTATGTATATCGCAATTTCCAAATGCGTTATGTATATCGCATTTTGAAAATGCGATATATGTGTAAGTACGCATAAAAAAAGTCGCCTAGGCAGCGCCCAGGCGCGCCTTGACGCCCAGGCGACCCAAGGCGTGCGCCATTTTTAATGAAAGCAAGGCGTGCTTTCTAGGCGCACGGCTTGGGGCGCCTGGGCGCCTTGGCGCGCGTCTTAACAACAATGGTGACAGTTAAGGTTTCTTTTTCGAGTACACGACAGTGCTGCCTCCTCCTCTGCAGAGATCTTCTCCTACTTCGTCGTCGTCGCCCCGAGGATCTCAAGCTAATACTTCGCAGCCTCTTCGTGCCACTCGTGATATCGGATCTAGTGTTGCTTATCCACGTCTCGGGATACTCATAGGCATCGAATGACCACCAATACATGTGATATATGATGGATTACAGAGCCATATACTCGTACAAGACATGGAAGAATTACTGCGAGTACATTGAATTAGCGATGCGTTATGAGAGACAACAAGGATAGGGTGATTCAGATCCACCATGGAACTCTTGGTTCTAAACTGAACTCATCACCGTGTAATATCTTTTAATATTTTATTGCATTAATCATTAGTATGCATGTTCTTATTTAGTTTACGTGAATATGTCTTTCACTTGTTTTAACTTGTAAGATTGTTAGTATGTTATTAAGTATAAACAACGATATGCTCGATTTCGATATGATAGATATGTGTGACAAACCATCATAGTTGTTAAAAAACAAAGAATGCGAAAGTGTATTAGAGAAATAGATTAAGTAAATGAAGAACGCGGGATGTAACGAGGAACCCTACACCCTAACGAGCGGGATGAAATCACGGGAGAATGCCTTAAAGGGTTGATGTATGCATTATACTTTCTCGTATAATACAGGGAGTCTAAGGCTTTTTATATAGCCTCCACATACCCTCCAAGTCCCACCACTGATAGATGTGAGACTAAACACTAGTATGAGGTAAATGGATCCTGAAGTAATCCATTTACCCATCTACATATGAATGACGCATATACTCCAACACTCCCCCTCAAGCTCGAGCATGCAATGTTTAGCTTGGACAAACATAAAGAAATCTCAAACTCACACTACAAGACACTACATACAATATCAACTCAACACGCGCAATTGTCGGCTGCTGTCGAGAACGTTGCTTCTCATGCAGTGCATGTAAAGAGAAACAAACAGGCTCGAGTGTGAGTCAAACTGAATCTCCTCATCGGAGAGCATGTGCTCTGTATTGCGCCTATCAGAGTCATTGCAACTGAAAATGAGTCTCCACCTGGAGAACTCTTGCCCGCCACATCATGTGAACAATTGCTCCAACTCTGGAAGGGTCGAACTGAAAAAGCCGTGGAGACAACCTCGTCGAAGTCCACGAACGCTGCAGAATGGAGTCTTGAAAAGTCTCCTCGTCGGAGAACTGGGTCTATCCCATACTAGTTAAGAGAATGGGATCTCTACTCAAGAGTCCCTGTGAAACCACATGAAAACCCTAGCCCACATGGCATAGGGAATGGGATCTCTACTATGGAGCCCCTATGGATCACATGAAAACTCTGACCAAAATAAAAATGGGGACCACAACAAATGATGGCAACCAAGTGCTCATCTGACTATGGACTCCGAATCTGATCGTCGAATCTGGAACTGAAAAACTGTAGTCTGAAAATCTAGCTGGTCTGGGAAATCTGAATTCGACCTGTAACTCTACACAATACTCCTGCTTTTATCCATACTTGTCAAAAAAACAATGATATCGACAAAGTTGGGAGAAGATATGAAAATGGGGAAACAAAACATCACATAAAGCATCATAATTTTTCTCAGTTTTCTTCTTTTAAAAAATCCTCGATTCATTTTTTTTGAAAAAAAAATGTAAGGATTTTTTACGATCCTTTTTTACAGCTATTTCCTTTTTTTAGTTGTCTTCTCCTTTCCCCTTTTTTCGTGCACGGTTTTTTTTTGTTGTACGCGTCTTTTCTCAAAACACACATTTTTAATGCAAACGGGACTCCCAAGCCTTTTTTTGGGCCTTCTCACAAATTTTTCCTTTTGCCCACTTGGGTCGAACTGCAACAGGAGGTCTATTCCCCCCCCCCCTTTTTTACCCAGCCCACTTCGGCTCAGAATATGCATTTTTTACAAAAAAAGGACACGGCCCCAACCCTATTTAGGGTTTCCCGATTGGGCTCTCTCACAGGAACCGCCTCGATGGCGCTTTGCTCTATTACTGCCCCCACCGCATTTGGGAGGAGCACCGCCTGCGAGGAGTGCCGAGATCAGAGGGGCGTCGCCCCAGCCCCAATCGTCGACGCCTGGAGGAGTGTGCTGCCTGCGCGAGCTAGAGGATGTCGTGTCGCCGCCTGGATCGTGGGCATCGAGGTGCGTTGCGTGAGGCGCGCTGCCCGGAGAGGAGCAGGCTGGAGGGCCGAAGCTTCGAACTTTGAGGATCTGTTGAGGACTTTACATGTGATGGGGGGTCTCACACCGCCAGAGATGATTACATGCAGTGTAGAGGGCCCTCCTTTTCTTTTTTTTGGCTAGGGTTTTGGAACCCCACATGGGACCTGCACCGCCGAGAGGCACCCTTGCCTGGAGCCTGAAGCTCCGACGACTATAGTTACCCCACGATGGGACTCCCCGACTGTAGAAGGCTTGAGATGATGTTGGCCGGCCTGGAGCCATGGAAGGTCGTATCGATATCGATATCGTTTCGGTCCACCCGGAAATGGATATATCGGGATATATCGACGATATCGGTGGAAATGTCGAAAATGGCTCAAAAAGCCATTTTTTTGGCATTTTTTTAGAAATTAAGATCATCCAAGATATTATAACAACAAATAACCTACAAATACACACTTATATCACACATATCGGTCATTTATAGACCATATATCGCACATATCGGTCATCATATCGAACATATCGCTGTTAATGTTTATTCCTGACCTTTAGATATTGGAAATGGATTCCATTCAAGTTCTTATAACATTAAACAACTTACATATATACACTTAGATGACATATATAGATCATTTGTGAAGACTATGATCCTTATATTGCACATATCGATTATATCGAACATATCGCTGGGTACTATTAGTTGTTGACCTGTATATATTGAAAATGGAGTTCATCCAAGTTCTTAGATCACTAAATAGCTTACAAATATATTCTTAGATCACACATATCGATCAATCTATGAAGCTTATATCGCATATATCAATCATTTTGAATATATCGATAATAATGTTTGATTCTTGACTTAATAGATTGTTTTGTTTTTGAAGAATTGACTTATAGTTATTGGAAATCGATTTCATTCAAGTCTTACAACATGAAATAACTTATAAACATACATCAAATTGAAGAACCATTGTATGCACCCTCCTGTCGCACCATACCCTACCAATACGGGGGTCTCGTTGCCCGGTCAGCGAGTCCGGGGGGCTAGGGGAGCCTTGCGGGGGTACAGGGGCAGCGCCCCCGACCCGAAACAAAATATATATAAACCATTGTGTGTTTTAATACTAGGTGTAGCTTGATAAGTAGACGAATCAATCTTCCATGAATAATAGCATTGATATATAGAGGTATCGGCGAAATATCGACGAAATCGATCGATATCCGGGATTTTTTCTACTGAAACCATTCATTTTTGACCGATATGAGCCGATATGACGATATATCGCCGATATCCCTGTAAAAGAAGATACTGGGTAATATCGAAACCCTGACCCTATAGAAACCGATATTTCAGCGATATATCGCCGATATATCGCCGAAACGGCCTTCCATGCCTGGAGCTTGTGATCAGAATGGGGAATCCGAGTGTTGATGCAGACTGGCGACGTCATATGCAGCCATATCAAGAAGATTGTGACCTTCGCCTGGAGATCGGTCATGAGGATGTTATGTCGCCATGTGATCTAGAGAGGGCGGCGCCGGAGAGGAGCTGCGGCGTGGAGCAGGAACCCTAGATGGGCCTTGCGAATAGGGTTTCCGAACCCTAGAACTGAATCTGAAGATCGGTAAAATGTTGGCGTCGATGGTTTCAACAAAACCCTAGAACTTGAACTAACCCGAACACAATATATTCAATAGATCTTCAAGAATATAATTAGGGTTTCAATAGAAACCCTAGAATAAAATCTTGAATCTCGAAAAAAACAACGAACATGAAATCCTCGAGAATCGAACCCACTCTGACACCATGTTAAAAAATAAAGAATGTGGAAGCGTATCAGAGATATAGATTACGGAAATGAAGAAAGTGGGATGTAACATGGAATCCTACTCCCTAAGGAGCGGGATGAAACCACGGGAGAATGCCTCAAAGGACTGATGTATGCAGTTTCTCTCATATGATACAGGGGGGCCTGGGCTATTTATATAGCCTCCACAGACCCTCCCAAGTGTCACCCCTGTAAATGTGGGACTAAACAATGGGATGTGATAGATGAATCCTGGAGTGATCCATTTACCCATCAACATATGAATGACGCATACCCCAACAATAGTCATAGATGATCGATATGTGTTATAAGCCTATAGGTGTATATCTATTGTCCCATTGTTTGAAGAACTCAGAGTAACTCCATTTGCAATAGCTAAGCATCTAACATATTGAATAATATGACTGATATGACCGATATAACGATATAAGGGTCATATATGAGCGACATATGTGACATAATTGTGTATTTATAAGTTATCTATTTTTTTAATAACTTGGATGATCTTAATTTACAAAAAAACTGGAAAAATATGGTTTTTTTGCCATTTCCGACATTTCCACCAAAATCGTCGAAATTTCTCAAAAGTGGATCACCGCAACGAAATCGAAATCATATTTCGAAGCTTGATTGCATCCCATATATGCCTAGACGTCACAGAAGTAAAGAAAAGGAGGTATGTATCTTCAAGGTCGACGAAGCAACCTCAACAAATCGTATCCCTACCTAAAAGATTTCCGATCTATGAGATCCTTGTCATCACAATTCTGCAAGAGGAAAATCTTTTATTGACTCGTTAGGGTACCTTCCACCCCCAAATTCTCCTACAGTTTGTGCAAAACTTCACAGACCAAAAACCATCAAAGAAAATTAACATTGTATGTGCCTTATGTATCGATAATAGCCCATCTGACCAAGTACAATTATCAGCACCAGTAGTAAGACCCGCATTCGAGGAGAATCATCTTAGTAAAAAATGTTTTATTCATTTCCTACTCAAAAAATGTTTTATTCATCTCCTAGAGGCTAAGCACCCCCAAACGATCGTCCTCAATCCTCTATATCATTGTTGTCGAATACACTAATGGGATATCCAATGTCTCTCATGTGGTGGACCATAAATTTTCATCAAAGATTCAAGACAATATCTGATCCCCATTGGTAACAAGCAAGATTAGAGGAAGAAACTGAGATGGCAGACAACATCGACTTAAAAAGCACAAGATGGCCACCCCTAAATAAACACATCTTCCAACTACCAAGCTTATTTTCCACCTTCACCACCAATGCAACCATTCAGTCTGATAAAGTTTGCCACAAACCAAGGGAAGGAGCAATAAAGCCTACCTCAAAGGCTCAAACCAAGAGAAGGACAAAGTAATAATGGGCAACCCTGCCCTTGAAGTTCGTGTCGCAATCTCACAAGAATCCACCTCCTCATGGAATTGTGGTTTAAGGCTATACATGGAGAGGGGAGAGAGCAGTTTGAGTTGCAATAGGGAGGTCGGAAAAGTGGAGCAGGAGAGATCTTGTCGTACTAGGGAGGGAGGGGAAAGGGAGGGCCACCACTTCCGAGGTGGAGGAGGAGAGGAGGATGGTAGGATCTCTGATATGGAAGAGAACAATGTAGCAATGGCGGATGCAAACTCGAAGATTCTCGTGGTGTTGCCACCTGTGGATGCTCATATTGAGCTCAACTTGGAGAAGGCTTGCAGTCCCCGAGGCGCAAGCAACCTCATACTTCAAAGAAGGCACACACACCCCGTGGTGCATCAGATGTGGGATGTGTGAACACAGCTCGTGGACTTGCTTGGCGGTCGAGCTAGTGTGCTTCTTTTTTGGTTGCAGGAAGCAGGAGATGTTGGGTGTGGGTTATCTTCGTCGTGACTCGTGAGTGCAGCAAGCAGGAGGTGGGAAAAGAAAGGATGTAGGGTCAAGACCTCTCTTTCGGTTGCAGAGTTCACGCTATTGTTGAAAGGTCTCGCAAACCCAGTGGTAGGGATGTGGCCGTCGGATGGTATCGTCATCAATGAGAGGCATGAGGAGGAGCTACATTAGGTTCTTAAAGTGTGTGGATGGTCCGAGGTGAAAGGGGCTCTGGTGGGCATGATTTGGCTTAATGACTTTCAATGGGCCATCAAGCATCCAGAGAAGAATGTTGGAAGGGGCAATTTTCAGAGGTTTTGCTTCATTGATGTGACATGGAGTCATTGAAGAAGGTGTCCGTGCCAATGGGTAACACCTCGAAGATGATCAGCTTAGGTTTGAAGGTCGACAAAGACATAGGAGATCTAAAATTATTCGATCCAATTCCACTGAAGTCTCATGTGTAGTTGGAGATAAAAGTCGAGCGAAGTTCAATTCCTTTGTGATTGGTGATGGTCGCTGGTGGAGAGGGTGATGTGATTTCAGATCGGGTTGTGCAATCTATGAGAAGTTTATAGCGAAGAATCCTGTGAAAGCAATGAATAGGGTCGACGCTAGTATTTTAGGGTTTGAGAACCTTTCCTTGGTGGATCATTCATTGAGGTGGTGCTAAGTGGGCGTTCCTTTCTTGCCTCACCTAGAGGCAGAACTTTTGTTAAATGGACACCTGATTCGGGTTTCGATTCGATACATGATTACCCCTGAAGTTCGGATCTTGCTACCAAGGCACATGTGGACATTAAGTTGCCAATTGAATCGATGAATCCTAACTCTGATGGTTGGTGGTTGATGTGCCCGATTTTAATAACATCCAACTAGATCTCGAATCTGGCCATGCTGAGAACCTATGGCGTCTGAACAGAAGCTCCATGCTCATGTATTAATGCCTAACGTGATCGATGCTCGCACAATGATGACTAGTGTCATTAAAACCTGAGATGAAGCATCCGTGAGATAATGTTAAGGAGGGTTAGGGGAGGGCGAACAGTTATGGATGGTGGTTGTCGTGCGATGTCTAAAGGCAAAGAAAATATCTGACCAAGATATGGCGTTCTCCAGGAAAAGGCAAAGGATTATGCGCTAAGATAGGAAACGCGGCAAGTCAGAACGCTTGACAGAAAGGTCTATTGAGCCGAGTTTGGAGGATGTTACGGAGCATTCTTCGGTGGGGACCTTAGAATCAGATCAAGTCAGCTCACAGTTACTACTGAGGTGCCCAACCTCATATAGCCGATATGGGGGCCTTGGGAAAAGGGAGTCGGGTAAAAGTCATGGAATCGGTTAGAAAAGTAGCTGTATGCATTTAGATCCATGTGACGAGGAACACCCCTATATTGTCCCAATGCGATTCGTCTCATGGAACGCGAATGGGCCGGGCAAGACAGAGAAAAGAGCAGCAGTTGGAAATTTTCTAGCATCTTGGAGGGTGGTTGTCTTATGTTTGCAAGAGACAGATGTTGACTCGTGGGACCCGATGAAGTAGAGGTCAATTTGGGGCCAGGCTTACTGAGTTCAGGGCTACTTTGGACAATGGAAGGTATGAGGGGATTGTGGTTGCTTAGAAGGGGGAGATGTTTGTGTTAATTGAAGAAGTGGTCTTGAGCCCCTCCATATTTTTAGAGCTGCAGCGTAGGAGCGACAATGCAAATATTGTGGTCTCATCTGTGTATGGTATCTATGGAGCATCCTGAAACCATGAGGCTCAACTTTGTTTGTTGTAGTTGCAGAGGAGCTAGAATTGGAGTCACTTGTTGACCATTTCCTTCTTTTACTCGAGGTATTGGAAATGTTACAATTGGCTTCCATTATCTCTCTCCTACAATCGAGATCGAGTCATTCTCCTTTATGTCTGTATACCAGTGAGGGTTGGTCTCCATCATTAACTTTCAGATCTGATTAATCTTGGCTTTTTGAGGAAGGCTTTACGAACATTATGGTGTCCTTATGGTCGAGTCTCTCGATGGATGGATCAGCACCTAGGCAATTATTATTAAAGTTGAAGGCCCTCAAGAAAATGTTTTCTCAATTCAAAAGGGAGAGTGATTGGTGTGTGGCCAGAGGAGGAACCTATCGCAAGACGAGATCATGTACCTTGACCTGATGGATGATGAGAAAGAGCTTAATGAAGGGGAGTTGAATAGTAGAGGTTTAGCTTAAAGAGTAATTAAGAAGGATTATCGAAAGAAGGTGGTGGAATGGGGGCGGAGTCTCCCCAGAAATGGCTGAAGGAAGGGGATGCTAACATGAGATTTTTCCATGACATGGCTCGCGGTTGACGAGGTATAAATCTCATCCATTCTATGTTGGTTGGTGATGAGGTTTTTTCATGGGAGGCAGGCAATGGTCGAAGCCATCATGGAGCACTTTAGATGAGTGAGTCGTGCATGGTGCATTATGGATCCATATGATAGGGGATGGGTGCCTCTTGGGTATCTAGCCAGGAGATAACGAATTTGATCTAGGATTTAGAATTCCATGAGATTCAGATATTAATCTTTGGTCTCAATGTGGATGGTTGCCCAAAACCTAATTGTTTCCCTATTTTCTTCTTCGCGGAATTTTCAGACATCTTGGTTGAAGATGTGTTGACTATGGTTCCCGAGTTCGTCGGGGGTGACCATGGATTTGCCCGCTTGAATTCTGCTTCCTAAGAAGGAAGTTGCGGCCAGAGTAGAGGATTTTCATCTAATTACCTTATCAAATATTGTTTATCTGATTATTGCGAATTTGTAGGCAATTCGATGTCGAGGTGTGCTTGACAGAATTAATTCACCAGCAAAGTATGTTTTCTAGCTTAGGGGAATGTTAGAATGTGTAGTGATTGCTTCCGAACTTGTTGTTGACTAGATGAGATACAAGGTTCGAGTCATGTTTTGGAATGTGGACATTTCGAAGGCATATCATTACGTAGATGGGGCATCATTCCATCTAAGAGGTTTCCCCAAACCTGGATATCATGGATGAAGTAATGCGCTATGACATCCTCATGTGGTGTTTTTGACATGGCAGGAAACCACGATATATCGGTATCGACAGGGTAACAATTTTGATATTAATAAATTTATATCGATTTTCATGACATCGACCAATATCGTGTGAGATTGCAGGTTAAAATTTGAATATTTCAGTATAAAATATCCAAGATATTGGTCGATACCGACCACTAACCATCAATATGGGCCATATTGCTGAGTTGATTCATTCAGGACTTTTCTTCTGTAGCTATTCAAAGTACTAAAAATATATAATCGTTTATAATTTTCAGGGCAGGGTGTTGCCCATTCCCCCCCTAGGGGGTGCGCATATGCTCCCGCTAGACTCCCCATGCTCGCTACCGAGTAATGAGACCCCGATTTCGAACATGGGGCTTCTCCCCCCTTTGGCAATGGAGATGAAATAACTCTAAAGCCGATCAAGGAAAGTATGTGTGTGTGTGCGCGCACGTGTATTATGCTCATTAGCTCGTATATATGATATCTGTTGAGATATTGGTTATCTTTTGTTTCTTTTATGTATTCTCTTTTCTTTCCATCTTCTTTATGTGATTTGCACAACAGATTTCTCCTCTATATAAGAGAACCCTAGGGCCTCATGAATAAAAAAATTCATTGTTTTCTCTCAACATGGTATCAGAGCGACGGTCCTAGATCGGAGTTCACATACCCCATCTGTACCCTACCCCCCACCTGCCAGCCCTCTGCGCACCTCTGCACGCCTCTGCACAACGACGCTGCTGCTGGGTTGCAGTGCGCCGTACAGCACCTCCCGTGACGTCGTTGGGTAGCCACACACTTCGGCCAACCCCCCCTAACACCGCCATCGGCCCCCTTGGTTGATTTACCTCAATGTGTCGTCGAATTGTAGTCTAAACGGACTGATTTTGACCAAAAAAGGTGACTTCGGACCTATAAATCACTTTTCCCTATCCTAGCAGATTGAGGATGGTTGTAAGAGTTTGCGCGTACAACCAATCCACTATATGATCGTGTAGACTCGCTCGGATCGATCCACTTCCCAAGTCGAGTTCTGTTTTGACCTTTTTCATCATGCCAGAGGACAAGGGTGACATCTTCACTTCATCTGGTGCCTTCAAGGACCCGAGTCCCATCGTGAAGATTGATGGGACCAACTATGAGTTATGGTCCATGCAGTTTACGAGCCTTATACAGTGCAATAACAAGGAGCACATTCTGACAAAGTCCAAGACGATGGATAAGACTGTGAACAATGCTTCGTGGAAACAAGACGACGCATGAACGCGTCTTTTGGCTCTATGGGACACTCACCACGGATATTGCCAATGACATTGTGAACCAACCCACTACTAAGGAGATATGGGACATTCTGGTAATCGTGTATGGTTATAGGAAGAACAAAGCCAATATTTTTCAGTTACAGTTTGATATATATATATATATATTCACACGATCATGCAAAATGGTTGTCATCTAATACCTTCGATTCTTCACTTTGAGGCAAGTTCGAGAAGCTTCGCAACTTCATCCTCATTACCACTTCCACGAAGCAGCAGATGGCATATGAGAACTCCACGATGGTTTGAGTTTTATTCGCAGCCTTACATCCAGATTACGAGGCAGCACGTGCATAGCTTCTTACATGCACGACCATACCGCCCATGGAGGAGGCCTACAATCTCCTCAGCAAGCTTTGTATCCCACCACCTGCCACCACACAAGCCTCCTTAGCAGTGGATGCATCTCGCGGCAGGGAGGTTCTACACAGTTCGGTCCCCGTGGCGGAGGAGATGGACGTCAGCATGGCCCCTACACCTACAATCGTCGCCCAGGTCACTCTGCAGACATATGCTATCAAAAGCATGGATACCCCGTGTTTGCTCGTGTGGCCGAGCAGATTAAGCCTCCAGACATTTCAACTCCTCAAACAGATTCACGCCTTGATGATATTGTCTCTCGTCTGAGGGAGATAATGACTCAGGTTGCTGGCACCACTACAAGTTCCTCAGATGTTGCAGCCACTGCTAGAGCTTCTTCGAGCACCTCCGGTATAGCCTATACTTCTACCAGTTGTAGCAGGGTAGATATGACATTGTGGATCATGGGCGGTGGTGCTTCTCACTAACTATGTGGAGATAGAGCATAGTTCAATTCTTACATATCGATACGACCTGGTAGATGGGTCGTCATTGTGAACAGGATTAGCTTATCCATCACAGGACAGGGGAAGGTGCATTTGACGCCATCCATGCATCTGTAGAATGTTTTATATGCTCCTGATTTTCAGATGAATTTGCTTTCTATTAGTCAGATCACGAAGGATCACCATTGTCGTGCCATTTTTGACCCATCTAATCTTGTGTTTCAAGACATACTCACGGACAGGGTGATTAGATGTGGTTGTGAGCAGCGAGGGCTCAACATACTGGTCTAGTTTCCCAGTGTCGGTGCCTCTACAGTTCCCACAGACCAATCTCTCCTTACTTGTGTCATCTTCATTTTAACCGCCTTCCTCTGCAAAAGTTGTGCCATGTCCTCCCACATATTTCCACGCGTTCTTCCTTCCAGTGCGAGCCTTGCCATCTTAAGAAGCATCATCTCTCTTCATTCCCCTGTCGACAAAGTCGTAGCAGTAGTTATTTATTTGAGTTTATTCATCTAGATATTTGGGGTCCCAATCGTGTTCCTGTTCTCCAAGGACACCGTTTTTATCTTGTTGTTGTGGATGATTATTCTAGACTTTCTTGGATTTTTCTTTTAAAAACAAGTATAAAGCTAGGTATGTCATTAAATCCTTTATTAATAAAATAAAGAATGTTTTATCTGCTAATGACAAGCTTATTTGCTCTGACAATGCCTTAGAGTTATGCATGTTACAGTTATGTAAGTTCTTCAGATCTCTTGGTATCGTACACCAAACATCGTGTGCTTACACCTCCCAGCAAAATGGTGTTGCCAAACGCAAACACTGTCACTTAATGTGACCATGACACTTTTGATTCATGGTCATGCTCCTCGCTCTTTCTGGGCTGGGGTGATATGGTCCTTGCTGCTTGCTACCTCGTGAACCGCATGCCATCTTCTATCTTTGGAGAGAAGGTTTCTTTCTCGATTGTGTGTTTCCCAAGAAGGATATGTTCTCCTATACGCCTTGTATGTTTGGCTCTATTGCTTTATTTCACCATTTGATGCCTGGCCGTGACAAGCTCTCTCCTAGAGCTGTTCACCAGAAGGAGTATCATTGTTTTGATCCAGTTCGACGGAAGTACTATGTTAGTGTAGGTGTCACCTTCTTCGAGTCTATTATGCATTTCTCTCCAATAAGTGGCAGGTTGACTCCGCCTCAGTACCTACACTACATCCATCACCTCCACCACCTCTACGACCACCACCACCACCCAGTACATTGGCCCATCTGTTATCACATTTTATGTTCGCAGGCCTCGTACAGCCCCCCTCCTTATGGGCCTTCCCCATCATCCAGCATGCCCCAGGTATGTAATGAGCACATTGTTTCTACTTATGGCACTAGTGATTTATCCATGCAAAAGAATTCTTTACAAGATGAGCACGTACCCTCTCAGGAAGGTAGATTACAAGTTGAGGAGGAAGGTGATATGAATGTCCCTATTGCTCTGCAGAAGCAGAGACGTATATATGCAACAAATCCTCATACAGCTCATGATTCCTTAGGTCAGATCTCAGAAGACTTTAGGAGGTTTATCATGCAACTGTCAAATGTGTAGATACCACGGACATATCATGAGGCGATACATGCCAGACAGTGGCGTCTTGTCATCGAGGAGATGACCGCATTACAGTCGCATGGCACATGTACTAGACCATCAATTGTATGATGCAAGTGGGAGTTTATGATGAAGCACCAAGCAGATGGCAGCATGGATCCTTTCTACAAGACGAGACTTGTGGCTCGTGGGTTCACCCAAACATAAGGGGTGGACTATCAGGATACTCTCTCCAGTAGCTCGGCAATCTACACTGTGGATTCTTCTTTCTGTTGAAGTGACGCGGGACTAGCCTCTATATCAACTTACTTTGAAGAATGCATTTCTCTATGGTGACCTACTGGAAGAGGTCTACATGCAGCAGCCACCTGGGTTCACTGTTGAAGGGAGTATCAGAAGGTTTGCAGACTTCACAAGGCGATCTATGGCCTTAAGCAAAGTCCAAAAGCGTGGCTCCAGAAGCTCTCGAATTTGATGGAACAATAGGGGTTCGTGGGATCGGTTGCAGATCATTCACTGTTTATTCATAGATCTCATAGAGGTACAGTTGTCATACTTGTTTATATTGATGATATCATTGTTAAAGGAGATGATAAGTAGGGCATTCAGGCAGCTAAGGTTTTTCTAGGTCAACAATTTATAACCAAGGACCTTGGCAGTCCACGTTACATCCTTGGACGGGAATTTGCCAGGAACCAGCGAGGTCTTGTAATGACCCAGAGGAAGTACTTTACAAATCTCCTCTCTGAGACAGACACGACAGATTGCAGCATGTCACTACTCCCATGGACCCTAGCATGAAGATGTATGATGATGACATTAAGGAGGTAGACAAGAGGAGGTACAGGGATCTCGTTGGGAAGCTCCTATACGTGACCATCACAAGGTTGTTGTCCTTCCCAATGAACAGAGTGAGTCAATTCACGGAGCAGCCTAGACAGGCGCTGATGCAGTAGATATATTTCCGAGGTATCTGAAGACCTCATCTAGCACTGGTCTTCTATTTAGCAAAGGCACATCCCTTGCTATTAAAGCTTATGCAGATGCAGATTGTGCGAGGTATCCCAAGGACAGGAAGTCTACCTCTAGCTTTGCAGCATTCATAGGGAGTTCCTTGGTGCCATGGAAGATCAAGAAGCAGACGGAGGTCGTTAGACCTAGTGCAGAATCAGATTACAGAGCCATGGCACAGGGAAGTATAAAGAGGATGTGGGTCAAATCTGTTCTTACTGACCTAGCAGTTGAGGTGAATCTTCTCATGCACCTCCAATGCGATAAACATGCTTCTCTCCTCATTGCCAACGACCCAGCCTTCCATGAGAGGACCAAGCATATCGAGGTAGATTGACATTACACTCGAGACATGATTCAGAAGGGCTTCATCTCCACTACTCATGTTCGCTCAGGAGATCATACATCAGATGTGTTCACCAAGGCCCTAGCCAGAGGGTCATTCCAGAGATGTTGTTTCAACATGAGCATGATTGATATCTACGCTCCAATTTGAGTAGGAGTGTTGAGATATTGGTTATCTTTTGTTTCTTGTATGTATTCACTTTTTCCAGTCTTCTTTATGTTATTTGCCCAACAGGTTTCTCCTCTATATAAGATAACCCGAGGACCTCATGAATAAAAAATCATTGTTTTCTCTCAACAATATCATATATAGCTCACATTTTTATAAATAATATGCGATGTGATGTAAAGTTAATATGCTAAATACACCTCCTTGATATCATTAAGTTGTTATAGTTTGAATTTCGTCATTTTCTTTCTAACATCTCTCAACAATCAATAATCAGCATCGAGCGCATTGATATGTGTGACATAATGTGTATTGGTGTGCTAAATATTACATCATTCTTGTATATAAGTGTGTATTGTATGTTATTTATTATTTCTGATCTAGGATGATCTTAATCTGCGAAAAAAATGCTTTTTGTGCCATTTTCGAGAATTCCACTGACGTCGTCGATATATCTTAACATATCCTTGATATATCCCTTTTCGTGCTAATCAATACGATATCGAAATCGATATTTCCAACCTTGGTTTTGGTCTGCAGAAGGAATACAATTGAGTTGTTCTTGGCTCTACTTTTGTTCTTTTGGTTGACGATGCGTTGCTAGAAATGGTGGACAACATTGTGTTGTCAGATTCTGTTATGGTTACTCTAGGGATGAGATCTCCATTCAGATTTTGCAGTATGTATATGACACTATTCTTTTTTCTGAAAGCAGCAAGGAAAGCTGTAAAGGACTTCAAGTGGTTCTCCATTTGTTTGGTGAGTGAGGAGGAGATTTCATCTCGTGTGTTTTCCTTATGAACCCCTCGGGCATGTTTGCACATGTAATATCTTGGTCTTCCACTTGTCGCTAGTACGTTATGGCAGGCAGATAGGTTGCATTAGATCGAGAAGCCGGAAAAAGGATAGATGGATGGAAATCTTCTTGCTTATCTAGAGGAGAGAGGCCCATTCTGCTCAAGGTTGTTTTGTCGGCTATCTCCATTTTCTTCCTCTACTAGGTTACTTCCTAGTGAGGGCGAGATTGGAGGCCATCAAAGGATGATTTTTTTGATTTAGTTCGAGAGCATCCAATGGTCCGGTGGTAGTACAATGTGCCTACTACCTAAAAAACCAGGGTTAAATCCCCCCTTATGGAGGTCGCATTAGGTAGCCGACAGTCAACTTAAAAAATATTTGGATCTTTCAACATGGATTTGAGCAAAAATTCATATAGTGACCCTACTTAAAGTGGGAAGATGCATTGCCATTTTTAGTCCGAGAGCCTCCAATAGAATATTGTCCTTTTAAGGCAAAGGGTGTAACCCCGATTTGGGGACTGCCTAAAAATATATTATTAATAACCAGTTAATATTACAAAAGGGATGTCCACGCCATATGAAGAGCCATGCTATGATCAAGAAGCACTAACACAAAAGATGAGATCATTCCTAGCCTTCAATGGAATATCGCTAGTGGACTGGAGAATAGCGGTTCACTCCAAAGATGATGGTGATCTAGGTGTTTGGAGCCAAAAGGAGATGAACAAGGTGCTAGTGTCCAAATAGATCACGTAAATTTGGAGGTATGGTGATGGCATATTGTGCATGAAGATCAGAAGGATTTATGGAGATTACATCACAATTCCCAGATCATGGGAAGAGCCCTAATGCACCCTTAATATTCAGGAGGGGGGTTTATGTGGGATCCATGTTCGATAATTTCTGAGACCCGAGATGGGTGACTGTGAAAGGATTCATTTTCCGTGCGATGACCACGCAGCGGGAGCTTCCGTCTCCACGCCTCCATCTTTTCCAAGCGTCCTCGGTCTACACGGGTCCTGCCACAAAAGAGAATTGTTAAATATCGATTCAAGAAATATAATTAATAATTTAATATACAGCAATGAAGCGGATTACCAATGCAAAGACAAACACACAAGGTGACCTGGATATCAGAAATAATCAACTTAATAAAATATTAAAATCAGAAGGATGAGTCGTGTCCCTGGCAACAACGCCATCTGATAAACCACTTTTTATCTCAATAATGATAAATTATAGTATATAGGGAGGTAGAAATGATCTATTAAAAACCACACTTTGGAATATGTGGAGTATTTAACTTGGTAAGCGTACCAAGGTCGAATGTAGGGACACGAGCTATATCCCTAATTAATTAAAGATTAGTATTTCGATTAAGCGATTAAATCATCTACCTAGGTCAACGAAAGACACATTGCACGATATAATGCGATGCAGAACAAGATGCAATGTATGAAAAGGATGCAACTTTTATTTGAATTTTATGCTAATTAAACATAGATAATATGCAACATAATGCAATGCAATGCAATCCTATAAGCAAGGCCTTAAATGTCTGTTTCGGTCACCATTTTGGTATCGACCAAAACAGAATTTCGGTGGAATTTCGACCGAAATTTCGGTCATTTCGGTCATTTTTTGTACTATGACCCCCATATTTCGGTCATTTCGGTCATTTCCGCCGAATTTCGATTTCGACTGGATATCGATATTCGACAGAAATTCGACCGAATTTCGCTGAAATTTGAGGCCATGCCTGTAAGAACGCATAGAAATACCCCAAAATTAATCAGAAATAGAGCAATAAACATGTAATTTACATAAAGGTTCATTTAATGCATTAAAATAGCTCCACATTTTATTTAATGGCATTTACATAAGCAGACCGTTGACACATCATGTCATAATTTAACATATTGTTCAAGGTATCAAATTAAGAAATTAACTATGCCATTAGCAAGATAATTAAATGCGCATCAAAATGCAACTGAAATCAAGTCCTTAAATGTCGAATTTTGGTTTTGTTTCGATTAGTACGGAAAGAGAAATTCGGTGTAATTTTGATGGAATTTCAGTGAAATGGCCAGAAATTGGAAAATTACTTGATTTCATTTTTTTCTAAAATTAAAATTTCTAATATTCTTTAACTCAATAACTGATATAAAAATACACAGTACGATATTAACATGATATATTACAGTAAATTTCCATCCAATCGATCCAACAGTCAAAAAAGTAGTATGCTGCTAGGAATCAGAACCAAATTTGGAATCAAAATTAAATGCTATCAGTTTCACCTCTTGAATTTAAAGAGAACGGTGACGTGCAATAATAACAAAGAAAAATATAGACCAACAAATAGTACTAGTAAATGATATTTTATGTAAGAAAATAAAGATCGAAATGATAGCTTAGAACTTGTATCCAACCAAAATACTTTCAACTTAGAAAAATATTTAATTTTAGAAATAAAATAAGACACACACATATACACACATAAACACAAATCTTTTTAACATGTACGTATAATAGATGCATTCTGTAGCTTGTGATCGTAAAATATATGTTATATAAGATACAAACGAATAAGCTAATACCAAGAAATTGTGTAGCATTCACAAGCACGATCTATATCCAACCTGATAGTTGGCAAATATTTGCAGTCAGAATATTTGGAAAGTTGCTAACAAAGTAGCACTCGTACAACCACACATACTCCTTGTAGTAGTCAAAAGCCACAATAAAGCAATGCTTTAAATTTTGAATTTCGAGTTGGTTTCGCCATGTCCGGAAAGAACTTTCGGAGAATTTTGGTGAAATTGTCGGAAATCTTGGAAATGACTCTAAACTTGACTTTTTCCAAAAGCTAAGGTTTTTTATATTCCTAAGTCAATAAATAAAATAGAAATGCACATTTATTTGTAATTATAGTTATAAATATAAGTTTTGAAGTAATATTATCGTCATAATCATCACACATGTTGATATCTAGAACAATGTGTTTCTTAGATTCAGAATTGTATACTAAACTCGAAGCAAAAGCCATGATAATCACCTCGTTAATAAGAATGGGGTAACACATACAATAATTACTAATCAAAACATATATATCAAAATGAAGAAAGAATAAAAAATAAAGCTCTTCAGTTATAACACGCATTTAACTCTTAAATCTTATGTCTAATTAATTTGGTTGGGATACAGATCTAAAATTTAGAAATTAACTATAGAAACTTCTTCAAACAATGTAAAGCACTCTAATAACTCAACACATCGACGAATAAATAAAGTGAAAATTCATTAATATATGTAAATTTCGATGAAAGCGAAGGGTATATTCTCTTATTTTTGTTGTTTCACTGAAGTGACATGCAATTTCGATGAAATTTCGTTGACATTTTGGTGACATTTCGTTGAAATCCTGGAAAAAGAAATAAGGTAGCATTTCAATTTTGGTAACCTAAAGAAATGGAAATTTCAGAGAAATTCGATGGAATCTCGTTGAAATTTCAGGCCCTGACTGAAATCATTGAAAAAGGAGTCCATACACTCAAATTATGAAAGAAATGTTCTAAGGGAATAAATGCAATAAAAACATCCAAAATAAATATAGAAAATTCACAAATTGGTCATGTCTGGGTATTTTTGTAATTTTATAAAGTCGGTGGGGTCTTAATGCAATTAACCAAGACCTGTTTGCTATTTTGGAGATGATGAGGGCGTGAATGCAAATGACCTCGAGCGGTCAAGTGGCAGGCATGCGGGCGATGGCTCGGAGCTAGGCGCAGACCGAGGCATGTGGCTCGGGCCATATGGCCGACCCGAATAGGTTCGGTGTAGGCTCAGACCCACCGAGGCATCAGGTCCGGAGCGGCGGTGCAGAATACGTTTGAGCCGTCCAATCAAGGAGATCTGATGGTACGTGTAACGTGCTTGGAATCCTTCCTCTGTCGTCGCACAGCGCGATGATGGGGCTCCGGCGAGGGCTCTATCGCTCCTCAGTCATACTCTGAGCTTGTTAGAGATCCAGCAACCTCCTTTAACCCCTAGCAAAGGTCGGGGGAGGTCCAGGAATTCTTGGAGAAGCTTGGAGCGGCGGGGGGATGCATCCTCATCAAAGCATAATCTCTCGATCGGAGCTCTCGCCGAACTTTCGGTCAATGAAGGGGGGAACCTGCAATAGGGGTTAGCTATAGCCGAAGCAGTGTGTGCATGAGGTGTGAAGTGGAATGGAGACCGTGGAGGCGAAGAAGGTGATGGTCCAGTTGGGGGCAGAATGGATTGAGGTATGGAGGATAGAAGGGGATCTGGATGGCTCGCGCAGGTCGGGCTGGTCTGGTGGTGCTGGTAATATGCTCAATTGACAGCGAGAGTGACCATGTATGCTGGATAAAATCGAAGTAAACAGGACAAAAAGAAGAGAGTTACCTGGATAGCTGAGGAAGATGGAGATGGAGCGGGGCGTCTTGGGTTGAGCCCTTGGAGGAGCTCGGGTCTTTGCTTCAAGTGTCCAACCATGGCATGAAGCTCCAACGGCTTGATTAAAGCTGTGGCATGGCCTGAAGGCCATGGGTCATTCGTGGATGAGAGGTCGTCATCGCATCAAAGATCCGACTTCTCCTTGTCACATAAGGTGGAACAATGATGGGCCTAAGACCTCATGAAGGTGGATGGGGCTGAATGGAGATGGAGGCGATTTTATAGAGGAGGTGGACGACGCTTACATAGGTGATGGAGGCAATTATAACCGACGTCATTATGCCCTAGAAGATCGGTTGAGGGTGTTAAAGGGCAGCGCAAGACAGATGGATGTTAGAGCTAGACTAGGGGGTGGAAAGACGTGGAGAAGAGTTGGGAGCGGTTACAGTAAATGGGAGAAGATGGAGGTATGCGACGGTGAGGGCAATTACTGAAGGTAGACGAAGGGTGAGGGTCGTTGGATTATGCGATCCAACGGCCAGGGAGAAGGTGCAAAGCAACGCTCCAAAGTCATCCGGAGATCTAATTAAGATGTCATCCCGAGATCTAATTAAACGGTAGAGAGCGAGGCGATGGTGTGCGTCGAGGATGGAATCGCTTAAGAGTGGATGAGCGGCTGGATGGGTGAACAGGTGGAGAAGCAGGGCGGGGCCACGTTGGCGGATGCGGTGAAGCTACGTGGCCCAATGGGAATTAAGCAAAAGGAGAAAAACAAAGAAAAATAGAAATAAAATAATTAGAGATCGAATTAAAAAAAAGTGCAAAAGTTGTAGATCTCAATGATACCTACAAGTTTCATGTTGAACAAACAGCAAAATAAATCATATGTACAAACTATAATTTTTGGAAGTATTTTTAAATGATTAAAAATACTTGTTTTAATTCTTTTGTTATTCTTTTGTATTTTTTAATTTATAGAAAAACAAATTAATATGTATAATAATTATCTAATTTTTTGAATTTTAAATAAGAAGAAAATAAAAAAATAAAGAAAATAAAGAAAATAAAATGATGCTAATTATATACAATAATTAGGGTTAGATATATACAAGAGTTAGTCTGTTAATATCAGTGAATTAATGCTAGATATTATTGCACAATTTAAGCAAGGAGAATAATAATTAATAGATAATATGATTAATCTCATATTCATCATCCCACAAAACTTAAATTGTACTCGTCCTCGAGCATCTAAAAAATGATTGAGTAGGATTAATGCATGATTGTGCATGTGAAATTTAAAGACTTGATTCATTGAGAACCCTTGGTTTTAGTGATCCTAAAATTCTAAGCTCAACCAAGCTCGTGTCAAAAGGAATCTAACTCAACTAATTATCAGACTCTCTGAGTGTGCATATAGCATAGAGACATTTAGTCTGTACTGCAATCATGAGAGTCGAGTCGAGATGTCACCCAAGTCGTGATCCAAGAAACTCTCCTCAAGATCTAATTTTCAACAGTAGGGAATAAATCAGTTCCCGCATCCAATCCACCATCTCAGTATTTTGTCAGACTTGAAAGTGTAGATGGAAAGCCAGTTGATGGAGGATATAGGTTTGTGTCATTTCTTCTCTCCCTCTCATTGAAACAAGGGTCCTCTCGAGTGCCTTATTACTCAACACTTGTACAGTTTTGGTCGTTGACCAGTGTGTCCATCAAAAGTTGTTGAGTCGCATGTCCTAGTTTTCTTGGGAGTATACTGGGCCCAGGGTGTGTCCTCTTTAAGTACCTAATATACTTACATATATACTTACATCGCTTACGATGTAGAGCCCTTTTTGATGTACAAGCACGACTCTTTAGCCTAATTAGCTTTGGTCCAAGTGGATACTTTGAAATGGTTGGGAGCACTCGCCTTCGATACAGGCTCTTGGTACTTGACTTTATATTGAGAGAGCTTTTCTTTCAACATTTCTTTTCTTTTCTTTCTTTTGACTAGCTCTACTGCTTTTACCAAGTTAGCGCACACTAATCAACAAATTATTGAGTTTCATCACACCCTAACACATATGTCAATATCAAAAGATAGCATTAGAACTTGGTTTGATACTGGCTAGGGTTGCTAACACTCAGGATTCACGAAGCTTTCATCAACTTATCACATCCTCGAGCATCATAAAATCAAGTCTAGACTCAAATCTCAAATCTCAGTCCCTCAAGTGAAACCTAAACTCATCTCATCATTCGTGTAGTTGTACAGGTGATGTGTTGATCATATTCTTAAAGGTAGAGATATAGTGTGTAATATAGCATCCATATTTTTCGGACTAGGGAAGTGTGGATTATTAAGTCTCAAACCCTGATGATTAAGGTTGCATAACTCAGAATCTTGAAACCTCATAAATCCAAAGTTCTCAATTCTTCAAACCTTAAGTGATAGTGATTGTGTCAGGGATACGCCAACTCAATAGTTAATGTTTTTGTGTTTTTTTTTAATTTTCAATTTTTTATGGATTTTTATGGCATCTTTAGATGAATAATGACGGGACTGAACTCATATGGCTAGTTGCATCTACTTTCAGTCAGTATGGGTGTAAGTATGGAACGTTAGACGGTTATCCGTGATTCCGTGTTATGACTAGTTGCATCTCTTACAGCTAGTATGGGTGTAAGTATGGAACGTCAGACGGCTACTCGTGTTACTTCAAGATGGTATCATATCCATTATCTTTTAACCACCCACTCTACTAAGAGAGACCGTAGTTCCCTCACTAAAAAGTAGCTTATTATTTTTAAGTTTAGTAGTCAGAGTTGTTACTAAAGAAATTTTTTATTTTTCTGACTTTTATGGGTTTTTGAATAAGGTTAGAAGTATTTGCAAACATAATCAGTCTCATTTTTTCTATTTTTGAAAAGATTTTGAAACAATTTTACAAACCGTCACATAATATAGATTTTTAAAACATTTTTAAACGAATTTCAAAACAAGTAAAATCCCATTTTTCAAACCATTGTCAAACTTTTTTTAAAACAATATCACACGATTAGAGAACTTTTCAAAGCAGTTACAAACCTTTTTACACAAATCAGTTCAAAAGATACTATACAATAGCCCTAAAAAGTTTGAACTTTTTCAAAATATGTCCTAAAGTATACATGAAATATATACGGTACACCCCCCTAATACTTAGCTTTTGATATGTCCTCATAGCACAAAGTGATATGAAGACATGGCTCATGCTAAATAACAGGAGATATACGAGAACTGACTGTGATCTCTAGACGGCTACCCGTGTTACTTCAAGATGGTATCGTATTCATTGTCTTTTAACCACCCACTCTACTAAGGGAGACAGTAGTTCCCTCACTGAAAAGTAGCTTATTATTTTTAAGTTTAGTAGTCAGAGGTGTTACTAAAGAAATTTTTTATTTTTCTGATTTTTATGGGTTTTTAAATAAGGCTAGAAGTATTTACAAACACAATCAGTCTCATTTTTCCTATTTTTGAAAAGATTTTGAAACAATTTTACAAACCATGTCACATAATATAGATTTTCAAAACCTTTTTAAACGAATTTCAAAACAAGTAAAATCCCATTTTTCATACAATTGTCAAACTTTTTTTAAGACAATATCACACGATTAGAGAATTTTTCAAAGCAGTTACAAACCTTTTTACACAAATCAGTTCAAAAGATACTATACCATAGCCCTAAAAAGTTTGAAATTTTTCAAAATACATCCTAAAGTATACATGAAATATGGTGCACTCCTCCCCCCTTATACTTAGCTTTTGATATGTCCTCATAGCACAAAGTGATAAGAAGACAGCTCATGCTAAATAACAGGAGATATACGAGAACTGATTGTGATACCCCCCTATACTTAGATTAAAAATAACCTAAGTAAAAGAAGAGGACTGAGACGAGGGGTCAAATGAGTAAAGAATAGAAGGTAACAGAGGCTAGGGACGCCCCTATGCTTAGGCTGAGAAGAGCCTAAGGATGGAGATAACCACTGAAGATGGAGGGACCCGAGGTGAAGACTCGGAGATGGAGATGGTCCCCCCTATACTTAGGTTGAAGAGTAGCCTAAGTATGTTGATATGGAGCTAAGGATGGGGAACAGGGAGTCCAGTTAGAGTTAGGGTGAAATGGATCTACAAGATGGTTGTATCCTCGGATATGAATGAATTTATTTTATTTTATTTGAGTAGAAGAGAGGGTAAACTCCCAAGGTGGGAGTTACCGCAAAATAGCATTTATAATAAGAAATATGTTACATTATCGAGCTGACCAAAAATGATAAAGCGCTCTACAATGCAAAACCATATTTTCTGAGTAGAATCTCTGGTTGTTGAATATCAGGTCATTCCGTCCAAGCCACATTGCCTAGAGGCCCGTGAAGGCAACCAACACGTCGTCTGTAGAGATAGACCCCACCGCGCGAACCGACCTCTAGAAGCCCTCCACACCATCTGCCTCCAACCAAGTGATGTCGAGCTCCCTCCAGATTACCGACGATGACGAGAACTTGAAAAATAGATGGTCTAAATCCTCTATCTGGCCTTCACACCTATCACAGAAAATATCATCCGTCCCTGTCAGACGCCCCCACCTTTCCTTGACACACATGTGCTCTCTTCTCAGACACCAGAGGAAGACCTTGACTTTGTTTGGAATCTTCCCTACCCACACCACCTTCATATCCATGTTAAGTTCCTCATTTAGGTTTGTTGCCGGAGTGATGCACTCTTCAAAGGCTTTCTTAGTCGAGAACATCCCCCCTTCCCATAGGAAATGGTCTGCCATCTCGCTGAAAATGCAGGGGTCTGGGATCTCGGCCAGCATCCGAAAAAATCTTCCAATCGTTGCTCTGAGAGCTGCGTCACAAAACTAGGCGACCACATATCTGAGCTCGCCACCTGTGAGAGAGTCCCCTCCATCGCAGCCAAAGCGAACAGTCTGGGGAACCTACCCTCAAGGGAACCTTGTCCCGTCCAATCATCACGCCAAAACCTGAAGGAACATCTATCCCCCACCACTGGCCGCAGCTTGTGTATCAACAAAGGAAGAACCCTGTGAATCCCATCCCATAGAGGCGACTCCAACCGCACCCTTCTCGCCACCAAATCTACCCGCAATCCATAAACTTTCTGGAGCAACCTAGCGGCCATGGTGGACGCAGGTCCCCAAATCTGAACCACCCACTTAGCCAGCAAAGCCTTGTTCATGTACTCCATGTCGCGCACGCCTAAACCCCCTTCCCCCCTCCCCTTCATAATCTCCTTACAGCTCACCAAATGCAAGTCGGTCTTCTGTTGCTTATCATCTGACCAGAAAAACCTTCTCATCAATACCTCAATCTTCCGCCTGACTCCCACCGGCATTAGCCTCGTCGAGTAGTAGAAAATGGGAATGGCCGATAGGACATGCTTCAACAGAACAAGCTTTCCTCCTCTTGATAAGGTGATCGCCTTCCAGCCGGCCAACCTTTGCTCTATTCTGTGAATAACAAAATCCCAATCAGAGCATCTGAGCTTCCCATCCACCAGCGGCAACCCCAAGTAAGAGATCAGCAGCTTGCCCAGCGGGCAGTCCACCAACGCAGAAATTCTGGTACTCTTCATGTCGTCCATCCTAAAAGTGATATCCACGGACTTGCTCTTGTTAATCTTCAGGCCCGACATCGCGGTAAAAATGTTTAATAGCTGCATCGTGTGACCAGTATGTTCGTCCGATCCTCCGAGCAACAGAAGGGTATCATCGACGTATTGGAGTAAAGGAATCGAAATGTCTTCCAAGAGAAAGCCTTCGCACCATCCCACCTGCACCGCCCGCTCAAATAGAACCACCAAGGCGTCCGCTACCAAAACGAAGAGCATAGGGGCATCCCTACCTAACGCCCCGTTGCGGCTGAAAATGACCCCCCTTCGGCTTGCCATTCACCAGGATCGAGTAGGAAGAGGTAGTGACGCATCTCTCCATCCATCCGATCCAATCAGCAGGAAATCCTCTTCGCCTCAAGGAGGCCCACAGGAAATTCAAGTCCACACAATCGTAGGCCTTGGCAAAATCGATCTTCCATGTGCTACCCTTTCTCTTTGCGCGATTCTACTCAAGACAGATATATGTTCCCATAACCAGTCCGTCTGCCATTTGCCTCCCTGGGATGAAAGCCGACTGGCCATGCAGAATGACCAAGTCCATAACAACCTTAAGCATGTTCGCCAACGTCTTAGCCACAATCAGATATAGCCCATTGGATAGCGCTGTCGGCCTGAAATCATCAATCCTCACCAGGGATTCCTTCTTGGGGATCAAGCATAGTAAAGCTCTATTGATCTTATCGAAGCCTCTGCTCTGAATTCATTTATCACCTCCAGGATCTCCTAGTTAGCATTTCCCAGAATTCCTTGTAAAAAAGGATTGGGAAACCATCTGGGCTAGAAGCCCCGTCTGCGTTGAGCCCCCAGACCGCCCTCCTCACCTCGTCTTCTGTGAAGGTCGCCTGCAATCCCTCTGATTGCTCTCCAAAAATCCGCTTGGCCCCTCTTCCCAACAAGGTCCACTTTTCCCCACCGACCCGCCTCCCCGATGCCTCTACAAAATGATCGCATATAACGCCCTATCCGGGCGTCTCCCGACACTCGCTCGTCCCCTACCTCAATCCCGTACAAAAAATTCCTCCTCCTACCCGAGGCCATGCAGTGGAAGAAGCGCGTGTTGGTGTCGCCCTCTCTCAACCATTTCTGTCTGGATCTCTGCCTCTCAATTTCCTCCTTAGATTCTCCTTCAACAACTCCTCAAGCAGCTTCAGCCTTTCCGCGAGCTCATCCGGGTCAAGGCCTCTCTCGTCGTCGATCCCATCTAGGTGCGTCACCCTGCTTTGCGCCTCCCTTCATCTGAACTTGCGCTGCGACTTACATTCCCTACCGAAAGCGGTAAGAAAGGTCGTCAACAGAACAAGCTTCGCCGCAAAACGTGACACGGCTGACCCCTCAATATTCCACCCTCCCCAACGAGATGCCACTTCAGCCCGGAACCCCTCCTCCAAAAGCTGCGTTCAAATCTAAAAGAATATCTGCCAATCTTCTCTTCGTCGGACGACCACAAGATATGTGTATAATGCGCACGTGGAAGGGCCCACGCGCGAGATAGCGGAAAAGCCTCCATTACCTCAGTGGACAACAAAAACCTGTCGAACCTCAAACGTGCCCTCGCATTACGCTACGTATACGAGCAACCAACCGCATCAATGATGGAAAGGGCCAGGGAGTGTGCCATTCTCCGGAACCCCTCCAATCTCGTGTCCCTGCCCCCGCCCTGCAGAGGCCGGTCCCCAGGCAGCAGGGTGAGGTCGAGATCACCCCCAATGAGCCAAACATCGTTCCCCACCGATACGCCCAGCGCCTGCAGCTCCACCGATAGCGGCTCTCTCCCGTAACTCGTGGGCACGTACACGTTTGTAAGCCACGGATCACGACCACCCGCTCTCCGTTTCAGCGCCACAGTTAAATACGAGAGCGATCTCAACACCGAAAGAAGATCGAAGCTGTCAGCCTTCCACCCCGTGAGCAAACCACCAGATCCACCCTACGCATCCAACATCGCCAGGTCAAAACACCCCCCCGTCGTTGAGCTCCCTAGTGAGACCCTCCGACACGCGCGAGAGTTTCGTCTACTGGAACATAAAAACATCTGCTAACGCCTCCCGCACCATATTTCCGATCATGAGCCGCTTGTCGGGGTGGCCCAAACCCCTAACATTCCAAGATATAACTTTCATTCTTTCACCTGTTTGCTCATCATCCTAGGCGGGATCACTCCCAGACGCATTGCCACACCCTTGTCCAAAATGTTGTAACAATTTTGAAGTATCGGAGGTGCAAGATCCGACACGGACGTCATGAGAGAGCAATCTTCGCCCACCGCAGCAGCCAACACAGCTGCCCTTCTCCTCTTCCTTACAGATCTGGGGTCGGTCCTTCTAATGTAGAAAGAACCAAAGCGTGAATCCACATCCCCAGCACATTTCCCGGATGTGCTCGACGAGGGGTCCCGGAATTTCTTGGCCCCCCTCCAAAGAACATTGATCTCCTCCTCCATGCCCGGTGTTTCCGAGCACCTCGTCGAGGGAGACCTAGAACCCAGCAGCCTCGGAAGGGCGCTTCCATGCGCTCCGAACGGCAAACAATGTCGGTAACCACAACATCGCGATCATCTTCCTCGATATGGATGGCCCGGAGAGGGGGCGACGTTCCTGAAATGATTTCAAGTCGATCCCCACCCAAGCTGAGCCCCGCATGATTATGACCAGGATGCAAAAAATCAACCAGTCCGACTAGCACAGTCGGGTCCTCCAGTCGGGGCCCCAGCTCCGAATCGCAAAGCAGGTCTTTCGGTTGTTTGGGTTTTCGAGACTTAGGGCTCCCGGATCTTCGCACTCCCGAATTCGAGTCCAGATAAGGTTACTCTGGACCATGCACCTGCTCCGAAAGGGCGGCACGTGACGCGTTGATCGTGGAGATGTCGACTCCTTCGTGACGCTCTAGGATATGAATGAATTTATGGGGATAGAGTAATAGAGTGCCCAGGGATATGAGAGAATAAACAACCATGGCTCAAAAAATCAAGCAAATTGTAACATCCGGGAATTCGCGTAAACCCGAACTCGTCCGATTTGGGTCTAATGAACCCAAAAAAACGTTGTCGGTCAATACTAAACAACCTAAAACGACCAATTGATCATGAATCAAAAGTCGTTCGGGCGAAATCGACCAAAAATCGGTCACTTCGTATTACGCGCCGCGAAAAAGCCGCGACGCAAATTCGGGAACCGCAAAACAAACCGAGACCGTCATTAGATCCGATTCGACGATACAAGACCAACGGAATCGACCGTTCGTCAATCGGAGGTCATTTGATATTTTAAATCACAAGATTTAATCTTAAACGAAAATCGTATCCGAAAAATTCGGGGGTTCAAAACCCAACCGAAAGTATATCAATATTATACTCATATTGACCGTCATTTTGAGACGATCAATTCGAGATGTTTCGCGTCGAAATCTGACACTCGAGGCACGAATGCGGAAGGTTTATGAATCTTAAATAAGTGAAAAATAAATAAATAAATACTGCCGTTCAGAGTCTGCTACAGAATCCAATAACTCCTATTTCAATTCCATTTAACATAACAGTTTACTCCACTTGGACATTTTATCCTCTCCAAGTGGCTCTCAAAACATCTACACATGTCAAGCAAGGGAGACCTTTCCCTCCTTATTAATATCAACCCAAAGCAGCCGTAGGAAAATCTATTTCCCCCAAATTCTGCTCCAAACAACCCTGTAGTTACTGTGGTGTTCCTAACAACTCCTGGAGTTTCTTTTCCTTGCTGCATGCAAACATCTGCTGCTGCTCACGTTAATCCAAGCTAAAAGAAATTGATCCTCAAAGAATTGAGACTCCTAAGGTACCATTCCTCCCTTCTTTTGCTGCCATTCATGGGTTTTGAACAAAATAAACCTCTCCTCTGCTATCTATATATATATATATATAATTCCATTCCCTTTCATCTGTTTGGAACAAATGCTTTATAAGATATTGCTGGAAATCTGATTCGACTATGAAAAATGGGTCTTAATTTGGTTTGTGTTGATTTTCTATTGATATTTAGTTAGTTCAAGAATTTCTATGACTAAATTGTGTCGATCTGTTTTGGATAACTTGCTCTTTCTTTTATGTTTCTTTGGTTCTGTATGGTCTATTGTTTCTGGATTTTATCCTTCAACCTATTATTTATGTAAATATCCAGGAGAATAAAGGTTAAATCTTATGAGAGCTCTCAAGGGGCAAATTACTGAAACAAACACTATGGCTCATGCCTCGTATTTACATTCTGTTTTGTTGAGTACAATTTTATCTTTGATATGCGTTTTCATGAATGCTTTCCTTGATAGGTGTTATTAATGTATAAAGAGTATTCTCCACATATATGAAACTCAAAAAAAAAACAAAAGATTAGATTAATTTCTTGCCAATTTGATGTTATATTATTAAAATAATATGCACAATACATCAGGAGTTGTGATAGACCTTGAATTGAATCTAATTGATTGAACAGATCAGAGGATTTATATGATCTATGTTACCTAAAAACCTTTGAAACATTAAGTTGATGTGAATCAGTGATATTAATAAAAATAGTTGATCAAAAAGATCCAAATCTATACAGTCAACTACAGAAGGACTGAGAATGAGATGGATAATCAAGGAAGGAAAGATAATTTGAATCAATAAAGACTTATGATCAAGATTGCCAATCACGGTGACTTCTACACCTGACTGTGCGAGGGCGCGGTGACCCTCAACTGGGCGGGAGATAGGAAGCCCAGTTAGGGCAGCGGCCGCCAAGTGCGCGGGTCTAGGATCCCAGTCTTTTACACGGTTTTTACGCGAGCTCGCAGTGTTTTTACGCCTCGTTGGGATCCTGACTTTAGACCAGTTCCGTTGACCGTCTTTTAGGATACCCAGGCGGGGGATCCTTGGTTTTCAGTTTTTACGTACGAGCTCGTCCGCCCGTACTAGTCGGGCAGTTTTCTAGAGCGACTTTTCTAGGGAGTCTCTCTCACCCGTCTCAGTGGCGTAGTTGGGGAGTAGACCTATCCCTCTATTGGACCGCACTTCCAATTAGAGGGCGAGACGGAAGAGCCATTTGTAGGCTTCTTCACCGCTTGAGTTACTTCGCCAACAGACATGGCGATTCTACATCTAGATCATCCATATCTATATCTACATCATCTGGAGTTATATCTGAATCAATTAAAGTTAAGATTTTGAGAGCTTATGAGTTAAGATTGCTAGAAAATAATATATATGTTTATACTCTTATACTCATGAATATTCAACTACAAAATTAAATATGTCATATGTGGGAAAATGTTGGGTTCTGGGGAAATCATTAGAAATGCATTACAAACAACGTGAAACCCCTTTTTACTTACGCAAGTAGATGTAGATTTTTCAAGTACCACCTTTCTACTTGCATGCTTTTGCACATATTAAATGTCTAGTTATTTTTATAAGTTTTTAGGAGGTACCAGCAATGGCTGACGCCTCTTCTTTTCTAACGTGTTTGGCAGGCAAACAGCCTGCAGTTCAGTAGCCGCTCAGTATATACATGCTTCCTGGAGACAGAATTTATACTAGACGGTATGTAGTACTTTGTCTCAGTTTTTGTCTAGTTGGGGATGTTTATGCTATCTCTTTTGTATCACTTGGGATATATGTTGTAATGTGGAATATGCTTGTACAAGTTGTAAATGAATATGAATATTAATGAAAAAAGAATTTTGGTACCAATTGTATCTCTTTTACTTTGTGGTTATGTTGTGAATGTGAATGTCATGTGGATAATTAGCCGCGCGAAAAAATTTTCCCTGCTTTTTGGTAACTTCATGCGATCTCATGTGAATAATAGTGCGATTGTGTGATTAACGGGTACCCGGATCCTGAGGGGTTCACAGTTTGGTATCAGAGCAGTGGTACCCCGATACGCACATTCGTAGTATTTCAATTCCGATCGCATTAAGTTCTCGAATAGCGACAGTCTTCCGACTTGTCGTGAGTTCGAGAAGGGAAATATGACATTCATATTCAATAACCACAGATGTCACCAATTTCATTAATTTTCATATTATATCCCAAGAAGAAAAAACATTTATGATCAGTATCTGTCTATGGTATTTTTATAACTAATTATGGTTCTCATGCAGAGCCATGGCATCTCGACCAGGTCAGGATAATTCTGATCAGCTGGCACGCATACTGAGCGCACTTACCGATCTTCAGCAGCAGCAGGCTGCTATGAGAGGCCAGCAGGAGCAGATATTGGCCCAGCAGACCGAGATTGCTGACAGGCAGACGGACATAGAGATGAGATTTGAGGGCCTGTCAGATTTCACGTACCATCCATCCCAGGATGGGACACGGCAGGACCAGCACCAGTCCGTTGAGGTGGAGCAGCCTCATCCTGACGGTCCATTAGAGGGCATTCCAGAGCATGGAGCTGAGGAGGATGCAGACTTAGACAGGGAGCAGGACCATGTTGACTTTGCTGACGAGGATGCACGCGAGTATTCCGCCATTCACAGGCACCAGTCGGTCTTCATTTCTTATCAGCGGGCCAACATACCCTTGTTCGAGGGCACAGGTCCACCAGATGATGCTGAGCAGTGGCTGAAGAGAGTGATGAAGGTGCTTAGGGCAATTCATGCGCCACGAGACACGTGGCTATCTTTCATAGAGTATTCACTGACAGACTTCGCCGAGCGATGGTGGGAGGCCGTAGTGTCCGAGTTAGGCCGAGAGCCTACTTGGAACGATTTCGAGACGAAGTTCAGAGCCCACTTCTTTTCTGCGAAGTGGAAGGAGTCCCAGCGTCGACTGTTTGCAGAGCTTCGTCAGGGACAGATGACAGCCAGGGATTACTTTATCAGATACACAGAGCTGTCACGACATACATGAGCAGCTGGCGCATTTCCAGAGGAGAATCTGGAGAAGTTCATTGGCGGCATGCGAGAGGAGGTGCAGGAGAAGCTGGCAGGATTACACATCACTTCTATCTCCGAGGCTACCGATGCTGCGGAGAAGTTCGAGGACATCAGGGGGAGACGTTTCGGGAGCTCGTCTGGAGCAGCACCTAGACCGCGACGATCTTTTGGACCGATACGTCGACCGTTTCAGCAGCAGAGGTCAGACAGACGGTTCCGTCCTACAGGTTCGTCCTTCACCGGCAGTGCTCGCTCTTCTCCATCGACTACTTTAGGAGGAGCACTTGCCGGACGTGGCACAGAGTCCGCTCGACCGTCTGGGTCGCAGCGAGCAGACCGACCACCAGCCGGACCAGCTCGGAGCACAGGCACAGCTACTCCACCTACCAGGCCAGTCAGATGCTATCGATGTCACGAGTGGGGATATTACCGAGCATAGTGCCCACAGGCTTCTGGTGAGCCTCAGCCACAGCCTTCACAGTCTCAGCCCCGGGCACATCGTTCAGGGAGTTTCCGTGGCAGGAGCTCCAACTTCAGGCGACCGCAGCAGCAGAGACAGACGCAGAGTGTGGCAGGTTCTAGTGCTGCATCAGCCAGGCAGGGACAGTTACATGTCGTTACTGAGGAGCAGGCACGTTCAGCGGCTACAGTGGTGAAAGGTATGGTCTCAGTCTTGGACCGACCTTTCCATGTTTTATTCGATTCCGGCGCAACACACTCTTTCCTTGCTTCGAAGTTGCTTGTTTCTTTAGATAAAGTTGCAGAGACGCTATCGTCTCCATATCACATCCGAGGGCCAGGTGGCCAGTTATTTGTCATATCCCTGATAGTCAGGCACTTGCCCATACTGATTGGCGGTCATGAGATGATCACAGACTGTCTACTCCTACAGCTTGATGAGTTCGACTTGATTTTAGGCATGGACTGGCTATCCGCTCATCATGCACTTGTTGATTGCTTTAGGAAGACGGTTGTCTTCAGGATTCCAGATCTACCCGAGTTCACTTTTGAGGGTACTACACATGACTCCACCATGGAGTACATTTCAGTATTGCGAGCCCAGCGACTTGTTGACCAGGGTTGCGATTCATATCTTGCTTTTATTCGGGAGGTATCTGACCATGAACCGATGACACCGGACATCCGAGTAGTCTCAGAATACCCTGACGTGTTTCCTGATGAGCTACCAGGGCTACCTCCTGAGAGAGAGAGATCGAGTTCGAGATCACCTTGCTACCAGATACACAGCCGATCTCTATAGCACCATATCGTATGGCACCAGCCGAGTTGAGGGAGCTAAAGGTGCAGTTGCAGGAGTTACTTGATTTGGGATTCGTGAGACCGAGCACTTCACCATGGGGTGCTCCGGTTCTATTTGTCAAGAAGAAGGATGGATCCATGAGACTGTGCATCGATTACAGGCAGCTGAACAAGAGAACGGTGAAAAACCGTTATCCTTTGCCGCGCATCGATGATTTGTTCGACCAGCTTCAGGGATCTTCGGTTTTCTCGAAGATCGACCTTCGCTCAGGCTACCATCAGCTGAGGATTCGCGAGTCGGACATTCCGAAGACAGCCTTCAAGACTCGCTATGGACACTACGAGTTTGTGGTGATGCCGTTTGGGCTCACCAATGCACCTGCGGCTTTCATGGATATGATGAACCGTATTTTCCGTCCATACTTGGACAAGTTTGTAGTGGTGTTCATTGATGATGTGCTCATCTATTCACGGAATGAATGGGATCATGCGAATGATCTACGGATTGTCTTAGATACATTGCGGGAGCACAAGCTATATGCCAAGTTGAGCAAGTGTGAGTTCTGGTTATCCCAGGTCTCATTTTTGGGGCACATCATTTCTGGAGCAGGCATTGCAGTTGATCATGCGAAGATAGATGCAGTTATGTCTTGGGAGCAGCCCAAGACAGTTACTCAGATTAGGAGCTTCCTCGGATTAGCGGGCTATTACAGACGCTTTGTCAGCGGATTTTCACGCATTGTTCGCCCTCTGACACGACTGACGCAGAAGGGAGTTCCATTTATTTGGGACGATTCATGTGAGCAGGCCTTCCAGACAGTGAAGGAGAGGTTGACTACAGCGCCTATTATTGCTCTTCCTTCAGGCACTCAGGACTATGCAGTCTACACAGATGCATCTGGGGAAGGTCTGGGAGCAGTGTTGATGCAGAGAGGACAGGTGATTGCTTACGCATCACGGCAGTTGAGACCGCACGAGCGGAACTACCCCACACATGACTTGGAGTTGGCGGCAGTTGTCTTCGCCTTGAAGATCTGGCGCCACTATCTATATGGGGTGAACTTCGAGATTTTCACAGATCACAAGAGCCTAAACTACATCTTTGATCAGAAGGAGTTGAACATGAGACAGCGCAGATGGCTCGAGCTGCTGAAGGATTATGATTGCACGATCTCTTACCATCCCGGTAAGGGAAACGTGGTGGTTGATGCACTTAGCAGGAGAGCGCATGCTGATGGTACGGCGAACTGGCTATACACGTGGGATACGCTTGCAGCTTTGACCGATTGGCATCCTCAGGAGAGCGCATCCATTTCTACTGCCGTGCCTCCACGATACAGCAGTCTTTGGGATCGTATTGTAGAAGGCCAGAAGACCGATCCTTGGATTCATGATAGATACATGCGCGCCGTCAAGGACGAATTTGACGACTTTGTTGTGAAGGAGTCTATTTTATGGAAGGCAGGACGGGTCGTTGTACCCAATGACGAGCAGCTTCGCAGAGACATTTTGGACGAGGCACACAGTTCACGGTTATCTATCCATCCAGGTAGCACAAAGATGTACCGTGACCTGTGTCGACATTTCTGGTGGGATGGGATGAAGCGCGATGTGGCGCTACATGTTAGCAGATGCATGACATGTCAGATGGTCAAGGCCGAGCACAGGAGACCACCAGGATTACTACAGTCTCTCCCCATTCCCGAGTGGAAGTGGGAGAGCATTTCTATGGATTTTGTCACAAGTCTGCCGAAGACACTAGGTGGCCACGATTCTATATGGGTCGTTGTTGATAGGTTGACCAAGTCAGCCCATTTCATACCTGTCAACACGACTTACACTCCATCCAGATTGGCCAAGCTCTATGTGCAGAACATTATCAGGCTGCATGGTATACCATGAGAGGTGGTGTCTGACAGGGATTCGAGGTTTACATCACATTATTGGCATCAGTTCATGTCGGCACTACAGACAGAGCTGAAGATGAGTTCTGCATACCATCCGCAGACAGATGGACAGAGTGAGCGCACCATTCAGACGCTTGAGGATCTACTTCGCGCATGCACTTTGGAGTGGAAAGGGTCCTGGAAGGACCATTTGCCCTTGGTGGAATTCACGTACAACAACAGCTATCACTCCAGTATTGGCATGGCACCATTCGAGGCCCTATACGGGCGGAGATGCCTCACACCTCTCAGTTGGCGTGAGGTAGGTGATCATGCTTTATATTCCGTGGATCTCTTGGAGAGAGCTGTTGATCTTGTGAGACGGAGGCTTCTGACGGCACAGAGTCGCCAGGAGAGTTATGCAGACCGTCGGAGAAGAGATTTGGAATTCCAGGTATCCAATCTTCTTCTCTTCCTTTATTTAAAAATTAACTTAACCTCATATTAATGACAATCCTATCAATTATAGGTTGGAGATTGGGTATTTTTGCGAGTATCTCCCATGAAGGGAGTACAGAGATTCGGTGTTCGTGGCAAGTTGGCGCCGCGATATGTTGGACCTTTTGAGATTCTGGCTAGAGTGGGGAAAGTGACATACCGAATAGCCCTACCTCCACATCTTTCAGCTATTCATGGTGTTTTTCACATATCCAATCTGAGGAAGTATGTCCACGACCCTCGACACATTATCAGTTACGAGAATCTCGATGTAGAGCCGGATCTGACTTATGAGGAGAAGCCTGTCCAGATATTTGACCGTGCCGTGAAGAAGCTTCGCAGCAAAGAGATTTCATTGGTCAAGGTTTTGTGGCACCGACACGGCGTCAAGGAAGCGACATGGGAGACAGAAGCCGACATGCGGGCACGATACCCGCAGCATTTCTGATGTAAGCATCAAAACAAGCTTTTGTAATTAGATACATGATAAATGTATGGCTTGTTTTCTCTTTGAGGTTTTTATGGGTTCAAAACCCTTTGAGGTTTTTATGACCATATTAAATCCAAACAAGATACCTATTAACCTTGACTCGAGTCTCGAGGACGAGACTCCCTTTGATGTTTTTATAATTGTAACATCCGGGAATTTGCGTAAACCCGAACTCGTCCGATTTTGGGTCTAATGAACTCAAAAAAACGTTGTCGGTCAATACTAAACAACCTAAAACGACCAATTGATCATGAATCAAAAGTCGTTCGGGCGAAATCGACCAAAAATCGGTCACTTCGTATTGCGCGCCGCGAAAAAGCCGCGACGCAAATTCGGGAACCGCAAAACAAACCGAGACCGTCATTAGATCCGATTCGACGATACAAGACCAACGGAATCGACCGTTCGTCAATCGGAGGTCATTTGATATTTTAAATCACAAGATTTAATCTTAAACGAAAATCGTATCCGAAAATTCGGGGGTTCAAAACCCAACCGAAAGTATATCAATATTATACTCATATTGACCGTCATTTTGAGACGATCAATTCGAGATGTTTCGCGTCGAAATCTGACACTCGAGGCACGAATGCGGAAGGTTTGTGAATCTTAAATAAGTGAAAAATAAATAAATAAATACTGCCGTTCAGAGTCTGCTACAGAATCCAATAACTCCTATTTCAATTCCATTTAACATAACAGTTTACTCCACTTGGACATTTTATCCTCTCCAAGTGGCTCTCAAAAACATCTACACATGTCAAGCAAGGGAGACCTTTCCCTCCTTATTAATATCAACCCAAAGCAGCCGTAGGAAAATCTATTTCCCCCAAATTCTGCTCCAAACAACCCTGTAGTTACTGTGGTGTTCCTAACAACTCCTGGAGTTTCTTTTCCTTGCTGCATGCAAACATCTGCTGCTGCTCACGTTAATCCAAGCTAAAAGAAATTGATCCTCAAAGAATTGAAACTCCTAAGGTACCATTCCTCCCTTCTTTTGCTGCCATTCATGGGTTTTGAACAAAATAAATCTCTCCTCTGCTATATATATATATATAATTTCATTCCCTTTCATCTGTTTGGAACAAATGCTTTATAAGATATTGCTGGAAATCTGGTTCGATTATGAAAAATGGGTCTTAATTTGGTTTGTGTTTATTTTCTATTGATATTTAGTTAGTTCAAGAATTTGTATGACTAAATTGTGTCGATCTGTTTTGGATAACTTGCTCTTTCTTTTATGTTTCTCTGGTTCTGTATGGTCTATTGTTTCTGGATTTTATCCTTCAACCTATTATTTATGTAAATATCCAGGAGAATAAAGGTTAAATCTTATGAGGTAAAAATACTGATATAGATAAGTGTTGATATTGCATTCATACGATAAGCTCGTGCCAAGGAATTAGGGTGATAAAATTGTAATGCATAACTACTAGTCGTATGTACTTGCATGTTATAATCATATCATCGGTTATAGTTAGAGTTCGGTTGTGTTGTTACAGCATTTCTAGTGCTCCTTTTAGCTTTAAGTTGTTGGCAAGGTAAGGTTAGGTTTACTTGTTTGGATTCTGCATATTAAATCTAATTCATAAAATTCAGATGTTTAAAAGTTTGCAATAAAGTGATAATATGGCTTTGAAGATTTTGAGTGGATCAAATATCTTATTGGTAAACCTGATATTAGTATCTCAAAAAAGAATTATAAGTATTACTCTTCTAAGTAAAATAGATTGCATGAAAGATATCATACTAGAAACTTAAATGGTGCTATATTTTTTTACAGATGCTCCTGGGTTATTTTACTAGGCATGGTTGTTTTGGATTTTTCTATCCAGGCTCCAGCAAAATAAATCCTATAATTAATTCACTAATTAGTTTTAGATGCAGACAGTTGAAAGGTTAAATAACTACTAGTTGATCTCTAGATGGACGATATGAACATAAGTAAATTTCATTAATTATGACAATTAATTGAACTTAAAGTCTACTAGTTATATGAAGATGATGGATTATATCATAAGAATTATTATATACTTTGTTATTATGAATGTAGGATTATAGTGCAGGCAATTTAATTGAAATGAAAAGACATGGGCTAGCAACTTTCATCGTTTAAGGAGATTTTGATTCTAGAAACCTAAATGTGTCTAATGTTTTGTATGAAAGCTAACTGTTCATTTAAACTTAAATGAAGTATTGCTGCTAACTTTTACTTAAATTAGAAATCGATGGTCTTTCTCCTGACTTTATAAGCCAGAGGAGCATATTAGTATATTTATGACTCTTGTATTTGAGCTATATAACTAGAGCATATACTTCCATATCGAGAGCTCTCAAGGGGCAAATTACTGAAACAAACACTATGGCTCATGCCTCGTATTTACATTCTGTTTTGTTGAGTACAATTTTATCTTTGATATGCGTTTTCATGAATGCTTTCCTTGATAGGTGTTATTAATGTATAAAGAGTATTCTCCACATATATGAAACTCAAAAAAACAAAAGATTAGATATAATTTCTTGCCAATTTGATGTTATATTATTAAAATAATATGCACAATACATCAGGAGTTGTGATAGACCTTGAATTGAATCTAATTGATTGAACAGATCAAAGGATTTATATGATCTATGTTACCTAAAAACCTTTGAAACATTAAGTTGATGTGAATCAGTGATATTAATAAAAATAGTTGATCAAAAAGATCCAAATCTATACAGTCAACCACAGAAGGACTGAGAATGAGATGGATAATCAAGGAAGGAAAGATAATTTGAATCAATAAAGACTTATGATCAAGATTGCCAGTCACGGTGACTTCTACACCTGACTGTGCGAGGGCGCGGTGACCCTCAACTGGGCGGGAGATAGGAAGCCCAGTTAGGGCAGCGGCCGCCAAGTGCGCGGGTCTAGGTTCCCAGTCTTTTACACGGTTTTTACGCGAGCTCGTAGTGTTTTTACGCCTCGTTGGGATCCTGACTTTAGACCAGTTCCGTTGACCCTGTCTTTTAGGATACCCAGGCGGGGGATCCTTGGTTTTCAGTTTTTACGTACGAGCTCGTCCGCCCGTACTAGTCGGGCAGTTTTCTAGAGCGACTTTTCTAGGGAGTCTCTCTCACCCGTCTCAGTGGCGTAGTTGGGGAGTAGACCTATCCCTCTATTGGACCGCACTTCCAATTAGAGGGCAAGACGGAAGAGCCATTTGTAGGCTTCTTCACCGCTTGAGTTACTTCGCCAACAGACATGGCGATTCTACATCTAGATCATCCATATCTATATCTACATCATCTGGAGTTATATCCGAATCAATTGAAGTTAAGATTTGGAGAGCTTATGAGTTAAGATTGCTAGAAAATAATATATATGTTTATACTCTTATACTCATGAATATTCAACTACAAAATTAAATATGTCATATGTGGGAAAATGTTGGGTTCTGGGGAAATCATTAGAAATGCATTACAAACAACCTGAAACCCCTTTTTACTTACGCAAGTAGATGTAGATTTTTCAGGTACCACCTTTCTACTTGCATGCTTTTGCACATATTAAATGTCTAGTTATTTTTATAAGTTTTTAGGAGGTACCAGCAATGGTTGACGCCTCTTCTTTTCTAACGTGTTTGGCAGGCAAACAGCCTGCAGTTCAGTAGCCGCTCAGTATATACATGCTTCCTGGAGACAGAATTTATACTAGACGGTATGTAGTACTTTGTCTCAGTTTTTGTCTAGTTGGGGATGTTTATGCTATCTCTTTTGTATCACTTGGGATATATGTTGTAATGTGGAATATGCTTGTACAAGTTGTAAATGAATATGAATATTAATGAAAAAAGAATTTTGGTGCCAATTGTATCTCTTTTACTTTGTGGTTATGTTGTGAATGTGAATGTCATGTGGATAATTAGCCGCGCGAAAAAATTTTCCCTGCTTTTTGGTAACTTCATGCGATCTCATGTGAATAATAGTGCGATTGTGTGATTAACGGGTACCCGGATCCTGAGGGGTTCACACAAATACGCTTGACTTCACCAACTCACACATGAAGACCAATAAGTGTTGGTCATTTATCTTTCTATTTTATTAATGATCATCTAAAATTTGAGTCCATTAAACAAGGTTTGATGGGTTTTTAGGCACTATCTCAACAACTCAAACACATCCTGCATACAATGTTGGGATTTGCTCTCCGATAATCCAAGGTGAAATTTTACTCCATTTTAATAAGGTTGGCTTGCATTATCAATCTCGATTTTAGCTTAGGTAAGCATTGATTTTAATGTGAGCAAGAGTCAAGCATCCATTGTCTAATGGCCAATCCCAATTTCACTTAAATCTGAGTCATAAATCAAGGTAGAGAAATCGAGAAAAAGGCGATGCATACGAGAAAACCACGATGCATGCTTGAGAAAAACTTACAGAGCCTCCAGCATTCTCCGTGCAAGTGCAAGATTGGGTTTAAAATATAATATTAAATGCATGCAAGTCGAGAAAATCGCATCCTAAACATGATACTACTAGCGTGAAGAATGGAATTAAATTTGGTTAATTAGATCGATGTTTGAGTGTGTCTCATGGAATCTAAGGAGATAAAGTGAGTCTCCCATATTCTTATTAGGGTGTCCTTCCTATGATCAAGCACATAAGATATGAGAAGAAGCTCGGAGAGCCACGTGCCTAAACCTAGATCGAACACTCAAGTGGAGCCCCACCAGGGTGAGGGGTGAAACAGGCTCCACACACCACATGCATGTCCAAGTCCATGATCCACACACGAGGACTCAATCGAAAACTTCTATAGAGACAATTATTACGAATAATATACACAAATACATGAAACAATGCTAATTAAAATTTCTTGAGCTCTTCGTTTGTTCTTTTGTGGCCCCTCGCAGCAGGAGCTCTCATTTCCACGCCTCCATGTTTTCCAAGCGTCCTCGATCTACACGGGTCCTGCCACAAAAAAGAGTCATTAAATATTGAATCAAGAAATATAATTAACATAAACAACAATGAAACAGACGATCAACGCAAAGACAGACACACAAGGTAACCTGGATATCGAAAATAATCAACTTAATAAAATATAAAAATCTAAGAAATTAGAAGGATAAGCTGTGTCCACGACAAAGGCACCATCTGATAAACCACTTTTACCTCATTAATAATGATATATTGTAGTATAAGGAAGTAGAAAATGATCTATCAAAAATCACACTTTGGAATATGTGGAGTATTTAACTTGGTAAGTGTACCAAGGTCGAACACAGGGACACGGGCTATCTCCCCAATAAATCAGAGATTAATATTTCGATTAAACGATTAAATCATCTACATAGGTCAACGAACAAACACGTTGCAAAGTATAATGCGATGCAGAACAAGATGCATTGTATGATGAACGAGCAGAATGAATGAAAAAGATGCAATTTTTATTTGAATTTTATGCAAGTAAAACATAGACAATATGCAACATAATGCAATGCAATCCTATAAGGATGCACGGATATACCCCAAAATTAATTAGAAGATTAAACAATAAACATGGAACTTACTTAAAGGTTCATTTGATACATTAAAATAGCTCCACATTTTATTTAATGGCATTTAAATAAGAAAACCCTTGACACATCATATCACAAATTCAACACCTAATATCACAAATTCAACATATTGTTCAACATATCAAATTAAGAAATTAACTATGCCATTAGCAAGATAATTAAATGAACACCAAAATGCACATGAAATCATTGAAAATGAAGTCCATACGCTCAAGTTATGAAAAAATGTTATAGGGGCATAAACACAATAAAAACGTGCAAAATAAATAGAGAAATTTTATAAATTGGTCATATTCGAGACATTTTTGTAATTTTATAAAGCTGGCAGGCCCCGATGCAATTAATCCAAGCGTGGCACGTGAGGCAGCGCATCTGGGAAGGACTTGTTTGCTATTTCGGAGAGGACGAGGGTGTGAATGCGAATGACCTCGAGCGGCCACATGGCACGCACGCAAGCGGTGGCTCGGAGCTAGGCGTGGACCGAGGCAGGTGGCTCGGGCCACATGGTCGACCTGAGTAGGTTCGGTGGAGGCTCGAACCCACCGAGGCATCTGGTCTAGAGTGGAGGTGTAGAATACGTTTGAGTCGTCCGACCAAGGAGATACGTTTGAGTCGTCCGACCAAGGAGATATGATGGTGCATGTAACGTGCTTGGAATCCTTCCTCTGCCTTCGCGCAGTGAAGAACCTCAGTTTCATCATGATAACTTCCACTTTTTAAACCCCTTGCTTAAATTGGTGCCAATAAAAACCAGATTAATAGTTGTATATATCGTGGTCTTAAAATAAATTAAAAATACTAAAAACAGATAAAATCTAAAATCATTTTTTTATACCTTTGAAAACGCTCACAAAAATATTTCTCCCTTTGTTTGGCTTCTTTTGCGTTTTGGTCAAATGAACTTATAGATCTCATCGAGATCTACAATTTTCATGTTTTGGGTTTTTCCAAATTCGGTCTCCTTCTATTTCTTTTTCGATTTTTATTTTTAAATAATTTGGTTGGACCACGTGGCTCCTTCTGGTTGAGCCACGTGGCCCGCTACCCCTCGCACCACGCAACCTTCTTTTCACACCGTCCGATCTTCTTAGGCGCCTTCAATCTCAGCCGCTGGTTCCGGCTTCAAACTCCACCCTTCGATCTGACTGAGACTGCATCTGAAGCGTCCACGTCCGCTCAAGCCTAGACCGTTGGATCTTTGGATCCAACGTCACCACGTACCTCGCCCACGGGCCTTTGATGCGCCCTGATCGATTATATCAGGGCCGCTCCTTAGCGCCTTCACCCGAACCGTTGGATCGCAAGATCCAATGGTCGAGCCTCCATCTTCCTCCTCCGGCCGTTGTCTCTCCCATGATCTCCATGACTCTCCACTCGCCCCCTTCCCATTTCTGCCACCTTCTCAACGTTCCCCTCGCTCACCTGACCTGACCAAATCCAAGCCATAACTCCTGTCATCCTCGCATGCCACCTAACCGTGGTCCTCCCCTTTCCTTTCGGTCAGCATAAGCCTATGCAAAGCCTTAAATGTTGGATTTCGGTTTTGTTTCGGTAACCTCGGAAAAGGAATTTCGATGGAATTTCGGTGGAATTTCGGTGAAATGACCGAAAATTCTGAAAATGACTTGAAATCTCAATTTTTTATAAAATTAAGATTTCTGATGTTGGTCAATCATTAAATGAGATAGAAATACACATTTTTATTATAATAATAAGTTGTTTTCATGATCAAGGCCTTAAATATCAGTTTTGATCATCATCTCAGAGGCTGGCTGGAATTTCGGTGAAATGGTCGGAAATTTTGGAAATGACTTGAAATCTCAATTTTTATAAAATTAAGATTTCTGATGTTGGTCAAGCATTAATTGAGATAGAAATACAAGTTTTTACTATAATAATAAGATGTTTTCATGATAAAGGCCTGAAATATCGGTTTCGATCACCATATCGGTGATTGGCTGGAATCAAATTTTAGTACATATGATAATATTAATTTTGAGTTTTGATATTGAAATTTTCCTTCAAGCCCGGAAAGAAGTAAAGAAAAGCAATGGTTTTATATCCATAAATGCCTTTCAAACTGAAATATCATATATTCATATTATAATTATACAAGTCCACAACCACAAATTTGCGTGACATGACACATAAAAATCCAATCACATAATGCGCATACACAGATGCACTTCCTTACTACTAGTAGTAGTCTAGTACCACATTTATTTATCTGAGAGACTAGGAATGTCATTCAATCATCCAAACCAAGAATTCCTAAGTGGATCCATGTATCTTGTATGATTCCTTCCTCCATAACATGACCTGATGGAGTCCCTATATTCCACGTAATCCTACCATGTCATATAGGTGTACATGGTTTTGTAGTCCATTAAATACTCCCTGTATTCACGCTCAGTCACGTGTGCAAGGAAGCCAATCCTATGATACTTGTCACCCGAAGAGGCAGAAGCCGCAGAATCACGCGGAGGTCGACGCGAGGAGGATGCGACGTGAGAACCTTGAGATGAAGAAGATGGAGCAGGAGCCGCGGGAGGAGAAGCCATCTGAAGGGGTTGAGATGGAGGTGCTGCAGGGTGATAATCAGGAAATATACCATATCCTGATCCAGCGCCAATCTGGGATTGGGAAGAGGTATTGATATATTGTTGATTTTCCGGAAATACCCCATAAGTACAACTACTATAGCCATATGGCCCATATCCGGGAGGGAAAACATCATATAAATCATTTTGCCCTTGAGATACATATCCACTGAAAGGGCTTGAAGTTGTCCCGTCAGCAAATATCAAATCTCCAACATCCATACTCAATGATCCCACCGAAGATATGAGATCTTCCATAATGGTGTCATCTTGGACTTGTCCCCGAGGGCGGGATTGCGGGTACGAGGGGTATGGACAGTAATCCATTTGCTCTGCAGCTGGGTCTCGATTAGGACTTGGAATATATTTTTTTTGACGCTCAGACTTGGAATATATTGACCATGTATGTTTGTACGGTAGCCCGTGTATTCTTGTACACGTCCTACAGGAAGTCCAGCATGTACTCCTTCAAATCCAGATCCAGTAGCACCCCCACCAGATGTCGCCCCTTTATCTTGCATGTAATCTTCTATTGCAACAACACCTCCACTACCACCTGATTTGGATTTTGATTTAGACCTGGAGGAGGAGTCATCAGAATCACTTTCCAACCCTCCAGCTAGGTCTAGATGTCTTCCCGATCTAGCCATATAATCTTCAACATTTGCCTCCATTTGCGAGGCAATCTGTGTATTTGGTCTCCCTCCTCTCTCGTCGAGTACGGGAGTGCCATTATCATCCATCCACTTCTGTAAGACGTCTTCCTCATCGTCATCGTCATCTTTAATTTTGAATATATATGCAAGGTCGATGGAATCTATGTATTCTTGCTTGTCGTATCCTTCCCTTGCATGCTTCATTTTCAATCTGAGATTGTAGTGGATATAGACAAGATCATGTAGCTTTTGTACTCCTAAGGAATTTCACCTTTTGGAGTGGATGAGGTTAAAGGTGCTCCAATTTCTCTCGCATCCTCTAGCGGACGCAGTCTGCGACAATACCTTGACAGCCACTTGTCGCAAATTAGGTGCATTTAATCCATACAGGATCCACCATTCACCTACAAGGTACAGATTATTTTAGTCATGCTAGATAAGAAATATTACTGCTTGATACTTCAAGATCATACATTAATACACACTTGGATGAGTATTATTACGACCGTTGATCGCGGTCATTCTTCCAAAAGAACCCAAGGACTTCCAAAAGTATTTTATCTACAAGGTAGAAAATACTAGGTTCAATAATAAATTTAAGAAGAGAAGACATCAGATATTAGGAAGATATGATATTGTATACCTCATTCATACAATCTGTTTGGACATCTCTTGACTTCACTAATTTCTCCACCACAAATTGAAGGGCTGATAAGAGCTCGGGACGAGTGTCAAGGTTGTGCTTGTAGTGGTATTTCGGATTAAGATAATACGCTGAAAACAAACAAAAAAGTACTTAAGGGTGACTGAATAAAGCTAAAATATTAACTTAAAGAGCGTAATGTACAAAATGCATACCAGCTTGGTGAAGAGCATGTGACAACATTTTCGACCAACGTTCGACGATGATGCCCAACCACATCTTATAACATTTTCCTACATTTTCTTTCACTTTCTCCTTCATCACCCCCATAGCTTCGTATATCACACCCATTGTTGGTTTTTTGTCACCATCTACTATTCTCAAGACTGACGCAACCGGCTCCATAATTTTTATCGCCCTGGCAATGTCGTCCCAAAAATTGACGTTGTTGATCAAGGTTTTTGCCCTTCTTCCTTGATCGGTGTGAACCTCGGGAATCTCGAACCATTCCCCTGAACAACACATTTTCTTTAAACCAACTTTGTGTTGTTGTATGCTTTGCAACGCTATAAAATTGGTTGTAAATCTTGTAATTCCATGCCTTACGATGTCACCACTACACATCCTTCGCATCAATGCTAGGACTTTTAAATGGTTATAGATGAATGTCATGATTGATAGGGCATTATCAACAACATTCATGAGGGTTTTCCTCTTTCCAAAATCTTTAAGGATCATGTCTATGCAACGTGCAGCACAAGGTGTCCAGAAGATGCCATACCTGTTGGAAGACATGATCATCTCACCAACCTTCTTGAAATTACTCCCATTGTCGGTCACAATTTGAACAATGTTCTCTTGAACGACCTCTTCTATGACATCTTTCAAGAGTTTCAGTATGTACTTGTGACTCTTGACATGCTCAGATGCATCTACAAACCTTATAAATACCGTTTTTCCATCATAATATACGAGAAAGTTGATGATTTGCTTTCTCGTATAGCTTGTCCAACCATCACACATGAGGGTCACGCCATACTCCGGCCACTTCTTCTTCAATTCGGCAATATACTCCCCAATCTCCTCTTTCTCCATGGGGAGATACTTGTTCATTATCTCGTACGGAGTAGGAGTTGTCACGCCTCCTCCTGCTGCAGCAATCTCATCAATTGTGTGCTGCAAGAAGGGTCTCTTTGCCACGTTTGCCGGAATACCCTCTCCAACAAACAACTTTGTAACAGCCCTTCCTACCCGGTCCTCATATTACCGAACATGCCCTTTAATGTCTTTTGCTTTGGATCTTTGCTCGGAACATAGTGACAGGAACTGCTCCTTCTCATAAATGCTTATATGCCCTTTTGTTTCTTCTTTGGTGGCACCATAGTGGCACAACTTCCACTGCCGCTTCCCAATCCAATATTTATCGGGAACCTTGAACTGCCACCGATACGTCCAAGTCCACCACGACCACCGAGTTCCTGTCTCTCATGCTCGCTCCTCATAGAGTCGCCTAATGCTGCCTTATATGCATTTCTCTCAGCCTCGGTTTGAATATCTTGTGGATATTGGATATCGTCATCATCGGAATCAGACAAGACATTGAACTCTCTATGGAACATGAATTCATTAAACTCATCATCTCTTCGCCCCTTTTCTTTCTTCTTCTCACTCTTCCCTTCCAAGTGAGCCTTCACTTCAGCTCTGATCTCGTTTGGACATGTAGGGCATTTAGCCACATTCACGTAGCCGCCAACGAGATGATGTTTCAGTCTTGTGATTCCTCCTCCTCCAATTATCTTCCCACAAAATTTACACTGAGGTTTTGACTTGTTGCCGTCAGGAGCAGTAGCATATTTCCATCCAATCTCTCCACCAGCCATTGTAGATTGAGAGTCGGAACCAGAGTCAGAAGCCATTATCTTTACCTCTTGAGCATTAACAAATTAACAATGTAATATATGATGATGTTATGAAGATAAGAACATGAAAAAATGGATATGTAAAACCCATAAACCAATCTAGTAAATTTGTACCCAATCAAAAGAAATTATTTACTATAATTAGTACTAGAATATTTATGAAAAAGGGAGTCACTGACTATAGTTGTCATTAAAGATATCCAAAGTGTCGATATGGATCGTATGATTTGATTCCTAACCGTATGTTCTGCTGAGTGCATATATAGAACGGTTCGATGTCCCCCCGTGCCACCATACCCTACCAGTACGGGGATCTCGCTGCGGGGGTTGCAGGGGGCAGCGCTCCCGTCCCAAAAAATTTTCTTATATGGTTGTTCACCTTGGCATGCATTCTCTGATAATAGTGGTGGCGTTCGTCGAAAAGAAAATGATGTATATTTAGATGTTGATTTCAGCATCGAAAATCAACTCTAATTTTTCATAATGGTGTAGCATGCATTCATTACATATCTAAAGCAGTGACAAATTGAGAATTAATCGTGGATAGCAACAAAATTATAATGAAAGTACTTACAGACAGTCACAAACACAGCAAGATTTGTCGTCAAGGAGAGAGCAAGAAAGCAAGAAGGCTTGTGAGTTGTGAGAACTCTTTGAGTTGTGTGTGTGGTGAAATGGTGCAATGGATGCCACCATTTATAGGCCTCCAAAGAATCTTTATCAAGGGCCTACAACCAATATAATATGGATGAAGTCCAAAATATCTTCTTATGGGTGTCTAAAATACAAGCTAGGTGTCCTAGTGAGTCCAAATTTCAAAGAATCTAGCCAACTTTAGTCATTTCATATTTTTCTTTAGTCATTTCATCACTTCTTTTGACCATTTCGGCCAAAAGTGGCCGACAAGAACAAAATTCGGCCGAAATTCGATGCTTGCATGTGAAGATATTCCAACTTTCGGTCATTTCGACCGAAACAAGTCGAAATGGACAGAATATCGGTCGAACTTCGGTCGACATGTTTCGAAATTCTGGAAACAGATATATCAGTATGTTTCGATAACGGTATTCGACCGAAATCGAAATTCGACCGAATTTCGGTCGATTTTCGCCGAAAATTAAGGCCATGAGCACATGAAGTCCACGACGACCACAACCTGCGCGTCAACCTTTCCCCTTCAAATACTCTGTCGTCGACCGCATTTTGCTTCATCCACCTGTACGCGGGCCACGGCCCAGCATCCCTCCTTCCCTCTGTGACAGAGAGGAAACGAATTGGGGCGCGACGACGACCGTCGGCCCCGGTGAAGACCCATGGCCATCGTAGGCCATGTTCTGGTACCCTAGAGCACCATCGAGCTGCTCCACATGGCCGCCGGAGTTCAACGAAGACCGGAAAGCTCCTTGGAGCTCAGCTGAGGCCTCCGCATCCGCCCAAATCTCCAGGTAAGTCTCCTCGATCCTTCTTTGCTTTTTCTCTTAATTAGGCGCTTCTACGCACGTTCACCTTCGATTAACAACTGTCCGAATTTTCCCGCATTTCACTCATCCTCGAGCTGCACCTCACCCAACCTCTCAATCTTCCACAACCCCAAGTCGTTCTGCCCACGTCTTCTTTGCCTCGCCAGAGAAGACAACCAGGGTTGCCGCCCTTCTCCGCCTGTATGGCCCTTCATTCCACATCACAACACCCGTGCACGATCGCTTCGGCTATGTATTAACATTGCATGTACCAGATTGCTCAATGGCCGGAGCTTCGTCGGAGAGGACTTCTCAAGTTCCGCCTTCGACGTGGGTTCCTCGACAGGCCCCTCTAGGTCACCCGACGCCGTCCTCGTGCTCCAAGCTTGATTGTTGTCCTTCCAGGGATCTTCCTGGATCTTCATCGAGCACAGAGGATGGCGGGGGAGCTCGCACAGGTCCGCCGGAGATCCAAAAGCGTCGCCAGACTTCGACGGAGGAGGAGATTCCAGAGCGTACATGTGCCATTGGATGGCACCCTCCCGGTGCCTATCCGACTGCCGCCATTCAGCCCCATCTACGCTCTGAGCACGTACAATTGTCGTCTGATCCTCATGATCGGATAGCAGAAGCGAAGCCACGCGTCAGCCCCCGAGCCTCCACTTCGAGCCTCCAGGTCCGGGCGTTCGAGCCAAGCCAGAGCGCCATCTATCGCCGTGTGTCCCGAGCCTGCGCATCCATCCGAGCCTAGCCTCACGTGCCTTGGTCACACGAGGGCTGGGCAAATTGCAGGGGTGCCCCACCGACTTCTCCAAATTACAAATAGGTCCTCCGAGCACGTGCAGAGCATGTGCGTCTGAGGTTAATTGCACATGACCCTCTCCGGTTTTAATAATTGAAATTTAACCCCCAAGCCAAGCCAGAACGCCATCTATCGTTGTGTGTCCCGAGCATGCGCCTCCATCCGAGCCTAGCCTCGCGTGCCTTGGTCACACGAGGGCTGGGCAAATTGCAAGGGTGCCCCACCGACTTCTCTAAATTACAAATAGGTCCTTCGAGCACGTGTAGAGCATGCGTGCCTGAGGTTAATTGCACCTGACCCCCTCCGGGTTTAATAGTTGCAATTTAACCAATGCGCGTATGGGAAAATTACAGGGAAGGCCTCGCGACTTTTCTTATTTATATTTATATCATTTCAGGGACCTGTTTGTAATGTTTTTTCTATTTATTTTTAAGTTTTCTTTACGTTTATGCCCCAGGACTCTTTTGTGAATATCTTGAGCATCCGACCTCCGTTTTAGTTTATTTCAGTCTCGTTTTGAAGCTTATTTCCTTACCTATCCAATGGCGTGATTTATTTCAGATTTGACACTTAGATTCAGATGATTAATTTTAACTACGAAATATCATCTATTTAATGATTTTTAATGTCATTGAGTAACTTATCAATTAAGTTTGTTTCATCAAATGGCCTGAAATTGACTAAGCCTTTATTTCTCATTGATTTCATCTAGATAAGGCTTGTGCGTATATTTCTATACTTGTATCACATTGCATTATAAAATTCAAATAAAAAATGGTTGCATCTGGCTACCTCATCTGCATCATGTTTCTTTATGCAATGACCTACTAGTTCTTAATTCATCATTTCCTCTGAGTATTAGGAGTCTAAATAAGTACTTAAGAGGCTCGTGACCCTGACTTCGACCTTGGGCTTTGTAAATAAGATCGACAGCTAGCATTTAATTGAAAAATTGATCAAAGCGGTTTTTGAAGCCTAATGCAACGAGACCCGAATGTTAATTTGACATAATTAAGAGGCTAGATTTCGGACTCATCACGCGGTAGCGATGGTAGGGCTCCGGCGAGGGCTCCACCGCTCCTCCGTCATCCTCTGAACTTGTTAGAGATCCAGCAACCTCCTTTAACCTCTAGTGACGGTCGAGGGAGGTCCAAGAGTTCCTGGAGAAGCTTGGAGTGGTGTGGCGGTGCATCCTCATTGGAGCATAATCTCTAGGTTGGAGCTCTCGCGGAACCTCCGGTCAACGAAGGGAGGAACCTGCAAAAGGGGTTAGCTATAGCCGAAGCAATGTGTGCGTGTGAAGTGGAATGGAGTGGAGGACCATGGTCCAGTTGGGTTCCCCTACCAAGGTGGTGGAGGAAAGGGGGGCAGAATGGACTGGGGTGTGGAGGATAGAAGGAGATTTGGATGGCTTGCGCAAATAGGGGTGGTTTGGTGGTGATGGTGGTGTGCTCAATTGATGGCGAGAGTGACTATGTATGTGGGATAAAATTGAAGAAAACGAGGCAAAAAAAAGAGAGTTACATGGATAGCTGAGGAAGACGGAGATGGAGCGGGACAGCTTGGGTTGAGCTCCTAGAGGAACTCGGGTCTTTGCTCTAAGAGCCCAACCATGGCAAGAAGCTCCAACAGCCTGATTAAAACCGTGGCATGGACTGAAAGCCATGGGTCACACGGGGGCTGGAGGTCGTCATCGCATCAAAGACCCAACTTCCACCTGTCACAGAGAGGTGGAGGTTACATAGGTGATGGAGGTGAATATAACCGCTACCATGATGCCTTAGAAGATCGGTCAAGGGTGTTAAAGAGCAGCACGAGATAGGTGGATGTTAGGGCCATACTAGGAGGTGGAATGACATAGAGAAGAGTTGGGGGCGATTACAGTAAATGGAAGAAGATGGAGGTACGCGACGGTAAGGGCAATTACCGGAGGTGGACGAAGGGCGAGGGACGTTGGATCATGTGATCCAACGACCAGGGAGAAGGCACAAAGAGACGCTTGAGATGTCATCTGGAGATCTAATCAAACGGTGGAGAGCAAGGCGATGGTGTGCGGCCAGGATGGAATCACTTAAGAGTTTATGAACATTTGGATGCATGAACGGGTGGAGAAGCAAGGCAGGGACACGTGGTCGGAGGCGGTGAACCACGTGGCCCAATGGGAATTAAGCAAAAAGAGAAAAACAAAGAAAAATAGAAATAAAATAATTAGAGATGAATTAAAAAAAGTACAAAACATGAAAGTTGTGGATCTCAATGAGGCCTACAAGTTTCATGTTGAACAAACAACCAAAATAAATCATATGTACAAACTACAATTTTTGGAAGCAATTGATTAAATATACTTGTTTTAATTCTCTTGTTATTTTTTAAATTTTACAGAAAAAGCCAAGATAAACATATAAAATAATTATCTATATTTTTAGAATTTTAAATAAGAAGAAAATAACATAAAACAAAATAAAAGTAAGAAAATAAAATGATGCTAACTATATACAATAATTAGAGTTAGTTATATACAAGAGTTAGTTTGTTAATATTAGTGAATTAATGCTAGAAATTATTAAATTGTTTAAGCCAGGAGAATAATAATTAATAATTAATTTTGATGGCCCTCTAAAGGAAGCCCATCCCACCGTTTCTCAAAAAAATTAATAGATAATATGATTAATCTCATATTCATCAATGGGGCCTTTTGTGAGAAATTCCCAACATGTTCATGATGTCTTCTAACCCAAAAGTTGTGTTATCGGAGCTTCAAATGGGGTTGCGCCTTTCCCATCTTTCTGATCTAACTTGACATAACATATTGGAGAAGCTTGTGATTTTAGTGAACTCGTTTGAGGGTTTATATGACCCTTCAGAGGGTCGCAATCACTGGTGTAGATCTGATGACAGGTTTTCAATACGGAAGTCTTACCAGTTACAAGGCAATATTAGGGACGGTGCTTTTTGATCCAAGAGGTTGTACTGTGGATTGCAAGTGGATATGGGGTTGGAAACACCCACCTCGTGCATCATGGTTTTAATGTAGTTGCAAAGACGTGGTAGGTTGATGATCGGATCCAGGCAAGCATGTTTCTTCTAGGGGGCACCACCTACTGCAGTCGTTGCTTCGAGGGCGCTAAGGAGATCATTTGTTTTTCATGCATGAGAGCTCGAGGGAGGCCTTGGAGAGGTTCAATTTCTCTGAGTTGTTTATTGATTGCGTGGGCAACCTTTGGGACTCGATTGATTCTAGAGGACATGGTTCTGAGTTGGGTAGAACCAAGATTCTAACAACAATGTAGGGCCTCTATTAGACAGGAATGGGCCAATGTTTAGCTAGTCTAGATTTTATGTTGAAAATTTAATCACGCAAGCTAAATCTTTAACCAACTTTGGTCTTTGAAAATTTTGGTTGCTAAGCCAACTTTGTAAATTAATGGCAAAGTGTTCGAGTGCGTATCATTACAGTGAACACTCTTTTTCCCATTCCAAAAAAATTGAATCCACCTCCTCGGGTGACATACCAAAAGGCATGTAACATGATTTCACCTCATTCACTTGGAGTCCTGAGGCATTGCCAAAAAGATCCAGCACCACAAAAATTGCTTGGCAACCTACCCCTTCCGCACATAAAATCGTATCATTTGCATATTGGGAGAACTAAGTGGAAATTTCCTCTCTAGAATATCATGCACTGAGCATGTCCAGCACATGCCGCTCTACCATGATATAATGCATCAGTGACAACAACAAACACAAGGAATGCCCATGTCTAACCTCGTATTGGGGCTAGAAGAAGCCCCCCTCTCGATGCTTATGCATCAGAATTAAGCGAGATGTGGTACACATCGAGTATCTAAAAACCCTCGCCTAGACAGTGTTGCCCAGATAAATCTCCAATCCACACAGACATATACCTTACTAAAGCCAACTTTCCAGAGGAAAACCTTGACTTTATACCTCTTTCAATAACTATGAGCTTAGAAGTCAAAACCACGTTATCCAACATGTGTTGATCAAGAATGAAAAACGACTAAGATGGAGAAATGATATCTCCCGACACATAATGCAATTCGTTTACCGGTAGCTTCGTTGCAATCAAGTAAATAGTAGTCAAAAAACAATTAAGTGAACATCTTTGCAATCAGAGGTAGTCTCCTTCTTAAGCTACAAAAAGATATGCGAGCGATTTAGCCTATCAAAACCATGATTGTCATGCCTAAACTCCTTGATAACTATCATAACATATTCCTACACCACATCCCAAAATTCCTGAACAAAGAAGACTGGAAAGCCATCGGGACCAAGGGTATCCATCACTATTCAACTCAAAAAATAGTGGTAGGGACTCCTATAGAGAGAAATCACATAACATCCCCTCTCCCTATCCACTTGGAGCCATTCAAACCAACCCGACAACTAATGGCACGAAAATGACCTGCTACCGCAATATAAACCTCCCAATCTCCATGAACTGATTCCTCCACCCCATCCCCTCCCGTAATTATAGAGTGAATCAGATTATGCATGTCTTCCTTTGGTCATCTCATGAAAAACATGCCATTTGAATCACCCCTTTTTCAACCATATCTATCCCGACTCCCATCTCTACCCAACCTCAAATCTTATCCTTCTTCATGATGATCTTCTATTGTATCCCTCTTGCAAGATTGATCCTCAACACTCAACCCACACTCATTCTTCTAAACTGGCCTTTCTGACATTCTCGGACTGAGCCAAAGTCCAGTGTTCACCCTTTCACGTGAACGTCCTTGAAAGAAATCGACATCTCTCACAACATGAAGAGCTTATCGGCAATCCTCGAAGATACCTAACCCTGTACTTGTTGGTATATCTTGAAAATCAACCACCTCTGCTTTAAGGCCGGCCTACGTGAGCCGGGACCCATTAAAATGGAAGAAGTTATTGGGACCACTGCTTCACTGGAGTAAAAATAAGGGGAGTATATAGAAAACAAAGGGACTGAAACCGACTAAAACAATCCCAAGAATGCAGTTGGGATGAAGAAACAACCTAGACAAGGTTGAGCGGCTCCAAGTGTATTTATAGGTCGATACATCTCCAACTTCCCAGGAAAGTTCCTTGACAAAAGTAATACAACTCGTAGAAGCATGGTGTAGACCCCACCCCACCCCCCTACCTTATACACATAAAACCAAGGCCCTAAATGTAGGTTTCGGTCACCATTTCGGTACCAACCGAAATAGAATTTCGACGGAATTTCGATGGAATTTCGACCGAAATTTCAGTTTTTTCGGTCTTTTTTGTACTAGGACCCCCATATTTCGGTCATTTCGGTCGTTTCGGTCGAATTTCGATTTCGACTGGATATCGACATTCGACAGAAATTCGACCGAGTTTCGTTGAAATTTGAGGCCATGCATAAAACCCATGGATCTAAGCCAATCTAGATAAAATCATGGCATTAAAGTCCACCAATATTCTGGAAATGTAGAGGAAACCTGGAACGAGCCAACCATAATTCATGGGGAAGATCGAAGAGACAAAGGGCCCCTAACAAGCCCATTGATTATGAACAACATTAATTTAGATTCATCCAAAGCATGGTCAAAAAGACAATGATCAATCGATGATTCAAGAATACACCCGTCATGGACAAAAAGGTTCAAGCAAACTGGCAGCCCGCAGCACTCCCCTTGCCCCCCACAACTCAAATTAGATAGTTGTGGACCTACCACATGCCCTTACAAATTATTATCCCCAATGTTCAGGAAGGCGATATGCGGTATTTAGTCGGAGGGGTCACTGCAAAGAGAGTATGCGGTATGCAGGAGAGTATGCGGTTTGGTAATTTTATTGTTAAATGTATATTTATTTATTTATTTATTTATTTAATATTATGTTAATATCCTCAATCGGGAGAGTATGGGGGAGTATGCGAACTTATGCGGGAGAGTATGCGATTTTATGCGGGAGAGTATGCGGTTATATATGGGGAGTACGCGGTTTTATGTTATTACGTGGATAATAAAAAAATGTTTATTAGAAAAGTGGACAAGTAGGCGGTCGCATAGGGGGTATACTCGGCCTCGGAGCGGCAAGGTTACCGACTACGAATATGCGGTCGAGCATGCGGCTTACTCGGGGGCTTTCCTGAACATTGATTATCCCAACTTTTGATTTATGTTTCCTACAAACAAAAACATGCATTTGCCATGAAAATAGCAGCATGAACACTACTCATTGCATCTACTCTTGACCCAACCCTCTGGTGTTCCATTTACATTCGCATTTTTTAGAATGAGTTTAATTTTTAAACTAAAGCTTATAATGAGATCCATAGAATGGAACTTGGCCATGGCATTCATCCACTTAAATATATAGGTACTTATTTAGAATTGGAATTGGGACTATATAAGTTGTGACTTAAATATTACTTAAATATACATGTACTTGTTTAGAATTGGAATTGGGACTATTTAAGTTGTGTGACTTAAATATTTGAGTTACATAAGATTATTTTTCGGAATTCAACTTTTTACATCCAAATTAACTGTCATGTATCGTTCATAAACTCTGAAGTAATGAACTACTCCAAACTCATGCTTACATTTCGCTCAACCTAAATCAGCTACTCCAAAACTATCGATACCAGATGTATCCACCCAAAACTATCGATACTAAATGACTAAAGATGTCTAGGCCCTCCATAGTAATTCTAATCATGAAGCTCAACCCAAAACTATGGATACTAGATGCATCCGCCCGAGATGTTCTAGGAAATTTTCAAACAAGATTGATTGTCATATACAAAATGAAGAAATAATCCAGATCCTCCACAACCGCGTAATTCATACAAATCTTATCCGAACTAGTACCACATCTTAGACAAGAAAACGGGAGAACCGTCAAAAGGAGCATTTGCCTTCCAAATCAAACGACGAGCCAAGTCGATAACATGGTTCAAATAGCAAGGGTAGTCCATTGATGCATTACCTTTACCACAAAGCCATCCCCCTTCTAATCACAAGAGTCTTGCAACTAATCTTTATAACATCTTTATCAAGAAATAAAATCAAGAAATGAACTTCTGTTTGCCCTCGGACCCAACAAGGAGGTGGCAAAAGCCAACAGCCATAACCAAGGTCATGAATTCTTTCTAAGACCAGAGTGAAAGGTACAAACCATCAAAAAGTTTAGGCCCCTTCGCACTTGAGTATGGTAGTTTTTGCTGCCCAAACATGGTACATTGAGGTTTCCTAATTAATGTTGATTTTGGCATGTTTCATGTTTATTTCATTTAACAACTGCATGTTGAGCAGATCCCATAAAGCCCTTTGACAAAGGATATAATTATACCCCTTTTTCCACATATACTATGCTGGAAAAAGAATCTGGTATTTTCTTTCAGATGCAGGAGAAACTGTCACTGTGATATGTATGCTGCTTCCTAGAATCGAAATCACAAGAGAAGTACAAAAATGGAGAAGTTTGCATATATAGACAAAATTTTACATAAACACTCCCCCCAGCGACTAATGAAACAATGTCAAAATAAGTTGAGTGATGTTCCTTTCATTACCATGAAATTGGCCAAAAACACATTGAAGAAAACACCTTAAGAACCCATGAACCAATAGAGAGTACGACATAGAATCCATGAAATACATCATTTTAAGGGTGTTCAGCATATATCAGCCCAACCATGAGAATCAGAAATGGATAATTTTATATATCAAAAGGAAGCATAAAACCATCTACGAATAAGTTAAAGCCTATTGTGAATGGCAAAGCAACTAAGAAATGGGTGAGGAGGGAAGAAGTGGATTCTCACCCTTCGATCATTCTTTGCATGTGATTGTCGAAGAAAGAACCGATGGCAAAAAATGATGGCTGTGGCAATTGTCACCTGAGGACTGCAATGATCCATCTGAGTCAAACTGCATTCTAAGACTTAGCAGCAAAGAAAACAAATCTATAGAGTAAATTGATGGTGGGATTTTATTGAGCATAAGAAGATAAAATTAAGAAAAGGTAACATGTTAAGCCTACTTGCACTCACAATAGCCTAAGTTATGCATGAAGGTTTTACACAGAAGAAATATGGGTGAATACCAACTGATCTTTTGTCAAAAAAAAAAGAGAAGCAGTTAGCTGTTGGACTTCAGGAAATCGAACATATGGATTTTGTCAAAGTTACTCTTTGCATGCACTTACTACAAACCTTCGGATCCTTGCTAGGTGGGTTCCCCCTTGGCATGGAGCATGTTTTGTGGAGTATGTTCATGTTCAAAATGAAATGGTTCTATCATAATCCGAGACATACATGGCTCCTATTAATATAACTATCCACATACAAGTATACTTACATACTTTAAAGGCCCTGATCGTCTTTAACTTGGCATGCAAATAAATTTGCAAAGGGCCCCAGAAAGAGTCACGTTGTCTGTCCACGAAGATTCACCACTGCCAACGACCGATCTCAGATGATTCACTATCTCAAGAAGGACATCATGAGTGCCGAGCCACAACATGAGGGAGAGCACACAACATTCTATGACATAATGATGTTCACCTTGATCCCATAATTAATATGCATCAAATGACAAGCCATATCTTCACCACTGGCCCAAAGTCTGACAATCCAGTTTGTCAACGATGCCATGTTCATATGTTCGAGCTTTAAGATTCCGAGACTGTCCTCCTTGGGTCTAGTCATTGTGTCACAATCATGGAAGGAAATATCGCGATATATCGGCGATATATCGCCGATATATCGATATCGACATGGGACCGATATGGGCACCGATATGGCGATATATCCCGATTTTCAAGCATTTTCTTCACAAAGGCTTGTCGACATGAGCGATATTTCGGCGATAAATCGTCGATAAATAGTTGAAATATCGTATCGATACGATATCGATACGGCCTTCCATGGCTCACAATCCAGCAAGTGGATGTTGCACTTCTCCTGCTTAGAGCTTCCCAAAGAAGCGATGCATCGGTGATTCAAGCCTTGAATGAATTCTGACAGAAATAAGTCGGGTAGAACAGAAAATGACCGAGATCACAAAAAGAACATGTTTAAGTAGAATCATATGCCCACCTCCCTACCCCCATCCCCACCCCCCCGAGAGGACCAATGCCTTCCACACTGCCATCTTCCTCTCCAACCTTTCCACCATATGGCGCCACTCCAAGTTGCAGAGTCTTATCCCTTAAGAGGAAAGCCATGGAAGGTGATTGGGAGCACGGCCATCGGATTGCAAAGCACCGCAGCGGATTCATGCACCTTCTCTTGCAGGAGCCCAACAGAAACAATAACTGACTTCTCTGTGTTAATGCAAAGACCCGAGATGTCGCCAAAGATATACAGAATAAGAAGATGGAAATGTTGGACCTCTATATCACAAACAAATTCCGCCTTCGAAGCCAATTTCATCAATATGGTTATGAGTTTGTCACAATAACAAAGAGACGAAGGGCCGTGGGGCATCGCTCATAGACTCCATGTTGCCGCTAGAAGAAAGCGCCCTCCGGACTCCCACTAACCAAGACACTCGTGGCGCCCTCACTTCCCATCCATAATGATCTTAGAAGCCGAGTGTGACCACGGAAGAAATGGCGACGGAGAGAACTTGATCTAAGAGGTTCTTTGTAGAAGCATGGATCAAGTTGTGATTCTTTTTTTACTAACATATATAGCCCATCTTCTAGCCCAAAGTTAGACTCGTGTCTTCCCATTATAATCCACATCCCTAAAACAATGAATAAAAGTTCCACCAATATTTTGCCATAGGAAACCCGACCAAGCTGAAATTTTCATTTCTTGGAGCGTAACCACGTCCACATTCCACTTAGATATAATCCCACACTACCTTCCTTTTCTCGGGTTTCCTCTAACCATGTACATTCCAAGTGACTAATTTAATTTGGAAACCAACTTCACCCTCCTATAATCTTCCTCCTCGCGGCCATTCCACAGCTAATTCACACAGACAAGGCTTCAACCGAAACCCCCTTACATGGGTTGTCTAATGATCTTGAGCCACATTCAAAGGGATGTGTTGTGGAAGAGAATGCTTCATTGTTTATTCATAAACCAAGGGTTCTCTTATATGGATGAGAGAAACCTTAATGGGTAAATTACATATTAAGGATAGAGAAATAAATAAACTGCGAAATAGTAACATAAATAAAAACTCTTAACACTTCCCCACAAGTTGGAGCCTAGATGTTTATCAGGCCCAGCTTGAAATAGCATCTCTGAAAGGATCATCGATCTAGAGCCTTGGTGAGCATGTATGTTGTCTGCTCACTTGAGCCAAGATGAAATGTAGAAATGAGACCCTTCTAAATCATGCCTCGTGTGTAGTGACGGTCTACTTCAATATGCTTGGTTCTCTCATGGAAAACCGGATCGTTGACAATAAACAGTACAACCTAGTTGTCACATTAGAGGTGCATGGGAAGAGGCACCTCAATAGCCAAGTAAGTCAGAACGATCTGACCCACACCATCTATGTACTCCCTTGTGCCATAGCTCTGTATTCTGATTATGCACTGGATTTGGCGACAATTGTCTACTTCTTGCTCTTCCATGATACCAATGAATTCCCTACAAACACAACGAAGCTAGAAGTAGATTTTCTGTCCTTGGATAATCATGCATAGTCTGCATCTGCACAAGCAGTAGCAGTAAGTGATGTGCCTCTGCTAAATAAAAGATCAGTGTCAGGTGAGTCCTTCATATACCTCAGAACCATATGGATTGCATCCATATGTGCATGTCTAGGTTGTTCCATGAATTAACTCACTTTGCTCGTTGCAAAGGTTATGTCTCGGATGGTAGTGGTCATATATAGAAGCTCACCAACGAGCTCCCTATATCTCCTATTGTCTACTTCCTCAGTATCGTCATCATATAGCTTCATGTTCAGGTCCATATCAGTAGTGATTGGCTTGCAATCTGTCATCCATGTCTCTGAGAGAATGTGTGTAACATACTTCCTCTGGGTCAATCACAAGACCTCGATGGTTCCTGGCAAATTTCAATCCAAGGAAGTAGCGTAGACTGCCCAAGGTCCGTGGTAACAAATCGTTGTACAAAAAAAGCCTTAGTTGCTTGAATGCACTGTGCATTATCCCCTGTAATGATGTCATCAACATACACTAGTATCACAACAGCACTAGGGATGGGCATTGGGCTTGGCCGACCCGGCCCAGCCCAAAGTCCAGTCCGAAAAGCCCGGCTCGGCCCAAGCCCAAATGGATAATGGGTCGGGCTTGGGCCAAAGTATTGGGCCCGAATTTTTTTTGGGCTTGGCTCGGCCCAGCCCGATCTGGCCCGAGGGCCCGGCCCGATATTAGCCCGCTGCCCGGACCAAGGGCCCAGCCAGATATTAGCCCGTTGCCCGGCTCGAGCCCCCCCCCCCCCCAAATGGGCCTTAGACAGGTAGCCACCCACCCTGCATCCTTCCCCAAAATTCTAACCCCTTCTTTTCATTCCCAATTTCCCAACACCCTCACGATAGCCCTAGCCCCACTCCCTCCATTCGTTCCACGCTCCGATCTAGGACAATAGTCGTCGCTCCTCCTCTGCATGGCTATCCTACCGTGGTTGTTGTGGCATGGCTAAACCTCTGATTGGACTTGCTCTATTTTCCAAATGCTAAAACGGTCAGGCCAAGAACCTAAGCCACCGTCACTTATCGCCGCGACCTCCAGCAACCCATCACAACCGATGCACTTTCCCGCTCGCGCCACCGCCCCATTGTCCCTCCATCATCGTAGCCCCTAGCTCTTCCTCACCACTCCACCGCCCATAGCCACCCCTCGCACCACCGCCTATACCCAACCTTTCCACCCTCTCGATTCTGTGCGTTGTTTTTGGGAATTTTTTGTTCTTTCCATATATCTTTAGTTCATATTATCTGCTTTAATTTTTATTCAGCATGCTACTGCGAAAGTTTTGTGTGTTTGTTCCAACAAAATAATCGACATTTGTACGTTTATATAGAAATTGCTTCCATGACAGTGAAATATTTTTTTTGAAGTCTGCAAGGTAGGGGGAAGCACTCGGTGGTGCCCGCCCCGTCAAAATATATTTAAAACAGCAAAAGGTTACATGACACGGTTACAACACCCCAAAACACAAAACAACAAAAGATCATTACTAGAGGTATTGGAAGATCATGACAGTGAAATACTGACATGAAGCATTTCAATAAGTTGGGTTTTTGACATCACAATCTACATATTTTATTGCACAATCTGACATTTAGTATACAATGGCAAGATGTATTGGAAGATCTACAATTGAATGTGAAGAAGTACCTTCGTGGCAACGGGGCAAACTAGAGGTAATGTTCTAGTGTTCGTGTTTTTGCAAGTCATTAGGTATCTACTGATTTTTGTTTGTATATGTAAACGGATTTGTTAGACCATCATATTATATCATTTCATTTTTATAATGAAATGAAGGGGAACTTTTACAGAACACCAAATATGGTGGCGTTGTTACCAGACTCAAAGTGTGGAACACCCTTATTTTAAATAGTATACACGGTCAGGCCACAAAGAATAAATCGTGTAGTAAATCCAATTCTTCCATGGACCTAGCACCACTAGATGGCCCAACCCGGCCCAAGCCCGGCCCAATGGAATTGGGTCGGGCCTGGACTTGGGCCGAACAGAAAAAAATTGTGGGCATGGGCCCGGCCCAAGGCCCGAATTTTAAAAATGAGCTTGGGCCTGGGCCCTTCAGGGCCCGACCCATGCCCATCCCTAAACAGTACCCTTTCGGGACCTCTGAACAAACAAGGAATGATCTGCATTTGATCTCATGAATCCCTTCTATTCTATCACATCCGAGAGCTTCTTGAACTCAGCTTAAGGTCACAGATTGCCTTATGAAGTTTGCACACCTTCTGACACTCCCCCTCATCAATGAACTCAAGTGGTTGATGCATGTAGACTTCCTCATGTAGATCACCACAGAGGAATGCATTCGTCATATCGAGCTGATACAGAGGCCAATCTCGTGTAATTGAACCAGAGAGAAGAACCCGGAGTGTGGAGTGACAGGCTACTGGAGAGGTATCCTGATAGTCCACCCCATAGGTTTGGGTAAACCCACGAGCCATAAGCCATACCTTATAGCGATCAATGTTGACATATGCTCGATGCTTAACAATGAACATCCACTTACATCCTACAATGGACACATCTTAAGGATCTGTAACAATGCTCCACGTGCCACGAGATTGTAAAGCGACCATCTTCACTTCCAAGGCTAGGTGTCATTGGCTCACCTAGAGAGCCTCTTGATATGTATGTGGGTTTTCAAGAGCAGATAGTCCCACAACAAATTGCTTAAAATCTGGTGAAAGTCGCTCCATAGACACATGACCTGCGAGGAGGCAACGTGTACATGAACATTTGCCTTTATGCAAGGCAATAGACCACCCAAGATCACTCTCCTATGGTGGTTCTGCCTCATCCTGTATATCTGCATGCTCATCCTGTTATTGACCTTGTACACCATGCACATCACCGGTACCATCAGTAGAAACCAAGTTTTCAGAATTTACATGAGGCGTGCTGGATGTTGGGGAAGGCATTGGAGCATGGAGGACAGACTGAGGTACATGTATAGGTAGAGGTGGAAGAATAACCACATCATCAGACTCAGAAGGGCTCAACATGTCATATGTAGGAGAGTAGTACATGATGGACTCAAAGAAGATAACATCGACAGTGACATAGTATTGTCTTTTTACAGGATCAAAACATCGATAACTCTTTTAGGTACGAGAGTACCCAACTAACATAAATTTGATCGCTTGAGAAGCAAGCTTGTCAAGACAAGGATGCAAGAGATGGACAAATGCCACGCAACCGAATACTCGTGGCATAAGAGAGAAAAGGTCCTTCTCTAGAAAAGCAAGGGAGAAGGGTGCATTTTCACTCAAAATGGTAGAGGGTACGATTTATAAGATACATATCGTCATCACAGCATCACCCCAGAATGAATGAGGAGCCCAACTCTGTATGAGTCCTAGGGATATCCAAAAGATGACGGTGTTTGCGTTCAGCAACACCGTACTATTGAGAAGTGTACAGACATGAAGTCTGATGGATAATGCCATGTGAGCTGAAAACTGAGACAGATGTGTAGTACAAACTCAAGAGCATTATCAAAACGAATATATTTTATAGAGGCAGAGAAAATATTCTTTATTTCAACCACAAAGTTATGAATCAATCTATTAGCCTCAGACATATGCTTTAACAGAAAAAATTAAGACAGTCTGAAAAAATTATCAACACAAACCAAATAGTACATGTGTCCCTAACGATCGACCCCATATATTCACCCAGATGAAATAACTGAAACAGACTCTGAATACTACGACCTTGACGACTTGAAAAGCTAGATCGATGATGCTTTCCAAGTTGGCATGGTTCGCACTGGAAATTGGAGTTGATAGATATGTCAGGTATGAGATGACACACCTTTCGCAACGGTAGATGACTGAATCTGAGATGCCACGTGTAGGGGGAAATCGACTTTGCAGAAAGAGAAATGGCACAAGCATGAGGAGACTGGGTCAACATGTACTGCCCTCCATGTTTACGGCCAAATCCGATCACCTTGTCCATGAGTATATCCTAAGAAACAAGGGAACTATGGTCAAATATAGCACAGCAATGTTAATCTTTTGTAATTTGACTGATAGATAGCAAATTCATGGAGACGGTAGGTGCATGAAGAACATTCTATAGACGTATGGAAGGGGTCAAATGAACCTCTCTCTGTCCACAAATAGGGGAATGTATCCCATCAGCAAGATCTACCTGGTTGTGATGGACTATAAGTATCAAACTGCCAGCAATCTCTGCATAGATGATGTGATGCTCCAGAATCCATAATCCATTCTGAAGGATCTGGTCTAAAGCGACCAGTAAATGCATGAGTAATACCCGAAGTACTAGTAGAGGTAGAGGTTGCAATATCTGATGGACCGATACTAGAAGATCCAATGACTTGTGGCATGATCTCTCTCAGACGGGTAACGAACTAATCGTAACGATGGTTGGTGAGATCAGGAGCAATCTGAACCTGCTCAGCAGCACTGGCCGATGGTTGGAAGCCATGCTTGGAGTAGCATGTGTCCTCTAACTGGCCTAAACGATGGCAGTATGAACATGGCTGATGTGAGCGTTGACCGCCTCTGCCATGTGCGCCTCATCCTCTGAAAAGAGATGAACCACATCTCTCACGTGAAGCAGCCATAGCTAACGATGTCTGAGAAGGCGTGGCAGAAGGGATACTCAATCGACCCAACATGCGATACGCTTCATCCATAAGAGGTATGGTAACGTCGGTGAGAAGTTGAGAACGAGCCGAATCATATTACGGGTTAAGGGCAGTGAGAAACACCCGGTCATTGACAGAATCTCTATAGGTCTTATGTTGCTCTAGTGAGGTTGTCCGGGGTATGTAACTATGGAGTCGCTCAAACATACCCCTCAGAGATGTATACAAGGTGTGAAGAGGATGATCACCATGTTTGATCGTGAATATGTCATGCTTGAGTTGCAATATCTTCGATTCATTCCTCGCTTGAGAGTATGTTCCTACGAGGATATCCCACAACGCCTTTGTTGTGAGTTGACTTGGGAAATCGGTGGCTATCTCAACAGAGACAATACTATATAGCCATACCTTGGCATATGCAACATTTGCCTTGCACGAGGCGTTGGTCTTAGTCTTGTCCACCGGCTCATCGTGCGTCAGAATATGCTTCTTACAATGGCTTTGCAGCAGATTCATGAATTGCATCACCCACAACTCATAGTTTGTGATGTCCATATTGACAATAGTTGTTGTAACCTTGAATGCGCATGTAGATGGTGTATCAACTCTACTTTCTGACATCGTGAACAAATAACTAGAACCTTAGACATATCAAGAAGAGCCTACACGGACATGGAAAGGGGTGGTTGAGGACGAAGACTCATACCACAACTAACCCTGGACAAATGTTGACGAAAAGTTGTCTGATTTTGATCCGAAAAAAAGGTGAAATCAGACCGTAAACTACGAACTCAGGGTAGCACAAAGGCCACCGACTAATACCAAATGGCGCTCATTGGCTATGGGGTTGTTAGACAGAACCAGCAGCACCCTGGGATAGGGCAATGGCAACGGCTGCTAGGGCAGAAGCGAGCAAAGGGCAACGACAAGCAGCTGGATTGCTGCTTAGAGTAGCCACAAACGGTTGGCATGCTGCCTAGAGCAACCGTGAGGGTTGGGTTACGGCTGAGTTGCCAATTAGAGCAGCAACGACGTGCGGTTGTGCTGCAGTTACGCCGCTAAATCTAGGCGAGACGAGGCCGGAGGTAGGGGAGTGTGGCCCAAGGCTCCGATCTAGGATCGTCGCTCTGATACCATGTGGAAAAGAATGCTTCGTTGTTTATTCATAGAGCCCAAGGGTTCTCTTATATAGAAGAGAGAAATCCTATGGGCAAATTACATACTAAGGACAAAGGAATAAATAAACTGTGAAATATTAACATAACATAAACTCTGTACATGTGTATACATCCAATGAGTATCAAGCAAGAAGTCCAAAGATGTGGTTGTGCTCCCTTTCCCCACCTAAAATAAAGGCCTCACCTTATGCACCGCCTCATACGGGCAAGGTTCAAGAAAGCGGTATGCGTATGCGTTCGGACTGGTCACCGAATACTGAATAAGCGGTATGCGGGGGCATATGCGAGGTATATGCGGTTCTACGCGGTTTTATAATTTTTAATTTAAAAATAAATAAATATCTATAAATGAAATTACCACTGAATTTATGTATCTAAGTGGAGTTAAAGAAGATCTAAGAAAAACGGTTAATGTGAGATGGGTGTGTGTGTATGCTTTTAATTGCCTCATATTTAATCATAAAAAACATTTACCATAAAAATGTCACATATTAGATGATTCGTAATAACAAAACTTCAATACACGTGCATGCACTACATGAGCAAAACCTCAATCAGCATATATAAAAATATTCGACGATATATTACATATACTCGTGAAAACAATACATGAGAAAAACATAAAACATTGCATATACATAATGGCATAATGCATTGCAATTGTATAGAAATGCATGTCATATTCTTACAATTGAATGAAGGAAGAGGCAGAGCTACAGAATTAAGAACCTGAAAAAGAAGATTGGAAAGTTGGAGCTGCTGGAGCAATATACGGGGCATATGCGAGGTATAAGCGGGGCATATGCGGGCCGCATATGCGGGGAGGGCGCATAATGCACTGATTTGTTTAATCGATGCGGTCTGCATGCCGCACGGGCATATGCAGCTGCATATGCGGCCTGTGCGGCCGATTTCATGAACACTGCATACGGGAATAAGTTCAGAAACCACTACCATCGAACAGAGGAAGGATGGTAGGGGAAGATGCATGGCTCCCCAAAGGTTGTAACTTTGAAGACCCTTTGCCTAATAACCAATGCCTAAATGGTTTGAAGCATCATCTAGGGCAAGAAACGCTTTCTTTATTCCTTAAAATCAATAGTTGTCGACCCCAACCTACACTCCATGAAGATTTCTCCACATCTGGTCAGGGCTCCTCTGAAAACTATGCAATTACCAGACGACACCTCTAACCTCCCTATATAAATAATAATTGGAGCATTATGCTATGGAAGTTCCCCATTTAGTTCCAAGTGTCACGAACCATTCACTTTAATTCTTCCCGAAGAAAGGCTACCTTACCATCTTCCTCAAATACCTTCAAGAGCTACAACTCATTCAACACATGGAAGGCCGGAGATATATCGTCGATATATCGGTTTCGACATGGTAGGGGTTTCGATATTACCCAATATATCTTTTTACAGGGATATCGGTGACATATCGCCGATATATCGGCAATATATCGCCATATCGGCTCATATTGGTCAAAAATGGCTGGATTCAGTACAAAAAATCACGGATATCGATCGATATCGTCGATATTTCACCGATACCTCTATATATCCATGCTCTTATTCATGCAAGATTGATTCAACTATTTATCTAGCTACACCCAGTATTAAAACACATATCTAGCTACACATAGTATTAAAACACACAATGGTTTATATATTTTTTGTTTCGGGTCGGGGGCGCTGCCCCCGCACCCCCGCAAGGGGGGGGGGCAACCTGGGCCCCCCTAGCCCCCCCCCCCCCCGGCTCGCTGCTCGTACTAGTAGGGTATGGTGCGACAGGAGGGTGCATACAATGGTTCTTCAACTTGGTGTATGTTTACAAGTTATTTCATGTTGTAAGAACTTGAATGAAATCCATTTCCAATATCTATAAGTCAATTCTTCAAAACAAAAATATCTATAAGTCGAGAATCAAAATATTAATATCAATATGTTCAAAATGATCGATATATGTGATATAAGCTTCATAGATTGATTGATATGTGTGATCTAAGAGTATTTGTAAGTTATTTAGTGATCTAAGAACTTGGATGAATTCCATTTTCAATATATATAGGTCAACAACTAACAGCATCGGCGATATGTTCGATATGACCGATATGTGCAATATAAGGATCATAGTCTTCAAAAAATGTTCTATATGTGTCATCTAAGTGTATGTTTGTAGTTATTTAATGTTATAAGAACTTGAATGGAATCCATTTCCAATATCAAGAGGGCCAGGAATAAACATTAACAGCGATATGTTCGATATGATGACCGATATGCGCAATATATGGGCTATAAATGACCGATATTTGTGGCATAAGTGTGTATTTGTAGGTTATTTGTTGTTTTAATATCTTGGATGATCTTAATTTCTGAAAAAAAATGACAAAAAAATGGCTTTTTGAGCCATTTCCGACATTCGGGGCCATCAAGGAGATAACCTTCGAACCAAGATCCCCCCCCCATTTCAAATCCGACCATTCTTAGATCTCGGTTTCACCAAATTCGATATGGATGTAGATTTACCTAAAGTTTCCCCTAGCACCTCATCAGGATCCTAGCGGTCCCCCAAGTCCACCAACGCAGTACTCCTGGTAATATCTACCAAATCTGACCCAGAAACCATATGGTGATTGTTCATGACATTAAAAATCCTTAAAGGATGAAAAGCCCCAAAAAAAGTACTTTTGCTCCTAAAAGGTGCTTCCTTGAAGGAAATAATCAAGAGCACACATCTGCACATATGTGCTCGTCAGATGGCGTGGCACGCGCAGCATCTTTCCACAAGGTCCCAACTCAAGAATAACGAACGATGCCCTCAATCGACCTACTCCAACATGCTCCCCTAAGGCCACCGTGCCAATCGGTCCAAATCCAACAGCATAGATAACCTAAATCTCCATAAAGAGACACATGCACCCTATCCTAAGCTAAACTTAGGCCATGTTTGGTTGGAGAATAGGTCCTGGAATAAGGGTCAATTCTCCTCCCGACACGGTTCCCAGTGGTAAGACTATTCCCCATTATTCCATCTTATTTCACTCTTATTCCTATCTTTATCCCACCTTACCTACCTTTATTTCACCTTATTCTCCTTATTCTTATCCTCCAGCCGAATGGAGAATAGACCCTTATTCCCCTTATTCTCCATCCTTATTCCTGCTTATTCTCCTACCGAACAGGCCCTTAGGGTGACACCGATCACACCACCTTGCCTCGGATTGTCACTTCAACTATAACATGATGGCCCAATCCTTTCAATAAATCATCTGATAAAACCAAGATCACCCTATCAAAATCCCTCATTACCCTTTCCACCAATGATATATCCCTTGCCTGATGAGGTAATCCTTTGATCATGAGAACCTCGTAATCGATCAAATGGGTGGTGCCATCCCCGAACTAAGGTCGTCTACGTAACGAAAGACCTCCACATGCCAAATCGAACTTCGCGACACCCAACAAAATGAAAAATTTTTTAACATTGAGCTTGTTGGCAACGAATCATGGAGTCCTCTGGCTGAATGTCATCCCTACTGAATGAAGGACCAATCTTTCTCCCTATGTCCACCATGGCAATGTGTAGACATGAGGAAAACTGAGAGCATGCCCTAATTAGAATAGAGTCAAGTTGAGAGCTTTCCTATGTGTCATGCTTCCATGTCTCGACCATATCCCTTCGCATCTGCTTTTCAATGCACTTCCTCTAACAATGATCGAAACTAAAGCACATATCGGATCTTCATAATGCAAAGCGAGGCACCTCTAACCTCTGTATCTGAGTCACTGCAAGTTCCGAGGCTAGAAAGCTCGATGATTGGGATCCGATATGCATACCGAAGATGGCTACAAGTTAGAGGCAGTCCCAAATAACTAATGGAAAGGGTTCCCAAAGGAGTGCTAATGGTCGTCATACACTCTTCAATCTCCACCTCCGAAAAGCCAAAAGGCACAAAAGTGGACATAGATATGTTGATAGACAAACTCGAGAGCTCTCCGAAAAAATCAAGAATTGTGATTATTCCTTTGACTTCCAATACCCCCCAACGTCCCCATGAAAAAGACGTTATAATCAGCCTACTATAGAAGGGGATGGAAATGTCATTATAAAGATAGCCATAAATGATTTCCCTCTGGATTACTGGCCTCGCCATAATAGCAAAAACGTTTACCACAAGGATGAAAAGCAATGGAGCTAAAGGGTAACCTTGTGGAGCGTCGCATTAAGGCAGAAAAAACCATATTAAAGCTTCCCATTAATCAGATCAGAAAGATAGGTTATGGTCAAAAAAACATATTATAGCTTCCCATTAGTCATATCAAAAGGATTAGGTTATGGTCACTCATCTCTTTATCCAAGAGATCCACAAATCCAGAACTCCACACATCGCCAATATCAACCATTGGAAATGTCAGTCTACACAATCATACGCTTTGGAGAAGCCGACCTTTTAAAGAAGGCCCCTCACACCAGGCACTTCCTATCACCTGCAATCTCTACACCATCATGGCATTGACAATCCTCTTCCCGGCATGGATAAAAACGATCTTTATCTCAGAAATCAGATTATTCATAACAAGGTATAGGCGGTTAACCAGAACTTCTGTCACCACCTGGTAAACTGCATCGAAAAGCGCAATAGGGCAGAGCTCTTAAAATCCTTTTCGACAATAAGCATAAAAGTGTGTGGTTGATATAATCAAAACCAAAACTTCTCCTAGCAAACTCACCCATCACCTCCAGGAAGTCCCCATAAATCGTATCCCAAAATTCTTTGAAGAAAAGAAATGCGTAGAAGCCATCCAAGACCGATGCCCTAGCCGCATTCAACTCCATCATCGCATAACGAATTTCCACCAATGTGAATCCCCTTGTCAGATCGTCCTACTATGCGTATATCAAGGAGAATGTCCAAGAGCCCAACCACCGCCACCCGCTTCTTGGGGTACGAAGACTCGTGTGGTTAAAGAAATCAACCACGACCAATCCAACATCTTTGCTGCCCTCCACATACTCCTCCGCAACCAACAGGAACTATGAAATTACGCCGACATCTATTGTTGGGGTGCGAAGACTCGTGTGGTTAAAGAAATCAATCACTGTCCCATCCAATGTCTTTGTTGCCCTCCACATACTCCTCTGCTACCAACATGAACTATGAAATTACGTCAACATCTATTGTTGACCACATATTGGAAGTACTTAGTATTAGCATCATCCTCCTTAATCTAGTGTTGCCTAAACCTTTGTATCCATTCAACATCGTGCTTTATCTTCATCCCGAATAACTCTTTGGAGATACACCCTCTCCTCAAGCTAAATGGAGAGGAGCTTGTGGATTTCCTCATGCCCATCACGTAAATAAATTGAATTATAGGCCATACCAAAACTTCCAATTTGCAATTTTAAGGGCCATTTTGAATCTAAAATAAAAAAGCGAGGAAAAAAGGGACCTTAATATAAAAGGAAAGGTGCAAAAGATTTGGACACTTCCATCTGAAGTGAAGTAAGGCAAGATCGAGATTTTCAATTTGTATGAAATGATTACTTAAGGTTGCAAGCTTCTTGGTAGGGGTAAGAGTAAGAGCTACAAACGCAATAAGGTGATGTGTTTATATGTGCATAGAGAGCCAAAGAAGAGTCTCTGTATAAGGGCATTCAATTGGAGCGATGGATCAAAATAAGGAAAGCAATATGCAATATGTTCCTCCTAACTTTTAGAGGTCGTGCAAATCCAATTTCTTCTTTAATAGGGAGTAATAAGAAAGATATAGGGTAGAATGCTAGAAAAACTTTGGGATTAAAAATTACAGTGAACTTCACAAAAGCTCAAGATCTATAAAAGGATGTCACATAGATAGGACTGCAGCCATAAAGGTTGCAAGACTGTGGATTCGGTAGCGGTCCCTGTCAAAGTGACCAAGGCCTTTTGTAAATATTTTATACCCTTGTATCTTTGATCTTAAGCCCAACTGGAATGACGGATGTTTATCCAATCATAGCATTTTTTTGTAATATAATGAGTACATCATGGGAAGCAGGTGGCAGACAGGCCTCTTACTCTGGACAACTACCATGAAGATCGTTCGAAAAGGGTATTTTGCCTCAAAGAAGATTAGTAGTGACTCGGCTTCTGTCCTTTTTTTCGGATTCCCACGGATATTGCCATTTGAGGGACATTAAAACATTAAGGTAACCATCGAGATCATAAATCATGAATATCCTAATGAAATTGGTTTGATTGCATATGGAAATAAAAACATGAAGTAATAAAAGGGAAACCGCATGAGATTTGATTTAATGAGGCATCTCTGCCATGGTGGGAATAGTCATCAACTGATGATGAGGTTGAATGCCTCAACATCCACTATATATGAGTGATTGCACATTGTTGAGATGAGATTGGTTAGAGAAAGTAGAGTGTGGCGAAAGAGAGATAAGAAGAGCGGCATGAAAGAGGAAATAATTTAAGGAGAAGGAGATACCCTTTTTCCTCTTAACCCCCTCAATTGTGGAGGGGAAGAAGGTTTCATAATAATTTAAAAATAGTTACAAGTCTTCACCAACAGATCAATATTTTCTTACAGCCGGAGTATTCAGCTTATGGTTATACGCTGGAGTATTCAGCTTATGGCTATACCACGAGTCACGTGGAAGGAAGAGGCTTCTTTCACCAACCTGGCAGATTGGACCGAAGGATGAACCAAATCAATTAAAAAATATGACACATGGAAACTCTTGGATAATCTCATCCTTTGGTGAAAACTAGACATGGTATATGAAAATAATGAAACATATATCGTGAATTGTTAATTGTTCCACCTGACATAACATGTAAATATGGTTCTCCACTTGTCTTTCCCTTTTAGAATGAATCGCGGAAAGCACAACTAGTTGTAAAGATTTTTTTCAAAAATTTAAAAAAATATCCAAACGCAGCAAGCCACCACCATATGTGGATAGCACAGAGAAGTATTTGGTTCATTGCATACAAACATACCATCTACTTTTACAAAGTGTAGTTCATTTGAACCATGACCTGTTGGACAAATAGAACCAACCTTTACCAATGGGTCAAGCCCCTCCACCACATCAATTCACAGAATATACATAAGAGAATATAAAACTACTCATTAGGGAAGAATATATAATGATTTTTTTTTAAAAGTGAATATATAATGATGTAATGAGAAATGCCTACACTTTAAGTCTCATGCCCAGGTCTTGGAGGAAGGTACAATAAGACTTTCGCAAATAAGATTCTTTCTTCAAGTCAATCCCATCTCTCCTCGAAGGAGAATTATCTTCTATTTCTCTTCGATTTAGGTACCAAGTAGAACCTATGCAAGAATGTTTCTCTATCCGATTGTGCGGAAGGTTATAGGAGCCACTTTCAGCATTCCCATGGTTAGATGAGTCACCGGGTAGCATTCCAGCCAGACAACTTGTCCCCCAAATTAAGGGAGTCGCAGACTCGCAGCTCACCACAGAGTGCAAGGACAGCCAGATGCACAACCTGTTTAACAAATCATTCTTTTAACAACGAGCATTGCACAACAACAACAACAAAGCCTTTTCCCACATTAAGTAGGGTCAGCTACATGGATTCTTTGCATCCATTCAGATCTATCTTGGGTCATTCTCACGCTTAGATCCAAAAACATTGCATAAATAGATCTAAAAATATTTACCATAACTGGATACAATTATCAAATAACATACAACATTATCCACTACTGAAATTTATATTTGCCTTCTCCGTGCATTACTGCTTTGTTTATGAAATACAACTCAAATGCATCATGAAATTCACAAATACATAGCAGCATATTTTTTTATGAAAGCAAAAAATCCAAAGTTTATATGAAAGCAAAAAAAAACAATATTCGAATTCAAACTTCGGAGTTGGCACTGGCGTGACCGGAATGAGTTTTTTCCATTGAATCAAAGGAAAATTTTGGTTAAAAAATCAAAATTTATAAGACTTCTGGTTTGACAAGTCTTGCCTCGTACAGTCTTTGAAGAACATAAAGTTAATAATTTATTACGGAAATTTTATTTTGGTCAAAAGAATTTACCCAACCATTCTTCCTGTACAGCATGAATGGCATGTTTGTCATCGTCATTATTACCCCCAGATAATATCAAATCCATCTTCATTCACCAGGGCCTGGAGGGTGACCATCAAGGCATCTCAGTGTCAATTTCATTGTCTCCCTGCCAATATGCTCACAGCCACCACATGTCCACTCCTTGACATCAGCAACTAACTGAGAATATGGAAGAATGCAATGCCCTTCGCAGCTTGTATTCTCAAGGTTCGCCAAAGCCAGGATTGCATCCCGCCAACCATGCTGTGCTGCCAACATGCATAGCCCAACTATCATTTCTAGCTGCATGAAGGCAGCTAACCCTCTATCATTGCAAATGCAAAATGCAATGATGGCACAATCCACATAATAGCACTTCCATATCCAAACTCATTTTTGACCAATACTGAATCAACAACAAACCCTTTTCCCACATTAAGTAGGGTCGGCTATGGATTCTTTGACTCCATTCACATCTATCTTGGGTCATTCTCGGGCTTAGATCCAAAAAAACTAAGATCCCTTTGGATAGGCTCATTCCAACACTTCTTGGGCCATCTTCGCCCTCTCTTAGCTGGCTCAACATCCCAAAACTCGCATCTTTTAACTAGCGGTGCATCAGCCGACCTCCTTTGCAAATGACCAAACTATCTTAAGCGGTTTTCTCTCAACTTATCTTCTATTGGAGCTACACCAACTTTACTTATGATCACATCATTCTAAATCCGATCTTTACTACACATTCACCTTAACAATTTCTGCCACTGTCACTCTCCGCGCATGTCTATAGTTCACATGCCAACATTCAGATACAGAGGTTTTATGGTTGCTTTGTAAAATTTTCCGTTGATTTTCAAAGAAAATTTCTTGTCACAGAGAATAATAGAAACTCATCTTCACTTTAGCCAACCTGCATTTATTCTATGAGTATTATCTCCATCAATATCCTCATCATGTTGCAAAGTAGATCCCAAGTATCAAAAAGAATCTTTTTCACCCGGGTAAGATGCATTGAGACGTGAAGGTTGTGTCGGAACTTAGGTAGGGTCGCCCTCCTTCTGCAGGTCAGCAAGGACTAGGTTCGCGACAGACTAGGGCATGCTTTCTGCCTTCCCAGCGCACTTCCCCGGTTAGGACATAGTGTTCACTGCCGCACTCCTTCCTATCTTACCTGACTTAGCATCGTCGGGAAGAGAGGCTAGGGTCTGGACAGTCTGAATGTTATCGTCGCCAATCTTCGCCTTGATTCCTTCACCACTGCTTCCATAAAAATGTGCACTCCATATATTCAATCTTAGCTAGCCCTACTTATACAAAATCCTTTAGTCTCTAAGGCATGTCTCTAAACCTCAAGCTTCTCATTTACCCCATCTCTACTCCCATCAATCAACACAATATCATCTGCGAATAATAAAGAACATTGAGTCTCATCATGAATGTGACTAGCCAAATCGTCCATAATCAAAGTAAAAAGGAATTTGATTCAAAGCTGAACCTTGATGCAGACCAATGCTATTGTCACAATAGCCGGTCTTCCTAGACTGGATACTTACACAAGATGAAACCCCATCATGCATATCCTTTACAAGGTTAATATATAAATCAGGTACTTGTCTCTTCTCCAAAATTGTCCGCAATATCTCATGTGGGACAGAATCATAAGCCTTCTCCAAATCAATAAAAATCATATGGAGATTCTTTCTTTTAGCTCTAAAAATCTCAATTGTTCTCCTCAAGTGGATAGCTTCAATAATAGAGTGACCTAGCATGAATCCGAATTGATTTTCTTTTACTTTGGAAACTTGCCTCAACCTTCTTTCAATCACATGTTCCCAAATTTCCATAGTATGACTCATCAGTTGATCCTCTATAATTCGAATAAATTTGCATGTATCCCTTATTCTTATAAAGAGGCACCACAATGTATTTCATCCATTCTTCATATATTTTCTTGTTTCGCTAAATAACATTGAAGCAACATTTCCTTAACCAATATTGATTATTATTGAATACTGATAAAAATTTGGATGTAGTTTAGATATGTAATCGATAACACATCCTGAGAAATTTGGAAACGAGTTCAGATAGATAAATGTCATTTACAAGTGCATTTATACTGAACAAATTCAGAGAATTGGTTCGGATTCACAAGAAAATAGACTTTCGACCCAGGTACAACAGATTTGGGTGAATATTATGATCAATTAGAAGCTCAATACTCACTTCAATGATCTTTAAAACATTTCCTAAAAAGCTATGAAGAATGCAACATCCAGCACAGATTTGAGTTCCCCAGTCCGCTACTGAACACAACTTGAATGCAGTAATAGATAGTAGCTTAACTCGCGACCAAGAATGATCGGGATGTAAAAAATCAATCGTAGGTTGTAATGTCCACTTTCCTCTCCCATTCTCGGATATGCATGCTTTCCATCGTACACATAAATATTCCCAAACTTCATGAAAATATGTATCCTATGTCAAGAATCAAAGTCTATTATGAATAGAATGATAGTCCTACAACGCATTCCATGTGTTATCTCGATCAAAGATTCTCTCCCGTCTCGCCAATTGATTACTTAAGCTTTTGGAGGGGGATGAGTTCAGTTGGTAGGAGAACACACTGCGCGATAATTTCTCTCGTTCATTTGTTGATTGTAAACTGGGGGATGGTGGTTGGTGAGGCTTAGTATAATGGGGCATGATCCCCCCCAACCACTACACTAAGCTTTTTGCTCAACACAATGAAGAGTCCCTGGTGTTGACTCGGTCCTCTCTTTGAAGGGTTCCTCTCCTTGGTTGGACCATTGGACATGAGCAGATGGCCCTTCCTCGGTGAAGAAGGCCTGAAAAAGGTCCTTTATGCATCGATTGTTTTTGCCCTGAGGATTGACATGTCAGAGTACAAGCATATTTGAAGCCGGAAAATCCCCTAGCAGATCAAGGTTTTTCCGTAGCTAATGGGAGGGAAGGAACCGGGGGATGATATGTGCCAGGAAGACCAAGTTCTTCTACAAGACTAATGGCTCGTGTTAAAGATGTTACAAGGGGGTCTATGCCCGATATTTTGAACAACCACTAAATCGCATACCATTATCCCAACAACAACAACAAAGCCTTTTCCCACAATTAATTAAGGTCAGCTACATGGATTCTTTGCCTCCATTCAGATCTATCTTGGGTCAATCTCGAGCTTATATCTACAAACTAAGATCCCTTCATATAGTCTCTTTCCAACACTTCTTGGGATGTCCTTGCCCTCTCTTAGCCGGCTCAACATCCCAAAACTCGCATGTCCTAACCGGTGCATCAGTTGACCTTCTTTGCAAATGACCAAATCATATTAAGCGATTTTCTCGCATCTTATCCTCGATCGGAGCTACACCAAGGTTCTTTCTGATTGCATCATTATGAATCCGATCTTTACGTGTGTGTGTGTCCAGAGATCCACTTTAGCATTTTCATTTCTGCCACAGCCATTCTCTGCACATGACAATGGTTCATAGGCCAACATTCATATCCATAGAGCATAGCAGGTCTCACACCTGCTTTGTAAAACTTTCCTTTGATTTTTAAAGGATTTTTCTTATCACAGAGAACGGCAGAGGCTCCTCTCCACTTTAGCCAGCATACATTTATTCTAGTAGTAACATCTCCATCAATTTCCCCATCATGTTGCAAATTAGATCCCAGTTATCTAAAAGAATCTCTCTTATAAATGTTATCGTCACCAATCTTCACCTTGATTCCTTTACCATTGTTTCCATAAAAGGTGCTCTCCATATATTCAGTCTTAGCACTACTTATACGAAATCGTTTAGTCTCCATCAAACCTCAAGCTTCTCATTTACTCCATCTCTAGTCGCATCAATCACTATCCCAATTTGAAAAAAAGTTGTTCAATCATGTCAGGAGAACATCCCTCTAAAAAGTGAAATTTAAGGTCCATTTGTCTCAGTTCAATTAGCCAAACATCTAGAAAACAAGAGTTTGTTGTGATTTAGCACCAAGCATTTTCCATGACCTTACATCTTGATGGCATATATATGCAGTATTGCAATAGTCAACCAACAAGGCCGACTAGTCGACAAAACTATGCAGTGCCAAAGGAGTAATCTACTGAATATTAGCTAGTCGACCAATAGTCAATCCGACTCGCTATTGGTCAAATACTAGAAAAAAATATGCAATATTTTCAAGAATTTTGGTGTCACTTCTCCTGAATAAGATTGAAAAAAACAAACGGCAGAACGACGTTGTTTTCCTTTAATCGAAGCAAGGCATAGCCTCAAAGCAGTTGAGGCATGAGCCTCATTTTTTTAAATACAAATATTAATTTAAATAAAAAATACAATATTAATATTCAAAAACTATATTCTAACACAAATCTCATAACTTTGACCTCATCATGGCCAAAACCCAACTATGAGAATTTTTTTGAAAGGAAAAAGAGTGTATCAAAGAAACTCGAAGGCTTTTGGCATGCTTTATTACATTTTCAACATAAAATATTTGGCCCCAAAAGATCACATCATTTTCTTTCAAAAAAAAAAGGATCACATCATTTATGGCCAGCCACATTGCCCATAACACAGGCTCCACCCAAACTCTAAGCAACCCAGGATAATCCCTATGTTGATCCAAAGAGGACCAGAACGCATCCTCCCAATCAGTCACCACCATGACCAGATATGCCTTCTCCCAAATGTATATAGATAGACTACGAAGAACATGTGGTTCACGTCCTTACATTCAACCGAACACCACTGGTAGGACCCATTGGTAGAAGAATCCGGCTCTTCTGGCACATTATCTTGCCTCGATAGCCAATGGAAAACCTTTATCCAAAGAAACAATGGTATAATCAGGCATTTGTATGCCTTACAATAAGAGAAACGATTGTCTGTCCAAGTCCAGTGATTCAAACCATTTGTGTAACTCCGTACACCCTACAAAACCACCAGAAGCATCAGGAATTCGACCTTCCTCTGGTCCAACAGCACCGAATGAAATAGTGGGCATTAACAACTCCCATCCCAAGCCTCTCTGACCTAGATCACACTGTTCACAGCCAACGTAAACAAGTGAGGGAATCGGTCATAAGCATACACCATCCAATAAAATTGTCAGTCCATAAGAGATAAGCCCTCCAATCTCCTAACACTAGCATAAAGTAGTGAGAAATCGCAAATAAAATCGAAACAACCCCTCTCAACAAATTCTACAAGAGCGCATCAAACCCGCTTGCCATGAAAAATCTAACGAGACTCCATCAAATTGATCGATGCATCAATGTGAATAACATGGAATTAATCTAAAAAACTACATCCATGAACCCTTTTAAAAAAAATAATTAAATCATTTAGTGCAGTCACGGTCGAAAATATATCTATTGTATGCAACGTGACCATCATCCACAACTAAAGAGCATTTTGAATTAATTAAGAACTTGAGGAAATCCACGATAAGGGTTGCCTGAACGGAATCTCGATAAATCACCAAACCAATCGTTGCAAAATAGCCCATCATCAAATAGCAAGGAAATAATAGGTGGAGACGACATCCATACCATAGCCAACAGAGAAGAGGATGTGTGCTTCAGATTCGAATCGGTGGTGGCAACTTAAGCAGTAGACATAGCGCGGGAAACCAATGTCGGCACATGGAGCAACAGGACTTTGTGTTGGCGGCGGAGTTGAGAAGGCAGCAGGAAAAAGGCGATGGTGAATACGGGGTTGGTTGCGAGGCGGAGGGGAGAGGCAACGGTGGAAGAGGAGGGATAGAGTATTGGTGTCGGCAGTGGCGAGGAGAGAAGGGAGGACGAGGGTGGTTGAGGATAAAGGAGAGGGGTTAGGGTTTCTTACATGAGGGAAAAGGGAGGAGAGAGGAGAGAGAGAAGTCATGAAAAAAATCTTATTCAATTTTTTCCAAGGGGTGAAACCTTTATATAGGTTTGTTCTCACCACAAAATTAGGATTCCATATAAAACAAAAGAAATAGAACGATGCCTTCTGTAATGGCTTTTTAGTTATTCCAATAAATTAAATTGTTTATCCTAATGACGACTCATAATAATAATAACTGACTCAAAAGAATTGAAATAATATCATTAAGTCCCTATGTTGAATCAATAAGAGTGTCGTGTTCATCTATTTTAGGTTGAGAACACCAAGCCCTCCATCATCTTTGGAAAGAGTGATTGTCCTTGAAGCCACCAATGGCATTCAAGATGAATCACCAAAGATGGACCCAAAAAGTGCATCATGATAGTCTCTAGTCTTCCCCTAACACCAGCCAGGAGTAGTCCGGAGGAGAAGAAGAAAATGGAGAGTTGAAAGAACGGACCTAAGCAACATCAATCTACCGCCTTTATAGAGGCAAGAGGACTTTCACACAGCCAATCCCTTTTGCAACTACTCAATCAAAGGCAACCAATCCTCATGCTGCAACATCCCATGAACCAGAGGAAGGTCAAGATACTACAAGGCTAAACAAGCTCAGGGGACCTAAGCGAGACCAAACAAAGCAAAATCTCCCCCCTCGCTTAAACCAAAAGGCACAAAAGCAAACTTGGCTCTGTTGATCTTCAATGCAGACATGCCACTGAACAGATCGAGCACCAAAGAAAGCCCGCTATTCAGCACCCCGCACCTCTCAACAAAGAGGAACGTATCGCTAGCATACTTAAAATCATTATGGATAGTTTCTCTCTAGAATAGCTAGAACAGAAACCACCAACAAATGCATGCTCTACCATAACCGCCAATGCATCAGCGACCAGAACGAGCAAAAAAATGTCAATGAGGAACCATGTCAAACTCCCCTCTGTGGCTAAAAGAAGGCCACCCTAGGCAGTCTTGAATAGAATAGCATAAGATGAAGTAATATAATGCTTCATCCAATATATACAAGTCTCTGAGAAACCCTTCTAATGCAATGATGCCCAAAAAAATTGCCAATCAAAGCATTCATAAGCCTTTACTAAGTCTACCTTCCACAACACTCCACAAATACGGTGACTCTTCCAATCTAAATAATCCCAGACATTGTCACCATACTATCCACCATCTGTCAATTAGGCAGGAATACATGTGCGCAAGTGAAACTAACAAATCCAACAATCCTCTCAGCCTATTTGCCAATATCTTGGCAACAATAAAGTAAACCACATTAGACAATGCAATGGGACAAAAGTCCTCCACCATGATTGCTACATCCTTCTTGGATAATGATGAATCCATGATTCATCTACTTTACATAAGGATTTTATCAAAATCTCCTTAATAAATCATCAAATAAACCCTCTAAATTGACTTAATTAACTCTGCTAATAAAAAATGAAATTACGTCTAATTATTATGTATAAATAAACCTTAATATCTAGTTAACGTGTTCTCGTTATTTTATGTACAAAAACTAACTACTTTTACTTATTTCTTTTTCATTTATATTCTTTGGTTTATTCACTAACTTGGCATTAAAAATAAATCCAATAAAAATCATAAAATTAAATGAAAATAAAAAGATCTGACTTTGTATATATTGTAAATATTTTATCTTTGATATTTTTATTTCACCTTTTCCTAACCTATAACAATCAATAAAAATTAGATTGGTATTGTATATATTGTATATAATCAAGTCTCTAATTAAGAAACACATTAAGAATACAAAAAAAACACAAAAAATAAAAATGGAGATTAAATTGGAAAGTAATACATATATAAAAATATACTTGTGTACAAATGACTTCTTTTGCTTTTTTAGTCCTTCATGAAAGTTGTAGGTCTCATCGAGATCAACAACTTTTATGCTGACCACTTTCGATTTAACCCTTATCTCTATTTTATTTCTTATTTTCTTCATTGGTCAACCACCTAGTCAACCCTTTGCCACGCTTCGCCCGCTCATACGCCCACCTCTCGTCCCAGTCAGCCTCCACATTGACACAATCTATGCTCCTTGTCGACCAGCGCCCGCAACCTGGGTTGTTGGATCAGATCTGATCCAATGGCCGAGAACTCATGCCTAACCCATCTCGCCCTCATGTACGCCTCATGCATTGTGACATGGCCTCATCTAGGTCGCATACTACAACTTGATCGAACGGCCATCGAGCCGCCGTCTACCTCGGATCCTCCCTACACTCATCGTTACGCATCGCGACTCGACCATATCCCCCAATTACTATGGCCGCTCCATGACTCCCCCCCATGTCGGAAGCCTACCTACCGACAACCCATTCGATCGCCTTCCTCGCGTAACCTACCTCCACTCAATCCTTAACATGCAACCTTAACTCTCCACGTTCGAAACCCTAACTCCACCACATGCCCCCCTCCTATAAATCCATCTCTCCCGCCACCTTCAACGCCATCTGCCCTTCCATAGAGAAAGCCTGAGCTCGGAACTACCCTTCGGTGAAAGCAAGAGAGTGCATCCTCGAGCGAAGACTAGCCACCTCCCATGCGTGATCTGGACACCTTCCTTGGTTGTAATATGTTGGATCAGGCCACGGTCGAGCTCCCTCTCTTCGTCGTGAGGTCGAGCGACGACTAGGGATCCCCCCTAGATCCCAAGCCTCGCTCCTCTGTCATCTCCAAGTAACATCTGGTCAGCCCCCCACCCTTTCCTTTTCTCCATTTTCTTTCGTTCACTCCAAGACACCACAGTCCTTTGGGGCATCACATGAGCACTACACTTCCCTCATCCTCACCGACACCTTCGACACCACCTCCTCCTTCTCCAGAACCTCCTCCATCCAACTCCAGGTCTTGCACAGACCTTGACCCATTAGGTCCCCATTCCCTTCGCTCGCAGTGACCTTCGTTCACTGCCATTTCGCCTCGATTTTTTGTGCTAACCCTTGCAGGTACACATCTTCTTCATTGATCAGGCGAAGCACCAAACCTCCATTCTCCTCCACCGCCTCCAATGACATCTTGCTGCCTCGCCTCCCAGACCATCACAGCTGCTCCTCCAGACCACCATCGACCTCGTCGTGGCTTCCTCGAGCTCCCATGTCCCTCAAACCATCAGCAGGACCTCGACAGAGCTCGGAAGAGGTCGTTGGAGCCCCACCTTCCATCGTTGCTTGATAAGGTCCGACACAGACGAAGAACAGATACCATAGGATCTCCAGATCCTACGGCTCTTGTTCTCTCTTCACTGCGACGTCAGATCAGCCCGGCAAGGCCTCCATCACTATATATCCGTGCCCAAACGGGAGCCACTGATCGCTAGATCTAACAATTCAGATCTGCACTCGAACCTTCACCTTGCTCCTCTGGGGTCAGTCACTCAAGGCTCCTCTAGAGCCTCCACATCGTGCCATGTGTCACCCAAGAATGTGCATCATCCGAACCTAGCCCCCACCTGCAGGAGGTGCATGGGTCGGGACATTTTGCAAAAGGACCCCTTTAACTCCAATGAATCACCTCTAGGTCCTCACACGCACCCGCCTGGGCTTTTTACACTCAAGCCCCGTCGGGTTTTGGAAATTACATAACTACACCTGCGCGCTTGGGAAAATCGCATAGGACTCCCTTTAGGTTTTGAGAATTGCAGATAAGTCCTTATCATGGCTATTTTAGCTATAAATCTTTATATTTCCTTGCATTTCAGTCCATGAGCTTCAACATTGAATATCTTTCTCGTTTCAATTCCAAATTTTGCATAATTTATGCCATTTTAATACTTGTTCTATGCTCCTTCATTTTATATAATTTGTGGGCCAGTCAGAACTTGATTAAATCAAATTATTAGTTGGAGATTAAAATAATTTATGCGTACCATTTTGCATTTCTACTTTAAGGAATTTAATCTCGCTGTAGAGACTCAATTGAGGAGGCTCGAAGAATTTAATTCCATGATTATTAATGATCAAAAATCAATCTTTGAGGAATTAATTATTACGAGAAAAGAGGAAGCTTGGGAATTAATTTGATTTGATCTTAATCATTTTGGGCAAGATTAAATTGTTATCTAATCTTTTAACCTATAGTCTTGGAGTTTTTAAATTGACAAATATTTCTTGAATCTCCTCTTACATCTGTGATGCAGATATTATTGATATTACTAATTTAAGGAGTAAAATTCGTAATCACGTATCTTTTTCTTTGTTTCTTTCTTTCTCTTTTATCTGTTTATTTGTCATTGCACATAGTTCATCTTTGCATTATTTCTTGACATAGAGATTATTATTGCAAATATTTAAATACATAGATTAATTTTAAACCATTAAACTAAAGTTCATTGTTCCCTAAGTTCGACCTTGGTATACTTAACAAGTTAAAAAACATCTTAAGTATTCAAAATTGTGAGCGTCAAAAAAAAAGTATTCAAAATTGTGATTTTTGTTGAACTATTTTCCATCTCCAATACTACTTCGATGATATTAAGAGAGGTGGAAATTCGGTTCATCAAATAACAAAAAATGAAGGACCGACTTAGGCAATCGAACCGTAAATTCTCCCTAGCGAGCTCAAACACCATAGCCATTACCTCTTCCGCCATCAGGACTCAAAACTCCTTGAAGATTAACACTAGAAATCCAACAGGCCTAGGACACTAGTCCACATTTAGATTAAAGACCAGTTTCTGAATTTCTTGTAACTCGAAATCCTTGATCAAATCAACATCATCCACACTAGAAACCTGGGACTCCCCAGGCCAAGCCACCTGGATCCACTAGATGCCACATGCCAACCCGCACATCAAAAACAATCCGTAGAGATGACACAAGATGATATCATGGATACTTATGGTTTCAATATAGTTTTCACAGAGTAATTTAGATATCAGATGCTATTTGGGAACTATTTTACCGTTTTATGGTTGTTAGTCTCTTGTTCAGTAACTCGGCATCAAATTCTTCAATACATAATGCAAGCATGTAGAAGGTGAAGATGCAATAAATAATTGTTACAACACAATATTGCAAATCTCAATACATGCAAGCATGTTGCTTACTCGTTGTTTTAATAGACAATCATGTACTAAATTATAAACATTGGTATGGATTCAAAATCAAAATAGATTTTTTTACTGGATTAAAAACCGTTTGATGCTAGGGATGGTTCCTTGTCCTTGGCTCAGAGCCCCCAGATTTCAGCAATCGCAACTTTACCGCCATAAATCTATGCAAGAGCAACAAAGATGATACGGTCATTGCATATAAGTCTCTTGAGTCTAGACGACTTGCTGATTTTGCAATCTACTTGTAAATATAAAAAGTAAGCTTGTTGTTATCATTTGTTTCCAGGAAACATACCCAGTTTGATTTTTTTAAGTGAGTAAATAGAAGGATGATTGCTTGGGGTTTTAAGCAACTCAATTAAAAGTGAATTCAAGAACATGGACCGACAGTGCCCCGTAAAGTGCTATGGGAACATGAAAGTGCCAAAATTGTCATACGATTCTACAAGCAACTTCAAAGGAATTGCCTCAAAAAAACCTTTAAAAGAATTTTTACCCTGCAACTCATGCCCAAACAACTCTGAAAATACATTGGCAAATCCCTCTCATTTTTGAAACTGTAACTGAAGGTGTGCATGAAGCGAACTACCTCAGGTTCGAATGGCCCCCTTGGAAATCCATTCCACAAGCACCATCCAAGTCCATCGATCCACCCAAAAGACACTATTCTCACAATGGCAAACACATAATACGTCTTCAGCATAGAAACCGTGACAACGACATGAGTAGTCTATCACCAAGCCTTAGCAGATTCCAGAAGTCCATGTCAAAACTCCCTGCGGCACTGTGAATGACATCCGTGAGCAGTACAGCCCGAGAAATCCACCGCATTCCGCCCCCACTTGTCTTCCGAGATCTCGAAACCTATTCAGAAGCCTAAAAAACCCCCCTTTTGAGGACAAGAGCCTAAAAATCTCTCCTTTTGATTACAAACACAATGCCATTCAATCTGGACGGCAACGAACGACCTAAAAAACCGTCTTTTTGAAGACCAGAGCCTAACTGCCGAAGTCTCCTTCTCGCTTTCTCTACTATCCTCTTCGTCGAGACTCGCTGTCCGATCGTACTTCCTCCACCATTGGAAGAAATTATAAAAACGTCCGCAAGGGGGCAAATCCAGAAGAAACAAAATCAAATGCGACGAGAAAAATTGCAGGTGAAAGTGAAGGTTCACCGAGTGAGCAGCGGCGTCCGGAGCGGCTGATTCGGCGCGAGGGCGCCCAATTGGACACAAAGCCGACCTCCGCTGGGTTCGAAGGCGGAGACTGAGGTGCCGCAGCAGGTGGGAGGAGGGAAGGGAAGGGGAAGGAGCGCAAGGCGAGGAAGTAGGGTTTTCGCCGGGAGGAGGAAGGGCTGCGAGCAGAGAGAAAGAGGAAGAGGGGCCTGAGGGGGACGATAGAAAAATATTTTTCACAATACATTCGACGGTATATCCATTTCTTGATATAATTTGTAGCAAATTTCTATTTCTGTACTAGCTAGATGCATTTATTATTTACTAGTGGTAATTATTTGTCTTTTTATTCTATTGCACAATTAAACTTTATATACAACAACAACAAAGCTTTTTCCCACAATTAAGTAGGGTCGGCTATATGGATTCTTCGCCTCCATTCAGACCTATCTTGGGTCAATCTCGGAGAGCACCCCAACGAAATCTGTATATTTGCTTAAATCCATGATTTAAAAGATCCGAACGAATTCGAGATAAATTCCTAAAAAGTGTTCTTAAAAGAAAACTATTTAGGAATTTATCCGAACAGTTTCGAGATAAATTCATAAATAGTATTCTTAGAAGAACTTTAAGAACACTATTTACGAATTTATCTCTCTTGCGCTGGTTGTCGGCTACCTAACGCGCAACCCTCCTCATTTACCCGGGCTTGGGACCGGTCATGGCTGAGTTCACAATTAAACTTTATATACTTAAACAAAATTATTCTAATATTTTTAATTGTTAGATCCTTTTAAGTCCCTATGATTTAAAAAAGAGTTTGATGGGGTTGCCCTCGTGTCATTTTCTCGTAAATATTTTTTTTTGAAAAATATCACCACATATATTCATCTATATATCCCTCCAATATGCCATTCAAATTTCTTCAGAAACGGAGACCCCTATGCCCTCAATCTAGAACATGTCGATTACAACAATGATTAGACCGTTAAATTACCTGTTTAGATGGAGGTTTCTGATGAAATTCGAATGACATATTAGAGAGATAGATAGATGAATATATATTGTGATATATTTGCAAAAAAAGATTACGGAAAAAGTACGTGGAGGCAGCCATCCCCTAGGGCAGCCCCGATTTTTTCCTTTAAAAATGAGGGGTAAATAGAAAGAGTTAGGACTGCTAATTGAACCGAACTCTAACGAACTATCCTATGTTCGAGTTCGGTTCGATAAGGAAGTTTGAAAGTTCGAGTTCGATTCAATAAATGGTCGATATGATATGTTCAAGTTCGAGTTCGTTTAGAAAACGAACGTTCAAGTTCGGTTCGGTAATAGCTCGTTAACGATTTAACTCAACTAAAACTTATTTACATGAACAAGGTCGAAACTTGAATTCCGTAATAAGGTTCAATAAGCAGTAAAATTAAGAAATTATTGAAATTAAAGTGGTGCAGAATCCAATAGATACCACAATTTATTGAAACCTCGAAGTTTATTATGTGTATAAATACGAAGTTACACACAAATACACACACATATACATATATCGTACTCGAACTTTTATCGAACAAACATGTGTTATGTTCATGTTTGGTGCGTTAAGCTATCGAACTAAAATTTGATGTTAATGTTCAGTTCGTTTAGAAACGAACGAACACTTTTCGGACTATTATCGAACGAATGATAATCGAATACAAACATGTTCAGTTCGATTAGCAGTCCTATAAAGAGTTGAGCTTTTTTTCTACTATAAGTATAAAAAAGAAAGAAGCTCGACTTTTTTTACAATAAGTACAGAAAAGAGAGAATCTGAATTTTTAAGTAAACTTTTGTATGCATCATATAATATGGGATTTTTTGCATGTTTGTTGATTATAATCATGTCGATAATAGACTATGGTCGTGTTCACTGCCATTGCAAATCACTACGGTATCCCACGATTTTCCAATTATTCTCTTTTGTCATCCATCTTAAAATTAATTAAACATTTGTCAATTAGGAGGCACTCAACAATGCTTTGTTGATCCTTGAAAGAATACATCACTCCACCCAATGTGGTTTTAGTTAAGATGCTTTCATTTTCTTCGTTTCGCCAACCACATCCAATCACCATTACTCGTTCATGGTCAATATTGCACCAATCTTGGCCTCTGAAAAGAGATGACATCCTCGCCCCTCCTCCGTGCTCCATGTGACCCCCCACCCCCCACAATCTATCGTTGTCGTTGTCGTCATCGTTAATTTGTGAGAACATGTTGTGTCTTAACTCACAACCGCTGAGAGATTTCTCTGTACATAATGTAAATTGTCTATCCTACTATTGTTCAAGCGTTGCTCCTTTATCCTCTAATCTCGTGAGGAGAAGGAGACCAGAGAATTTCGGCTAGAGATTCAAATCTATTTTAGGGGTGGAGCTTTTTCTTTACCTCTACTTCCTTTCTTCTTCGCTATCAAACATCAACCTAGATTCATCATATTCTTTTGCCCTTTCTATTTAACTCTCAACCATTTCTTCGTATTATTATGACGACATTTCCATGTAGGTTTGCTCCTGATCTTGGATGGTGCTCGATGTAAACTCTGCAAATATACTAGTAGCATAGATTTCATCTTTACGACGGATCTACAACGCGAAATACAAATCTACTTTACCACCTTCTCTACATACCTACATGCGTGTCATACTATTATAAAGTCGAGTTGGTTCTTTATTACTCATTTCGATTGACTTGATGTTGCGAACAACTTATAGTGTTGTTAATTTTGTTTCAACCCAAGCAATATTTGGCGCATTTGTTATTTTCTCTTTTAAGGGAGCACATGGGAAATCAATACAAACTCAATACATGTGTTAGGATGATTCTATAGCTTATATATTCTCTAGTGTAAATATTTTCCACATATGAACTCATTGATGGGTTGTGAAGATTATATATTTGATATATTTTTGAAGTGATTGTGACTCTATGGCATTGCATTTTTATGATGCAATAACACATAAATTTAGACATGTGAACCATTTACATGGACTATGATGATTTTATAGCTGATACTAATTTGGTATATTTTTTCAACGATGCATTAACACAAGCAAATATAATATATGAACTCATTACATGAGTTATTAATGAATCAGTATTCATTGACTTGATACTCAAAATTTGGCCCAAATTATAATATAAATACGCGGAAAGGTCACACAAAATAGATAGACTTTGTGAAACACTTGTTAAATAAAAACGAGCTAATTATATTAATATACAAATAAGTCCACAAAAGATAATCTTATAAGAATAAAAAAGAGTCACACATTTAATTATTCTAAACAAGTAGAGAATCTTTGTGATTTTCTAAAGAGCTCATGCTAACTACGATCAATGTAATTAGAGTTGGACTAGCTCAAAAAAAAACGTAAACAAGGGATAAAGTAAGGTAAAGATTACAAAATGCACAGATCTCGAGAAATAGGCAACCCGCACATGGGCCGGGCTTGGATCACAATATATGTTACATAGCCGGCCTGGCCCGGCCCGCTCGTTGGCCCGCTTATTAAGTGGACGGACCTTGAACATGTACCACATAGCCCAACTTAGCCCGGTCGGCCCGTAAAAATTAAATATGCAAATATATAATCAGATTATACATTTTTATATAGAAATCTGATCAAAGTTTTTATTTATATATATATATTGAATGATATAAAAATTTAAGAAGAACAAGTATGAAGCCAGTTCTTTTAGCTGCTACTAGTTTTTGCACACTAGTTATGAATGGGAATGCACACAGTAGATATAAACTTTTAAACCTGCAAATTTCTCATCATCTCCTTATATTTTACCATGTTATCGTGTGATCTAAGTCAGTGAGAATATCACAGCGTGGACCAAGCCACTCTAACATGTTACTGTGAACCAATCTTGTTACTAGCAGTCACATTGATCCTAATTTATCACTTCCAATGAATCCTTGAGTTTGAGTGCATGTGCATAATATTAAACTAAATTAAGATGCAATGAACATCTTAAGTATGCATAAATTATCATATTATCCAAGTATCCAGTATCCGCGATCTCCAACTATCACGATTAGATATCATGTAGCTGTGGATAAGAGACATCACTAAAATCTGAATAAAACAATAATTCAATGTGCGCGCATAACTTTGTATGTGTAGAGAGGTTGCGGAGATAGTCCCCCTATGTTAGAATTGTTCACAAACAAAAAAAAAGTGGCCCATCCTGATCCGGCCCGGCCCAGTCTTGGGCTGGGCCTAGGTTATGAAGTATAGCCCTATGGTCAGGCCAAGCCGAGCCTTGGATGGGATAATTTTTTACCTCGACCCGTTAGGCCCGACCCACGGCCCGAAGTTTGGTCAACTATTGTGTAGATTTTTTTCCCATCTTTGGTTAATTATTTCTCTTATTACTGACAACTTGTCTTTATTTCAGATAGAGATGCAATAAAAACAAAAAAATTTATAAAATATCATAAACTAATATAATATTATGATAGAAATGCAAAGAGATAGGGAAGTTCACAATTATATAGCAGGTGCCTGAGAAAGAGGTCAGTTACCTGTGAGTTCAGTAGACTCTCCTCTCCTTGTGAGGAAAAGAGAGAAAAAAGAGATTTAACCAGCTCTCTTACACCAATATCATGAGCCTAGAGAGAGTAAAGTTGAAGGAGAGAAAGTAGGATGTTGATTGAGAGGAGGGATCCTCGATTGAGAGAGATATGTACATCACTCATAAACCGCAAAAGAACTAATTCAATAGCATATAAGCTCTAAGAGAGAAAGACCGGTGGACTTAGCGGTATAAAGTGAGTGTCTACAACCATCGGTCCAGAAAATACTACATAAGTGCGGGTGTCACATTCTGAGTCCCTTCCCTTCTACTCCAGGTCCGGGACACATGTCTCCACGCCCCTCTTACAATGCTCCTCTTCCTATTCCGATTCGACATACGTTCTTGTGAATCGAAAACAATTTCAAATGAGGAAAAAAAAGCAAAAGAGAAGAGATATGCATAAAATTACCATTGGGAGTCGACTATCTGAGAAAACAAGCACGCGATATCACTATATATGCTGATCATCCCTTGCGCCAACTTGCAGTTTCCAAGTATATGTATATGCACATACAACCTAATCACTACAACTACGAAACAATGAGAAGTGCTTCCATGCCGCACACTAGGCACATATATGTACATCGTTCAGGAGGACAAGCGCAAAATGCTTCAAGTGGACGAACAACCGGGATGCAAGCCTTCTCATAGCTAATAATCTACATGGCTACAACACATGAGTTTCAATTAGACCGACCTGTTCTTGAACTCTCCCTTCGCCAGCCACGACTAATTATGGAGCAGAAATTTCAGGTCTGCTTCGGTCAGTTTGGACATTGCAGTCGAGGAATCACCAATGGTCCTGAAATCATGGTGTCATGTGAGAGACGGTGGTACACGACAAAATGTTAGCGAAGAAAAAATGTTTACCCTTCGAACACTAATTCCTTCTTCTCCTGCAACTTAAGAATCCTTTCCTCGATAGTGTCCTTGATGACAAACCTCACAACCCTAAACAGAAAAAACAAAGACACGTGAATTTTCACATAGGAGGGGAATTTGCAAGGGAAAATAGTATAATGCGGCACCTTATTGGTTTATACTGCCCAATTCGGTGTATTCGGTCCTGTGCCTGATGCTCTACAGCCGGGTTCCACCACGGATCCATCAAGAAAACCTGAGCACCATGGATCAGTCGGATGGTCAGCCAAGAACACAAATAAATCTAACATAAACAGTAAGGGCCCGCTTGCAGCGACAAAGAAGAAGCTGTAGCATTTACATGGGAAGCGACAGTAAGGTTCAATGCAACTCCACCAGCCTTCAAGCTCATCAAGAAAAGCTTGTAGTCGGCATCATTAGTGAATGTTTGTATTGCTTTTTCTCTTTCTGCTATCGTCATGCTTCCGACCAGCTGAACAAATTTTATACCCGACTGCAAATTTCATCAGCACAAGTTAGATCCCTATTGAAAGATAAAGGATCCCATAAAGTCATCAAGGCTCACCTTCTGCAGCGAGAAACCAATAAGATCTAAGAACGTAGTAAATTGGCTAAATACAATCCCTTTAGCAGATGGATCGCTCTCGAGCATATGTCTGACTTCTTCCTTCTAAATATGAAAATCAATTTGGAGATGGTAAACATGTAAAGACAATAAATGAAGCAGCAATATTGCACAAAACTTAGAACAGACACTTCATTTAGATATTAAAGAGGATTTTTGTCATGAGGTGCAAAAAGATGCATACCAATGCATCAATCTTGGTGCTCGTCCTAAAATCTTCAAGATTGATTTTTCTCAAAATACTGGAGCGCTTAATTCCCTTGACAGAGGCACCATTATACTGCTCTCTTGTTATTGGTTTTGTTGTTAAATCAACAGTGACCGCCTTTGAACAGGATGGGCATGAAACATTTCCCAAGGCGGCAGAATACTCTAGGAAACATGACCTACAGAATACATGTTCACAAGAGGTCACCTGAAAACAAAATGGAGAAAGGTTATTAGTCCACAATTTCAACATATCATATGCCATGTAAACTTAATAATGCAAGAAACTCAACATTAAAACATACCACAGGATCCTCCAGGGGATCATGACAAATGCCACAACTGTCAGACAGAATGTTATTGTTTCCATTTGATACTTCTGCACTCTTCGCATGGATCACGAGATAGGGATGGTCAAGAGTCTACATAGAAGAAAAATGAACTTCTTTATAATTTCAAAAAAATCCGATACTTAAAAAAAATTTAATTTTCTCCATTACTTTAATGCATAATTTAATTTCACATATTAAGCAAATGATCATATAAAAACACACACTTAGGGAGATTTATCCAACAAGCACATCACTCATTTGAATTGCGATGAGCCCTCACAACTTCAAAGCTTAATGGTGCATATAGAAAGTATATCTTTGTTCCTGTACTACGCCGAATCTTTCTTCACATTGGCATTTATTTACCAACTATAATATCACCTAGTTCTCAAGCTCCCAACATCAATTCCATTTTAAGCTAAGCCGCAAAGTAAGAGACCGTTTAAATACGACATTTTATAAAAAGTCGATCCTCTCAACCATTGCAATGATGATCCTTGTAAGCCATCCATTTCCAGCTTATTCAAAAATAAAGGAAATGTAAAAGTCAATCCCATTGATAATAAAACAATTCCTACACCCTTCTCCTTTTCTAAGCATGACAACCAGAGTTCAAAAGGACAATTAAAACGATCGAGTTTATGTATACAATAATATATACATGCCCATGGTCCATGCTCATATTTGGCAAGGAAAGCCATAGCAAGATCGTATTGGTTCTTTCCAAACTATGGGCAAGATAGATATAAGCTTCTTTAGTTTCAAAAAAAATCTCCACAATTATATTTTTATGAAAACAAGACATTCAACAATCACACATTTTATTTGACAAAAAAAAGAGATTATGAAAGAGCAGGCTACCTGTCGCAAGCGTGTAAGGAGATCGAAAATATGAGCATAATTGTTCATCAAAGTTCCTGCACTAACATAGCTACAAGATAAACAGAAACAATTACAAGTGCAACAGCAAAGAAATTTATCAAAAACTAATACAGGAACTAAATAACAAACGGATGCTCAGCATGTGTGCAACCATTACTTACGAATCAAATTGTACTTGACTTTGAGTAGAGAGAGACTCGTAAAGTTCATGTTCATTCTTGTCCAAGAAATCTCGCCTCAGTAAAATCTACAAAAAAAGGAAGTCAGAATGTGACGGGAACACCTTCTTGGAGTAACAATGGCTGTAGGAGAGGGCATTGAAAGCCTTATTTGTTCTTACAATCCTGGGAGGAAGTGCAATATCAGCAGCTCTGCCTTTCTTTGTACGCCTTAACACAAGTCTTTTTAAAAGATTTCCTCTTAAAAAGAGGAGTGCTCTTTTCCCACCGTCGCCCCAATATTTTGAATTTTGAACTGGGTTTGTAATATACTGAGAACAAGTATGCAACAGAATTGTTAAAGGAGATACTTCATTCCAACTTCCATCAGGAATAACAAACAATAGTACTAACACTCACTTTGTTCCACCAGCAAAAGTGTCTAGTAGAAGCATGGCCACAACCAATACACCGCTTCTTGCTGGTAATGAATTTGAATAAAATATCAGTCACTGCTATCACAGAGAATGCAAAACTCATAAAGCAACAATAACTGATATTAAAACTTTCATTTTAAATTATTCCAAAGAAACAAAACAGTGTTCAAGAAATAAAAACAGTATCCTAATAACTTTACAAACCATCAGCTAGTATAAGTTCTAGAATATCATCTTATACATTCCAGTTGAGCTTTGTATATTTTACCATAACAATTCAAGGATTATCTACATTTAACACAGAAACCAAAGAGATAGTTCCGAATTAACAATATGGTTCTGGTATACAATTAAATATATGATCACCCAATACTTGACAGAAAAATCCATCCCAACAACAAATAAGATTCAGATGCATTTAGCAACGAGGTTGCCTACTGCCAATGGCAACTCAGAGAAATGTAATATGTAGATTTGCCCCCATTTGCATAATCATATCCCAATATGATTTCAGAAATGAAGAAAAACAAAAACATATTTACACAGAACCCTACGGGTGATCAAGTGTCTTGCAGTCACAGTCGCGGCAGAAAAAGAATGAGAATGGTTGAACTTGCAAGAACCGCACCTGTACAAGAGACATTTGCCAAAGCTGTCAGTAAGGAAACATCGTTAATACTATTCAGTATCCTAATAGTGAACCATCAATTTACAAACCAGCGAGTAAAGTTCTCCAACTCGGTTCTGAAGAGGAGTACCACTCAAAGCCCATTTGAAAGAAGATTCTAAGGAGCAGATTGCCCTTGTAGTGTTACTATTTCGGGATTTTATGGAATGAGCCTGCAATATAAATGGTTATATATAACCCATATAGTGTAAACCAAATAAGAATTTCAAACTTCGTTGAAAAGTAGTTTCAAATCCAGCTCTAAACATTTCCAAATTAAAGACTGTTAAAATTGCCCGATAAGCTCAATGAGAGTCCAAATATCATGCTGATACAATATCAAAGTACATCATGATCACAGGAAGATAGCATCCATAGCAACACTTACTTCATCAAGGATAATCCGTTCCCATTTAACCGAATGCAATGGGGACTTTCTGAGTGATGCACCACTAGCTAAATTTTCAATCTCTCCATCATCCTCACTGGACCTCTTACTCCTTCGCCCCCATTTCCTTCTATGGCTTCCACTGCTCTCTCCCTTTTCACCCAACAGATCCACCTCCGCGTCCTCCTCTCCGTTCGAAATCTTAAAACTCGTCTTCTTCTTCTTCTTGCTCATCTGCTTTGACTGCTTCTCGGTCTTCACTGCGTCCGGCCCGCAATAGTATTGCAGGTGCACCTTCATCTTATCCGGATAGTACCGCTGCCCGCAGTACATGCACCTCTCCTTCGGCGCCATCATGCACTTCCGGTACTCCACCTCCACAGTCGAGTAAGTGGTCAGCACGAGATCATACTCGCTAAGATCCTGCCCGAAGTTCGACCGCTTCGCTCCGTGGTACACCAGCACCCTCACAGCCCCTTTCTTCGTGTACCGCTCTATCTCCCCGACCCACTGGATAACTGCAACCACCGGGCATATCACCAGAGTGCATTTCACATTCGGCAACCCCTTTACAGACGAGGATTGGATCATACCCAATTCACCGAAATCCGACCTCAACGCCCTCGCAGTGAGAACAAGTGAGATGGCCTGTATGGTCTTCCCCATCCCCATCTCATCTGCCAAGATTCCACCTTTATAGAGGACTCCTCCTGCTTAATCGCCCAAGCAAGCCACTCCTTCTGGAACCTAAGGAGTGGAAGGATAACATCCTCCGACGGCTCCATGCGCTCCGCACACACCTCAACACCGTCTGCATCGCAAGCGTCCCCCATGCAAATGTACTGATCGATCCACCGCTCGTTCTCCACCTCCAGGACCTCCCATATCAGCGGTGGATCGTTCCTCTTATCCCTCCTTCTCCCCCTGCGGCCCTTCGGCTGTACTGCAGGGGCCTCAACGTCCGTGGAATCCTCGGAAACAACGAAATCCTCGTCATCTTCCTCGTCAACGTCGAGGGCGAAATTGAGATCGATCTCAGGGGCAACTTCGATCCGACTGCGCTTACCTGCAAAGAAGAAGATGATGATGACGATGAAGATGATGACAACTTCTATGGAGATCAAGGGAAGTGGATTAGGGTTTCTTTACGATGGCGAGTTCGCGCCATTGCGGAGAAGAGGAGAAGACCGCTGAGAGAGACGGGAGGGAGGTCGGTTGGTGGGAGAGGGGTTTCGCGGGAAGCGGATGGGTTTATATAGATCGGTTGGCGTGTCGGAGAAGGGAAAGCGTGTGCGGAGAAGCGCGGGAAGAATGGGGTGCGTCACTGGTGCGAGGGTTTTGGGTTTGGGACGACTAACCGGATCACTTTAATAGTGATGTAGTGTTGCGAGGCATTGGATCGTTGGATTTCAATTGAGATATCTTCCAAAAAAAAATAAAAATGAAAAAAAACTTTAAGTAAATAAAATGAATCAAATAAAATAAAAATTCAAGTATTTGACTTGTAGTTTGATTTTCAAACCATTCGAATGAATTACTTGAATACAAGTATTTGACTTGTACTTTGATTCTCGAATCAATCGAATTTGAATTACTTGAATTCGTTTATACACACACATACTGCATATATATACATATAAGAAATGAAAAAATCTTACGGAAATAAAACTAATTACTAAAATAAAAATTCACAAGTATTTGACTTGTAGTTTTGATTCTCGAACCAATCAAATCTGAATTACTTGAATTCGTTTATACAGGCACATATTGCACATATATATACATATAAATTCTTTTTAGGTAAAGATTGAAGACCAAATAATAATAGAAAAAATTGCAATAAAACATAGTGAGAAATATATAAATATTTAAGATTTTTTTCTAAATTATCAACTATACATTTATTTTCAATGATACATGTTTCTCGCTCAACCTTTTCCCTTTTACTAATCTTTCTTTACCAAAGACATGCCGATCTTAAAATAGACCACTGATGCTCCCTCTCCTTACACGTGAGATGATAGTTACGACACTTCGAGTTCCTCCTAGAAATATGTTATGATCCGCGGTATATTTTTGGTATCCTTCTTTTGCATTCTTGTTCCTTTGGTTATCATTTCATGACAAACCAGCAATGGTACTATCATTATTAAAATAAACATTGATTATCAAGTGAGAAATTTTACAAGCTCTTCTTACAGCCGTGTAGTTTATTCATTTGTATATGGAAGTTAGTTGTTGTTATTATGATTATTTCAAATAATACGACCAGTTTATACTATTTTTCTATAGGAACTCGGAATTTTCTTGCTATAACATGCAATGGCAATCATGATTTGCTTTTTTTGTTAATAATTTTATATCTCTTTAATATGCATTATATTATTTTTCATTTGGGATTTTTACCCAACAGACCCTATAAACGTTTTAAAATGCCTCTACGACCTTTTGCACAACGTAATTACCCCATCGACCGTGTAAATTACCCCCAAGAACCTCCACGGGCTTAAAACATATTACCCGGAGGGTTCATGGGATAAGAGTTGGCAAGTTTACGGGGTCGAGGAAGGAATTAGGTTGTTTCAAAGGTCGTGAAGGTGATTGACAAAGTTTATAGGGTCTGCTGGGTAAAAAATCATTTTCATTTATATGTCCTCTTTATCACATGCTATATTTTTACTCATTGTACATTATCTGATGGGTATTTTCCTTGATCTTGGAGCTTTTTACTTATATTAGTTTTCTATATTAAAAATAAGTAATAATAATATTTCTAATTATAATATTATTTATTAAAAATAGCTTATTTAACCTTTGAAACATCAATTAACATTTTCAAATTTAAAATAAAATGAGTTGAATTGAAGATTCAAAACTTAAAAGGAATCACATTTTGATTTAAGTTGGTACATTTGTTTAAAGATTGAGTTAAAGTTAGTTGAATCTCAATGTTGATGGATTAGAAGATACTTGATTCAATTAGAATCCCTACATGGATGATCATGTTGCGGAATTGGCTATCATATAACCATCCTTGTGTAGTTGACTATTTGCTTAAGTAACTAAATCCACAAATTGTTTGATCAAATAATGAAGTTTAAAAATAAATCGAAAATAAAACAATATTGGACTACTAATTAAGTATGAGTAAATGTTATAAAGTGGGGAGATTACTATCTTGATAAGTTGGGCTAAAGTATTTTGAGTGATTAACAACAGATCTAATCAGGCTTAAACCTCGTAAGTAGTTAGATCTAATTTTCATCTATTTGCTCAAATTTAAACTCGAGACACTACAAATAGTATCAGAATTATAGTATATCATGTTATAAGATTTCTGCAACCTGTAAAAAAAAGTAAGGAAAAGAAGGTGGTCCTTAGTAGGTAAAATCTTGCGAAGATATTGATCTACGACACATATAAAGGTGGTTGATTTATTATCTCATCTTTAGAAGAAAGGCAACTACTAGATAAGTGTCACAAAACATACCTAGTGGGTATAAATTAGTATAGAATCATCTCATGTCCATTTTGAATATTTAGATATTATTTAACATTTTGTTTAATGTCTTTCTAAATAACATTCCAAGATTACCTCCTCTTAGAGAGGCCGATTTCTTCATTGAAGCTACTCCGAGAACCACACGTTTTTAGAAAAGTCCTTATAGAATAACGCATGCTAAACTTTAAGGATTACAGAAATAATTATAAGAATAATTGAATAAAGGGATTTTGCTATCTAATGTTCCTCATAGGAAGCACTTGTCCTTTTCGTGAAAAAGAAAGTCGATCACTTAGGCTCTACATTGATTATAGAGCTATATAAGATGAATGTGAAGAATAAATCTCTAGTGCCTTGAATCAATGGTTTATTTAACCAGTTGCAAGTAGCAACAATATTTTCTAAATTCAATATGCATATGAATTACTGTCAACTCAAAATAAAAGAGGATATTTTGAAGACAATTTTTGGAACATATATGATCACTATGATTTTTTATCATATTTTTCTCTCAAGAATGCTCTTGTAAATTTAATGAAACTTATGCTCTGTGAATCTTGATAATTCAATAGTTTGGATGGTATTTTTAACATATTAATATATCCTACGACAACATTAAGCACATCTCATAATTGTATTCAAAATATTATGTCAAGATCAAATATATGTAAAACCATCTAAGTGTGATTGGTGTATAAATAGTCACATTTCTTGGTCATGTCATATCTACAGATGACATAAAATTGGATCCAATCAAGATGGAAGAAATGATGAATTGGACGTAAATGAGAGATGTTTTAGGGAGTTAAACATAAGATCCTTATTTATATTTCTACAACAACGACATTAGTAAGGGTTCTAAAAGATGTAATTTTTTCATTGACCAGTATTCTAGAAAATTAAGTTCAATAGACGCATTGAGCATTAAATGTGAAGGCCCACTGGCTATCAACGAATTTCAATATGAGATAATATGTGAGATCCTTGCAATAAAAAAGATGGCTATCTTCCTTAAATAGTGAAAGGATCCAAGAAGGAAGAGTCTGATTTTACGGTTTGGAAACAATAAATCAGTATGATGCAATAAATTTTATTTTTCACATACAATGAGCCAAGGCAGGAGGTCTTGATGAAGCTCATAAATTGATATATATATATATATATTATTTATCTCCGTAAAATAAATTAATTAATGGTATAACATGATATTTCTTGTGGTAGAGGATAAAAAATGATATTACATAATATTATTTTCAAACTTATAGGGCATTATCATACTAGAAGTTGAACATAAGAAACCATCATGTTTTGTACAACCCTCATAGACACTATAGCAAAATTTAGAGTATACAATGATGGATTTTGTTTATTGGTCCAAGACAAAGACAATTTATTATGATATCTAATGAATCTCATATTCATAATTCTAAAACTGATTAATTAAGCTCAAATCCCTAAAATTCATTAGCATTTCGTCATTTATTCTGCATAATTAGCATTCATACATGTATTGAAAAGAATTGCATTTTATCACTCATTATTGCACAAAATAAGAAGTCAAAAATCTAAACCAAAATGACCTGTAAAATAGCCTAACTCCCATGATTTTTAACTAATTCATGCTAACTCCAAATGACCTGAAATCACCTACAGTGTGTACATATCACTAACAAAAATAAATGAAAAAAATACAAAAAAAATCACTAACCCAAATAAGTGGACCAAAAATCCAAACCCTAATTGTAGGATTATTGGATTAAAACCTAGATATCTTCCTTATCTAGTGTCTGATTTGATCCTACTCACTTTTGAACTAATGTACATTCAAATACCTTCAAATAAGTCCAAGTTCAAGTGAATCGGAGCTCATATGTGAAAGTTGGGTTTTGGATCACTTTTGACATTTTAGCGATTTTGACTTATTATTTTATGTACATGATTGACTCATTTTATTTTATTTATTTTTCATTTATTTTCTTTGATAAAAGTTTTATTAAAATGCACAAAAATTTAAATTCAAACCGAGCTTGAAATCAAAGAAACTAACTGAATCCGAGTCTTCACTAACATTTTGTACAAAAATTATCTTTTTCGTATTTTATTTTTTTTCTCCTTTTTCTTAATTATTAAAGATCAAAAAAATTAGATTAATGTGTAAATATTTATCTTTTATTTTATCATTTTTTCGGATTTTTATCTAGTTTAAAAATGACAAAAAAATTATAAAACACAAAAAATACATGGGATACCCCAAAAATATCACTTTGTGCAAATGATCGATTTTGATTTTCGTTAAATCAATTAAGATTGATTAATTAAAACACTTGAATTTCGTTAAAACACTTCACGGTTGATTAATTAAAAACCGATTAAGGTTTTACTAAATGATTAATCTAAGACAAACTGTACGTGTAAATGGTGTGATTTTCGGATATGTTGTAGTGTAGACTTATATCTACCAATGATGATTTTTCAGAGATTTTTCGATAAGCAGATAATGAGCAATCAATTAATCAATCAGAATGGGCAAAATATTGTAATTTTTCCAAATTAAATTCCATAAATATTCTGCAAATCAGAAAAATACAAATAAATACTAAAATGGTAGAACAAGAGTTATGCTACACAATACAATTTTCGGAATTAAAAATGGATGACAGAATGACGACAAAATAAACATGTAAATGCAGGGGTATGAGTGTAATACCGAGAAATATGAGCTCAAATGAAGAATAAGGACTTACATGCAATTACCTAAAACTTGAACTTTGTTTGAGAACTTGCAAGGGGTTGCAAGTGTCCCCTTTGCAAATGTCCACTTTGTCTTATTATGCGCTAACTTCTCCTCGGCTTTGCTTGCTGGAACAGGGGAGCTTGGAGGAGGAGCTTCACGGTCACGGGGGCTCGTGACGGACGGAGCTCGGCCGCAGGTGGCTGCGGCAGAGGCAACACGCGGGGTCGGCTGGCATCGAGCTTGGTGGAGGTCGGTCGGCGTCGAGCTTGGGCGTTGGAGCAGGCAGCAGCCGCGCGCGCGCCGTTGGGTGGCTGGGTGGACGCGCATCGTGCGCGCGGTGCGTGGCGGTGGAGGAGGCGGCAGCCGCGCACACGCGCCGCAGTGGCGGAGGGGCGGCGCGCGGAGGCACGAAGGATGACGAGGCGTCGAGGGAGGCGCAGGCGGTTGGTAGGAGGGCCGCGGGCGGAGCTCGAGTCAGCGATGTTGGAGGCGCGACCCTGGAGGGTGGCGCGGCGGTGCTTGGTTGCTGAAGGGGCATCAGACGGCAGTGCGCGGCGTCGACGATGAAGGCGGAGGAGCGGCGATGGTGAGCGGGTGGCTAGAACAAGGGATTCCACAAAATCCCATGTCTCTCATGCATTTGTTTAGCGGGCGCGAATGTTGGATTAATTGGTTGATGAAATTGTTTCGAAAAATTAATTAAAAATCACTGTTGCGTTTGCAACGTGTAATTTATCCGTGAAAACACAATTTGTTTGGCGTTTGATGCGTGGATGTGGGTGAATCCAGGAGAGAGAGAGATGGATAGAAGGAGAAGAAGCAGAGAGGGGAAGGAGAAGGAACTTTACCTGGAGGGGTGGATGTATGAGGTCCGCTTGGGGAAGAACCTAAAAGGTTCTTTTGTCGTCGCTCCAACCACCGGCGGATGTGGCGAGCTCATCAACCCACAAGGAGTTGCGGCAAGGCTGGAGGAGAGCCTTGGATCTCGCCGGCCTAGCACACTGTCGTCGATGTCAACTTTCCCTGCTGTCACCAAGGAAAAGAGATGGATCTATGGAGCTAAGCTTGAAGTTGGCGGATGAAGGGAAATGATGGAGGTGATGGTGAATAAAAAAGAAGGGAAGGGAGTTAGAAAATGAGTGGAGAAGGTGGAGAGAATGGTGGAGGAAGTGGGGTAAGTGTGGCTTGGAGTAGAAGGCAAGTAAGGGGAGAAGAAGTAAAAAAGGGGAATAAAAATAAATATTAAATATAATAATGTAGTAGGCTACTAAAAATAACAATAATTAAAACAATAATAATAAAATAATAAAATCTGAAAATAATAAAAAAATAAATCCGAAAATAAAAAATGGGGTGACATGTGGCGGCTCCAGGAGCCGCCACATGTCGCTCCTAGAAAATTCAAAAATTAAATGTAAAGAAAAATAAAAAAGAAATAACAAAAGGGCTTAAATAAAAAAGTGGTCAACACGAAAGTTGCTCGTCTCGACGAGATCTACAACTTTCTTGAAGGGCCGAAAATCAAAAAAAGTCAACTGTACAAAAATGTATTTTTGGGTGGTACCTTATAGATATAAAATACCGCATTTTATCTTTTGTAATTTTTTGTCATTTTTAAAAGAGAGAAAAATCAAAATAAAAATAGAGAAAATATAAAAAGAATATTCACAACTTAATATAATTTTTTTAGATTTTTAATAATTCAGAAAATGAAATGATAAAATACCGGGGCAAAAAGGTCAATATGTACAATATACAAAAGGGGCCCAAAATCCAAGTTTTGCATACGAGCTCCGATTTTAATGAAATTGGTCTTGTTTCGAAGGTCTGTGAATGTATATTACTTTAAAAGTGAGTAGACCTAATTCGGAGGCTGTAATGAGAGAGATATGTGCATTTTAAGGCTCCTAGTTTCAAACTTGGATTGATGTTTTATTGGTCAATTTTACAAGTTAGTATTTTTTTGATATTTTTCTTTAATTAGTGTTAGTAATATATACACTATGGAATTGGTTTAATTGGATTCGGAGTTAGTATAAAATATATACAAATAAGGTATTTTAGCTAATATACAGGTGAATATTTACACGTGAATTTGGCTTCTTATTTAATGCAAATATGAATGCTAAAATGCAGATATTATCAATGCATGCATGAATGCTAATTATGCAATATAAGTGGAAATATGCAGCTAATTACTCGGGAACAAAGCTCTATTTTCAACTTTTAGAGTAATGAATCACAGATTCATCAACCCCCTATACTTAAACCCACTCGTCCCCGAGCAACTAAAATGAAATGCAAGAGTGAAATGATTTTGGATTCCATACCAAGGTCATGAACAAAAGTTGATAATGGAGCTTGACTCGACCTTTGGATTAATTGTGTGGCAGAACCTTATTGGGATCTGAATTTAAGACCTAACAGACTTCAAGTTCCACAAGTCTTCTATTCAAGACTCCTCAATAGTCAGGTCAGAACAAATCCTCATACGTAAATTTCTGATGACTATGATTCTTACTTGTACTGTGTAAGTGTAAAATAACTCTCCACATCAGAAATGGCTCAGAACCAGCCTCCTCTAACAAGGTAACTCAAATAACCTGGTCTAGTAACTCTTTCCTCGAGGAGCAGGGTATTCCCTTCTAAGTTCAAGTGCGACCAGCTCAAGAGGAGGGGGTGGAGAAAAGAATGGACGGTAGCTAGTGTAGCTACCTATCCCGGGATGCCTGACCAGTGTAGCCAAGTCATCCAGCTGCACACTTCTTGCTAATATACATACTCCGACAGGTATTTTATTTTCACTTGGACCTGTCTGATTTTTTGGAGTTTTTTTTCCTTTTTTTTCTTTTATTTCTCTTTTTTTTGAACTATATACAAGGTGCAGCATGTACATCAGGAGTTTTTCCTCTTGAGCCAGTAGACTATCCCTCTTTTGAAGCATTATTGCAACCCACAACATCTTGTCCTTAGATGTCAACACCACCAGACTAGGTTGAGATGCACTACCCTCCCTAGAGGAGGACGGATGTTTCCACCCGTGTGCTACTCCAAGCTAAAGGATTCTACTTCCTCACCACCTCATCAATGAAGAGCTATGTGTATTGTGCTTGTCCAAGTTAGGTCACTGTCTAAAAGAATCATGCGTGTGCACAAGATATTCTACTTAGACTAATCAAGATGACATGTGACCATAGACTTGCGGATTCAAAGAATTAAGTCGCTTGACCTGAGAAATCTTAACTCCAATTCCTATAAGGTTCCTATGAAATTAGGTGGATTAAGGTCAAATCAAGTCCATCCTCAATATCTACTCATAACTTGGTTCAGAACCCACTAGCTTTTCACCTTGCATATGCAAGATATGCAGATGAGATGCAAATGACATGCTATGTAGATGAATGCAAATGCAAGACTCTTTTTTCTCTCTCTTTTTTAAATGCAAGGATGATATGCAAGAGTAAATAAGAAGCCCTTTATGATTTTGGTGTGTTTTTTTCAAATTATTCTATAAGTATTCTACAAGTATACAAGTATACATTTTTTACAAACTTTACAAGAGTTTTACAAGTATTATACAATAAGTATATTTTTTTTTCAATTTTTACCCACCCGTAATTATTGCAAAATATATACAAAAAGTACGCGAAAATACGCGAAAGTACGAGCTATGGGTAAAGTATATATGTAATATATACACCCCCCTATACTTAGCGTGTGCTATGTCCTCAGAGCACGAAAAGCGAGGAAAAAGATATAGCTCGTGCTAAGCATAGGAGATCTAAAATAACAAAAAGGTATAGAAGTCATCTCGTCCCCCTATACTTAGGCTCTGGCAGCCTAAGTGTAGAAGAAGATCAAAAATGGGGCGGACGAGGTCAAGAGGAGAAGTGGATGAATGTACAATGCGAGCATCGGTTCCCCCTATACTTAGGCTCAGGTCAGCCTGAGTATAGGATGGAAGTTAGTATGAGGACCAATGTGATCTGGAGGATATACAGAGAACATACTCAGGTGGCTCGTCCCCCCATACTTAGGATCTGGTCATCCTAAGTATAGTCCAAGATGGTGAACAATGAAGCTGGAATGAGTTGCAAGAGTCGCGGGGGAGAAAGGACAGAATGTACAGGAATGATGATATATACAAGTGAGTCGGTCTGAATCTTTCAAGATGCTGCTGATGGTTAGAGCTTACTGCTGCAAGGTCTTAGGCGCGACTTAAGAAGTATCTACTGAACCTGTCTCACGCATGAATAAAAACTCCTCAATGTGGACTAACTGCTCATTGGATTCGACGAAGTGCTTCAACAGTTGTCCATTCACAAGAAATGTCGGTGCGTCATCTGCGAGGTCTGAGATCTCGACACATCCACTATCATGAACCGTACAGACGACAAATGGGCCTGTCCACTTGGACTTCAACTTGCCTTGGAAGATCTTCAACCTAGTATTAAACAACCATACCTTCTGTCCAGGAACAAAGGCCTTTCGTCTGATATATCTATCGTGCCAACGCTTAACCTTGTCCTTGTACACCAAACTGTTGTCGTATGCGCGGTTTCCGTCTTCCACATGCTCATTTAGATCCATATCTCTCTGCTTCTGCCCAAGGTGTGTGTTCCAATTGACCTTCTTGATTGCCCATTCTGATTTGTGCACTAGTTCTGCGGGCAAATGGCACGGCTTTCCGAATACCATTCGGAATGGGGAGGTTCCTAACGGTGTCTTGTAAGCTATACTATAGGCCCATAGGACTTGATCCAAGATCTGAGACCAGTCCTTCCTGTCTGGGCGGACAAGCTTTTGCAATATAGTCTTCACCTCCCGATTCGACAACTCAGCCATACCATTGGTCTGTGGGTGGTAAGGAGTAGCGACACGATGTTCGATGCCGTAGTCCTTCAGGAGTTTCTTCACCTCCTGATTTACAAAGTGGCTACCCCCATCTGATATCATCATTTTTGGGATCCCAAACCTAGAGATTATGTGTTCTCTGATGAATTTACAGACAATCCTGCTGTATGCGGCTCGGGTCGGGATGGCCTCCACCCACCTGGATAGATAATCTACCGCAAGAAGGATATACTCGAATCCGTGGCTAACAGGGAATGTGCCCATGAAATCGATGCCCCAGGCGTCAAAGACATCACAAATGATGACAGGCTGCATCGGCATCTCATCCTTGGAACCAACGGTTCCTCCCATTCTATGGCATACTGGACATGACTTCGCAAAGGTGATGGCATCGTGAAACAGAGTCGGTCAATAAAAGCCACACTGAAGTACCTGATGAATCTCCATTTCATCACCTTTAGTCTATCATTTTGACCTTAAAAACCCCAGCAAATGCATCTAAATAACAATTATTTGTATATAATAGCATTCATTGTTTCTTGTATTTATTGTACATTAAATAAGATTTTTAATACCAAAATTATAGAATAAAGAGAAGAAAAGAAAAAAGAATAAAATATTGAAGATATTTTATGACCCAAACCCCGAGACCAAGGCCAGCATGGTATTGGTCGACGAGGAATAAAGTAGGGGGAGATAAGGGCCTGTATACAATAAATGCCTCATTTATTTATTTATTCATTTCTGCATTTTTGACACCTATTTTGTACATAATTATTTATTCATCAAATAAAGAAACTTTGTTCATGAAAGTTGTAGATAATAATGTAATAAAAATACAAAATTGAGTTTGTGCAAAAATAACACACAATGTACATTTTATACACAGAATAAAAAGCCAAAATCTCAACTTCACAGACCCATATCTTGCAAATAAAAACTCCAAATCACCCAAACTCACCTTTAATTATATATAGCATTCCAAGGACTTTTTAATAAAATTGGTTTCATGATTTTTGGAGCCCATCTGTGGAAGTTAGGTTTTTGGTCCTTCTTGTACATAATACCTGATTAAAATATTCATTTTATTCAATATTCATTATTTTTATAAATTCATATTTTTAGAATTTTGTAGATAATGTATATAATTCATGTACATAATGACATTAGAATAAAACCAAAAATAATTTGTGAAATAAAATAAGTCTATGTAATATATAGACAAAATACCTACTTGAAGTATGTACATAAATAAAAGAAGAAAAACATTCTTTAATTGTTTTATTCTTTTATATTTTTATAATAATGTATATATTATATATAACTTATTAAGAATACAAATCCATAATAAAAACAAGTAAAATACATTAAATAAATAAAATGTATATAATATATAGGTAAACTACCTATGAGTATACCTACATATACATAAACACATTTATTTAAAAATGTAAATAAACTCATAAAAATTAAATAAAAATATATTTATACTCACAAAAATAAGTTACAAATTTATAAAATAAGAAAATAAAATAATAAAATAAAATAAACAAAATAAAAATGAATTTATATAAATATACTTATAAATACATTATTTTAATAAAACCGTAATAAAATACTTCAAAAAAAATAAATAAAAATCATAAATAAATACTACATTAATTTATAAACATTTTTCATTTTATAAGTAAAATCTAATTAATTCATTTATTAGGTTAAAATAATCAGTCAACTTCTTATTGACGTGGACCAATCAGGACCTTGCGTTTGTTGACCGCTCGGTCAACTGCGCCCCCAGGCATCTGACTTGACGTGGGCCATCTTGTCCCCCGCTTTTCATGCCTTTTTCCTGGGCGTCTCGTCCATCATTCGCCCTCGAATCCTTCTGACAAATTATTCTCTGATCATCCATGATCCCCGCCGATCATTTAGATCCTTTACACATAGCTCGTATCGCCGGCTACAGCCTGGTCAATAAGGGTGCCCAGTTTGTGTATAAATAAGGAACCTTCGCCTCCTCTTCAATTTTGGCCAGCTTTCAGCCAATCCCTTCCTCGCATTCGGTCCCGGTGATGTTCCTTGTGACAGGAGGAGCTCGCCAGCATCTTGAATCGGTCGAAGAGGCGAAGGTTGCACCCATGGCGGCGCTCCGGCAGCCGCCCTGCTCCCTGGAGTCCCTTCAGGTATAAGAGCTGCGCGTTTATCTTTTTAGGTAGATTTTTATTCCCGCATTTTATTTCCGTATTTTATTTCGCATTTAGATTAGTAGATTAGCGTAATTTAGGTTCTTCGAAGTTCGCCGGAGCTCCGCTCCGGCGACTTCTCCACCGTGCCATCGTTGTTTTCCCGACTCGCTTTCACCGTCATTTCGTTCCCCTTCGCCTTCTCCACCTTCCAGCCACCTCCTATCAACCGGAGCCTCCTTGGTTCCGCGAATCGAAGCTCCTCCATCAGCCTTCGTCGGAGCTTCCTCGCCCATCATCATCCCTGTGCTTCCAGTTTCAAACCCCGGGTCGAGGAGAAAGACCTCGAGCCCCTCTACCTTCCTGTGCAGGTTAGGTGCCTCACAAAGCACCAGGAGTCGATTTACCAGCGGGCGGAGGTACCTGGAGCTGCTGTCCTTCTCCGAGCTCGTGGCGGCGCTCCAGCGTGTCTCCGGCCGATCTACCACCTCCAGCAGATAGAGCAACCCTCCAGGAAGCGTCTTGGACCTTCAGGTGCGGCAAAGACCGGCGGAGGGGCGAGATCGAGGAGGAAGAAGCTCGCCCCGGCGAGCGTTCTTCCCTGTTCTTGCACGTGCGCTTCCCGCCGTTGGATGAAGACGAAGGCCCCAGTTTCAATCACAGCCGTCCGATGGAGCATTGCTCTGACCGTCAGATCGCCTTGGGTGATCTAATCCTCACCTCTCATCGGCGAAGCATCATCGGCTCACGTGGAGGTGCCACGTGGATAAGTCACGAACCTCAACCGTCAGATCCAGCGCCTGTGGGGGTAATTTTCACTTGTACCCCCTCCTTTTTGTATATTCAATTTTTAATCTTATAAAATATATAGCACGTTGTAAATAAATGTAAATTTTGCTGAAGGCCCCCTGATCTTTCATGGAATTACATTTAGGTCCTTCCGCGCCTCACGTGCAGTCCCACGTGAGGCGCATGAAAATTGCATGTACCTGGTGGCTTTTGTTAATTGTAAATTAGTTCTAAAAATTTAAATAAATGTTTATTTCTGTTGTATTTTTGCACTAATGCCCCTGGAACTTATTTTAATTGCGAAAATGCCCCTGCCAGGCTGTTTGATTTTTGTATCCTTTATGCATTTATTAAAAATACCTATGAGGCTTCTAAAAATTCACAAAAATTAGGATAGATGCTCCATGCAGTGTTCTTCCATGCCTATATTTTAGTTTGCATTTTTTGCATTTTTCCTAATTATTAAAAATGAAAAAGAAGCCATTTTTGCACTGTCTAATTTAAAAAAATACAAAAAATTATAAAAGGTTTTTGAAAAATTCTAAAAAAAAATATATATGGTATAATTATACCTATATTGAGTTCAGAAATTGAAAAACCCTAAAAATATGAAAAAGAAAAAAAAAATCAGAAAGCCACAAAATCCAACAAAAAAAAGAGAAAAATCCTTTAAAAACCCCAAAAATATATTTTTCTCTTTTATAACTCTCCATATATTATTATTAATATATTAAAACTAATTTGGGAATTTTTGGAGTTTATTTTATATTTTTGAAACCCAAATTATATTCGGCTATATATTTAGTCCTATATTGTGGACATTTTTGAAATTAAAAATACATAAAAATTAGAAATATTCCAGAAAAATAAAAAAAATTAGAAAAATATTAAAAAGCTAAAAAATTTATATCTATGTATATATTTAGTATTTATGTCTATATATATCTATATACCATATTACTCCTCTCTCTCTTCTTATATATGTATATATCTTATATATATACATATCTATATATTATATAATTAAAAATATAAAAAGAAAATAAAAAAATTATAAAATATAAAAACAAAATAAAAATTATAAAAACAAAAATATAAAAAAATATAAAATCCAAAACCCACAAAAACAATAAAAGGACATGAACAATTGATTGAATAATAAAATGATACATCACATACAACCATTCGCCTCCCAGTGTTCGACCTCTACCTGTACTTACACCTATACACATTTGCATGTAGAGTTATAATAAATTTTAACTCCACATTTTTGAATATTTATTGCATACATTTATTGTGGGTTAATTGTTGATCGATTTGGGGATTTCGTCTGAGGTCAACTCAGCGAGTGTCTCTCCGCCTTATGGAAAGATACGACCTCGGCTCAATCCCCAATTATCAAATGGCGCCGTTGCCGGGGAGGCAACGGATTTTGTATGATTTTGTGAGCTTATTTGTTCATTTATTCAATTATTTGCTCATGTCCATCATTTATTTATTTGTGTGATTTTTATTTTTATTTTAACATTATTTGATTGATTGTTCTGGCCCATCTTCTTTCTTTGTCTTGGATGCGAGGGACCGCCAAGCGAAGGAGGACCTCTTAGGAGGACCTATGCACCCAAGCAAGGCGGAGTTGGCTCTTCTATGCCAAGCCAACAGGAGAGAGCATCCTGGACAGAAGAATGAAAATTTTTGAAGACAGTCTTTATTTTTTATGCATTTTATTTTATTTTGTATATTCATGTGAGAGAGTGACACTTGAAGTTTGTAATAATACAGGACTCTCACAGGTACGCTCCGACTCCCGAGGTCCATTGCCCGAGGGATTGTTCCCTTGGGGGCCTCGATGATTTTGACTCTTTTTCTTTTCTTTATTTTATTTTTAATATCTTGTGTGAATGAGCCTTAGCTTAGGAGTTGCTTGCTCGTAGAGTTAGGTCCAAACACTCTAATATATATTTGCATGTACCTATAGTTCGCTTTGGACCTAGATCAAACTCTAAACAACTGCTCATTTATCTCTTAGCCTTTGTGCCACAGCGAGCCCCGCAAAGCGCTTTCTCCTAAGCTCAAGTGTGTTGAGCACAAAGGAGGGGTGAGCCAAGACCGGACTTTTTGAGGCTAGAGATGAATGAGCGACTTGTGGTGCTTCACGATAATAGCAATTTCTGAACCTAGGGCGATTTCTTCGGTTTGCATTTTGCATATAGCATATGTTTCAAATTCTGTTATGCATCCTGCATGGAGAGAGCTGGGAGGCACTATAAGTCTTCTTACTTAGCATGCATCATCGTTTTCTGACTTGCATGGCTTTTCTGATCCTCTCCCTTTGATTTTGTCAACCTAGGATGCTTAATGGAAATTGGAACCTCGATAGGCACGTGCATTGAAAATACCTAAAAAAGTGATAACTTAAATAAAAGCGGGACTGCTAACTCTGTTGGACTTAAAGATAAAATATAATGAATTCCTTGTCTTGGGGAGAGTAACCCCCTCATTGGATGCGTTTTAAGTGCTCACGTACACACTAAGGAGTAGAGCCCAAATCCTATCAAGCCTCCTAAGTGTTTGTACAACTTTGTGATTCTCACCTCACTCTAAAATCGAAAAGATAAATGACCGTCATCTGACGGTCTTCACTGTGTTGAGTAGGTGAATTGGGGGTTTGCCTTGTGTCTTGATTGTGACTTGGAATCCATTGTGTTTTTTTCCTAGAGTAGTCGGTCCCACCGTGTGAGTCATGCATTTTTTATCTTTGAGTCTCTCTATCTCTCTTATACATATATCTCTTCATGTTGGATCGAGTCGTGATATTGGCGCTTGAGCTCAATCATTCTTCGCCAAGTCCCTTGTTTCCCGCTTCTTCACCATCTTCTGTGTATCCATCGTACCATCTTCTCTGGTTCGAGGAGAGACCGCTCTTCGGACCGCAATTTTGACGGTGGTCCTGCCTTGTGTGGAACACCCAATTTTGTCTATGTACCGATCTTCTCACTCACCCTCCTCGTTCCCTCTGTATCACCTTTCTACCACCCATGATATTGGCACGCCCGCTCAATCAGCTTCTCCACCCCATTGTGTACCCTTCTTACCCATCTTCCTCGTGTACCCTGTATCATCTCTCCCTTTACCCGGGAATGTGTGCAGTTTAATGAAGCCCGCATCGAGGATTATTTATACAAATTATTTGTAAGCCGGGCTTATGATGTTGAGGTTGCTGAGATTGATGTGATGGATTTGTCTTTGATACATGCATATGAGCTTCTTGAGGATTTTTGATGATGCATAGAGCATAGGTGTGATGCATTATTGAGGAATTTTAGCTCTCACGCACCGGATTAAGGATGTGGTATGATACAATGATTTGGTGAAGATTTCATGAGTATTGATTGAACTATCTGTCTTGAGGATCCACCCATCCTGATTCTGAGGATTGATTGATTATTCTAATTTGGACTTCCTGATAAGGTATGCGGATCCTGCATGATCTCTCATCTTCCTGATTGACCCATCCTTGATCTCCTGACTCTCTATCCACTCTGGCACTTAGAGGATTCCTGAATATTTTTCGTGCCATCTCAGCTGACTGGTTTGACCCAAGGGAGGTTTGGTGAATGACATGATCATTTGTTCCCTTGATCTTATGCCCTCCGGATGAGTGAGTGATTTATTGCTTTTGAGGACCTGAGATGACTTGCCAGCATTCCCATGACCTATATTGATATAGCCCGCATTACTCTCCGAGGACTATCTGCAGGAGAATGCGATAATTTCTAGGACTGCGGTTTCAGTCACTGCTTGGGTCGCCATTGTTATGGGACCTGAAACCGAGTCAGATGTTATACTTGATTGACCTCCCCCTGTGATTGTGCACTTGACCTGTCAGTACACGAGGCCAATGTACTAAACTCATCTGAGTCCGCTCTCCTTGACGGTCCTCGCAAGGCAGAGCTCTACTTTTCTGATTACTCCATGCCTAGCTCATAGCTCCCCGAGGGTTATCTGCGGGAGACTATGACATATTTCCGATCTGATTAGTCTCTTCTGTTGGTAGCCGCCTTATCGACTACTCAGACCACTATGCGGGTCCGTCTGATGGATCCGGCTCCTTCGAGCCCTTCTCTCTCCTTGACGACCCTCGCAAGGTAGAGATACGGTATGACTATTCTTTGCTTAGTTCACAGTGCTCTCCAAGGACTATCTGCGAGAGACTGCGACACTCTCTTTACGCTCGATTCCCATTGCTGACTGTGTCTCCGATATGTGGAGCACGGAATCGAGTCGTCCGATATCCTAGATTTTTGGTCCCATCTTGTGTTGTGTATCCGATCTGCGGATCATGGGACCTATCTGATTAGGCTCCTTTGAGTCTGCATGCCTTGACGGTCCTCGCAAGGTTGAGCTCCTGATACCTGCTATTTTCATGCCTAGCTGGCAGCACGTTCCCCCGAGGGTTATTTGCGGGACGCTGCCACATTCTTTAGAATTTCTGGTCTCTTCTGCTGGTAGTCGATATGTCGCCTACCGAGACCATACCTGATGATCCGTCTGATGGATCAGGCTCCTTTGAGTCCGCTCTCCTTGACGACCCTCGGAAGGGTGAGCTTCTGTTCTGATTATTCATTGACTAGTATGTACCATTCCCCGAGGGTTATCTGTGGGAAATTACATCATTTTCTAGGTACTCGGCTTCATTTCTGGTGTCTCCCATTTGGTGGAGCACGAAGCCGAGTCTTCTGACTTGTGTACTCGGTCTCTTCCCTGGTTGTGTCTCCTGTCTGTTGGAGCACGGAGCCGAGTCTTCTGATTATTTTCTGATTTTTCTCACCTTGAGGACCCTCGCAAGAGTGAGCCACAAATTGTGTTGATCGGTGTATTCTTGTGACTTTCAGATTATATCACCACCGTGCATCACACAGTCTCATACGCTTTATTGCATATCTATCTGAGACTCTGATTGACCGGAGGAGTCGGTACTGCTCTTTCTTCCTCCCGGTCTTACGGTATCGGCTATATTCCCTCATGCTGACCTTCTGAGCCGATTGACTGATTTCTGCTACCGGACACGATATCCAACTTTCTGATATGTGTGTCCCCAGTAACAGACACCCACCTCACTGCATATCTGGTTGTCTTCTCACCTTCTGACTGCGTCCTCGTTCTTACAGGGAGATGACGACGATAGTACGGTAGTCGCTTACCAGACACCGTCCTGTACTTCACCAGCTTCTTCACCAGTTGTATATATGTGTTTTGTCTATTCCTTCTTTCTCCCGTATGTTATGTGTGCCCCAGATCTATCGCCACATCTTTGTGTCTACACTTAGGACGTATCTTGTCCTAAGTATAGGGGGGCACACACCGCGTTGTTCTTTCGTTGTTTAGTTTTGTCACTCCTGTTGTTTCCTATACTAAGGGATATCTCACCTTGAGTATAGGGGGAGTGATGCGTATATTCTCCACGATCATTTCATCTATTTGTATATGTCTCTCTTTTCTTCTTTTCTTCTTTTCTTCTTTTCCTTTTCTATATTTTGTATCTAAATAAAAGGTGTCGCCCCTTTGTGTCAGTTTTCTGTACTTAGGACGTACTTTGTCCTAAGTATAGGGGGGTGCACCCCTGATTTGTTCATCTGTCTATTCCCACCCTTGACCCTCCCTGCTTTGTGTACAGTCTGCTATACTTAGGATTACTTGATCCTAAGTATAGGGGGGACGATCAACTTCTCATTCATTCATCTCTTATTCGTATATTCTTTAGACTTGTCTATACTCAGTACGAGTCATGTCTTCTCTTTTCTTTCCGATCTATGAGGACATAGCTCAAGCTAAGTATAGGGGGGTCGTATATACTATGTATATACTTTAGCCATAACTCGTACTTTCGTATAAATATGGCTAATAATTCTTTAAATTTATTAAAAACCCTTAATAAAAAGAGATGTGATTAGTCCTCAAATTCTTTTGTATATACTGATTAATAAATCAGGTGAAAATGTTTTTTGCAAAATGTTTGAAAAATAGTGTGAAAATCTTCGTGAACATTTATTGAAAACTATTTTGAAAACGTTTTGTTACATGTTTTCAACCTGTGTAAAATGTGTGGCTTGTAAAATTTATTTTCTTTGTGTAAAATAAAATGTTTGAAAAATGATTTGCAAATGGTTTGAAAAATGGTTGCAAAAATATTTTGAAAAATCTATATATACTGTTTTGAAAAACCTTTGCAAAATGATTTTCAAATGTGTGTACATGTTTGTAAAAATGTGTGTAAAAATTATTTTGGACTATAGTTTTCAAAAATTGTTTGAAAAATTTGTGTCAAATAAATTTGAGGAATAGTCACATATAATAAATAAATAAAATACTATATTACTATTTTAAATAAAAAAATAATAAAGATTCTTTAATAAGTGTACATATATACCTATAAATAAATACTAAATTATAAATTCTTAATTCTTGCGGCACACCCATGTAAATAGTTGTACATATCCTATACTTTGAATGCCAAAATTATTTGCAAAAATTCTTTATGTAAAAAAATTATTATTATCTCTTTGTTTTCAAAATTCTTTGAAAAATTGCATTAATTCTTTGCATATTTGTAAAAAGCATTTGCATAGCATTTATATTCTTTGATTGAGCTTGATGTTTGAACTAGTCCAATAAAGTCGAAGATTGGAGCTCAGTTAGACCTTACTGCACCTAACTGCACTGGAACCTTATGGGAACTAGATCTAAGGTACTTCAGGTCTATGCAGACTTAATTCTTTGAGAAATCAGGGCTGGGTTCAAGTCACATCAGTGGACTAACTAGAACTTTTCGAGACACATGTACGACTCTTGCCGACCGTGACCTAACTTGGACACTTGAACCTTTCACTTGGCTCAACTCAGATGGAGTGGTGAGGGGGTTGGATTTGCCAGTCTGAGACGCACACGGGTGGAAACATTCGTCCTCGTCTAGGGAGGGAAGTGCACCCCAACCTGGTCCAATCGCCATGAGGTCTAATGACAGGAGATTGTGGGTTGCAATAAAGCTTCAAAAGAGGGATAGTCTTCTGGCTCAAGAGGAAAAAGTCCTTATGTAAATGCTGTTGTAAATAGTATGTTTGAAAAAAAATGGTCAGGCCTGTAAAAAAATAAAATGCCCGCAAAGTATGTATATAGAAAATAAGCAAGCTTGAGCATCAAAGTTATACCATGTGAGCCTGCAGCTGGATGACTTGACTACACTGGTCTTGCATCCCAGGATAGGTAGCTACACTGGCTACCGTCCATTCTTTTCTCTACCTCCTCCTCTTGAGTTGGATGCCACTTGAACTTAGAAGGGAATACCCTGCTCCTCGAGGAAAGAGCTATTGGACTGGGGAATCATTGGGTTGTCATTCTGGAGAAGTCAGTTCCTTTGTCATTTCAGTTGGGGAGAGCCACTATCACTTACAATGTACAAGTCAGCTTCATAGTTATAAGGGTTTACGTATGATGTAGACTGGTTCTGACCAGGCTATTGAGGTGGGTTGAACCGAGTTCTGTGACTATCGAAGGCTGTTGTATTTTAGAGCTGGTTCCCGACTAGGTTCCACACACATTCTCACACCAAGGTCTAACCTAAGCTCCAAACTTGGATTTTGTACAGATGAGTTTAATAGTCACGATCAATTCAATTTATTTCTTTAAATTCTTTATTTTTGCCTTTTCTTTTCTTCTTATTCTTTGTTCTTTTTATACTTATTGCATAAGTGTTTGCTAGGGACTAGCAAAGGCAAGTATAGGGGGGTGATGAATCTCCATTTCATCACCTTTATTCTATCATTTTGGCCTAAAAAACCCCAGCAAATGCATCTAAATAATAGTTATTTGTATATAATAGCATTCATTGTTTCTTGTATTTATTGTACATCAAATAAGATTTTTAATGCCAAAATTATAGAATAAAGAGAAGAAAAGAAAAAGGAATAAAATATTGAAGATATTTTATGACCCAAACCCCGAGACCAAGGCCAGCATGGTATTGGTCGACGAGGAATAAAGTAGGGGGAGATAAGGGCCTGTATACAATAAATGCCTCATTTATTTATTTATTCATTTCTGCATTTTTAACACCTATTTTGTACATAATTATTTATTCATCAAATAAAGAAACTTTGTTCATGAAAGTTGTAGATAATAATGTAAATAAAAATACAAAATTGAGTTTGTGCAAAAATAACACACAGTGTACATTTTATACACAGAATAAAAAGCCAAAATCTCAACTTCACAGACCCATATCTTGCAAATAAAAACTCCAAATCACCCAAACTCACCTTTAATTGTATATAGCATTCCAAGAACTATTTAATAAAATTGGTTTCATGATTTTTGGAGCCCAACTGTGGAAGTTAGGTTTTTGGTCCTTCTTGTATATAATACCTGATTAAAATATTCATTTTATTCAATATTCATTATTTTTATAAATTCATATTTTTAGAATTTTGTAGATAATGTATATAATTCATGTACATAATGACATTAGAATAAAACCAAAAATAATTTGTGAAATAAAATAAGTCTATGTAATATATAGACAAAATACCTATGTGAAGTATGTACATAAATAAAAGAAGAAAAACATTCTTTAATTGTTTTATTCTTTTATATTTTTATAATAATGTATATATTATATATAACTTATTAAGAATACAAATCCATAATAAAAACAAGTAAAATACATTAAATAAATAAACTGTATATAATATATAGGTAAACTACCTATGAGTATACCTACATATACATAAACACATTTATTTAAAAATGTAAATAAACTCATAAAAATTAAATAAAAATATATCTATACTCACAAAAATAAGTTACAAATATATAAAATAAGAAAATAAAATAATAAAATAAACAAAATAAAAATGAATTTATATAAATATTCTTATAAATACATTATTTTAATAAAACCGTAATAAAATACTTCAAAAAAAATAAATAAAAATCATAAATAAATACTACATTAATTTATAAACATTTTTCATTTTATAAGTAAAATCTAATTAATTCATTTATTAGGTTAAAATAATCAGTCAACTTGTTGACGTGGACCAATCAGGACCTTGCGTTTGTTGACTGCTCGGTCAACTGCGCCCCCAGGCGTCTGACTTGACGTGGACCATCTTGTCCCCCGCTTTTCATGCCTTTTTCCTGGGCGTCTCGTCCATCATTCGCCCTCGAATCCTTCTGACAAATTATTCTCTGATCATCCATGATCCCCGCCGATCATTTAGATCCTTTGCACATAGCTCATATCGCCGGCTACAGCCTGGTCAATAAGGGTGCCCAGTTTGTGTATAAATAAGGAACCTTCGCCTCCTCTTCAATTTTGGTCAGCTTTCAGCCAATCCCTTCCTCGCATTCGGTCCCGGTTATGTTCCTTGTGACGGGAGGAGCTCGCCAGCATCTTGAATCGGTCGGAGAGGCGAAGGTTGCACCCATGGCGGCGCTCCGGCAGCCGCCCTGCTCCCTGGAGTCCCTTCAGGTATAAGAGCTGCGCGTTTATCTTTTTAGGTAGATTTTTATTCCCGCATTTTATTCCGCATTTTATTTCGCATTTAGATTAGTAGATTAGCGTAATTTAGGTTCTTCGAAGTTCGTCGGAGCTCCGCTCCGGCGACTTCTCCACCATGCCATCGTTGTTTTCCCGACTCGCTTTCACCGTCATTTCGTTCCCCTTCGCCTTCTCCACCTTCCAGCCACCTCCTATCAACCGGAGCCTCCTTGGTTCCGCGAATCGAAGCTCCTCCATCAGCCTTCGCCGGAGCTTCCTCGCCCATCATCATCCCCGTGCTTCCAGCTTCAAACCCCGGGTCGAGGAGAAAGACCTCGAGCCCCTCTACCTTCCTGTGCAGGTTAGGTGCCTCACAAAGCACCAGGAGTCGATTTACCAGCGAGCGGAGGTACCTGGAGCTGCTGTCCTTCTCCGAGCTCGTGGCGGCGCTCCAGCATGTCTCCGGCCGATCTACCACCTCCAGCGGATAGAGCAACCCTCCAGGAAGCGTCTTGGACCTTCAGGTGCGGCAAAGACCGGCGGAGGGGCGAGATCGAGGAGGAAGAAGCTCGCCCCGGCAAGCGTTCTTCCCTGTTCTTGCACGTGCGCTTCCCGCCGTTGGATGAAGACGAAGGCCCCAGTTTCAATCACAGCCATCCGATGGAGCATCGCTCTGACCGTCAGATCGCCTTGGGTGATCTAATCCTCACCGCTCATCGACGAAGCGTCCTCGGCTCACGTGGAGGCGCCACGTGGATAAGTCACGAACCTCAACCGTCAGATCCAGCGCTTGTGGGGGTAATTTTCACTTGTACCCCCTCCTTTTTGTATATTTAATTTTTAATCTTGTAAAATATATAGCACGTTGTAAATAAATGTAAATTTTGCTGAAGCCCCCCTGATCTTTCATGGAATTACATTTAGGTCCTTCCGCGCCTCACGTGCAGTCCCACGTGAGGCGCATGAAAATTGCATGTAACCCCTGGCGGCTTTTGTTAATTGTAAATTGGTTCTAAAAACTTAAATAAATGTTTATTTCTGTTGTATTTTTGCACTAATGCCCCTGGAACTTATTTTAATTGCAAAAATGCCCCTGCCAGGCTGTTTGATTTTTGTATCCTTTATGCATTTATTAAAAATACCTATGAGGCTTCTAAAAATTCACAAAAATTAGGATAGATGCTCCATGCAGTGTTCTTCCATGCCTATATTTTAGTTTGCATTTTTTGCATTTTTCCTAATTATTAAAAATGAAAAAGAGGCCATTTTTGCACTGTCTAATTTAAAAAAATACAAAAAAATTATAAAAGGTTTTTGAAAAATTCTAAAAAAAATTATATATGGTATAATTATACATATATTGAGTCCAGAAATTGAAAAACCCTAAAAATATAAAAAAGAAAAATAAAAAAATCAGAAAGCCCCAAAATCCAACAAAAAAAAGAGAAAAATCCTTTAAAAACCCAAAAAATATATTTTTCTCTTTTATAACTCTCCATTTATTATTATTAATATATTAAAACTAATTTGGGAATTTTTGGAGTGTGTTTTATATTTTTGAAACCCAAATTATATTCGGCTATATATTTAGTCCTATATTGTGGACATTTTGAAATTAAAAATACATAAAAATTAGAAATATTCCAGAAAAATAAAAAAAATTAGAAAAATATTAAAAAGCTAAAAAATTTATATCTATGTATATATTTAGTATTTATGTCTATATATATCTATATACCATATTACTCCTCTCTCTCTCTTCTTATATATGTATATATCTTATATATACATATCTATATATTATATAATTAAAAATATAAAAAGAAAATAAAAAATTATAAAATATAAAAACAAAATAAAAATTATAAAAACAAAAATATAAAAAAATATAAAATCCAAAACCCACAAAAACAATTAAAGGACATGAACAATTGATTGAATAATAAAATGATACATCACATACAACCATTCGCCTCCCAGTGTTCGACCTCTACCTGTACTTACACCTATACACATTTGCATGTAGAGTTATAATAAATTTTAACTCCACATTTTTGAATATTTATTGCATACATTGATTGTGGGTTAATTGTTGATCGATTTGGGGATTTCGTCTGAGGTCAACTCAGCGACTGTCTCTCTGCCTTGTGGAAAGATACGACCTCGGCTCAATCCCCAGTTATCAGTACCTTCCATGCGATCCTCTTCCCGAAGTGGTGTCCTCCTGCCTCCAAGCTGTGGCATAAAGAAAGGACACTCTGGTATTCCTCCTGAGGAATACATCGTCTCCAGACACAATCCGATCCTTCAAAGAAAAGGATCTGATCCTCCCAATGGTAGTGTCTAGCATCCGACTTCAGTTGGTCGATGTGGCTCTTGGGCCAACCTTCGGGAACCTTCTTGGAGACAAGATAGTTCACGATGTTGGCATACCATGGGAGTGAGTCGATAACAAAAATCGACTCGTCAGGGAATGAGCCTCGAATGGGTGAATTCTCGGAAGTATTAAGATCTTCGAGACGAGAGAGATGATCGGCTACTACGTTTTTCTTTCCAGGTTTATCACGGATATCCAAATTAAATTCCTGGATAAGCAAAATCCACCGAAGAAGATGCACCTTCGTGTCCTTCTTCTCCATCAAGTATCGCAGTGCCGTGTGGTCAGTGAACACAATTACCTTGGATCCAATTAAGTGAGATCTGAACTTGTCCAAGGCAAACACTACCGCAAGCATCTCCTTTTCCGTTACTGTATAGTTACGTTGAGCGGTATCAAGCACTTTGCTTGCGTAGTGAATTGCAAACGGGATGCCATCCCTTCTCTGTCCTAACACATCCCCAACAACAAAATCTGAGGCATCCGTCATGATCTCAAAAGGTAGAGACAAATCTAGGGCTTGTAGAATCGTGGCGTCCATGATCATTCCTTGTAATAGCTTAAAGGCCTCAAGACATTTGTGATCAACAACAAACTCCATGTCTTTGCCTAAAAGCTCAGCTAGCGGTCGGGCAATATTAGAAAAATCCTTGATGAATCTCTGATAAAATCCGGCATGCTCGAGGAACGACCGCAACTGCTTGACGTTGGTTGGTGGCTGGAGTCGTCTGATCACATCCACCTTGGCAGGGTCAACCTCCATTCCTCTCTTGGAGATGACTTGCCCCAACACAATGCCCTCCATCACCATGAGGTGACTTTTCTCCCAGGAGAGCACCAAATTGACCTCACAACAACGTTTGAGGACTCGGTCCAGATTCCTAAGACAGGAATCGAAGGAATCGTCGTGGATCGAGAAGTCGTCCATAAAGACCTCCATGATTCGCCGACCATTTCGGTGAATACAGCAATCATACATCTTTGGAAAGTACCTGGAGCATTGCATAACCCAAAGGGCATGCACCTGAAAGCATAGGTACCAAAGGGGCATGTGAACATGGTCTTTTCCTAGTCCTCCGGAGCTATGGCTACTTGATTGTAGCCCGAGAACCCATCTAAGAAACAGACGAATTCTTTCCCCGCTAGTCTCTCTAGGATCTGATCAATGAATGGTAGGGGAAATGATCCTTCTTCGTCACGGCATTCAGGCGTCTGTAATCCACACAGACACGCCACGATGTGGGCACTTGCATCACGATCTCCTCTCCGTCTTCGTTGGTGGTCATTTGAATTCCTGACTTTTTTGGGACCACATGGATCGGAGCCACCCATTTAGAGTCGGAGATGGGATAAATAAAACCCGCGTTGCACCATTTCTCTATCTCCTTTTTCACTACCTCTCGTAAATTTGGATTCAAACGACGTTGGAATTCAAGAGAGGGTTTGGCTTCATTCTCCAAGTAGATATGGTGCGAACACAGAGCGGGATTTATCCTGTGGAGATCGGAAATGCTCCAGCCTATCGCCTTGCAGTTTTTCTCCAGGATCTCTAACAAGCGAGATTCCTGCTCCTCGGTCAATCGCAAACTGATGATGACCGGAAATTTCTTGTCCTGACCTGCAAGGAAGGCGTATTTCAGTGTAGTGGGTAAAGGATTGAGCTTAGGTATGGTGTGATCGTCTAGGAAATCTGGCTCAATCGAATCTGGCTCGGTGTTGGAAGTGGCTGGATCTTTCTCTGTAATTGCTGCCACCAAGTTATTCGGCTCTGGAGTCGGATCGTCAAAGGTCTCCATGCAGTCGGCAAATGCCACGTCTGACTTGTCATCCTCATCTTCCGATTGTCCTAAAGAGGGAAGGACTGACAGGCCCAGCTGGGCCTCTAAGTCATCGAAGATGTAGGGAGATGCAAGTTCTGAGATGTACTCGTCTCTGAGGACTTCGCAAACTAACTCATGCACGAGATCATCTCCGGAGGGGAGGGACTCATTGTGCTAGCTGGGTTCTGTCTCCATGGCCGAACTGTGTCTACATGATCGCAGTATGCTTCGGTTGAAGAGTACTCAGTGCTGGATTCATAATCCGGTTTCTGCCATCTGGTCTGCTTCATCTCGAGTTCCTCATCTCCGCCTGGAGTTTAGAACTGGATCTTCTCGATCTTATAATCAAACAAGGCCCCTGCTGTTCTGAGGAAGGGCCTGCCTAAGATGATCTGGGAGTCTCTCCAATTATGAGGGGTTTCCATATCTAGGACAGTGAAGTCCACCATGTATTCCTGCCCCTCGACTTTGATCACAATATTCCTCAATTCTCCTTGGGACCTCTTGGTTGATTTATCAACAAATTGCAGGAGGGCTCTAGATTTCCTAAGAGGTCTGAGATTAAGCCACTCATAGAGGGTTGTAGGCATTAAATTAATTGAGGATCCGTTGTCTAGGAGAGTGCGTGCAAATGCGATGTCATCAACATGACTCACCACATAGTGTGCACCCATGTCTCTTCATTTCTTTGGAAACGAGTTCTTTATTGTACAAGTCGTGGCTACTGATAGAACGTGTTTCTCAACACGGCTTTTGATTTTCCTGCTAACCCTAGTAGGTGTGCATCTCACCTTAAGGTACTGCTGGAATGCATGAGTCATTTCCACGTAATTATCAAAGGGGATTGTGACCTTGATGTATTTGTTGCAGAACTCTGCCATCTCAGGGTCATCTTTTTGTATTTTTTCCATTTTCTTCTTTCCACCCTTAAGAGCTCGGGGAAAAGGGATTATTGACGCTAACTCATGTTCTGAAACTGAAATGTTTTCATTGAAAGCTGGAACTGAGTTCTGTACAAGACTCAGACTCTAAAACAGACTCGGACTCCGACTCTGACTAAAAGAAAAATGCTGTGGCAAAATCGATGATGCGTCTTCCGCGACTTCTGGACGGTCCTCCTCAGATGGAGGTGCGGGCTCTTCATCGGTTTCGTCAGACTCTATGCTGATGCGGGTTTGTTGCTTCGAGGACCCAGACGTCCTCTTCTTCTACCGGTGGTGGTGGTGATGGTGTTGCTCCTCTTCTTCCTCCAAGTCCTCCTCAGGTAGAGACTTGGCGGCTCCTTCCTTCGGTGTCCGTGCCCGATCAGGTATGATCACGGTCCTTCCGCTCATGAGGGACATATGATTTACATTATCATACGAAAGGATCTCATGTTCAGATAAAGACTTATCTGAATAGTATACCTGATCACGAGGTCGGTTCTGGCCTTGAGTTAAGTTGTTCGGGTTGGTCTGAACATGGGCGGGAATCGGGGTCTTTGGCACTATTTGTTGATCCTGGGTATGAGAGACACGATTCAGATCGGTTCTCATATCCAGATAGTCATTCTGTATTTGTTGGACCCTATTAGACAGGGTCTGGATCGCCAAGGTGAGGGACTCCAATTCGCTGGGCTGGGCTTGATGCTGACTTGCGGACGAGGTTCTGTACTAGCCCTGCTGGACATGCTGATACTGCTGTTGCTGGTGGGACGGTGCCGGGCCTTGCTGAAACGTGCGCTGCTACTGCTGGTGCTGCTGAGGCTGGTACCCTCGTTCGGGCCTGGACTGAACGAAGCGCGGTGCGGGGACGGAGCTGGTTTCCTGGTAAGTTGGGGCAGGTCGGTGAGGCTGACCATTCCCCATCCCCGATTGTCTGCTGACGGGGTCACGGCTGTACCACAACCCGTTGATCTCGAACACTTGCGGAGGCTCCTCGTATCCGATCTCCACTTGTGGGAGTACATGCTGGTCCTGCTGGGTGTAAGTCTGATCCTCATCCCAGCCGCTCTAAGGCCCCAGTGTCTGCTCCTGTACAAGATGGACTCGGTGCACAGGGGCAGGTGGTGCAGAAGGGGCATGTAACTTCATATTAGCTACCTTCTCAGTAAGTTCCTCCACTTGCTTCGGCATACGTGAGAGAGACTCAAGGTCAGTGACCCTCTTATGGATCTTCTCGACCATAGTTAACTTGTCAGCTATCATCCCCATGCTGGGGATGATGTCCTCTGTCAGATCTGCTACAGTCCTCCTAGTTGTCTCATTGGATAGGAGTGAGGGAGACAACTGATAGGCCCTGGTGGCCTGCGACCTGCCTGTTTCTGTCATCTGTTCTAGTATCTTCCATACTGCATTCTCGTTCTTGTTCAAATAGCTACCTCCACAGGCGGCACTTACTAACCCCTGCATCTCCAGGGTTAAACCACAGAACAAGGTCTGGACTAAGATCGCCTTAGAAATGCCGTGGCAGGGGCATTTCTGAATTAGGTCATTAAACCTATCCCATGCATCATGGAATGGTTCACTGAGTCCCTGGGAGAAACTGGCAATCTTTGTTCTCATTTGGTTAGTCCTACTAAGAGGGTAGAACTTCTTCAGAAATAAGTCCTTGAACTGCATCCAGGTTGTACATATCACCCCTAGGTTTTTCAACCAATGTGTTGCCTTATCTCCTAAGGCGAAAGGGGTGGCCTTCAGTCGAATGTAATCGTGCCCAACCCTAGGATGACAAAGGTTGTTGCAAACCAGCTCGAAATCTCGGAGGAAGGCGTATGGTTCTTCATGGGCATTTCCGTTGAACTTCGGTAGCAGGCTGAGGAAGTGGGGCTTGAGCTCGAATGCTTCGGGGGGAACTGTCGGTGCCAACCAACTGTGTATCTCATTCTCTGCTGTGTTGTAGGCATCAACCATTGGCCGGTCGATTCCTTCTGCTGCAATAATCTGTCCCATTCTAGCTGTGAGATCTGCATTTTGCTGTTCGGCTGTGGCGAGGCGGTTAAGAATTTGTCGCAATGGGTCCTCATCCGGTGGCTGCTTAGGTGGCATCTTGTCCTCTAGTCCTGGGTATGAAACAAGGTCGGTGTCAGAGGACAAATCAACGAAGGGATTTTTACCGAGGCGATGGTCTTCCTCGGTAATCTCGGAGGAGAGGTAAGGGTTGGTTTGAGAGTAACCACCCTGGGTGTGAGGGAGCCAGAACTCAAGAGGGTCATGAGTCCTGGGTGGTCCAAGGCGCGCTTGGACCGGCGAAGAGGAGTTTCGTGGGGGGCTCAAAGAGAGATTGGTGAATAAAGAGCCGATATCCCTCCAGTCACTCATCGTGATTTGGCGAGAAGAATTGGGAGTCCTGAGTGAAGATAGGATTTGACTCCTACCTGAAGCAAACAATTCAATCCAAGACCCTGGGTTCACACTCAACACAGTGAAGGACCCGAAACCGAGTCCAATTAATCTTGTAAATTTTAAGTGTGATTTTTCAAGCAAGATAGCAAGGATTATGCGGCCTAGAGGGAAGTCGGCTCAAAGCCGGATGCGTCTTTCCTATTTAACCTATCGCCTAAGATACCACCGGTCCTTCCTTTCTTCGCTCCTATCCCAAGTTGATGGATTCAAAGACCTGCCCCTATCTACCTGCAAGCAGGCGGAGGCTGACAAGGTCGGAACTTCACCTCGGAGGGTTACTGGCAACTTGTCGCGAAGTACCGCAATTTCGCCCCTATCTAACTGAAACAGACGGAGGCTACTTCGTACTAGTCAGTGAACATTAATAAATTCAACTTGTGATATTTGCTAGGATTAGTCGGAACGTGATATGGAAGGCGGGGATTTGGGCTCTGTCTTAAGGTGTTCACACACACACTCAAGTACCCTCACTCATCCTGAAAACAAGGTCGGGGATTAGTCTCCCGCAAACAGATTTTCCAATTTTATTATTTTTTTGGGTCAATAATGTTAGCAGTCCCGGTTTTAAGTTTAGTTCTCACTTGTTAGTCCAGCCACACAACACGCCTATCGTCCAGTCCCAATTTCCGTTTAAATTAAGTGTGAAAACCAGAGGGGGGGGATCGAGAAAAGTCGATGCACGAAAAACTATGACGCGTATGCTGAGTAGAGAATACTTATAGTGATCCCTTCGCTTTTTATGCAGGATGCAAACAGAATTGAAATCTTTACACTACATGCAAATGCAAGCGACAAAATCCGCTCCTAGACAAGCAGTTCTATTAGCGAGTGAAGCACATGTTGATTTGACTAGTTCTGCGGTCTAGGTGCATCTTTTAAGTGTATTGTGTGGTCCTAAGAATTTATGAGCATAAACAAATCCCAGAGTGGCTCGAGGAGCCGCTAGTGCAAGCCTAATTTACAATTCAAACCGCATAGCACACGGGACACAGTTCCACTATCTTTACATATGTGAGAACCCAAACGGGAACCGCTGGAAATGATGCAAAAAAAGAAATAAAATTAAAATATAGGTTCTCTCAAATCACTCAAGGAATTACAATGCCGAATCTTCGAAGCGTCTATGACTCCTCACGGTCCTCGTACAAAAATAAATTGAGGTCAGATAGAGAACGACATAAAAAATATAAAATTTAAAAGACAGAAAATATTCACAAAAGAACCGGGGGTCAGACTACCCAGGGATAGAAAATCAAACAGTCAGAAATAACTGCAAATTAACCTAAGTCGTGCCTCCTCGGCAACATCGTCATTTTGAAATGCTTCCCCACTACCCTTGTTAATTCGAGCAAATTAATGGTCAAATTAATTACTAATATTCGTTGCAGTCGGATAATGAGAGAAAATCAAAAACCATTTTCAATTATAGTCAAATTAATTTCGAGCGGTAATTTTTTTACTTGATTGGAAGTCCAAGGTCGAACTCAGGGAGGCAGCTGTCTCCTTAGGTTGTTTCGAAGCAAATTTCCAAGGTTTGATTTTCAGAGGAGATATTTTTGGTCTTTTTCGTATATTTTATGCAAGACACATGCAAAAGCAGGCAAATTTACAAGTTAAATAAGAAAGATGGTCAAATTAATTCCAAAAATTATGAAACTTGTAACCCTATTTTTTTGGAATTTTTAGATGCACGGATAATGAAAAATGCAAACTTTAGTGAAAATGACTAAACCAATTTTAATAATTAACAAATGATGATATTTTTCAGAAATAAAATTAATCCAAATAGGTCTAATTAAGAGATATCCAAATCAACTTGAATTTCGATAAAACACTTCACAGTTGATTATTTAAAAATCGATTAAGGTTTTCACTAAATGATTTTTCTAAGACAAACTATACGTGCAATGATATGATTTTCAGATATGTTGTAGTATAGACTTATATCTACCAATGGCGTTTTTTTAGAGATTTTTCAGTAAGCAGATAATGAGCAACCAATTATTCAATCAGAATGGGCAAAATGTTGTAATTTTTTCCAAATTAAATTCCATAAATATTTTGCAAATCAGAAAGATACAAATAAATGCTAAAATGGTAGAACAAGAGTTATGCTACACAATGTAATTTTCGGAATTAAAAATGGATGACAGAATGACGACAAAATAAACATGTAAATGCAGGGGTATGAGTGCAATACAGAGAAAGAAATATGAGCTCAAATGAAGAATAAGGACTTACATGCAATTACCTAAAACTTGAACTTTATTTGAGAACTTGCAAGGGGGTGCAAGTGTCCCCTTTGCAAATGTCCACTTTGTCTTATTATGCGCTAACTTCTCCTCTGCTTTGCTTGCTGGAACATGGGAGCTTGGAGGAGGAGCTTCACGGTAAGGGGGGCTCGCGGCGAACGGAGCTCGACCGCAGGTGGCTGCGGCGGAGGCGACACACGGGGTCGGCTGGCGTCGAGCTTGGTGGAGGTCGGCTGGCGTCGAGCTTGGGCGTTGGAGAAGGCAGCAGCTGCGCGCGCGCCGTTGGGTGGCTGGGTAGACGCGCGTCGTGCGCGCGGTGTGTGGCGGTGGAGGAGGCGGCAGCCGCGCGCGCACGCGCCACAGTGGCGGAGGGGCGGCGCGCGGAGGCACGAAGGATGACGAGGCGTCGAGGGAGGCGCAGGCGGCTGGTAGGAGGGCCACGGGCAGAGCTCGAGTCGGCGACGTTGGAGGCGCGGCCCTGGAGGGTGGCGCGGCGGTGCTTGGTTGCTGAAGGGGCATCAGACGGCAGTGCGCGGCGTCGACAGCGAAGGCAGAGGAGCGGCGATGGTGAGCGGGTGGCTAGAACAAGGGATTCCACAAAATCCCATGTCTCTCATGCATTTGTTTAGCGGGCGCGAATGTTGGATTAATTGGTTGATGAAATTGTTTCGAAAAATTAATTAAAAATCACCGTTACGTTCGCAACGTGTGATTTATCTGTGAAAACACAATTTGTTTGGCGATTTGATGCGTGGATATGGGTGAATCAAGGAGAGAGAGATAGATAGAAGGAGAAGAAACAGAGAGGGGAAGGAGAATGAACTTTACCTGGAGGGGTGGATGTGCGAGGTTCGCCTGGGGAAGAACCTAAAAGGTTCTTTTGTCGTCGCTCCAACAACCGGCGGATGTGGCGAGCTCAGCAACCCACAAGGAGTTGCGGCAAGGCTGGAGGAGAGCCTTGGATCTCGCCGGCCTAGCACACTATCATCGATGTCAACTTATCTGCTGTCACCAAGGAAAAGAGATGGATCTAAGGAGCTAAGCTTGAAGTTGGCGGATGAAGGGAAATAATGAAGGTGATGGTGAATAAAAAGGAAGGGAAGGGAGTTAGAAAATGAGTGGAGAAGGTGGAGAGAATGGTGGAGGAAGTGGGGTAAGTGTGGCTTGGAGTAGAAGGCAGTAAGGGGAGAAGAAGTAAAAAAGGGGAATAAAAATAAAAATTAAATATAATAATATAGTAGGCTACTAAAAATAACAATAATTAAAACAATAATAATAAAATAATAAAATCTGAAAATAATAAAAAAATAAATCCGAAAATAAAAATGGGGTGACATGTGGCGGCTCCATGAGCCGCCACATGTCGCTCCTAGAAAATTCAAAAATTAAATGTAAAGAAAAATAAAAAAGAAATAACAAAAAAACTTAAATAAAAAAGTAGTCAACACGAGAGTTGCTCGTTTCGATGAGATCTACAACTTTTGTGATGGGCCGAAAATCAAAAGAAGTCAACTATACAGAAATATATTTTTGGGTGGTACCTTATAGATATAAAATATCGCATTTTATCTTTTGTAATTTTTTTGTCATTTTTAAAAGAGAGAAAAATCAAAATAAAAATAAAGAAAATATAAAAATAATATTTACAACTTAATCTATTTTTTTATATTTTTAATAAATCAAACAAATGGTAAAATACAGGGGCAAAAAGGTTAATATGTATAATATACAAAAGGTGCCCAAAACCCAAGTTTTGCATACAAGCTCCGATTTTAATGAAATTGGTCTTGTTTTGAAGGTCTCTAAATGTATATTACTTTAAAAGTGAGTAGACCTAATTCGGAGGCTGTATGAGAGAGATATGTGCATTTTAAGGCTCCTAGTTTCAAACTTGGATTGATGTTTTATTGATTAATTTTACAAGTTAGTATTTTTTTGATATTTTTCTTTAATTAGTGTTAGTAATATATACACTATGGAGTTGGTTTAATTGGATTCGGAGTTAGCATAAAATATATACAAATAAGGTATTTTAGCTAATATACAGGTGAATATTTATAAGTGAATTTGGCTTCTTATTTAATGCAAATATGAATGCTAAAATGCAGATATTATCAATGCATGCATGAATGCTAATTATGCAATATAAGTGGAAATATGCAGCTAATTACTCGGGAACAAAGCTCTATTTTCAACTTTTAGAGTGATGAATCACAGATTCATCAGTCCCTTCATGAAAGTCGTAGATCTCATCGAGACGAACAATTTTGTGAAGAATTTTTTTTATCCGAGGTCATTTACTATTTATTTAAGATTTATCTTTATCATTTACTCTTGAATTTTCTAGAGGTGCCACGTGGCGGCTCCTGGAGATGCCACGTGACATCCATTTTTGAGCTTTTTAAAGTTCATTTTATTAAAAAGTTTAAAAAATAATTAATTAAAATAAAAATTTAAATGAATAAAAGACGCACGTGGACGCATCAGGGGCGTCCGATCTCGGTCGATCGGACGGCCCCTGTGCGTCCTCTTCCTGCAGCTACTTTCCCAATTCAACACCACCGTCTCCCATCCTCTTCCGTGATTTCCGGCCTCCATCGCCTCCTTCCAAATCGAGCGCCGACCACCTTCCTATTCCATCTCCAATAACCAATCGAATCCTGCGATTCTCGCCGTCGCACCACCTGCCAAATCTCCCAATCTCCTTCCCGATCGACGAGCACCCATCACTGAGCCCCTTCCAAATTCGTCATCTGCTCCTACCCTATATAACCTCGATCGTCGCCCCTCCATCCTCATCCGCCGACAACCCAGTGAGAAGAAGCTTCACCGTCGGGCGGTGACAATGACTTGATTGCTCCTCCGAGCTACGGTGAGATCCGAGGTCAACACCTCATTGCACAGCCTCACCGCACGTCTGCCATTGCTCCGGCCATCCACACGTCGTCGAGCCAACGCTTCCAATGACCTCCTCCTACATCATCTCCATCGAAGCTCTGCTCCTTCGCTAGCCATACTCTGTCAACAACCCCCTTCAGCCTCCTCCGCCCGTGTTCTGTTGCACCTCGCCAACTGATGCAAGGGTGTCATCTTCTTCGCCACTCCAACAAACCCCCCACCGCCTCTCTGCTTCTCTGGCAGTCATGCTCCACCACCGCTTCACTGCCTAGCTCGAGAAATACGTCCAGCAGTTCTTTACTAGCGCCTCCTCGCCCCTCCGCCGGACTCCAGCCGTCTCCACCGCAACACCTCTACCGACTTCGTTCTCCGCCGTCGGGGGCCATACCCGAGATCCTCCTCCACGTGAGGAGCACATGCCGAGAGGAGACATCTTGCAAATACCCCCCCAGGGGTACACCTTATTACAAAAGACCCCCAGCTCATGTGACTTGACGTGCGTTGTGGTCTTTTGCAATAAAGCCCCTAGACTCTCGCCTAATCGCAGATTCATCCCGCCACCAGAGGTCACGTGCGTAATCTTTTGCAATAAAGCCCCTAGACTCTCGCCTAATCGCAGATTCATCCCGCCACCAGAGGTCACGTGCTATGCACGTGACCCTCTAGGAATTTTACAGTTAACCCCTTCGGGGTGTAGGTAACTACATGAATAGCCCCCTTAATGCATTTGTATTTATTTTAATTATAAATAGAACCTTGTGTTACCACTTTATTTTGAACTACTTTATCGCATCATTTTATTTATTAAAAATAGGCATTTTGTTCTACAAATTAATTCTCTACATCATGGCATATGATTGATATTTTTGTGATCTGGTTAATTATTATCAATATTCTTGTGATAAGCTGCATATTTTGCCCATCTCGTACTTTAAAATTCACAAGTCATCAACCGTAGCTCCAAAAATTGCCTAAAATACACGGATTAGAGAATTAATTATGTTTTACATTGTATCCAAAAAGAATTACATTTTCACGCATGGTTTGTATTATAAAAACCATTTTGTACATTTCAATCTTTAATTTTTAATGGCATTAAATCTCGAATTTTAAGGTTTAGGATTTTTCTGAGATCAATCATCTAGTGATAGATCTTTGACAATTTTATCTCTTGAAAATAAATAGGCTTAATATTTATTATAATTAAATATTGAAATTCATTGTGTTTGCATTCATAAATTCATAAAATATTTATATTGCATATAAAAATTTCAAAAATATTACAATGGATTCATTTAATTATAACCGTCATCTTGGCCAAACTTTTAAATTTTCGGACATCGTTTGATTGAAAATTACTTTTTAGTCCCTAAAATTGGCCTCATTTACATTTGTATACCAACATTGCATTAAAAATACCACCTTGAAAATCGTGCCTGAACTTTGATAGACAAAATTCTAAGTTGTTCTTTTGCCTCCTTGAGTTCGACCTTGGGACATGTTCAAGTAAAATAAACATAAAATCATGCCGATTAAAATTGAATAAATTGTTGTGGTTATTTCTTGACTGATTCCGAATTCCCGCCTACAACGAAACGACCCATTAAAGCTTAATTCACGCAAATTAACATAGGTTTTTCGCAGTCGTCAGATGGTGCCTTTGCCAGGGAGACAAACGGCTTAGATTTTGTCTAAAAGTTTTTGTGTTCGATTTTTCACATTCGGGTAGTCTGACCCCCGAATCTTCACTATATATTTTCTATTTTTTCTTTCTTTTCTGCATTTATTTTCCATGATTTATTTCCTTATTTTATTTTTTTATTTTTTGTGTCACTCTCGTACACACACACACACACACTCTCTCTCTCTCTCTCTTATTTTTCTTGTGAGGTACCCAATGTACATGGAGCGATTTTCACCAAACGGACGCATCTTCACCGACGTCCAAAAAACCGCAATTAAATTAAGATCGAGTCGGGTCGTGAGAGAGCGCAGAGTCTAGGATTTACTTTTCTGCAATTTTAATTTTTGTAATTATTTACTCATTTTTAGCGGTGTCTGTTTGGACTCTCGCATGCGTAACAAAACCTTGGACTTTTCCTATGGTGTGACGTGGCCTGTTTTACGCTCCGGTAAGGGTGGGGCCCGACTTGAGTGGCTCGTAGGATAGACCTACACATGTGGATATTGGAGCTTTTAGGATTTTATTTATTGTGCTCGTAGAATCTAGGACCACACTTCACTTTAATTAAGATGCACATTAAACCGTACAACTTAGTCAAATTCAAATCAATTCTTCCCGGCTAATAGAACTTTTTACTAGGTACAGTTTTTATCTTGCATTCATCTAGAATAATCTTTTAAATTCTTGTATTGCATCCCACATGAAGATTGTGAGGAATCACTGTAAGTCTTATATCTGAGCATACATCATTGTTTCACATGCATCGGCTTTTTCGAATTTCTCCCTCCTATTTTATCACATAATTTTAAAGGAAATTGGGCCTGAACGGTAGACGTGTATTTGTACTCACCTAATTTTTCAGTGATCACATAATTAAAATTAGGACTGCTAAATATAGTCGACTTTAATTAATCCATAAAATCAAGAATTTTTGCGGGAGAGCAACCCTGACCTTGCATTCATTTATTTGTCTAAGTGAGTGAGAGATGACACTTAAGGTTAGAACCCAGCTCCAGAATCTTCCTTCAGACTACTGATTCTAAAAATGATTAGCTACTTCTCAGTGAGGATCTACGGGTAGCCGGTTAACGGTCTGGATTTCCTTAGCAGAGTGGGTGGTTTAAAGGACATTGTGTAAGGTTCCATCCTTAAGTAACACAGATAATCGATTTACAGTCCTTACTTACACCCATACTGGCTGAAAATGGATGCAACTAGTCGTAAGAATTCAGGCCAGTCTTTAAAAAAATTTCCGGCACCTAACATCTCGCTAAATTTTTTCCAAGATTGAATTTATCACCAACTAAAATTGAAAAGATAATTTCCGAACTCTTGAGGCTTCATTGTGTGAGTTGGTGAAACCGGGGTTTGATTTGTGTCTGTATTGGCGTGCGCGAACCAATCTCGAATATCAAAAATTGTACACTTGTGCCATCACTCTCCTTGATTTAGAATTTCGGGTTTCTACTGTTGAGTATCCCGAAACTTAAACATTTTCAACATGACAACTCATCCACCTTCTTCGAAGATGACGAGATAATTGTCTGAGTATCCGTCAGATCTATACTATGAAAATGAATTCGTCTCAGTTAGAGCCAAAGCTTCAAAACCTCCTCCAACCAGACATCATCCAACTTTCACAGGAGACTCTCACCCACAAATAGATCCAACCCTCTCTATAAATCCAATCTACTCCATGAATGACAATCTTTTGTATTCGGATCATACATACAAACATCCGACTGAGGTCTCCACTTCTTCGTATGTCAATCCTCTATCTTTGATCAATAAATCCATCCTTCATATTCTGTAAATACCAATCCATCATTTGTGGGAGATTCTAACCACAGGATGAAACCAATCGAATTTAACACTTCCTCACGTATTCCACCTCCCCCATCCTTGACCACAAATGAGAAACTACCATCTTGGATTGACCCATTTCTCATTGGAACTCATGAACCATTTAGAGATCAAATCACTTTTGAAACAAATGACTGGTCGAGACAACAACTCCAACCGACTTCAATCTCTCCTCACCATATTGTTGGAACATGTCAATACTTCACAAATCCACAACTCGATTTGATCGTTGGAAATAAAATGGAGATCCGAACATATCAATAGGATTGGCCCACAACTGAGAATCTTCCAGCTTGGATTAACCATGACAATCCCATCTTCAGACATGACACTCATACAGAGGAATGGACTATCAATACACAAATATCCTATATGTTTACTCCACAGTATAAGGGTCCAATCAATCATGACCAAAGGTATGGACTCTACTCAAACCAACTATACATACCTGCATCACACCATGAGACATATGGTTTCTATCCTATTGAGCAGACTCCTTCCTTGATTTTTGAGGAGAATTTTTCTGAAAATAACGATAATATAATGGATATTCCAAGAGAATCTTCTCCCAGCTCAAACATGAAAATGGAAGATGCAATGATTGGATTTTAAATTCAAGAAACTACATAGATTGCTCACATGATCGATCATGAAAATAATTTGGAGGATGATATTTTGAGGATAAGTAAGAGATATGAATTGATGGATAAAAAATTCAAAAATTTCACTGATCGACTAATTTCAGTTTATGGAAGCTCGAGTATGAAAATGGAGAATGAAATAATCTGATCTAATGTTGAGAACCCCGGGGATATTTAGAAACCCATGGACTATGTTCACCCTAGGGATGACTCTGCCAGCGACACTTCTGCATATTACTCGCTTAGAGATGAGTATGACTCTTACTTGGCTAATCAAAACCCTTCATCGTCTATTGAACACAACACATCTACACACCACACAGAAAATACCAAAAAAATTGAAATATTAGAAAACACCAAAAAAATCGAATATCCAGAAAAATACATAAAAATTGAAACTGAAGAAGATTTGAAGAATTTGGATCCTTCTCTCAGGGAAGCACTGGAGAGAAGACTGATTTTTGAACATCCCTTAAAATAGGCCATTGAACACTTTCCCAATCTTAAAGGATTTGTAATGAGCAAATCAATGATGAAAAAGTCAGGCAGGATAAGAACAAAGACTGAATGACATATCTTGTCAATGGCCACCTCCTTGGTGTTAAAGTGAAAAACCAAGAGTCGCATAGTGAAGCGGTTGCCCAGATTTGACTAGGGAATCAAAGACGCAATATTTACCCATGCTCGAATCGATGACGACTCACAGATCAATATCCTTCCGACCTCTGTATTTGACAAGCTCAAACTCGAACCTATTAGGAAAATAAGAGAGATCGTTCAACTGACTGATCGATCTATAATGCAGCCGAGAGGAACAATTTCAGTCATTGTTACATTCCAAGGTGCTTGATGACTCGAAAATTGCCTCTTTAATTATCTAAAACTGTAGTATAAGAAGTGAAAATTGATTCAGCAAAAACCACAATCTTTTGAATGTTGTGGAATATTTTTACTTGGCAAGTCTAACAAGGTCGAACACAGGGAACGGTGATTTTTAGTTGCGTGGTTTCAAATTGCATTTACATGATGGTTTTTCATATAAAAATCATTTTGTATATTTCAATCTTTAATTTTTAATAGGTATTAAATCTTGAATTTTTAAGGTTTAGGATTTTTCTGAGATCGATCACCTAGTGATAGATCTTGGATAATTTAATCTCTTGAAACAAAATAGGTTTATTATTTATTGTAATTAAATATTGAAATTCATTGTGTTTGCATTCATAAATTAATAAAATATTTATATTGCATCCAAAAATTCCAAAAAAATATAGTGCATTCAATTAATTATAATTGTCATCTTAACCAAATTTCATAATTTTCGGACATCATTTAATTGAAAATTGCTTTTTAGTCCCTAAAATTATCATCATTTACATTTGCATACCAAAATTGCATTAAAAATACCAAAAAAAACCGCCTCGAAAATCGTGCACGAACTTTGATATACAAAATTCTAGGTTGTTCCTTTGTCTCCTTAAGTTTGAACTTGGGACTTGTCCAAGTAAAATAAACGTAAAACCACACCGATTAAAATTGAATAAATTCTTGTGGTTATTTTTGGCTGATTCCGAATTCCCACCTACAACGAAATGACACATTAAAGCATAATTCACGCAAATTAACGTAGGATTTTCGTGATTCGTCAATGTCGTATGGGAGATTATCAATTGTTTAACCAAATGAACTCAACTGTTATCCACTCATATGGATCAATCTTAGAAAGTATGGATGAATTGTACTTGAGCGAGATAATTAGCTTTCATGGGTCAATCATGAAAAACTGAGACATGAAATACACATCACATTAATCATGGAAAAGTTTTCCAGAGGCCATGTACCCACTCAGAGTTTAACACTTCATTTTTATGCAGACTAATATTCAGGTCAAAAGAATTATCCAAATATTAGAAGATACATCGTAAACAAGGGCTAGATTTACGATATAGTCGAGATAGTTATATCATTGTGGTGGAGTTTCCTTATAATAATAACTATCATGTAAGCACTGCGACTGATGAAATGATGAGTATTATGTAGAGTTCTACATCTCGTATTCTCCAGTTCAGATCTCAGGCCAATTGTGAGACTCTACAGTTTAGGTTCAGACTCTACATTCAGATTGTTTCAGAGTATACACTTTAATATGCACATGTATGCGATCATTATTTGAGAAGTCCCCATCTTTGATTTAGACCCAGAGTTTTGATGTGAACCATAGGGACTCCAGAGTAGAGATCCCATTTTCTAAGCCATTGTAGGCTAGGGTTTTCATGTGGTTTTATGAGGACTCCGGAGTAGGGATCCCATTCTTTGAGCCAGTATGGGAGAGACCCAGTTCTCCAACAAGGAGACTTTTAGACTCAATTCTCCAGCGGCTAAGGACTCCGTGAGGATGTTTCCACAGTTTTTTTAAGTTTGGCCCTTCAGAGAGATGGAGCAGTTGCGGGCCAGGGTTCTCCAGGTAGAGACCATTCTAGTTTCAATGACTCTGACAGACGTAGTACATAGCACACATTCTCCAACGAGGAGACCCACTTCAATTCACATTCCATCCATTCAGTTCCTCCTCACCAGCATGTCATGAGAAGCAACATCCTCAACATGCAGCAAATAGAGTATGCGTTGAGTTGATATTATCCGTAGTGTCTTGTATTGTGAGTGAGTGATTTCTTTCTTTGTGTCCAAGCTGAGCATTGCATGCTCCAATTTAGGGGGGGGGGGGTTGTGCATCAACATGTGGGTAACTGGATCCCTCTAGTGTCTAATTACCATACTCTCTTATGTTTAGTCCCACATCAGTTATTCATGTGACATTGAGATTTACTGGGGGCTATATAAGAAGCCCTACACCCATTGTATTAGATGAGAGAAAGCAATAAAAAATACTTGGCCCATAGAGGCCTTCTCCCATGGTTTCATCCTGCTCCTCGTGGAGTAGGATTTCAATTAAAGCCTCATTGTTCTTACACTATTCTATGATTCCTTATCTCTGATACGATTATGCATTATTATTTTCTACACACATGCGGTGGCTGGAGAGCACCTCTTCTCCTCCATCTCAATGAAGAGAAACATCCATTCACAACACATCTTTTTGCTTAACTTCCAGGTTGTGTTTTCTTGTCGGAGCCAATCTTTAAGTTTCATGTTGTGTAGGAGTCTCGTGTGCATGCCACCATCCATCCTATAACCCACCGAGCATATGACGTTAACGACTGAACCTCTAACAACCGCCAGTCATGCTAGAGAAGGAGGTGGAGATGAAAATTTCGTTGTGCTAAATGTGTGTTTTTATGCATCGTTGTGTGCACATGCAGAAACTGAGATATCCAGATAAAATTTATCCAACTACAAGCCAACATATATATTAAAATATGCATAGGGCAAGTAGAGGATCTATCTACAGAGAGTCGAACATTTTTACGCGAGCTGTATTCTATTTAAAAAGATATTTATAATGTTATTGATCCAAATTAAATCCTATTTTTCTTTTTATTCAAGGGTTCTTAAAATGTGTTGAAATTGTTGTTACTAGGTCGTAGACATCATAAGGATCGCACATGAATTTTTAGGAATTTTTCGGATTTTTCTGTTATTTTTGGTGATTTTTGGATGTGCCAAGGGTATTCGTGTAATTATAAAAGAAATATAAGGGCATGAACGAAAATAAATAGAAAGTTAAGGGCATGGTTGAAATTATTGAAAATTATTTAGACATAAGTGAAAAATTTCCAATTAATAAAAACTTAATGGGTAAATTGTGGTAATAGACATAAACTTCAAGGAAACCTATAGAGGTCCTTTAGGTATATTGTAATTTAAAAGAATTTTGGAAAAAAACAATTGCAAATGCCATGGAATATAAAATATGAAATTGGCAAAATGTAGAATATGGAACAAAAGTTGTCTAATATGCATAAAGGTCCAAAATTTTATAAAAAATAAATGAAAATTAAAATTACGAAGGGGTCCCTGGACCCCTTCTTCTTCGTTGATGGTGGTGGTCGGCAGCAAGAGGAGGTGGCGCGTGGGATAGCACGCTGCAGAGGAGGGACAATGGCAGGAGGCTGCGATGATGGGGAGAAGGGGCGACAGAGATGCAGCGAGCATCGAAGGCTCGCGACGGTGGATGAGGAGGAGGAAGGTGGAAGCCCGTTGATGGGTCCTCTTGCTCGACCACCACCCTCACCTTTTTGTAGGTGTGGTAGAGGGAGGGGAGGAGGTGGTGATTGGGGGAAAGTGAAGTGGAGTCTGTTGGACAGTTGGCACGCAAGAGAAGAGGGAGGGCCGCGGGCGATGGGCGAGGTGGGGGCGGGGCAGTAGCCCTGTGTGGGGAAGATGGAAGGGATGGCTGACGTTACCATGACATCAGCAACCCTTTTTATTTTTATTATTTTTGATATGATGATTGATGAATATGCGATTCATCATACTAAAAGATGAAAATAGAGCTTCGTTCCCAATTAAGTAGCTGCATTTCATCATTTATTCTGCATTTTTACTATTCATGCATTTAGAATTAATATCTACATTTTGGCACTCATAATTGCATTCATAATCATCTTCACATTTGCACCTAGTTTCATGCATTTTAACTAATTCATTCTAACTCTAATTGACCTCAAACTACCTCTATTGTGTACATATTACTAACAAGATTTGAGGAAAATACAAAAAAATACGTACTCAAATAATTGGCCCGTAAGACAAAATCCCAATTTCAGAATAGACAAACTAAAACGTACAAATCTTCCTCATAAAGTGTCTGATTTAGATCTACTTACTTTCAAAGTAATATATATTCAAAGACCTTCAAAACAAGATTAATTTCATAAAAATCGGAGCTCATATGTGAAAGTTGGGTTTTGGGCCTCTTTTGCGTATTTTGTGTTTTACTTGATTTTGACCTACTATTTTAGATACATAATTAATCCTTTTTCTTTTATTTATTTTTCATTTATATTCTTTGATGAAATTTTAATAAAATTCTCAAAAATCCAAATTCAAAGTAAGACTGAAATCAAAGAAACCGACTAAGTCTGAGTGTAATTTGTGAGTACAAATATCTTCCATTTTCTACTTTATTTTATTCTCCTATTTTATTACTTATTAAAAATACAAAAAAATATTAATGTGTAAATATTTATTTTTGATTTTATCATTATTTTTCTCGATTTTCTCTTAAATAAAAATCACAAAAAATTATAAAATTCCAAAATATCAGGTGTTCTATGTACATAGAGTACTCCAATGATATTGTTTTACACATATGACTCTTTTGCTCTTGGTCCCTTCATAAAAGTTGTAGATCTCATCGAGACGAGCAATAACTTTTATAAAGAAAACTTTTTGATATGAGGCCATTTGCTATTTCTATTGGATTTTTCTTTTCTTTTTATTCTTGAATTTTCTGGAGCTGACACGTGACAGCTCCTGGAGCCACCACATGTCCGTCAGTTTGGCATTTTTAATTCATTTATTATTATTTTTTTAAAAAACTTTTCCCTCTTACCTTATGTGCAATGCACGTGAGGTCTCTCTCTCCTCCCTCCATCTTCTCTCCCTCTCCAGTCAACGCGGGTATCCCTGCATCCTCCGCCTCCTCGTTCGTGTCTCCCCAAATCACTGCAACCTCCGCAACCGCTCGAGCTCCTCTCACCCACCCGGTACAAACTCAACCACCACATCTGTGATCTATGAGCACGACCCGACTTCTCCCTCATCCTATTTAAATGCCTTGTCACCCCCCTCGAGCAATCCATCCACCATATCCATATCCAGGAGTAGCTTGAGGAGGAGGAGGTGACAACCCTCTCTCCTTCAAGGCAAAGTCCTTCCTCCGGCGAGATCATCGAAGCCTTGTCGCGTACGCTACACGACTCAAAGCGAGAACAGGGAGAGGTCCCCGATCCTCCCTAATCATGTGAACCGAACACCCTTTCCTTCCATCTCCTTTTATCTCTTGTTTCCCTTGTTTTCAACATTTTCTCCTGTTTTCCAAATCACCGCCATCATTTCTCCAACCTCCATCTATCGCCATCACGCCTGCCACCCCCATCATCCACAACCGTGGTCAGCGCCACCCGCTCCACCGTGCTCAACTCTGGCCCGGCTTCATTACTGCCAAATACCCCCTCCAGGAGCACTCACCCGTCTCTGATACACCAGCCGCTCAGTCAGGTTCCTCCACCTCGCACCTCTACAACTCCAGCATCCGCCCTCATCTGTAGGGTCGCCGGAGGTCGCCCCTCGATTCTTCACCTACATTTGACTCATTTGCATGCACCACCCATGTTGGCATGGCCTCCACCTCACGTAGCTACCTACGACCAACCGCCGAACCGCGCGGAGGAACTCTGACTTGCTCCCATTACGCGGAGCACCACCGGCAATCGTAGTCCAGCCATCGATCGCCATCGCGGTCCGCAAACAACTGCGCCTCTTCTCAGCCTCGACGACCATCCGAAGGAGCTGCACCATCTCCAGGCATGTGTCGCCTAGAGAGGTTGCCTCGCCACTAACCTCACCCCACTCCAGAGCCGCTACAGCGCCGACTGCTACGGCTTCCCCTGCTGACCTCGACCGTCCGCGGCCCGTGCACGCGCCCCCACTGCAACAACGCCCCGCCTCAACTCCATCGAAGGAGGAAGGGGGATGATTCCCCTTACGTGCAAGACTCACCCCTCCCCTCACATGATTCGCATGCAGGGGGTGGGGAATTTATAGCTGCCTACCTTGGAGTCCCAGTAATCAGCCGCAAGCCCCCCTCTGTTGTGCTCACGTGATGTGCACGTGAGTCCTGACAAAAATTTCAATTGAGCCCTTGAAGTTTTGGAAAATCACACGTACACCCTCGCCAACTGAAGTCACGTGCAGGGCACATACCTGTGTGGAAAAATTACAATAAAGTCTCTCTCTGTATAGGTAATTACGTTTAGGTCCCTCCATTGCATTTTGTTTTATTGTATTTTGCAAATAGATCCCTCTATTTATCTGTAATTTTGAACCGCTTTTTGCATGCATTTTAATTATTCAAAAATAGCATTTTGTTCTACAACTATCTACATTGTGGCATGTTCATCATATTTTTATGCCTTGTGGTTATTTGATAATTAATATTATTGTGGAATCTTGCATATTTTGCCCACTGATTGCTCCAAAATTCATAGTTGATTAACCATAGCTCCAAAAATTACCAAAAATTCAGTGATAGTAGAATTAATTGCTACGTGCATCATTCCCAAAAAGAATTGCATTTGCATGCATGTTGCTCTCTAAAAATCATTTTTTACATTTCATTAATTAATTTTCAATAGATATAAACCAACAATTTTAGGGTCTAGGATTTTCTGAGATATATTACCGAGTGATTTATCTTATATAGTTTTATTTCCTAAAAATAAGTAGATTTAATATTTATTATAATTAATTATTTGAAAATCTCATTGTTTGCATTCATTTAATCATAGAATATTCATATTGCATCCAAAAATTCCAAAAAAATATAGTAGCCTAGTTTCATCATATTCACATTCTAGCCAAGTTTGAGGATTTTTGGAATCCATTTAATCGAAAATTACATTTTTATCCCTAAACTTCGTTAAAAATTGCATATCGTTCATTTATTACATTTAAAAATATAAAAAAGTCTCCTTGAATACCTAATTTTCGAGATCGACTAAAAACCAACCTAAGGCGACATTTTCCTCCCTGAGTTTGTGATGAATCCCATATTCATCATTCTAAATTTGGTCATTTAGGCTCTGTTCCCCATCATCCGTTTGTAATTAATCATTAATAGACATACATGTGTTAATAATATCTGCATTTCATCATGCATAAATTGCATTTAAAATCTCAAGTGTAAATTAGCCCAAAAAGCCGCTAACTTCTCATTTTTTTAATTAATTCATCCTAACTCCGATTGACCCAAAACCACCTTCATTGTGTAGATATTACTAACCTTATTAAATAAAAAGTACAAAAAAATTACTAACTCCAATAAGTGTTAAATTATCCCAAAGTCTAATTTCACATCTGACAGACTAAAACGAGCATCTCCCACATACAGTGTCCGATTTTGGTCTACTCACTTTTAAAGTACTCCATTTTCAAATACCTTCAAAACAAGAACAATTTCGTAAAATTCGGAGCTCATTGTGAAAGTTGGGTTTTGGGTCTCTTTTGCGCATTTTGACTTTTTGCTATTTTTTTACCTCAATTTTTATATCCTTAATTAACTCTTTTAATTTTATTTCTTCTTCATTTGTGTTCTTTGATGAAAGTTTTATTAAGTGACATAAAAATCCAAATCCAGATCAGAACTGAAATCAAAGAAACTGACCAAGTCCAAGTGCCCGTTGTCGGTCTGTACAAAAGTTGTGTGATTCTGACTTCTATTTTATTTTCTTATTTTCTTATCTATTAAAATTCCAAAAAAATAGATTACTGTGTAATTAATTTTCTCATATTTTATCATATTTTCTATAATTTTTATCCCCTTTAAAATCACCAAAAATATAGAAAATCCTAAAAACCCGTTTTCTATACACATGGAGAACCACCAAAAATACCACTTCTCACAGATGACCTCTTTTGCTCCTGGGCCCATCATGAAAGTTGTAGATCTCGACAAGACGAACAAATTTCATGAAGAAAATTTTTCAATCCGAGATCTCCTGCTATTTCTTTTCTATTTTTCTTTACCCTTTAATTTTTGAAATTTTTTTGGGGTGCCACGTGGCAGCCCCTGGGCGTGCCACGTGGCACCCCACCTGCGGCTCCCCTCTCTCCTGGCGCATGTGCCGCCTTTCCTCCCGCGCGCACGTATGCGGCACGCGACCTTCCCCCTCTCCTTCCTCCATCATCTTCTCCTCCAGTAACGCCCACCGCCACACCCACGCGCTCAGCCACCCGTTACGCCCACGCCTTCCAGCCGTTGCTCGCCGCCATCACTCCTCCCCCTTAGCCGTACCTTTATCACCCTCTATAAAGATCCCCCACCTTCGGCCTCGTCATGCATCCGCCATCATCGGGAGCTCAGTAGCTCGGCCGGTGACAACGGCATGAAGCTCCTGTACCGCGGCGTGATCCACGGATACCCATCCCGTGTTGCTGCTCAACCTTTGACCAGCCAAGCCTCGAGGAGCTTCGTCGTTCCTCTGAGGCGACCACCAGAAGAGACACTCCTTCTCCCAAATCCTCGGCGTCCCCACTCCATCTCCAGAAAAAAAATCCTCCTATTCTTCCCCATCATACCCTTTTCGCGGTGTTTTCGACAGCTCAGGCTGAAGCTTCAAGCTTCGAGCCTTTCTTATTACTTGCAGGTACACGACGCACCCCCCCGGCCTCCTACGACCAACGCCGCCCGAAGCTCCTGAACCCTCGACGAGCACCGCCTCATCGCTCTGCCTCCTTCAGGCCACGCCAGGACGAGCCTCGGCCAGCCGGGGCGTGAACTCCACCGCCCTCAGTGCCCACGCGGATCCACCGCCCAAGTTCGCACCTTCCGCATACCGCCTCGTGCCGTGAGTCGGCCGGGGTGCGGCACCCCCCTCCGGCCGCCTACGACCTCTGCCTCGCCGTCGTCCACCGCGTTGCGCTGCCGCTCGCCTCCGCGCGCCCACCACCTTACGCGGCATCGCCACCTCCGCCTCACCCTCCGCGCCTGCGTGGAGGCACCGCCCCTTCGCCGGTTTCGCAACCTCCAGTTGTCGTCTGCCACGTCATCCAGCCCGGGCCTAGGCTCTAGCCTAGAGGCTCGGGCTCCTCGAACCACAGGGTCAGACCATCCGAGCCTCCAGTAGCCGCCATCTCGGTTTGGGAGCGTCCGAACCTCCGCCACCACCCCCGAGCCTCAGCTCCGTCCCGAAGCTCCTCCTCGAGAGTCCGAGCCAAGCGCCACGTACCCGAGCCTCCTGGGCGCACGTTGCGTATGTGAAAATTGTAACAATACCCCTAGCACTTTCAGAATTTACAAAAATACCCCCGCCGGGGGTAAATTACATCCGGGTCCCTCAAGTTTTTAATAATTACAGATAAGTCCTCCTAGGGACCTCTTTACAAAGAAAACTTTATTTATTTACATTTTAGTCCCTGAAACTTCATTTTAGCATAACTTGGTCATACGAACTCCGTTTTTAGCATATAATATGTCATTTTGAAGCTAATTCCATGCTCTACCACTTGACATAATTTGAGGACAGATCTGAGGTTGTTTATTGTTAATTATCATTTGAGGATTTATTTGATCTTATGCAGGCTCTGTTGACGCTTTGTATTGATTAACTTGAGGACAATTTGATCTATTACAGGGGCATGTTCAAGGATGAATAATTGAGATATTCCTTGTTATTACCTATCACCCATTGAGGATTAAATCGCAGGAAAATCAGGGGTCTGAACTCCTTGAATATTATTGTTGATCTCTTCATCTGCAGGATTACTTAGCTTGTGATTGATCTTATACGCCACAGGTTGGTTCTCTTATTGATACATATTTCTTGAAATTATTTGATCTGTGATATTATTTGAGGACTAATTGATAAATTTATTTGAAGATGAAACTTCAGAAATCATAGATCCAGTGCTTCATTCTCTTGGTTTATTTTCTTTGCATCACTTTGCATCTCATTGCATTGTATATTTTCTCAACGCAGAAATTAATCAAGCATTAATTAATTATTTAATTTGATTAAAAACCACGCAACTAAGAATCACCGTTCCCTGAGTTTGACCTTGGTAGACTTACCAAGTAAAAATTACTCCACAACATTCAATGTTTGTGGTTTTTGATCGACCGAAATTCGCCTCCTATACTACAATTATCGATTATTAAAGAGGCGAATTTCACGATCATCAAATGGCGTCGTTGTCGGGGAATGATGAATTTTTAGGGTTTTAAATCATCTTTTTAATTAATTTTTGCGAAATTAACTTTTGTGTCATTTTTTTCTCTTCTGCATTTTATTTTGCCTTTCTCTCTACTAACCGTAAATTCTCTCTTCGCAGACTACTGGGAGCCCAATTTTGGATATTAAGTAAGGAACTGCAAGGAAGATTGATTTTTAATTTTTTGTGAGAGAGATCTTAGCATAGGTTTGATTTTCTGCAATATTCTCAGGGTCCCTCTCTTTGAACCCTTGTAATAATTAAGACTGAACATTTCTGTGGTGTGTCGGGTCTGTTTCAACTCCTTCTGTGTGGTTGGGACCCGACTTGAGTGGCGTAGGACTTAGGCACATATAAGATCGATTCTTTATCATTGATTGTGCTCGTAACTCTTAGGCCACACTCTCACTAATATACGCACTATAGATCGTTCAACATTAGCCAAATTCTGAAATCAATTCTTCCTGCTAATAGAACTATCTGTTTAGGGCATTTTTCTTATGTGCATATCATTTAGTGTAAATTTTAAATTCCTTGTACTGCATCCCGCATGAAGAACGCAGGGATTCACTGTAAGTCATTCTCTTAAGCATGCATCATTGATTTACATTTGCATCGGCTTTTCCGATCCTCCTTTCTCAAAGTTTTACAACTTAGGATTTAAAGGAATTGGGACTGTTCGTTAGGCGTGAATTTTTGTGCTCACATAAACTATAGTGATAAACTTAACTTAAAACGAATCAAGGTGACTGTAAATAAAAATGACCTAAAATTAACCTGTGTTTTGTGGAGAGAAACCCACTCATTGTTTGTAAGGACTAGAACGCGCACTTAGGAAAGAGCCCCAAACCGAAGTGCTTCGTTCAGACTACTGATTCTAAACAATTAGCTACTTTTCAGTGAGGGTCTCGGGTAGACGTTTCACGGTCCGACTTCCCTTAGCAGAGTAGGTGGTTTAGAGGACACCGTGGAAGGCTCCGTCCTCAAGTAACACAGGTAGCCGTTTAAACGGTCCGTACTTACACCTATACTGGCTGAAAGTAGGTGCAACGAGTTGTATGAACTCAGGACAGTCTTTGTGAAATATTTCGGCACCTAATAGCTCCGCTTAATTTTTAAGACTATTTTATCATTTAATTAAAATTGAAAAGATAAGCGACCGAACCCTAACGTGCCTTCACCAGTGTTGAGTGGGTGAATCGAAGTGTTTGTTTTGTGTTTGATTTGTGTGCGTCAAAGACTTTGCAATTGCAAGCAAATCGTGGTTCGTTAAATTCCATCCTTCTTGACAAGATGTCGGCACAATGGTCTTCTTTTCCGATCTCCATGACCTTGTCCCGATATTCTTCTCACATTCCTCAAGAGAACCTGAGCTTCAAAGCAAATTCTCTTCAGCCATCATTTTCTTGCTGCCCATACATCCCACCCTATGACCACACTTTTTCTTGGATTAGCCCTCTCTCACATTCTGACAATCTTATGGACATGAGAAAGAGACCAGAATCGAGGATGAACAATAGAGTGACCGATATTGACAACAGAACACGATTTCCGGTTACTATGATCTCACAGCCTCTTGAACCATCCTCTACTCAGGATGACTATCCTTTTGAGTACAATCAATTTTCCTTTGACAATCCACGAAAAAACCAAAGTCAAGGAAATACAACTCATGACCAGACCACAATGTTTATGAACAATCAATACTCTACTCGAGGTTACATGCCAAAATCACGACATTTGGAGAATGATTATTCAATCACTAGTCATGAGATGTTTGAGGATGAGATTGCTTGGATTAATCATAGAGAAGACACTTTAACAGAGAGAATATATGATCTCATCCAGTCTATGCAAAATTCAGAAGAAGTGAGGCCACCACCATGCGAACCACTGCATCAACACAATCAGGCACAACCACCACTGACCTCTGACCCCCTCACTGACCATATTACAGAAAATCCCAAAAAAATGAAAAATTCGAAAATTCAAAAAAATGGACAATTCTGAAATGGGAGCATTTTGCAAGAGTCTGATCTTAGAGTTTCCATTAATCAAAGCCATAGAATAAATGCCCGATCTTAAGAGATTTGTGAAGAGTCGACTGAACCCCAAAAAGACGGGCAAGAAATGATCAACGACTGAATATCATGTCATATCTATGGCTAGTTCTTTGGTGATGGATCATAAAATCAAAAGCCGCAAAGTCAAGCGGTTGACTCGGATCACATGTGAAATTGAGGATTCAACATTCACTCATGTTCGATTAGACGACAACTCCATATTAAACATCCTCCCGAAGTCCGTCTTTAATCAACTTAAATTCGGACAACTCAAAAAGACTAGGCTGATCGTTCAATTACCCGATCGATCTACCAAAATACCGCGGGAGATCGTTTCTGCCGTCGTAAATTTCTGAGGTAAAGAACATAAGGTGGACTTTGTTGTCCTTGACATTGAGCACCCCGGAAGAATGTCTGAGTATCCTATCATTTTAGGAAAGCCGTTCTTAGCCTCCGCTAAGGTGATCGTCGATTGCGAGACTCAGGAAATCAGGTTCCCGAACTCGGACCACAATGAACACAACCCCAGTGACACATCCTGCTCTGAGGAAAACCAACTTGGAACCAACAGTTATGATCAGGAGATAAAAATTTCACATTATCAAACATCTCCGCATGACACACTGATACAAACCCTAGGAGAGTCACCTAAAAGACTGATTGTTGGACAAACTTTGGATTCTCACCACCATATCACTGCTCTTAGGAAAAATCAAGATTTTGGAGCTTATGAGGAAGTGGACCATATTATTGAAGATCAACATGATTATTTTAGTGGTCCTATCTTTGAGTCGGCAGTAATTCATGAGATACTTGAACCATTTAAGGAACCGACTCCGGGAACGTCCGATGTCACCAAAATTCATGACCATCCGGAAGTGACATCAAAAACCCCAGCCATAAAACACAAAATCACAAGAAATAATCTCCCTCGACCGAAGCAGCGCATGAACCTTCAAGAATTGGTCGACTTTTATGGGGATTCATCTGTTGAGGAACTAACGAATGCCACATCGGTTACTCAAGACAGGGAGATGAAGACTGTCCAACTTCCTCCCAATACTTCTCAAGGAAACAAACCGACCAAGAAAGACACCTTTGACCTTAGACACCAGATGATTTCTGAAGAGTCCTCGTCCGATCCTGATGTTATTCATCAGATAAGTGCAATAGGTACAACTCTGATCTATGGGCACTTACCTCTGATCGACAAAAGTTGGAGATCCTCTCCAGACGATTACTATTCTCCTGAGGACGACTCCGACGATGGATGGTCTTCTTCATCAGCCCCCTCTTCATCACACTCCACATCTCCATACTATCTCCCTCCACACTCCCGCAAGAAGGTCCGTCGCAAACCTCCTTGATCTTGTACATCCGTAAATCTACCCGGTTCCCCATCTGTAATTATCCGATTATACTTAGGCTGACCTGAGCCTAAGTATAGGGGGACCGCTACCATTGTTTATACATCGCTTCTCTTCTTTTGTTTTTGTCCCATCTATACTTCGTACGAGCTATGTCTACATTTTACTTTAGGCCATGAGGACATAGCACAAGCTAAGTATATGGGGGTGCGTTTGTATATATTTTATCTACTTTATCCATAGCTTGTACTATAATCGTTTTTATCTAACATCGGGGATGGGTATAAGTAGTGTGTATAATACCTGTTTTTCAAAAAAAACAAAAAAAAACAACAAAGACAACAAAAATAAAAAACCCCATCACTCATGGTCTTGCATTTCATCAAGCATTTCATGCATTCCTTGGTTGATATATTCCTGACACATTCACCATCACTCAATGATTGAGGATTTTTGAGGACACTTGATTTCTGAGATCTTGAGATTCTGAGTTAGCCTGACTTAGTCATTAGGGTTTTGAACTTAATAATCCACACTTCCCTGGTTTGAAAGATTTGAGCGCTATATTGCACTCTTCATCTCTACCTTCAAAAAGAATATGATCAGCACAATCACTCCCACCAATTGCATGATTGATGAGATGAGTTGAGATATCACTTGAGGAACTAGGACTAGAGATTTGAGTTTAGACCCGATCTGATGATATTCGAGGATGGGATAAAGTTAACGAAGGCTTTAGAAAACCTGAGTGTCAGCAAAACCCTAGCCAGTATGTGAACAAGATTCATATGCTATCTCTTTGATAAATGACCTAAGTGTCAGGGTGTGATGAAACTTAATGAAAATTGTTGATCAGTGTGTGCCAACTTTTGGTAAAAGCAATGGAGCTAGCCAACAAAAGAAAAGAAAAAGAAATGTTAAAGAAAAGCTCTATCATCCAAAGTCAAATTCCAAATGAGCTTCCACCAATGGCGAGCGCTCCCAAACATTTTCAAAGTGTCCACTTGGACCAAGCGCTAATTAGGACCAAGGAGTCAGGCTAACACCATAAAAGGGCCCTGCATCGTAAGCGATACAAGTTTGGGTGTCGAAGGTATCTTAGATACTCAAAAGAGACACACCCTGGTGTACTCCTAGAAAAACAAGTGCAGACGACTCCAAATTCTCTTGACGGATACATTGATCAACAAAATAAAAATATACTTGTGTTGAGTAATAAGACACTCGAGAGGCACCTTGTTCCAATGTGAGGGAGAGAAAATTAGACACAATCCTATGCCCTCCATCAACTGGCCGTCCATCTACACTTTCAAGTCTGACAAACTAATGAGACGGTTGACTGAAGCAAGAATAGACTTATTCCCTAGTATTGAGGATTAGGTCTAGAGGAGAGTCTCTTGGATTAGAACTTTGGGTGATGTCTAGACTTGACTCTCATGAATGCAGTACACTAAAAGTCATATCCTTATATTATATGTACAAACAGAGAGTCTGAAAGTTAGAGAGGTTGGATTCCTTTTGATTAAAGCTTAGTTGAGCCCAAAATTTTAGGATCACTCAAATTAAGGGTCTTCTATGAATTAAGCCTTGAAAATTCACATGCACAGTCAGGGATGTATTCAACTAAGTCATTCATTTATGCTCTGGGACGAGCATGGTCTAAGTATAGGGGTATGATGAATCCCATATTCATCATGCTAAATTTGATCATTTAGGCTCTGTTCCCCATCATTCGCTTGTAATTAATCATTAATAGAACATTATTAACATTCATACATGTGTTAATAATATCTGCATTTCATCATGCATAAATTGCATTTAAAATCCCAAGTGTAAATTAGCCCAAAAAGTCGCTAACTTCTCAATTTTTTAATTAATTCATCCTAACTCTGATTGACCAAAAACCACCTTCATTGTGTAGATATTACGAACCGTATTAAATAAAAAATACAAAAAAATTACTAACTCCAATAAGTGTTAAATTATCCCAAAGTCTAATTTCACATCTGACAGACTAAAATGAGCATATCTCCCACATACAGTGTCCGATTTTGGTCTACTCACTTTTAAAGTACTCCATTTTCAAATACCTTCAAAACAAGATCAATTTCGTAAAATTCGGAGCTCATTTGTGAAAGTTGGGTTTTGGGCCTCTTTTGCGCATTTTGACTTTTTGCTATTTTTTACCTCAGTTTTTATGTCCTTAATTAACTCTTTTAATTTTATTTCTTCTTCATTTGTGTTCTTTGATGAAAGTTTTATTAAGTGATGCAAAAATCCAAATCCAAATCAAAACTGAAATCAAAGAAACTGACCAAGTCCAAGTGCCTGTTGTCGGTCTGTACAAAAGTTGCGTGATTCTGACTTCTATTTTATTTTCCTATTTTCTTATCTATTAAATTCAAAAAAAAATATTAGTATGTAATTAATTTTCTTATATTTTATCGTATTTTTCTATAATTTTTGTCCCCTTTAAAACCGCCAAAAAAAATACAAAATCCCAAAAACTCAGTTTTCTATACACATGGAGAACCACTAAAAATACCACTTCTCACAGATGACCCCTTTTGCTCCCGAGATGTTCATGAAAGTTGTAGATTTCGACAAGATGAACAACTTTCGTGAAGAAAATTTTTCAATCCAAGGTCTCCTGCTATTTCTTTTCTATTTTTCTTTACCCTTTAATTATTGAAAATTTTTTGGGGTGCCACGTGGTAGCCCCTGGGCGTGCCACGTGGCACCCCACCTGCGGCTCCCCCTCTCTCCTGGCACCTTTCCTCCCGTGCGCACGCGTGCGGCACGTGACCTGCCCCCTCTCCTTCCTTCTTCATCTTCTCCTCATGTAACGCCCACCGCTGCACCCACGCGCTCAGCCACCCGTTACGCCCACGCCTTCCAGTCGTCGCTCGCCGCCATCACTCCTCCCCCTTAGCCGTTACCTATCTCGCCCTCTATAAAGATCCCCCACCTTCGGCCTCATCATGCATCCACCATAATCGGGAGCTCAGGAGCTCGGCCGGTGACAACGGCGTGAAGCTCCTGTACTGCAGCGTGATCCACGGATACCCATCCCATGTTGCTGCTCAACCTTTGACCAACCAAGCCTCAAGGAGCTTCGCCGTTCCTCTGAGGCGACCACCGGGAGAGCCACTCCTTCTCCCAAATCCCCAGCGTCCCCACTCCATCTCCAGAAAAAAATCCTCCTATTCTTCCCCATCATACCCTTTTCGCGGTGTTTTCGACAGCTCAGGCTGAAGCTTCAAGCTTCGAGCCTTTCTTATTACTTGCAGGTACATGATGCACCCCCCTCCGACCGCCTACGACCAACGCCGCCCGAAGCTCCTGAACCCTCGACGAGCACCGCCTCATCGCTCTGCCTCCTTCAGGCCTCGCCAGGACGAGCCTCGGCCAGCCGGGGCGCGAACTCCACCGCCCTCAGTGCCCACGTGGCTCCACCGCCCAAGTTCGCACCTTCCGCCTGCCGCCTCGTGCTGTGAGTCGGTCGGGGTGCGGCACCCCCCCCTCCGGCCACCTACGACCTCCGCCTCGCCGTCGTCCACCGCGCTGCGCCGCCGCTCGCCTCCGCACGCCCACCGCCTTGCGCGGCATCGCCGCCTCCGCCTCGCCCTCCGCGCCCGCGCGGAGGTGCCGCCCCTTCGCCGGTTTCGCAGCCTCCAGCTGCCGTCGGATCGGGCGTTGCCCTTGATCCGACGGCCCACCGCCCTCCACGTCATCCAGCCCGGGCCTAGGCTCTAGCCTAGAGGCTCGGGCTCCCCAAACCACAGGGTCGGACCATCTGAGCCTCCAGTAGCCACCATCTCGGTTCGGGAGCGTCCGAACCTCCGCCACCGCCCCCGAGCCTCATCTCCATCCCGAGCCTCCACCTCGGGAGTCCGAGCCAAGCGCCCCGTACCTGAGCCTCCCTGTGTGTGAAAATTGCAACAATACCCCTGGCACTTTCAGAAATTACAAAAATACCCCCGCTAGGGGTAAATTACATCCGGGCCCCTCAAGTTTTTATTAATTACATATAAGTCCTCTCAGGGACCTCTTTGCAAAGAAAACTTTATTTTATTTACATTTTAGTCCATGAAACTTCGTTTTAGCATAACTTTGTCATACGAACTCCGTTTTTAGCATGTAGTATGTCATTTTGAAGCTAATTTCGTGCTCTATCACTTGACATAATTTGAGGACATATCCGAGGTTGTTTATTGTTAATTATCATTTGAGGATTTATTTGATCTTGTGCAGGCTTTGTTGATGCTTTGTATTGATTAACTTGAGGATAATTTGATCTATTACAGGGGCATGTTCAAGGATGAATAATTGAGATAATCCTTGTTATTATCTATCACCCTTTGAGGATTAAATCACATGAAAATCAGGGGTATGAACTCCTTGAATATTATTGTTGATCTCTTCATCTGCAGGATTACTTAGCTTGTGATTGATCTTATACCCCACAGTTTGGTTCTCTTATTGATACATATTTCTTGATATTATTTGATATGTGATATTATTTGAGGACTAACTGATAAATTTATTTGAAGATGAAACTTCAGAAATCATAGATCCAGTGCTTCATTCTCAAGTTTTTAATAATTACAGATAAGTCCTCCCAGGGACCTCTTTGCAAAGAAAACTTTATTTATTTACATTTTAGTCCCTGAAACTTCATTTTAGCATAACTTGGTCATACGAACTCCGTTTTTAGCATATAATATGTCATTTTGAAGCTAATTCCATGCTCTACCACTTGACATAATTTGAGGACAGATCTGAGGTTGTTTATTGTTAATTATTATTTGAGGATTTATTTGATCTTATGCAGGCTTTGTTGACGCTTTGTATTGATTAACTTGAGGACAATTTGATCTATTACAGGGGCATGTTCAAGGATGAATAATTGAGATATTCCTTGTTATTATCTATCACCCATTGAGGATTAAATCGCAGGAAAATCAGGGGTCTGAACTCCTTGAATATTATTGTTGATCTCTTCATCTGCAGGATTACTTAGCTTGTGATTGATCTTATACCCCACAGGTTGGTTCTCTTATTGATACATATTTCTTGAAATTATTTGATCTGTGATATTATTTGAGGACTAATTGATAAATTTATTTGAAGATGAAACTTCAGAAATCATAGATCCAGTGCTTCATTCTCTCTGTTTATTTTCTTTGCATCACTTTGCATCTCATTGCATTGTACATTTTCTCAACGCAGAAATTAATCAAGCATTAATTAATTATTTAATTTGATTAAAAACCAAACAACTAAGAATCACCGTTCCCTGAGTTCGACCTTGGTAGACTTGCCAAGTAAAAATTACTCCACAACATTCAAAGTTTGTGATTTTTGATGGACCGAAATTCGCCTCCTATACTACAATTATCGATTAATAAAGAGGCGAATTTGGCGATCATCAGTTTGACCTTAGACTTCCCAAGTAAAAAAATGACCGCTCACTTTAATTGACACATTAATTAAAATAAGTGATCATTTTGATTAATCCAGGATTATATGCCCGCAATGAACATCCTTTAATCATTAATTTGATTAAATTAAAATAGTAATTCTCTGGTTCTTCAATGATGTCATGTTGACATTAGCTATTTTGTCGTGTAGAGATTTGTTTGGAAATGAAGAGAGAGGGGGGGAGAGTGTTCTCTTATTCCTCTTCCAAAATAGTCTTGGAAAAATAAGTAAAATTTGGTTAGAAATTTAATATGGGCATGAAGCCCATTTTTATTGACAAAAAATTAACTATTTACTATTAGTAGTAGTATTATTTCTTTTTTAGATTTATTTTACAAAGAGAATGTTGTGAAATTTTTTTGATGATTTTGAATGAAATTATAAAATGAAAATTATATAGAAAACTAAGAAAAATGCATGGATTAAACACATAATATTTTACTGAAAGGGTATAAAAATATGATAAATCACATATTCATCATACCCCCATACTTAACTTTTGCTAGTCCCGAGCAAAACAATGATATGCAAAGAGAAACAAAAAATAGTTAGAGAATGCATTGAGAGGGTTTGCAACAGACACACCCACAAAGTTATGAGATTTTAAAGCCAAGCTCGAATAAATAACAAATATAGACTGAATCAACCTTTAGATTAATAATGTGTTCGGTCTCCCCTTAGACTCTAGTATTCAATTTGACAACCCTCGAGTTCTATCAAATTTAGTTGGTTCCATCCTTAGGTCAAGTCTGATCTTCCCGATCAACATATGTTCACTTTAACATTGAGTTGAATTTGAATTGTGTGTGGAAGTTATAGCAACTCCCAACTGTACAACCTTAAGCAATGTACGAGGAGATTCACAAAATCCAAAGCCTCTATTCTCTCTAAGTCTAGTTTATTCTGATTTCACCTAAATATGTCATCAAACGATATGGGTGCACTTTGTAGAGAACTTGGATTTTTTTGGGTTTTTCATAGACCGCTTTGGTCTATTGCTCTCATTTTTTTCTTTTTGCAGAGCATAACCCTGAGCCTCTTTGGCCACTTTAAATTAGTAGCAACATTGGTCTACTACTTGACTTATATGGCAGAGTTGGGTTATTTGATTAGATTTTTTGTTGGTAGATTTTTGCTTTGCATTTTTATTTTTGAAACATGCATCCCTTATTTATGCCTTCTTTTTGATAGGATTTTTTGCCATTGGGTTTCAAGAGTGTACATGTATAAAATGTGACTTTCAGATACACGTAAAAGGTAAGTTTGCTGGCAGGCCCAAACTTATAGAAAATAAGTGGTTCCTGAACATAGATCATTGAATTTTGCTTACCCGAGATTCAGAGTCACCCCCTTCCCTTGCTAGAGATTGCAAAAATCCTGTGTACAAGCAAACTAAGTTGAACTAAGGTGTAAGGTGTAGTTTGTTCAAGAATCAATCAATAGTAAAAGAGTGTTATAGTCGTCAAGATGATATATTTAGCCACATATTTTGGTCACCACATAAAATTAGTGGAATTCAAGGATCCATGTCTAAAATAGACATGAAGAAACATAATACTTATATGTAGTGAAGTCCTATGCGATTAGGTGGATTAAGGTCTTCTTAGTCTAAGTCTGAAACTTGTAAAAAAAGGAATTCAAATCTCAAAAAGTTAGGAGAAAATAGGGGAAATATGTTTTTGGATTTTTTTTAAATTACTTTTGTTTTTTTGATTTTTTGGGGATTTTTGCAAAATTTTGTAGATTTTAGGTATATGTAAAAAATTGAAAAAATACGAAAAATATGCAAAAAAATTGACGCAAAGTTTTTTTTTGAAAGGTTAAAAAAATTGGAAAATTTTTTATAATTTTTTAAAATATGCAAAAAAAAGAAAAACATTTTGATTTTCTAAATAGAAGCAATGTAAAACAAAATGAAATGCATGTTATGCAATGGATTTTTTTTAAAATATGATAAAATAAAAATGACACGCATGAAATGCGATGCACTAGTCAAGAAACCTACGTAGGATTTTTGGCACTTGGAGGAGGAATAACGACCACCATTGGATGCTATTCCTCTCCTTCAATCTCAACCTTCCATTAGTGCTCGGAGTTTTTTAAGAATACCCCAAAGATGCCATTTTTGCACGTCTATCCTCACATCTAGGAGATGTCACATGGATAAGTTACGGATATTCAAGGAATTCCCATGTTTATTTTGCATATTTCAAGGGGTTTTTGAGCAGCTTTAGCACTTGCATTTTCACTTTCATTTGCATCGGTACCCCAGTCTTCAAATATTTATTAAACTTTCATAACTTCATTTTTTATGATTTATTTTTTGGAAAGTTGACATCAAACTCTACATCATATATAAGTTTCACAATTATGAAATTCTGAAAAAAAACATGGTATCATTTCGGCTTATTTCTTTAATGACTCTTGCAATACATGGTGTATCTTATTCATTTTGGGATATGTTGTAGAACTTTATTAGGCCGAACCTATGTTCAAGTTTCATCAGAAGATAATTTGATTTGTGGGATGTATAATTTCTACAATATTTCGAGTCCTTGATTTATTCTAAAAGCATATTTTATCTATTTTAAAATCTAAAAATATGTCCATGTGCCCCAGATTTTGTTCTATGGTCAAGGATTTTTATTGTATTTTTTATTTTATTATTTAAGTTGTTTAACAAATCAAAAACATTATTTCAACCTTCATGTAGTGTTTTATTTTTAGTTTATTCGTTTAATCTCAGAAAAATACCTTGAAAATAAGGTAGATGCCTCTCATCTAGATGCACATCATATCCAAATCTCTAAGACTTATTGTGCTTGCCTCCAAAAATCATAAAAAGATCAAATAGCTTCACAAAATCACTAAACATTAAATGTATTATCAAAACACAAATTCTAAAGATGTTCTGGACTCTAATTAAATTTTCCACAATACTTTTATCCTTATTGTGAGCAAAAAATCCTATTTTTGAACTTGATGCCTTGTTTTCCTTTTCAGCTTCCTTTGTATTTTCATTTATTTTCTCTCTTTATTTGCTTGAAAAATGTACAAAAATATTTTCAAATTATAAAATCACAAAACCATTTATTTTTCTTTTTATCAACTTTTATCTATTTTCTTTTATTTGAAAACCTTCTTTTTCCATGTCTTATATATATTAGCATTATCAAACCATTTTCTTTTCCTTTCTCTATTTTATTTTTTCCTTTTCTTGTATTTATTTTCAAAATCTAAACTTTGAAAAAATAAAAGCGATAAAAATTAAATATTTAGAAATAAAATAAAAATTAAAATACATAAAAATCACAAACACGTAAACAATCAAAGCGATTTGAGATAGGAGCTAGTATTTGAGATCCTGACCCGGTGAGAGAGTTGCCTCGTTGTGTCCGGTCCTGGGTACACTTACCTGATCGATTAGAAGCATTTTAGAATAATGTGTTTGATCAATCACCTGAATTGGGTACTACAATTCGATATTTTTAATAGATTGATTTGGGTGATTCAGTTATGGCTCGATATGAGAAACTACATAGAAGACCTTGCAGATTCCTTATGTTGGAGAGATGTGGTCTGAAAACACAATTCAGGATCAAAATTAGTGTAGACTAGTAAAAATGGTGTAGATATAATTATGAAGAGATTATTGGCAACACAAAGAACATAAAAGTCTTATATCAATCATTTATAAGATATATAGTTGAGCTTCATACTGATATTGGCTGGCGAGAAAAAACACGAAGAATACCACCAGGTCATCAGTGCATCAATGCTTCTGAAGAGTGCATTGGTGCACCAATCACCTGGAAACTGATGCATGTCTTCCTTTTACATTTGGGTCAAAATTAACTCGTCGATAGAGATTGAGAGACTTGGTAAGTTGCAAACTTCTATGAGCTTCAACTAGTAATTCTGGCTCGTCGCTTGCAATCTGTTTCATGTCTGATTTCTTATGTATACTGGAAGCAAAATGGGTTGAAAGCACTAGAATAAGCATTGACATGTACATGAACGCATGTATTGGTGCACTAAAGCCAAATTGGACGCATGTATCGGACTTTGAAAATATAGCCGGGTTTAAAAAAACACATATACACTACAAATCCAAGGTTCAAAACTGGCACCTCTACCATCCGACATCTGCCCAAATTAGGTTTTATAGGAGCATTGGTATTGGCACCCTAAAGGGCCTTCGTGCTGTAGTAGGCATTGCAGCAGATTCTGCAGCACCCGTTTGAGCCGCTCGAGCATTATCGAGCGGTTCACACGATTTCGTACTTTTTGTGGGCACGTACCATGCACAATCGTGTGAACCGCTCGATCAAGATCGAGCAGTTCAAGCGATTACTGCAGAGACAGCACTGCAACAGACGATCCATGTTGTTCGACAAAACTCAAATCTGATCGATCCTTGACAAAACAAGTTTCCTTTGATGGCGGTTTGCAGCAAGGATATCCGAACTGCCATGCTGTTTTTGATGCCTCCAACTATATTCGTTTCTGCTGGAATTATAACCTTTTTTATTTCTTAAAATAGTAGGATCCGTAATTTTGGTAGTGAGGATCCTCTGTTGTGGTGTTGTGCCTGTTGTGACCACTCGAACCGCTCGATCTTGATCGAGCGGTTCACACGATCTTGCACGGTACGGGCCCACAAAAAGTGTAAGATCATTTGAACCGCTCGAACGATTCGAGCGATTGCAACAGAATTCGTTGCACTACACGCTACAGCAGACGACCCGTCTCCTAATTTTGGGGGTCCCGAGCGCCCCCTCTTGAGATTTAAACTTGAATCCTTTAAGGTGTTGGCACACTGTACTAAGAGGTTCTCGTGGAATTATAACTTGGCTCTTCTTGGTAAGCCTTCTGCCTATTCTGAAACCCTAATCACTACATCTAAACCCTGCGATTTTCCCACTGTCCCATCTTGCTCACAAGTGTATGCGCTCCTCCTCTGCCACCCTTCAAATGAAAAGCTCCACTGATACCTCAGAACTTCGAGCCTCCAAATCAAACTCTCATCTTGAAACTTCGATGGTTTCCAAGCCGAAGCAAAGCCAGAATCCTCCTTCCAATGTCCAGTACTGTCCATCGATCCGAGTACAACACAGCTGTGCAGATATCAACGGAAAGATTGTTCTTCCATACTGGAAGGCTGAAATATATGAGGAATCCAGAACTTTGAGGAATGATTTCCCTCATTATCTTATTGTAGAATTTTCAAAAGCTATTAACTCCCTTAAATGGGCAAGAGAAGTACTTGAGATTGAGGTCTCTACAGACACCTTTAACAGAATGTGGAAGATATCCCAAGACCAGTTGATTGGAATTTGGAGCAATATATCAATCTTCTATTAGTCCAGCCGATCCCGAGATCGAGATTGATAGATCAAATTTGGAGCAAGCGATCATCTGGATGCAAAGTATGCGTCAACGAATTGACCCCCCCTTGCTTTGTCAGCATATCAAAAATCTTTCAGCTACATCTGTAAAACCGAAGGAAAATGTGCTTGGTACCATCAACAACCTGGTGGGACTTAACAAAGAAGAGACTGAGGATCCTGACAGTTCTCTGATTCAGCAAAAATGTCCTTGCAGTTCTCTGATACATTGATCGATACACATCCTATTAAATCTCATGAAGCTTTCCTCTCACCAAACAATACTGACAAGTACAAAAAATATACATTAATATTTTTTACAGATTTGGCTTTGATGATTTTTGCAAGAGAAATCGATTTCTTGAAGATTTATTTACAGCTCAAGCTGCTCCAGAACCAAACAGAGCTTTCGTAAAGAAAAAAATTAATGGAACTACGTATTCTTTCAAGGAATGATTATTCAGGAAAATCGATTCCATTCACTGAGTTGAGATGATTTGTAACGTCCTGGGCTTAGGTCCTCGGTCCGTTATTGGGGAAAACTGGTCTTAACAACTTGTTGGATTCAGGCTCAAATTGAACCTCCTGGCAACCACCCAAAATGCTTAAGCCCAAATTGTCAAGTAGTATTCCCTACCACTTATAACCCACGCTCACATTTTGAGTTTTAGATGTGGGACTATGTTTGGGGTTATAGGTGTTACAACATAGTGCCACATCTAAAACTCATGAAGTGTGGGTATGGTTTATAAGTGATGGGGATTACTACTTGACAACTCGGGCTTAAGCATTTTGGGTGGTTGCCAACGGATCCAATCAGGTTCGAACCCAACAAGTTGTCAGGGCCAATTTTTCTCGATAACGGACCGGGGACCTAAGCCCGGGATGTTACAAATGGTATCAGAGCAGGTTCCCTCTGATAGTGGAAAGAGCTACCCGAAGAGACCTAAGCCGGGAGCGTGCAACCGCCACTGTCACTGGGAATAAGTGATGGGTCATGTCGCAACGAGGACGTTGCGAATATAAGTGGGGGAGGTTGTTACACCCATACCCCGAAACATAGTGCCACATCTAAAACTCACGAAGTGTGGGTGTGGTTTATAAGTGATGGGGATTACTACTTGACAAATCGGGCTTAAGCATTTTGGGTGGTTGCCAACGGATCCATTTTTGAGCCCGTACCCAGCAAGTTGTCAGGATCTTCCTCGATAACGGACTGGGGAACTAAGCACAGGATGTTACATGATTTCACCTATCATTGAAAAGCCATCTTTAAATCATGGGTCTCTTAACTGGATGGGATCAAAATAGATTTACCCGAGTCAGTACGGATGATCATGATAAATATTTTTACTCTGTACATTTATGGACTTTGTCTGATCTAGACCAAAAAAAAAAGAATTCCTAATTTAAATTTGGAACTCCTGGACACAAGTACACTGGCCACCTTACTTTTAGGAGACTTCAATCTGATTTGCTTGCAAAAAGACCGTCTGTTCAAATGCACTGTCGAAAAGAACTGTAAAATCTTCAAACGTTAGATACAATCAAAATGACTTTCGAACGTTGTTAACCGATATCATCTTTGTAAAAATCATCCTAGAAAAATGCCATTGCGATGATTGCACCATAACCAAAAAAACATTGATGCTTGCGGAATTAAACATGATTGTATTCATTTTCGCCATTTTCAACTCGACTATGAACGATAGAAGTGATCGGACACATTAGCCGATGCTACATATGAAGGCATCTCTTTGGTGGTTGATTTGGAAGGCACTTTACAAAATCGCCTTCAAGAATATTCTCATCTCCTGTGATAAGATCATCAAAGAGGCTTCTCTTATGTGTTCTGTGCTTCTTGGCTTTAGCCTGGACCTTATTTCTGGAGCGATTATTTTTTATATAACCAAAGCTAGGTCCGATATTAATCCCAAACATCAGGATATTTCATGCAATTTACCTTCTGTTTTTTTTACTAGCAGTCGTTGTTTTACAAACGATGGGTAACAATCGGATGCATGAACAAAAATGATGATGAACCTATTATCTAAACCGGATTATTTACGGGATAATATGTTAAATTTTTGCAACATCTCTAACAAGATGCCCCATTTATCCACCAATTATTTGGAAAAAACCATGAAAATGTCAAATATTTTGATTAAAACCATGAAAACTCAAAAGGTATATTCATATATGCATATTATTATTATCATCCCTGCAAAGACACATTATTGCCTGATTAAGGCTAACAATGTATTAATTACATCCAACTCCAAATCCGAGCTTTGCTTCCAAGTAGCTATACGTGAAATTTAATACTTACAATTAACCTTGACCACCGCCACCACCTCCTCCTCCACCGCCACCAGCCGAACCACCGGTCGAACCTTGCCCACCGCCGCTACCGCTACCACTACTGCCACTTGAACTCCCCGACCCTCCGCCGGATCCTACCGCTCCTCCGGCACTCCCAACTCCGGCTCCGCCACCAGAACCACCACCACCACCGCTACCCGTGCCGCCTCCGCTCCCCCCGCCTCCACTAACCGTGACCCCTCCCTTCCCTATGGTAATCCCCACGCCCGCCCCGCCCCCACCGCCCACGCTCACACTCCCATTCTTTGCGCTCGCACTCCCACCACCACCGACGCCGATTCCGATGTTCACACCGCCTTTTCCTATATTGATCCCCACCCCAACTCCAACTCCGCCTCCGGCGCTAGCACCGCCTCCCTTACTGGTCCCCACCCCTCCACCGGCACCACCACCGATGGTTATGTTCACGCCAGAGCCGTTCCTGCTCACGCCAATGCCCAAGCCCCCTCCTCCTCCTCGGCCGCCGTTCCACGAGAGCAAGGACTTCCTCTCGTCGAGGGCACGTGGCGGTGCCCTCGCATCGACGAGAGCAAAGAGGAGGGTGAGGGCTAGAGCGAGGAGAAAAGGAACACCATTGCTAGAGGCCATTTTGTGTTGTTGGATGTCATTGGCATGTTGTGTATGTGTATATATATAGGAGATTGGGGATGCAAATACGTGGGCAATGTTGTGAATATTTATCAAATTATATGCAAGTTGAAATGTAAACATGAGACTATGGTTGATGGATTGATATTGACTTCGAGATAAAGGTGTGTATGATATGCATGAGTGCTCCCATAGCCGATTTGGAGCTTTTTGACCAATTCAGATATATATATTCAACAAGGATCCTCTGCCGAGGTGCTTAATTACAGCGGACGGTACGATGGAGATCGGACGGCACTCATAGGAGGTATCCCGGCACCAATGAGGGTCGTCCGATCTCCATCGGATGGTCCGCTGTATACAGCAGACGATCCATTCTCGTATATATATGACCGTGGTTTTGGTCGTTTGAGGTTGGACGGGACAAGTGGGAAATTTTGACTTAATTTGAATTGCTCTTTTACTTATTTTCAAACAGGCACGACAGTAATTATCCGATTATAAAGGATAAATTACGTAAAAAGGTTCTAATGGAAACGTTTGACTTTCAGAGTATGAACTTCATTAGTGCAACACTTTGTTAAGAACATCATATATAATTTCATAATTACAATGTAAACCTTACAGATATAATTCACGTATTACATAGATGAACAGTAACCGATCACGTATAAATTATTTGTTGATATTTATTATGACCAAACTTTGGATTATGTAGATGATATTTGGTATTCGGTAAAGTACTGACAATTTTCCAATGACCAATAAAAAAATTCAGTTACTATTTTTAATTATTTTAAATATAATATGTATGTCAATTACATTTAGTAATATACTCTTATACAAGGGCGCTACTAGGAATTTCATCACGGAGGAGCAAAATTATATATAGTCATTAATTAATAAGACAGAAAATGCCAATTAATTTTCAATCAACAGGTACACATCTTATTTTACGTCTAAAAATTATAAAAAAAACTAATTGAAAAAGATGGAAAATTACTGAATAATTTTTTTTAAAAAAAACCTCAACCATATGTCGATTTTCAATTAAGGACTCCAATTTTCAAATGTAACAGAGAGGGGTCCGAATTTTCAGCTTCGGGATTTAACATCAATATATAAGGGTCGTGGAAGCTTATGGAGACATGTATTTGCTAATAGAAAAAAGATCCGACCCCTCTTTATTGCATTTGAAAAATGAGACTCCTAACTGACATATCGAGATTTTTTTAATTATCCAAAATTATTTTTTTACAATTAATCGAACGATGAATGGATCGGTTATTCTATTCGACCACCTTACTGAACGACATAGTTGACTAATTAATAAGCCTAGATGACTAACTAGATAATTAATCATATACTAAAATGTCACTTTTTTCTTATCGGGTCTCTCTTTGACGCCACCTCAAAATTTGAGACTTTTTAAGTAAATTACCCCATATTGAAAAAAGTAATCGTCTGGTCAACGAAGAAAGGAATGGATGCATGTGAGGGAGCATAGTCTGATGAGCTTGCGAATTATATTATCACCACTGGAGATGGGCAGATCTATAATACAAGTCAACATCTACCTCGTTGTGTATAAATATTATATATATATATATATATATATATATATATATATATAATTAGTCAAAGAAAGGTGCTGTGGATGTACATACTTATCAAATCCGCAAGTGGGATATAATATAACAGAGTGAGTGAGTTAGGTCCGATTGCAGGAATACGATTGGAGATTATTATGATAAAAGACCTATATTAATTTCCCAGTTCAAAAACTTTAATGTATGGAAATCAGGGGAGGATCGCCTGATGTAGCCCTTGCTGCAACAGAGTCGGCCATAGAGGTTGGTGTAGCTCGATCTTGATCGAGCGGTTCCCACGAATTCGTATGATCCGGACCCATGCAAAGTGTGAATTCGTGGGAACTGCTCGATCAAGATCGAGTGGCTCCAACTCCTACAGCAGACTATGTTGCAGCAAAGACTACAACAAATGATCCGTGGGAACCCGCTCGATCAAGATCGAGCGGCTCCAGCTCCTACAGCAGACTCTTCTGCAGCAAAGACTACAACAGACAATCCAGTCTCTGGAAATCATCACATCAATACCATTAGCACGGATACTCTGCAGTACTCAGAGGCCGGCTGTATAATATTGTGTCGTAAGACGGTCGATCAAGATCGACCGATTCACACGGTAGAGGGTAAAATATACCCTGATTTTGTGTGAACCGCTCGATTTTGATCGAGTGGCTCACGGCACCGACATTTTACAGCCCGCCTCTACAGTACTACAGATGATCCGTACCCTAATGCCATTTCCATACGGCACCGACTTGCAATTATGGGAAGCTGGTGTGTTGATTCTAATTATATATAACAATGTAAATTTTTATTTGGAACTTACCTTTTATATAGCAAATTTGCAATTGTAGTAGAGAATCAGGCTGCATTATAACAGAATTATTTAGATTATTAAGGAATAGTACGAGGATTTGTCGATGTAACTTTCAATGTTAAATTATCTTCGATTCTCGTAATTCATGATTAGTATCGTATTTGCTGCTTTATAATTAGCAATGAATTATATAATAATAGTTCGCATTGTTTTTTAAAAAATGGTATTATAATTATTGGTAATTAGATTCATTCAAAATTCCAATGAAAAAAAGTTGACATATTACATATTATCGCTATATTGACATTTAGTAACGAATATCACATTTGTCGTGAATTCCAAAAATGAAAATAATTTACAATGAATGATATTTATTATCATGTAATATATATTTATAATTATTCAATTAGTTGTATTATAGTTAATCGTGCATTTAGTTTCAATTTCTAATCTAATGGACGTGTTTGTGGTGGATTATTAACATCCGCAAGAAAAATATTGGAGAGATAATGGCCAATATTGTGAATAATATTTTCCATTGTTATACAAGAGCTCCAACAAATAGACGTAACAAATATTGAAGACATACACTGTTTTATTGCTCAATGATCAAAATTTGTATCTTATAAAATACTACATTATTTTTTCCATGCATACATATATTTCTTTAAGTATACAAAAAAAATGGCACCATTGTTGCCAATTTTTAGCTAAGTGTACCCTTGATCAACAATACATCAACTAATCATGTACTTAAGAATATACTTAATTAGTACTAATTAACCATGAGCTCCGCCTCCTCCACCGCCACCGCCACCGCCAGCAGAACCTCCGGCGGATCCTTGTCCTCCACCACTACCACTACCGCTACTACCACTACTGCTTCCCGACCCTCCACCCGATCCCACCGCTCCTCCGGCGTTTCCAACTCCAAATCCACCGCCAGATCCACCACCACCACTTCCCCCGATCCCACCACCGCCGCCGCTCCCGCCGCCTCCACTGACCTTAACTCCGCCCTTCCCGATGGTGATCCCCACACCAGCCCCACCGCCACCTCCTATGCTGACACTCCCATTCTTCGCGCTCGCGCTCCCCCCACCTCCCACACCTATGCCAACATTCACCCCTCCTTTCCCTATGTTGATCCCAACCCCGATCCCAACACCACCTCCCGCGCTCGCTCTGCCTCCCTTGCTGGTCCCGACGCCTCCTCCCGCACCCCCACCGATGCTGATGCTCACGCCAGAGCCGTTCCTCGTGATACCGATGCCCAACCCTCCGCCTCCGCCTCTGCCGCCCTTCAGCGAGAAGAAGGCCTTGCTCTCGTTGAAGGCGGTCGCGGGGGCAACTCCGGGAGGTGCCCTCGTGACCGCCAGCGGGGCGGCGTGGAGGAGCGCGGAGATCAAGACGAGGAGGAGCACACAATTGGAAGAATCCATTGTGTGGTGGATTGGGTTGTGTTGTGGACCTGTGGTGTGTGCGTGTCTATATATAAGAGAGTTGAGTGCGTGATTTGCATGTGCATGAAGATTGGGATTTTATTTATTTATTTATTTATTTATTTATTGCGACGATGGGATTTTCGGTGGAAAGTCACCTTTGGGATTTTGTGGATTTCTTTTTTGTTTAGGACCTTATAGAATGAAAAAAATTCAAAAGATGGGAGAAAAAGGGGAGAAAGAAAAACGCGTCTTAGACGGCTTTTTGACAACTGTGAGATTCTCGGTTGTGATTACTTTGCTGTGGAATCGAGATCGGCATATGTGGATCAGATGTATCGTATTGCAGCATTTCATCGAGCTGTTCTTTATTCTTATTCCATCATTAGGAGCTCAGGTGTATGCGGTTAGCAAGAGATGTGTTGTTTGTTTGTTTTTCCTGAGAATCGAAAGATCGTAAGTGATTGGCTATTATTTTTCTCAATTATTAAGGATGAATAGGGTATATTTACGTGTATTTTTCGAAAGGGTAAAATGGGGCTGCCCTTCGGTGGAGTTAATTTGGCTCTTCCTGACATATTTTCTTTTTTTTTTATTTTTTTGAAAAATACTTCTGTGAATTTTCATAACTATGTCCATATATTATGTCATTCAAATTTCGTGCAAAATAGAGACTTCTACGTCCTCCATCCAGACGGATCGATTTCAACTATTCCGCGACCGTTAAAAATGATTGTCTAGATGGAGCCGTACGAGTCTCTGTTTCACATGAAACTTGAATGACATAATATAGGGATATAGTAATAAAAATCTATGTTTTATTTTTCAAAAAAATAAAAAAATTGAAAAAATGGAGCAGAGAAGCCAAGTTAGCTCCCCCAAGAGGCAGTCCCATTTTCCCCTTTTCGAAATTATGTATAAGAGCTTGTCAGATGTTTAGACATGTTCAAACTAGCTCCGAACCCGATTGGGATTTCAAATAATCCTATCCGTGATCTAGACTCGGCCGGTCCAAGGACCATAATTCAAGAGTAGGGTCGATCCAAGTCCGAGCTGGTCAGGTCGAGCCATCTCAATGAACTAGTTTTCTCACTTATTGTGGGGATTTACCTACGGTATTACACTGCTTTTATGTATCACTTTTTATTTAAGGTAAATTACAAAAAAGAGGCTCAACTATATATCAATTTTCAATAAGGACCTCAATTTGCAAATATAATAAATAGGGACATGCACTTTCAACTTCATAATTTAACATCGATATATAAGGGTCTCAGAAGCTTATGGAGGCATGTAGTTGAGACCGGAAAAAAAAGATCAGACCCATCTTTATTCTATTAGTAAAATGATGCCATTGATTAGCAACATAGTTGAAGCTCGTTTTTTGTAATTTACCCTTTTTTTTAAATCATGCAGTCCACTTTTTCCGTTTAACTGCAAAAATATATATGCGTACGATGATATCTAGCTCACAATCTTTACATTCACAATCACCACCTGCCCTTCACTAACAGTTTCATTGCATTCACTACACATGACACCTTAGGTTAAGCAATTATAAATCACAAAGAAAATCTCCTCATTTTTTTTAATATTATTTGATTATTTTTCATTCCAACTTTCTCAATTTAATGGTTGATAAGACCAAACAAAGAGATTCTCCTTTCAAATAGATTAAACACTCTTTTCCGTCAACTTCTTTTTATCATATATTTCTCCTTAGCATGTTTCCTATTCTCTCCTTCCTTAGGCCATCATTCGTAAATTAGACGTCGTATGTACTTATTTATTAATTTATTTGAAATGGCTGTTACGAAAGATGTAATATTTTTTTATCACACTTCTATTTCCAACATACAACTAATGTCAGTTAGCATACTTAAAGTCTTAAACATTCATACATGCATGAAACAACCAGACAAATGCAAAGAAGAATGGAACACATGATATTGGTGTACATAGGTGTTAAATTGGGTCGATCCGACTCGAATCCGATCCATTTTGTTTGGACCGAGTTTGGACTTGTGCCTGGAATTTGAAAATAAAATGGGCCTAGGCCCGACCCATTAGCTCATATACTTAAATGGGCTTGGGTCGGTCCAACTCAAACCTAACCTGACACAGCCCGATGCCCAACCCTAATTGGCATCTCATCTCTCTTGCACCTTTCTATAATCGTCTATCCTTAGAGAGACATGCAACACTAGGTCAGAGTCAGTAGAGAATTCAAATGCGTGGTTCTTCAGGTCAGCCACAGTCCTAGCTTGACAGAGCAAGAAGCGCTACTATATATTTTCTATATTTCTAGACTAGAAAAGAGGATGTGCCCCCTCCCTGATTGATAGTAGGAACTCCGACGTCCTTCCCCCTAATGGGCCCTCAGTGTCCAAGGACCCTTGCAAGCTCCCCATATATAATCCTCTCTAATTAACAACATACAAATCAATATGTTTTATTTTGGTGTATGATTATATTCCCTTCTGAGAAAATCAACTATCATATCACTTCTATGTATATGGCCTAATTAACATGATTTCTTATTTTGTCACTATATCTTGTATACATTGATATTGGATTCAATATACTTTCCTTAAACATTGTCAATCATACTTACAATAATTAATATGCTTTCCTTTAAAACTATTAGCCCCACTATTTATCAAGTTTATGCCAACTTGATAATCCCAATACATTTCAATGGGTCTTTTAACCGATTCAAGGTTTAGGTTTTCAATGAGAGAAATGCTACATGCAATTTATTCTACCACCTATATATGTATAGATACATAATCTTATTTCTTGCTACTTGAGAAACGACTACTCCATCAAACATGAACAGATAATCAGATGTCGATTTTCTATCATCCACCACCGAAACCTACATCGGTGCATCTACTATCTCAAATGATTTGGTTCATACATCAATTTGAGAGGCGCGGTTCGACCTTTTAGATATCGTAAAATGCCCCTTTATAGATTCCTAATGTCCTGGTCAAAGTTTGGTAATTACTATCAGATTTACAGGATAATCCAAGTCAGTTCGAATGCCTATCATTGCATACATGAGACTTCCCACCTTTTGTACATATGGAACATCTAAATATTTTTACCACTTTCAAGGGTATTGACTCTTACCGAGACTCTTTCCCATTATAACTGGCGTAGGATCTAGATTGTTTCTACATTCCTTATCTCTTCAATACAGTATGCAAGTATTTTTCTTGATTAAGAATCAATGTCCTCTGATCTCTATCTCTTGTTATTTGGATTACTAAAATATATGGTGATCCTCTCATATTCTTCATCACAAATTCATTACTCAAATGTTATTGTATTCCTTTGGACATTTTTATATCGTTATTCATGAGTAGAATGTCACCTACATACAATGGCATAATTGTGATCTTGCACATACTCTTCATGACTTATATATAATTATCCAATTTAATTGTTATGAAATCAAGTTAGATATTTTTTATGAAATGTGAGTTTCAAGAAATATAATGGCTTTCTTAATTTATAAATCTTTTTTTTGTGACCTTCTACCTGAAAACTATTAAATTGCATGCATATATATATATCATCTCTTAATTCAGCATTAAGGAAGGTTTTCTTCACATCCATTTGAAATAATTCCAAATACATAAATGCGACTATAACCAATATCATCAATATCGATGCGAATTTAAAAATATGTTTCTTGGAAGTTTACTCCAACTTCGGGAGTATAGCCCTTGGCAAGTAATCTTTCTTTGTATTTAACAATAGTACCATCAACTCGATACTTTTTCTTATTATACAGTTACATCCTATAAATTTCCTACTCTATGGTAAATCACATAGTCTTATATACTATTTCACTCAATTGGGTCCAAGTCATCCCTCATGGCGATTTTCCCACTTAAAGCCATTGTTGAGTTAAAGGATATGTATAGTGTGTAGTGTAACATGGTTTTTCACATCCATATGAATAATGATCTTCTACCCATATGCTTCGTGTTCGAGACTTCTTGTTGTCGTTTTACTCGTGGTTTATAAACTTCCTTTAAAGGATCATCATTATGCATGGGTACTCTATGTACATATAGATAATTAATATCATCATATAATTATTGTCTTATCTCCAAGTCATCTTCATTGTACCGTATGACAATTAAAAGATCTAATTCCTCTATTTCATACTAACTCTCTTCTTTATTTTCAAAGAAGATTGCATCATAACTTATGATAAGATATTTATACTCATGGTAAAATGTGCATCATTTAGAGTGTTCCTTTTATTCAATAAATTTGCACTTTAATGTCATGAAGTCTAGCTTACTCTAAGTTGACTCGATACCTTGATATGTGCAACATATCCTCATTTCCAAAGATGGTCCAACTTGAATTTTCTGCCAATCTAAATTTCGTACGGCATTGAGCTTATAGCCGATTTGGTGGTAATTTTATTTTATATGTAATTAGAGATCAACAACTATTTCTCTTAAAAACTTCTTTAAGAAATCCGTGTGTAACAACATACACCTTACTGTATTTATTAATATTATATTACTTGTTTTAGCTACACTATTTTGGTGAGGTGTTTAAGACATGATAGTAGGCTTAAATGCCTACTTGAATACAGTAGACCCTCAAATTCCTTAGTGGCAGATTCTCTACCTTTACCCATCTCGAGAGTCTAAATTTGTTTTCCTAATCTTGTTTCCACTTCTGTCTTTACCCATCTCGAGAGTCTAAATTTGTTTTCCTAATCTTGTTTCCACTTCTGTCTTGTATCTCTTATATATATGCTCTTGACCATCAAATTAATCATGATTCTAGTCATTAAGTAACTTAAGTTTAGGTGAATTGATTCATTTATATATAGGGATCAAACAACATATTGTCATATGTGTAATGAACAACATTCGAAAGATACACGCCCAATTATGTAGAATAGATTGATAGTTGGGTAATATTTTATATTATCTCATACCAACATCCAAGTTAAAGTTAAGGCAGTATAATGTTAGGCTATTTATTAACATTAATATCTTTTCTAAACATTTCAAATTTCATTAGATGTATGAGCTCAAGTGCAATTTTCACGTTATTTTTCAACTCAGAAATATTAGCAATTGCACAACAACCACTAAAGCTATAACGTTGTGGGCTTAAGTCCTCGTCCGTTATCGAGGAAAATTGGCTCTGACAATTTGTTGAGTATGAGGTCAAATGGCTTCGTTGACAACCACCAAAAATGTTTAAAACCAAGTTATCAAGTAGTATCCCCACCACCTATAACCCACTCTAAAACTTTGTGAGTTTTAGATGTGGGACTGTGTTTGGGGTGTTACAATCTCCCTCATTTATACATGACCCATCACTTATTCTCAGTGACAATGGCGGCTGCATGCTTTCGGCTTAGGTCTCTTCGGGTATTCCTTTCCACTATCAAAGGGAACCCACTCTGATACCATTTATAACGTCCCGAGCTTAGGTCCCTCATCCATTATAGAGGAAAACTAACCCTGACAACTTGTTGGATACGTGGCCAATCCCAAATATAGTCTCACATCTAAAACTCACGAAGTTTCAGAATGGGTTATAAGTGATGGGGATTACTACTTGACAACTTGAGCTTAAGCATTTTGGATGGTTGTTAACAGGTTCAACTGAACCTGAATACAACTAGTTCTTAGGGCCAGTTTTCCTTGGTTAACAGACTAGGGACCTAAGTCTGGGATGCTACAAAATACCCCAACCCCCAAATATAATCCCACATCTAAAACTCACAAAGCGTGAGTGTAGGTTATAAGTGATGGGGATTACTACTTGACAACTTGAGCTTAAGCATTTTAGGTCGTTGTCAACGAGTCCATTCTCGTCTGAACCCAACAATAGGGACGGAGACAAGCGGGGGCGAGAGGGGGCCCGACCCCCAATCTCTCAATTAATTCTCTATATATACTATATTAATATAATAGAATATGATTTATATACGAAATAGTTAACTACGAAAAATAATAAGTTGTATATAATGACCCCCCATCTCCCATTTATAAGTTATATAGATATGGATATATCCGTATCTGATCCGCCATCGTATCAATATCATACAAATTCTGGCATCCGTACTCGCATATGTTTTCAAATGGATATGAATATCGATATCACATTCCTCTCAACAAAAATCTATATCTGAATCGATATATCCATATATATAAACATAGTTGTACATTTATTTATAAATTTATTTATAACTTTGTATAACATAATTGTATACCATCTTTTATCATATTTGGTATAATTGTTAAAATATAAGCACATGTAGTATATCTATATTATTTGTACATCCAATAACATGTATATTTAAGCTAATATATAGAGTATTTATAGTATTGTTCATATACGATTGGTATCCGCTTTATATTGATATCCATATTTTACGGATATGGTAACATACTTTTCAGCTATCAATCTATATATGCATCGCATTCGTATTTAAAAACAGATAAGGATAAGGGAACACATATATCCATATCTGTATCATATGACGACATCCCTAATCCCTCCCCTCTCCTAATAAAAAATCAATAATATGACATGAATGCAATAATCTAATTATCAACATTTGTATGTTTTACGTAACTACATGTTACACATACCCCGAACAACAAAGTAACTATATAGAGAACTTTTATAGTTTATCACCATAATGTCCCTTTTTAAATTATTAATGACATCTATTATTTCATTGTGAATGATCTTTTTATACTTGAAATTAAGGATAAATGTAATACTCATTGTTACATTAATACTGGTGATCCATATAGAAACGTTGAGCTACCGCAATTTTTGTAGCGACGATCAGTTCAAATTCTAAAAAATTGCGATGGATAGGCACTCTATATGATCTTTTACGAATGATATAGCAATAAATAAGATATTTATTTATATTCTATAACAAATACTATTCTTTATTGTACACTTAAAATGGACGAAATATGACAGATTTAAAAAACATCCATATAAACTCATTTTGTTGTAGTATTTCATTTATTAAAAAAATACAATTGACTATTAGCATTTACATATTGTACAATATATATTTTATATCTTTTTGAAAACTTTCATTTAAAAATAAATAAACTCAACAAAAAAGTGGAATTATTAAGATAATCATGTAGAGTATAAAGAGTAATATCATTTTACAAAGATACCAAAATGACGATATAAATGGTCAATTATGGAAAAGTGTATAAGCATTCCCATATCTATATCTACACAATTATAGATGTCGATGTTGATATCGACGAATATGAATAACGGATTATCATATCCTAAAAATTGTATATAAGATATAAAATCCACTTTAGTGTTTGCAATAATACAAGAAAAAAAACAAAGCTTTGACAAAAGATAAATTGAGTGAAAATTGTCGCTTATTTTATAATTAACCTCTTGAATTGATGTGTTAAGCATTTCACGAAAATTAGGTTTATTGTCCACGTCCTGTTAAGGAGTTCATAGTATTAGGAAATATGGTATATATGAATTGAATAACTTGTTACGATACAAAAAAAATCATGTATATATTTCATAAAAACTATATCAAACATATAAAAAATGTTAAACGATTTTAGTATTTGTAACTAATAATAAATCTACAACTATATATTAAAATAAATATACAAATACATGCACAAATATGTGTGGACATCAAAGTGTATTTGTATATGTATCTGATCTAAAACATATACATACACATTATTATATGAAATTGATACATACATCTATATATATATATATATATATATATATATATATATCATGTACGTTCCTACATTAGGAGCGATGTAATATTACTTATTTAAAAATTTTAATTTTGATGGTATAACTTAACATCATGTTAATGGCAGTGTATTTTGATTTGAAGAATTTTGTAAGGATCTTTTTGTCAATACAATATTTGTTGGGATATTTGTATGAAATCGTAAGTTTGTGAAATACACTTGCAAACACATTTTGATAATTACAATGACAAATAGTAACACATGTAAATTATATATATATATATATATATATATATATATATATATATCGTCTCAATAATTTGCGCCCCCCCCCCACCTCCAAGTAAAAATTCATGACTTCAACCCTGCCCAACAAGTTGTCAAGGTCAATTTTCCTCAATAACAAACTACGGACTTAAGCTTGTGACATTAGAAATAGTATCAGAGCGGGTTCTCTCTTATAGGAGGAAGGGCTAATACCCAAAGGGACGTAAGCAAGAGTGTGCAGCTGCCACTATCACTGGTAATACGTGATGCGCCATGTCGCAACGAGGACATTGTGAATATAAGTGGGGGAGGTTGTAACACTCCAACTCCCAAACATAATCCCACATCTAAAACTCATGAAATGTGATTGTGAGTTATAAGTGACGAGAATTAGTACTTGACCACCTGAACTTAAGCATTTTGGGTAGTTGTCAACAGGTCTATTCGTGCTTGAACCCAACAAGTTATCAAAATCAGTTTTCCTCAATAACGGACCGCGTACGTAACTCAGGATTTTACAATAGCAATGTCTGATAGTGTAAACAAAGTTTAACATTAAACGGCTCATACCATTTTGCAACGAAATAAGTATAATTGCCTTAAAAAACGAGATTTAAAATAATTATCCGAATTTAGATTTTTGTAGGCAACGGAATAAGTGTATTTGCCTTCTACAAAATATGAGATTTAATATAATTACCCGAATATAGATTAATATCCGATTCGTTTAGATTTGCCAATACGATCGAATATCTAGAAATTCAAAATGATACCTCATTATCTACGCAATAATTTAAAGATGACATTGAAATGGAATGATAAAACCATCCGTAGTAATTAAAGCATATTTTGTTCATTATACTATAAATAAATAATCATGATTAAATATGTTCCTCGCAGCAACCTAGCTAATCACTTCGAGAATAATTCTTTATTTACTGTTGTGGCGAATTGCTTCAAGAGTAATTCTCTTGAGATCTACTGCTTTAAATCTATCTGCTAAGGAGAACTATAGGATGATGTTGCGAATCGCGGAAGCGAACACGCACAAACACGATCAAACAAGCAAGAACGCAAACACACGGATTTACAAGGTTCACCCGTAACTGGGCTACGTCCTTGAGCGGCGGCGATCGGTTTCACTATGTGGAGAAAAGAATGAATACAAAGGATACATTTAAAACCCTAACCCTAAGGAGAAAAGAATGAATACAGACGGATCCCTAAAAATAGAAGGATCCAAATATCCGAATACAAATAGAACCGCTCCATAAAATTTTCGCCCCCGTCTTGTTGGGGTATGGTATGGCAAGGGGATGCATATGCAGTTCTTCAACCTGGGTCAGATGATTAGGATTCAAGGCATATCAACAGATGGAAAAAAGAAAATTTCCCCATGTGAGATCTCAGGCAATTTATGGATTTGTTTATATGCCATTGATGTTTATTAGATGTGTCCTATATATCTCAGCATCTTGGGGAATCGCTTTGAAAATAATATGCATCTAAAAAACCAGATGACCAGAATGTTCTGATACATAAGAAAAGTTCAGATGAGGAAAAATCATTAAACACTATTTCTGAGTGAAATAATACATTCCTTTTATACCAAAAAGAGAGTAAAACTTGCAGAATCAAAAATTTTCCTACTTGGAATCGGTGTCGGAATCTGAATATAGCTCCATAGGCCTGTTTCTGTTTAAGTTAGCTTCCAGTGGAGGTAGCCCATCATCTTCTTCTGGATCTGATTGAACATCCAACTTAACCATGTGCATTTGTGGGTGGTTGTTGGTATCATCCGATTCTGTAGCTCTGAAAATTTCAGGCCTGCATCAGAAGCTGGGGATCGTTAGGAAACGTAAAAGAATCGGTCGAAGAAGATTACCACAAAGACACTCTGCATTCAAGGATCGTAAGTTCATCCCTCAACCAGATGAGTGTAGGTGAATAATACAAAAACGTATCTAAAAATGAATGACGGATAGAAAATTCTACTACGCAGGCTTGGAATGATTTGGTGTGTTGGGTTTCTCCTGTGAAGGTGAATTTCTTTTACATAGGTTTATTGGTAATTTTGTACAACCATGTACCCTAGCACTGTGGTTTTAAGATGTCTACGAGGGCTGCTGCTGATTGTATTCTCCATATTATTTTCGGAAAAGAAGGGATGGGCTTGTGTGAGCGACGAGTAGGAAACTTGTCAAAGCACTATATATCAGTGTGTCTTTATGTTTGTGTACATTTTCCCTTCAATGTTTCTGCTTGCGTTTGTTAATTAGGTCCGTTCCATGCGTAATGAACCTACATAATGGCCAAAAATTATTTTTTTAAAAAACCAGCAAGTCTATGTAATTGACTTTGCATTTAAGTTGTACTCTTGATTCTGTGAGAATATATAAGAGGGGATAAAGTGAGATGATGTCCGCCTAAAAATAGTCAAGAAAATAGGCAGTGGATATAGATAAATTCAAGGAATCAAAATGACAACCGTGACCGGTCTATGGTGGAAGCATGTCGAGGTTTTTGTATGATTGACACTTCTGGCAAAGACTAAAGCTATGATGTAATTTTCTGTGCAAGTCCTAAAGATGCATCCATGCATTGGATATATAGGTAATCATCAATAGTTTGCAATTGTAACATCAAAATAAGATCTCGCATGAAATTGGCATTCTTTCCATATTTCACATCCGAGATTTGCAGTATCTGATAGCTTAGGAGACAATCGAACGACTCGCACCAATACATTGGTGGTAACATATTATAAGCTATAGGCTACTACTTCAAGCTTACATGCTGCAATTGTATGGCCGACTTTTATTTTTATTTTTGTCACAACTTCTGGGGTACCTACATGAGCACTCTTGGCAGAGGAAATTGGTACCAATTCTTTTTTTGTCTGAATTTCTATTTATTTTCTGAAAGTAGATTTTACCGGTTTGACCGGGTTATACACATGTAAATTTGGAGACAATGGAAAAAGATAGATGGTGCCAAGAACATCTGCTGACGGGCCTTCCGAAGGGAGGGACTCAAGGCGCTGGCGTGATGGGATCTTGGAGGGACTCATGGTGCTGGTGTGATGGGATCTTTACTGTCTGTTAAAAAGGCATATGAGGTGATCTCTGGTCATGGTGTGGTGGGCGAAGAGGAGACAGAGGGACTGTGCCATGATTTGGGGTTGGAAAATACCCATGAGGATAAGGTCTTCGTGTGGTTAATGGAATAGACTGAATTGTGACGGCAGATAGAAGAGTGGGGATCTTTCAAGGTTGCGACGAAGCTTGCAGGCGACAAGGTGAAGCAGTCGAGGACTTAGTGCATTTGTTCTTTAGATGTTCAAGGGAGGTCTGGGCAGCTACAATTATCCCTGGCATCCAGTGGGATGGGGTCGCTTCTTTTTAGGATTCTTTTGGTGGCGATTGGCTAGGCTCCATTGAAGGCAGGACCAGGGTGTGTGCACATGTATAGGCCATGTGGTTGGTTAGAAACAATTTTATTTTCAAAAGAGAGAGGTTATACTGTGAGGATGTAATTGAGCATGCCAAAGCCCTTCTAGCGAATTGGCTCCTATACCATGTGTTTATAGTGATTAATTAATTCTTTGGATGGGACTTTACTGGAGGTGCATCCCACTTTTTCTCAAAAAAAAAAAGAACAGCGGCTGACAACTTTGTGCAGGAGGTCATGGAAGAAGAGCTCTTCGCAGCCCTCGTCTCTCAAGCAGGAGGGTTTTCCGCATCTAGATGGCTTCCTAGTTCTTTTCCACAATGTATTCTGGGACTCAGTCAGGGAGGATGTGCTGAGGTTGATTAAAAAATACTAGAGATAACACAGGTGTGAAGTTGATCAACCATGTTTATCTCTTCTTACTGCCCAAGAAAGCCATTGCAAATCGGGTCTATAAACTCAGGCCAATTGCAATCTATAATTTGTTCTAATTAATCATTTGCCAAATTTTAGGCGAACCAACTGCAGCAGTGGTTGGTGAAGTTATTGCATCGGTGCATAGTTCCTTTATCAGGGAATATTTCACCCTGAATAGTTTCATGGTGGCATCAGAGATGATTACCTCATGGTAGAGAAGATGGGCACAAGGTTCTGTGAAAAGTCGATTTCCGTAAGGCATGTGACACATTGAGATGGCCTTTTGCCATGTTGGCTCTCGATAAGGGGTGTCGAATCCAACTACAATGTGGTACCAGAAAGGAATTTGTTTATATATCTTCTGTTTGTAATTGTTGGCCATGCTTTGGCTTTTGAGGTTATGGGCTTCTAAGTATTTATGCCACTGGGAGGCTGAGTTTTTGTTTCCGAGAAAGAAAGTCAGCGCGCACCCATATTGTTGCACACCCAAGGAGCCTGATGAGTATACAGGAGATTTTGATGATGCCATGATTTTCCCTTGCCTGTGGACACCATTTTCTTCATTAAGGATGACTGAGATCAAGTTTTCGTAGTTTTTTTTTGAAAGTCTGCTGGTCAGGGGGCAGTGCTCGGTGGCACCCTCCCCATCAAAATTTTATTGCTAAAAAACGAAAAGAAGGAAAGAACAGAGTTAAAAAGCAAATTAACCCATCCTTACAAAAAGCCAGCAAACCCACCCCAACAAAGCAAAGGTGCTACAACATCCAGTCCTCGACCAGCCTTTTCGCAAGGAATGCCACGTTCTCCTCATAAAATCTTTGCCCAGAGAATAGAAGGTCGTTTCTGCCACGCCAAATCGCCCAAAGATAAGCCATCGGGAGAAGGCGATCCGATCTCTGTCTGTCATTGTTCAGGTGAATCGAGTTCCAAAAGGATTGGAAGTCATCATAGCGGCACCAAGGAGTCTCCGAGTTCAACCAGATCTGAGATACCACAGGACAAGCAAAGAAAAGGTGATCAATTGTCTCGATAGCATTGTCACAGATCAAACATCTGTCTGTAATTATTCCCAGAAGCTTGACGCACCGGTCGCGAGTCATGAGCCGCTTGCGCCGTAGGAGCCACAAGAAAATCCCCACAAGCTTTCGTAGTTAGATCTATCTTGGACATTTTTGGTGAGGTGTCCAGCCTAAAGCAACTACGAAAGATTGGCATTCGTACCTTTTCACATAAATGATAGCATGACTTTGAGTTGAAGGCAGTGCTCTCAGCCCGTTGTATGTGTATATCAATTAGTTGGCCCTACCATTACCTACAGTGGGACACTAGAATCTCTACATTGGGGACTGATTTAGAGAGGATGGAGTAGTGATTGACCTAGTGGTCTTTCACGGTATTCTCTAGCGAAATGAGACTGGTTCTTTTAAGATTGATGTTGTCTACATAATTTTTTTGAAAGGAAAAATGGCGAGACATCATATAGATGCCGTAGAAACTAGGCATGTTCCATCCCATTCTCTCCATACATTCTATCCCCCGAATATAACACCAATTTTGTGCCAACCATAATGCCTAGAGAATAGCAGCACTCAAAACCAAGTCAAGTCCGGAACTAGATCAAATCCGATCAATAAATTCACATAGGATCTACATACACGTCGTCACCACCAATGGTATTCCCACCAAATCCTAGGCATCTCTAGAAACCTTGCCGTCAAATAACAAATGATTAACATTCTCCATCGCAACCAAGCACAGCTAGTACTTCCAATTGTGCCGGACAAGAAGCGTGCCCTTCTCAACAACCAAGCGAAAATCTGGACCTGAACACATCTCCGAATCTGTGTATTTATTGACATACAAGACCTTGTATGACTTCCTAACCATGTATGACTTCCTAACCATGAAATGGCCATCAGAGACAATAGTGGCATACAAGACCTTGTATGACTTCCTAACCATGAAATGACCATCAGCCCAGCTCCACTGATCATGATCAAACAAGGCTCGCTAACTTCCGCCAATGTCTCCAAGAGCAATATGAGTTCGTCAGTGCACCGATCTGATAACTTTGTACGAAATTGAGGGGACCATTCACCCTCCCAACACTCATCAACCAAGCTTATCAACTGTCAAGGTCAACAACCGTGGGTACCGCTCCCCAAGAATCCATACCCAGTGCAGTCATTCCTCAAGAATAAAAAGCCATTGCCATCACCCACAATCAACTTCACGAAAGGGGAAATCAGAGGCAAGCGAGCAAAACTCCACACCAGGAGTCTGAAGGCACATGTACTGAAGACGTCATCTACACCGAGAGGCCAGATATGACACCATATACACGTGTGTTCCTATAATATAAGATTCGAACCATCACCCCAGATGTGGATCACCTACTAGGTTACCAATGCCTTGTTCATCTCCTCCAGGCTTAGGACCCCAAGTCCCCCATCTTCCTTTGTAAACAAAGAGTCTTCCATCCTACCAAAGGCATTCTCCGATTATCCCCTAATGATGCCCAAAAGAACCTACGCGTGAATGCCCCAAACCTCACCCCAAACACCTACAGGCGGGAGCCACGTCAACGGAGAGAAGACCAAAATAGCCAATAACACCGCATTTCAAATATACAAAATGGCCGCTATAATAGGTGACACCCTGGTAATATCCGCTCCAACTTCCCCACTACTAGTAACCAGTCACTCTACCTCAGTCCGCCCCAACCAAGGGTAAACCCAAGTGAGTGGCCAAGCCCGTACCCCATTGCATACTAAAAGAGACTATGCAAGCAGTCACCTCGTCCTTGCCCATCCCAAGAGAAATAAGCACCGACTAGCCATGATTGATTCAATTCAGAGACCATCCCAGTCAATTTAAGAACCATAACACCCCCCTCCACCGATTCAACAACTCCCTGTGGAAAATCATCCACTGCCTTGGTGACCATTCGAGAAAGTGTGTTAGTAGTAAGGAGAAAAAGCAGACACCCTTGTGGAACGCCTTTCTGCACTTTACCTGCCATTCACAAGCACTGCATAGGAGAATGTCATCACACATCTCTTTAGACAACTAATCCAGTCATCAAGTTAACCCCTGCGATGTCCATAGGAATATCCAGTCAACACAATCATATTCCTTGGAGAAATCCATCTTCCACAAAAAGCCCTTCTTCTTCTTCTGTTGCTTCTAGTCAACCACAACTCATAAGCCATCACAATTCCATCCATCATGAATCTTCTTGGAATGCCATCTGCATGGGCGGAATAATAGAAACCAGAATCTCCTGAAGTCTGCTAGCCAATAATTCTACCATGATTAAATAGACGATGTTTGAGAGATAAATAGACCACAGGTCTTCCACTATGCACACCGCGTCCTCCTTCAGCAAAAAGAAATAGAAGCGGCAAATTGAATCGATTAAAACCACAACTCTCCCCACACAACTCCTCGGTAACCACCAAAACCTCCTCAACCAGCTTCCAGAGCTCTCTGAAGAAGAAAATCGAGAATGCAACTAGATCTGAGAAACCATCACTATTCAGATCAAAATAACCTTGCGAACCACTGACAAGGAAAAGGGCCTCATGAGCTCCACTCTACAACTCGGTCAATCGTGTTAAGCAAGGTTTTAAATTTCAGTATCAGATACGGTATTGTCACCATGTCGAAAGTTGAAATTTCGGTAAATGTCGGTCATATTTCGTCAAAAACGAGCAACATTTGTGAATGAAGGCCCCCATATCAGCATTTCGTTCGAGATTTTGATCCCATGTCAAAACTAAAAATTCGACGAAATTTCACCGATATATCGCGAAATCTGAAACCAAGGTGTTAAAGTTCCTGCCCTCCCATCCAACACTACCCTCAGCGATGCTACGAATAATCTCACATAAGTGATGTATCACCGCAGCTCCACTGTCCCTATCACCACCCTCAACAATCACCCCATCCACCTCAATAGGATGCACAAGGTTACGCCTCCTCCCATTGATTGCGGAATGAAAGTATCGAGCGTTGGTTTCCCCCTGTGTTAATCGATTATGCCTCTGCCGCTACCCAGCTCAACGTCCTTATCTTCCTCTAACACATAGTTGCGTATATCTCACCACCTTTTCTTCAATTAACATATCCCGAGTTTAGAATGAGGGATGTCCCTCAACCACCCTTTGTTTCCTAAGAGGGATGGAGTACCAACCCACTAACTTAGGACCACCCCTCCAACAACCACCACCCCATCACAATAAATCTTCCCAACAACCACCCCTCCATCAAAATACCTTTTATACCACATGGCTACCCTCAGGGCCAACTACTATCCCACTAGAGGGATAGCCCCCATTCCAACTGGTTCCAACCGAAGAACCTCAGCTTGTGCCTCCTCCCTCCTTAGCCCCATTCTCACATGTATCTCCCTCTCGAATTCAAGCAACATGTTGTACGGATCCTGCCCTTCTCGTCCATCACTCTAAAAGTTGAACCATTCATCTCCTGACTCTGCCAACATAGCATAACCCACTCCTGAAACAACAATCACGAATGCTCAAATCAGAGCATGTTACCCTATCGACACTCCTCCCCTAACGCTCGACAAATAGGCAAGTGATCCGAGTGAGAACTAGGTGACGAATTCACCATCGAAAAACCCTCCAACTTTGTAGAACCAAGAAATTGGTCCAAACAAGAATCTAGTATAGAACTCCACCACGTACACCTGGAGTTGGCAACAACAAGAACCTCGAACATCATGTCTCCAACATAATCAACAAAATAGTGGTGAAGGTGAAACAAGAAAAATTCCTCTCCTTTCACATGGATGATCCCCAACTCAGCCATGGTCGGTCCCAAGCCCGGGTAAATGAGGAGGGTTGCGTGTTAGGTAGCCGACAGCCAGCGCAGGAGAGATAAATTCGTAAATAGTGTTCTTAAAGTTCTTCTAAGAACACTATTTATGAATTTATCTCGAAACCGTTCGGATATTTTAAACATGAATTTAAGCAAACATACAGATTTCGTTGGGGTGTTCCCTACTTGCGACACGTTGCATCGCCCGAATGCAATGAAAAATTGGCAAGGGCCACTACATCGCAGCCTGGATGTAGTTCAAAATTTTCAAGGGTTCTCGCATGAGGAACGCATATGGGTAAATAAGCTAGTTCCGCTGCATCACCGCCCGGATGCAGTCCAAAATTTGCAAGGGTTCTCGCATAATGGGCGCATGCGAGTAAAGAAGTTAGTCCAAAAGAGATTGCAAAGGAAGTTACGGATTGGTAGTTGGAATATCGGTACTTTAACTGGAAAATTGATGGAGATAGTGGATACAATGGAAAGAAGGAAGATTCATATATTATGTCTTCAAGAGACTAAATGAGTTGGAGAGAAAGCAAGGGAGATCGAGAAGACAGGCTTTAAATTTTGGTATTCAGGTAAAGATAAGGGCAGAAACGGTGTTGGAGTGTTTGTTCATAAAGATTTGAAGGATTGTGTGGTTGAGGTGCAAAGATTTGGGGATCGGATTATTTTGCTAAAGTTGGTGCTTGAAGAAGAAATTCTGAATATCATCTCAGTTTATGCACCGCAAATTGGTTTAGATGAAAGGACTAAACAAGCTTTTTGGGAGGATCTGGATAAGATTTTACAAGAAATCCCACAAAGAGAGATGGTTTGCATAGGTGGAGATCTTAATGGACATGTGGGAAAAGATGTTTCAGGGTATGCAAGTGTGCATGGAGGACATGGTTTTGGGGATAGAAACGAAGAGGGAAAAGTCATTCTGGATTTTGTAATTGCATATGATCTTTTCATAGCAAACAATCTTTTCAAGAAGAGGGAGGGGCATTTAATTACTTATAAGAGTGGCTCAACTAGAACACAGATAGATTACTTTGCGTTGAGGAGAAGAGATCGGTTGTGTTGCAAAGATTGCAAAGTAATCCCTGGAGAGAGTTTGACAACCCAACATCGCTTGTTAGTCTTGGATTTACAAATAAAAGGGCTGGTAAAGAAAAGGAAGGTTCCTAAGATCACCAGAACTAGGTGGTGGAATCTTCCGCTGAAGCAATCAAGCTTCAAGGAGAAGGTTTTAGAAGACTTATCTTGGAATTGTAGCGGTAGTGCAAACGAGATGTGGGAGGCAGTAGCATCTTGTATCCGAAAGGTAGCCAAAGAGATGCTAGGCGAGTCAAAAAGAGGAGCTCCGGGTCAAAAGGAGGCTTGGTGGTGGAGTGAAGGGGTGCAAGAGAAGCTAAAAATTAAAAGAGCCTGCTTTAAAGCTATGTCTAAGGATAGAACAGAGGAAACTATCACAGACTATAAAATAGCGAATAAGGAAGCAAAGAAGGCTGTAAGCGAAGCTAAGCCAAAAGCTTACGTGGTTTTTTTTATAAAAATCTCAACTCTAAGGAGGGCCAGAAGGATATATTCAGGTTGGCCAAAGCAAGAGAAAGAAAGACCAAAGACCTTTCTCAAGTGAGATGCATTAAGGACGAGGAAGGTCACGTGCTTGTTACTCAGAAGGATATAGAGACTAGATGGGAGCAGTACTTCCATAAACTTTTCACTGGAGAAGGAAATAGAGAGATCACTTTGGGTGATCTAGCTAGTAGTGAAAGTTACTTGAATCGTGCATGCTATAGACGAATACAAAGAAAAGAAGTAGAGGAGGCTTTGAAGGTTATGAGACCTGGGAAAGGTGTTGGACCGGATGACATCCCTGTAGAAGTATGGAAAGTTTTAGGTGAGCGTGGTTTGACTTGGCTTACGAATATATTCAATGTTATTTGGTGAAGCAAGAAAATGCATGAAGATTGGAGGAGTATCGTGGTGCCTCTTTATAAGAACAAAGGAGACATTCAAAATTGTTCAAATTACAGAGGTATCAAGCTGATGAGTCACACTATGAAAATTTGGGAACGTGTGATCGAAAGAAGGTTGAGGCAAGTTTCCCAAGTAAAAGAAAACCAATTCGGATTCATGCCAGGTCGCTCAACTATTGAAGCCACCCATTTGCTGGGGAGAACAATGGAGATTTATAGAGCTAAAAGGAAGAATCTCCATATGATCTTTATTGATTTGGAGAAGGCTTATGATTCCGTCCCACGAGAGATACTGTGGAGAGTTTTGGAGAAGAGACAAGTACATGTCCTATACACTAATCTCATAAAGGATATGTATGATAGGGCTTTATCTTGTGTAAGGACCCCGACGGGGAAGACTGACTATTTTGATATCGACATTGGTTTACATCAAGGTTCAGCTTTGAGTCCATTTCTTTTTACTTTGATTATGGACGAGTTGACAAGTCACATTCAGGATGAGTTACCTTGGTGTATGTTATTTGCTGATGATATTGTGTTGATTAACGAGACTATGGATGGAGTAAATGAGAAGCTTGAGGTTTGGAGACATGCATTGAAGACTAAAGGTTTTCGTATAAGTAGGGCTAAGACGGAATATATGGAATGCACCTTTGATGGAAGCAATGGTGAAGGAATCGAGGTAAAGATTGGTGATGATAACATTCAGAAGAGAGGTTCTTTTAGATATTGCAACATGATGGGGAAATTGATAGAGATGTTACTAATAGAATAAATGCAGGCTGGCTAAAGTGGAGAGGAGCCTCCGTTGTTCTCTGTGATAAGAAAATTCCTTTAAAGATTAAAGAAAAGTTTTACAAAGCAGCTGTGAGATCTGTTATGCTTTATGGTTCTGAATGTTGGCATGTGAACCATAGACATGTGCAGAGAATGGTTGTAGCAGAAATGAAAATGCTAAGATGGATGTGTGGACATACACGTAAAGATCGGATTCGGAATGATGCAATCAGAAAAAAAGTTGGTGTAGCTCCGATCGAGGATAAGATGCGAGAAAACCGCTTAAGATGGTTTGGTCATTTGCAAAAAAGGTCAACTGATGCACCGGTTAGGAGATGCGAGTGTTGGGATGTTGAGCCGGCTAAGAGAGGGCGAGGACGGCCCAAGAAGTGTTGGAAAGAGACTATATGAAGGGATCTTAGTTTTTTGGATATAAGTCCGAGATTGACCCAAGATAGATCTGAATGGAGGCGAAGAATCCATGTAGCCGACCCTACTTAATTGTGGGAAAAGGCTTTGTTGTTGTTGTGTTTCACATGGATGATCCCCAACAAACAACTCAACATTGAAGTTACCCTCCCTAATCCAAGTCAGATCTAAAAAATACAACCACACTAGTTGCAAGTCGTCCCACGTACATGTGGAAGTAGGGGTCTTAGATGGATTATACACAACAGGGTTTAGGGACCGCATCCATCATATCACAACCATAGAAGGACAGAAAGGACTTGAGTAGCACACATCGAGTCGATTAGCTCAAGTACATCCAGTGTTGCAGAAGACGGTATTCCTTTTAATGTAGGAAACTTTCGGCAGCTGATCGACAAGCCCCTGAGCATCACCAAGTTGTGTCTATCCTTCTCCAAAACCCTACCATGAAACCTCGATCTCCGCGAAACAATCACTCGACCAACCCACCACGGTTCCATTCAAGAGCTCCTTCGAGGTCTTCGCAGACAAACCTCACGCACAACACCCAACCCAAGCATCATCATATCTACTGCAAAGCCCAAGCATGGGTCACCCATTGCCTCTACAATGACATCAACCGAATTATTGCCAACCAACACTCCTCCCACATCTCCATCTTAGAAGAGCAAACCTCCCAACTGAGGGTCAAGATTACGAGGAGTAAGGGTCATGACTCATCATGCAACACAACTATGAGGAAGAAAGGCTCGATTGAGGAGAGGAGGATGTTACTCCATTACAGCATTTCAAGAGACGGACTATGCCTTTGAGGAGGAGGAGAAGAAGGCACATCATGCAACAGAAGAACAAACCCTTCAATTGAGAAAGACTATGCCTTTGAGGAGAGCAGGTTCTTACTCCATTGCAACAGCAACAGAAGCCTCATCATTTGGAGGTAGTCATACAGCAGCAACAGTTTTCAGAGCAGCAAAAAAATACTTCGAATCAACAGCTGATGGGAATGGTTAATCCTCAACAGCAGGCATTGGTAGCTGTTTTTTTTCTCAGCCTCCTACGGAGCAAATGGACTCCTCTGTACAGCAGCTCAATATGGTAAATGTGCAACCCTTTATAGTTGTACTTGTGCAACATTGCAGCAGACACAGAAGTTTGATAAACATTGTGATGTTCAGCACCATAATCAGGAATTGCAGCGGAAGTTGGGACCTATGGAAGAGCTTCTGGAAGCAGAGTTGTTGAGGATAAAAATGAAAGGAATCTCTTGGGAAAATTTGAATGCAGAAGTTATTGTTGATGAATCAATATACAAAATGGCATGTGAACTTATTGAAGATTTTACAGATAATGTTATGGGTGGAAATGAACAGAAGTCTGGTGAAAAAGACAGAATAAACAAAAGAAGCCAAAAAGAATAAGAGAATGGATAGGTGGATTTACTCTTCTTAAGAAGAACGAGGAGGTGGAGAACGAATTTGAAGTGACGGATCATTATCCCTCCTCAGATGCAGAGGTTACAAAATTCCGCAAAAAACAAATTGATGACTCGTTGACAAAAGGTTTCAAGAAAGAAATAAAAGTCCCAAGACTTTTGGGTTGAGGATGATTGGGTTGTGAGGTGGTGGAGCTCAGTGATAGCATTAGATGATAAAGAGAAGTTGGTGATTCTTTGCATTGGATGGACAAAAAAGGAGATGAATGACTTCAAGAAGAGACTTGCAAGAAGAGATCCAAATCATGTTCTTGACACGTACGAATTTGGACATCAAGGCGTATTTTGAGGCAAATATAAGAGGTGGTATGAAAACTCCCTCAACCGCTTGCCAACACAAGAACTGCTTCAATTTTATGAAGTAAGCTTCCATGGATTAAACTTTCATATTTCAAGACCATGTTGGCCATAACTTACGCAAAGTTTTTCCTGATTCAAGGCCACTTATAGTCATAGTTTCTTTTTTCAAGGTCATTAGCCACATCTTGATGCAAGGCTATAATCCTATCTCCATGCACTTAACGTAAACATCTTTTGATTAATGAAAGCCATTAACCCGAGCTGCACAATATATGGCTTATTAGTAAAAAATAAAAGGGGAAAACACTCCGAAGGTGTCCGTCCCAAACCCAAAAAAACAAATCAATTTATTCACGTAAGCCTATATATTGCATGAAATGGTTATTCCCATGTAAAATATAAATGCCAGCCAACACAAAAATAACAACAGTGCATGCTAACAAGATGAAAAATATCATTGTTGCAGAAGTGGGCATTCGGTATTCAGTCGGATGGGTCGTTGAATATAATCGGGTATTCATGCGACTATTCGGAATTATTCGATTTTGTATTTTTTAATTATTTCTGGTATAAAAATAATTTTAACACATATTCTTATATATCTTTTTTTAAGCCAATATTCTTATATATCTATACATATATTATCATCAATCAACAAGAATCCAACATAAAAGCTTCCATTAACAACATACATATACAGAGCTTTGACATTTTTGGTAATATCATGACAAATGGTACTCTTGAGAATTTTAAAAATAAAAAAGTTCCAGCATTTAACCAGTCGCCAGTCAGCCAAATAATCAGCCCGACTATTCGGTTAGGCCGACTATTGGCCGACTAGAGGTTATTCAGTCGGGAACCCCCCGCACCTCATAGGCGGACCGAATAGTCGACCTAGTCAGCCGACTATTGCAACACGGGAAAATATAGTAGACAAATGTTACATATGATCGTGATAAATAATCTGATTAGCCTAAAAACACTATAAGTCTAAACTAAAAATGATACCTACTTACATCAGTGAAATAGAGCTACCAATCTAGCCCATGCAACAAAGCATGTGGCATTACAATGACTCCCTAGTCTCAAAACAATTCTTAGCAAAGGTGGCTTCGATAAACCATAAGCTGGGCAAGTGATGGTGATTCCCACAACACGATCATCAATGAAGGCACCTCCGAAGTTAGGATCAATTATCACAAACGAAGGCAACCTCCAGTAAAAATGTGATGGAGAAGAGGACTCATGATGGGTTTAGGGTTTCATGTAAGCATGGTTTTGGGTAGGAGGAGAATAATAACATATACTACTGCTACAATCATGGATGCAAAAAATGGCTTAAACGGCCGTTTAAACGCATGCGGCCTCCGGCCGAACCGAGTAACCCAAAACGGCTCATATGCGGTCGGGCCGTTTAAGCGGCGTTAAACGGTCGGTTAGTTGGCTGTTTAAAGCATTTACGAAAAAATAAAAAAAAGGACATCCGGTCCTAACCTAATCCTGAAACCCCCACGCCATCCCCCATTCTCAAACCCGTGACGCAAAACCTAACCTCCCCATTCCCAAACCTCTCGCCGCCAGCCTTCGCCTCCATAGCCCTCACGCCAACCCTCCGCCTCCATAGCCTCTCGCACAGCCCTCCGCCGCCTCTTGCTGCCAGCACGCACGACCTTGGAGCCCCGCCGCCTCTTCGGAGCAGCGCGCGGACAACCACGCCGCCTCTTCAGAGCAGCACGCCGACATCTCTTGCCGCACGCACAACACCTTAGAGCCCCGGCGCGCGTCCCGCACAGACAGCCCTTTGAAGCCCCTTGCGCGCATCGCGCACAGACAACCCTGTTTTGAACTCCCCGCTGCCTTGGAGCCCCTTGCGCGCATTGCGCACAGAGAGCTATATTTGTTGTTGCCTGTTGTTGGAGCCCCCCGTTTGCCGCTGTCAGGTTAATATAACATTACTACTCATTTTTTTATATCTATGTCAGCTTGTATAATATGTTAACATCAATTGCTTTGGATATAACTGCATGTTATTAGTGATTTCTTATAATATGTTAAGATCAATTGCTTTGTATATCTATGTCTTCATTATTATAATGTTATTCATACTGATATATAATATATAACATTGGTGAATAAGTGTAGTCCCTGAGTAATAGATGGACACTCAGTCTTCTGATCCTGTCACAAGTAGTGGAATGAGGACGGATGCTATGCGTTTTATTCCACAAGGATCTACAGATCCAGGATGGAAGTTTGGTTATATGCTTACAAAGGATGATCAAAATACCGTTGTTTGTAAACTTTGCAGCAAAACCATCAAAGGTGGAATGTATAGACTCAAGCAACATTTGGCTCATATTCGTGGACAAGTCTCTTCTTGTCCCAAGGTTGATGAAGAGATCAAGAAAGAAATGAAGGATTATTTGGGTAGAATATTAAAGAGAAAAGCTAAAAAGATGAAGGAAATCGATGATCTGAGGAATGATGTCGATATCATGGGAGGTGATGTACCAACAATGGGCTCGACAAAAGAGCCCCGCATGCTTGAGTCAATGAATGAGACAGTTGCTCAACGACAAACGACAATCAAGGATGCATTTTGTAAGGATCAAAGGGAAAAGGCCATAGCATTTGTATGTCGCTGGGCTTACAAAGCAAACATTCCATTCAATGTATTTCAAATGAAAGATTGTCATAAAGCATTTGAAGCAATTGGGCAATATGGTCCAGGACTCAAACCTCCAACTCGTTATGAGATGTCCATTCCACAATTGAATAAGGCGGTTAAGGATGTCAATCATGCCTTAGCACCACATAGAGAAATGTGGATAAGTATGGGATGCTCTATCATGACTGATTCGTGGACTGGTATCCGTAGTAGAAGTAACATAAACTTGTGTGTGAATTGTTCACTAGGTACAAGTTTTTTGAGATCTGTAGACTCTTCTGATGAGCCACACACTGCTGAATACATTTTCAACTTGGTGGATGAATGCATCAAAGAGGTTGGAATTGAAAGTGTTGTCCAAGTTGTTACAGATAATGCATCTACAAATATGGTTGCAGGGAGGATGATGGAGGAAAAGTATCCAAAAAATTTTTGGAGCTCATGTGCTGCTCATTGTCTTGATTTGGTGTTAGAGGAGATGGGGAAAGAATCAAAGGTGAAAAATGCAATCTCCAAGGCAAGGACGCTTACGATCTTCGATTATAGCCACACGAAGACTTTAAGCATGATGCGTAAATTTACACACAAAAAAGACATCGTCAGACCTGGGCAAACTAGATTTGCTACCGCATTTCTTACATTGCAGAGTGTTCTTGAAAAGAAAGATAAGTTGAGGCTCATGTTCTCTTCAGATGAGTGGAGAGATTGTAGATGGTCGAAGACTAGGAAAGGAGAGGTGACGACATCCATTGTCTTGAGTCCCACATTTTGGAATCAAGTCACTCTAGCATTGAGGGTTTTTTCTCCATTGGTTCATCTTCTGCGCGTTGTTGATTCTGATGTGAAACCATCTATGGGATTTGTGTACGGAGGATTAGTGGATGTGAAGAAAGAAATAATTGATTCCTTCAATGGAAATGAGTTGTCCTATAAACATTTCATTGATGCCATCAATTTGAAGACAAAGGACGGCTTGATTCTCCCCTCCATCTTGCAGCGTACTATTTGAACCCCTACTTCTATTATAAAGATCATGTTGAGAATGATGTTGTTGTGAAAAAAGGTCTTCTTGATTGCATTGAGAAGTTGTACCCAGATTTAGATCAACAAGACATCATTACAAGAAAGGAGTTGGTGATTTACAAACATTGTCAAGGATCATTTGGGAAGACATTAGCAATAAAGCAAAGATCAGTAAATGATGACCATTTTGATCCAGGTGAATCCCTATCAAGTTTTCAATATGATTTTATAGTCCATATTGATGACATCTAATTAATGTTGAACATGAAACAACTCATTGGTGGTCGTTACATGGAGGTGAAACCCCTAATTTGCAAGCAATGGCGATGAGAATTCTGAGTTTGACCTCGTCATCATCTAGATGCGAGAGAAACTGGAGTGCTTTTGGAGCAGTAATAAATTTTATAGTTGTACATTAACATTCATTATAAAATGACTTTTTAGTGTATAACATATGTACGTGTGTTTATTTTAGGTTCATACACAGAATATAGCTAAATTGAATCCCAAGAGGGTGACCGATTTAGTATTTATTAGATTCAATTCATTGATTAAGGATAGCAGTGAAAGTAAGAGGAGGGATCCTCTTTTATCAAAGGACCACCAGTATGCATGGGCATGGATTTCAAATGTACCTTGTGAAGAAGATGAAGTATTTCCTGGCACATGATTTACATGGGGTTCAGTTGCCAAGGCATGCGGAGCTGAAAACATACTTGAACCAAGGAGAAGCGAACGTGCACATTTGAGAGCTTCAAGTTCATCTGGGCAAACTTTGCATGAGGAAGCTGATAATGAGGGAATATTTGAGGCTGAGGATGAGGGTGATGATGGAGATGAAGAGCCAATGTTGCTTGATGACGAGTCTGACGAAGAATGACATTGGTTTCATTATATTTTTGGATGAATGCAGGCCTTTTTGTGCTATCCATGACTCTTTTGGAACCATGCTATGAATTGTTGTTTGTAATTATTTATGTTATTTATTTTGACATTTGGCTATGGATTCTGCTACTTTATACTTTCTATTTTGACATATGGCTATGGATTTTGCTTGTTTATGCTGTCTATTTTAACATTTGGCTATGGATTTGATTCTACTTGTTTATGTTGTCTATTTTCACATTTGGCAATGGATTGGATTCTACTTGTTTATGCTGTCTATTTTCACATTTGGCTATGGATTCTACTTGTTTATGTTGTTTATTTTCACATTTGGCTATGGATTCTACTTGTTTATATTGTCTATTTTTACCTTTGGCTATGGATTCTACTTATTTATGCTATTTTTTTTAACATTTGGATGACAAAATCCCTGAAGTTGACAATATTTTGTCAATATTGTGAATATGTGATTACTATTTTTATAATTTATTTATACTTTTCTTATTAATTATATATATGTAATAATTTTTTATTAATTAAATATGCCAAACCGCATAACCCATTTAATTTCCGTTTAAACTCCCGCATACCGTTTAATCAGTAATCAGTGACCCTACCGATTGAATACCGCATACCGCTTTTCGCAACCTTGGCTAGAATTGTATCCAATTAACAACGGATTTATATATAATTAGACCTTTATGGCATGAAAATGATTATGCATACATGTATGCAACATATATGTTAGAAAACTTGAGTGCGGAAGTGTATCAGAAATAAAGGATAAAGAACAATGAAGAACACAGGCTTTTACGTGGAACTCTACTCTCTAAGGAGCAGGATGAAACCACGGAGAAGGCCTCAAAGGGCTATATGTGTCTATTGACTTTCTCATCTGTTACAGGAGGTCTGGGCTTCTTATATAGCCTCCACAGACCCTCTAAGTCTCACCACTTGGATGTGGTAAATGGATCCTGAAGTGATCCATTTACCCATCTATACAAATAAATGACGCATACTCTAACACTCCCCCTCAAGCTGGAGCATGCAATGCTCAACTTGGATAAACAGAAAGAAATCACTCAAACTCACAACACAAGACATTACAAACAATATCAACTCAACGCAAACAGAGACGAGCAACAGATTTGGAAGACTGGGATGGCGAGTGGGGTGCGTAGGGCGTGCGAAGTGCGAAGGGAGAGTCGGGGGCGTACGGCGGATGGGACTCGAAGATCAGCGTGGGTGCGACGTGTGGAAGAGACGCAAAGGCCTTTTGGTGCTCGGTGGGTTGCAGGGAAGCAAAGGGCGTGGAGACCAAAGTTGCGGGCTGCGGAGCCTCTTGTCGTCAGGGTGCGCCGTGGTTCCTCGCGGTCTCATGTAGCTATGGCGTCTGATGGCGTCGAAGGCGAGTGGACCAGGGTCTCCCACGCGAAGCCGGGTAAGCGTTGCTTCCGTTGTGCTTCTCGGGGTCATACTGCCTCCGAGTGCTCTGTTCCCCCTCGCTGCTTTCTCTGTGGCAAGCTTGGCCATCGGAGGACCTCCTGCTGGTCTTCTATGGTCGGTTCTGGTTCGCGGTATATAGCTCAGCCGGAGCGTGGACGTGCGCCTCGCCTGCATGGGGGTCGCGACTCTCGTTCTTTCGCCCAGGTGGTGGCGGCTGGTGGGAGTTCGCCTAACTCGCATAGGGGCGCTGGCGGTGCTGGCGGTGGCGGTGCTCAGGTTGAGGGTCTCTCTATCGATCCTCCTCCTTCTTCGGGAGCGGTTTTGCATGGTTTCAAGGCGGGCGGTGTTGCGGCGGAGTCTGCTGACGTGGTCTTCAATGTGGTTGCGGAACCTGTTCTGGTGGGAAGGGAGGCGACTTCGAAGATGGCGGCGCACTCGCAGTCGGGTATTCTGATGAAGGACTCCTCTGCTGGGGCCAGCACAAGCGTGGATTCTGTACCTGATGCATCACTGGTCAAGGGGGATCACGTGGGAGGGTCAGAAGGGGGGGTGGGCTTGCTGAGGCGGGTTTGTGGTCGGAGCAGGCGGGGTTGGGAGGTTCGTGCGCCCGTGCGGGACCGGCCTCCGCGCTCTCCTTTGTGGTTGGGGTTCTTCAGAATCGTGTTGATGGCTGGGAGAGTATTCGTTCTGCTACGTTGGCTTTCTTGGGCGAAGGCTTTGCGGGGGATTTCGTCAATATTGATGCGGTTCGCTGCTGTGTTAGAGGTCTCTCCCCGGCGCAACGGGAGAGACTCATTCGCTTCCAGGGAGTTGAAGGAGTTCAATGGCGTTGCTTGCGGGTGTCTGATGGTGGTGTTTTCTCGACGGAGGTCCGGGCTGCTGAAGTTAGGGGGGTGCCCTTCCTCTCGAGGACGGTTCATGCTCTCTCGAAGGCCTTCTCCAGGTGGGGGCAGGTTGTCCAAATCCTTGATGACGGTCTTGCTCCGGGTGCTGACTGGCGGTGCTGTCGTGTGCTGATTGAGGCTCCGTCTGCGTTCATTGCTGATTTGGAGGGGAAGATTCGCTGTGAGCAGCTATCTCTGGGTCGCTGGACCTTCACCCTGGAGCTTTCTCTTGTCCCATCGCCGGCGAGGCCGGCACCCCCCTTCTCCGGCGGCGGGGCGGCAGGGTCCTTCCGCGGCTTCTCCTGCAGTCCGGGAACCTATGGCGGGTGACGGTTCATCTTCTATTTGCCACGTGGCACTCTTTGGGTCTTTTTCCGATGTGTCGGCATGCTTGCCACTTTTATCACGTGGGCGCGAAGAGGCTCTTCGTCTTTCGCATTCGCAGGAGTCTCTGCATGATTTGATGGCGATTCATTTTCCCGAAATCCCTTCGTCTGCGGGTGCCGTTAATCTGGACATTGTTTCGCATCCTTCTGATTTATCCTTTATGTCGGCGGACTTATTGCAGGTGGTCCCCTCTCCGGACAGGACGTTTATCCCTTATGACCCTCTGGTCACTTCTATTTGGGCCCCCCTACAGGTTTCTTCGGAGCAGTCCCTTTCGGATCCTCTATCGGGCTCGGATCTCCTCCCAGGGACGGAGCAATTTTTGGGGCTCCGATGTTCTGTGCCCTCGTCCTATTAGGGCGGTGCCCTTCTCTGATCATATGGAAGGACCTCTATCTCCTCCTTCCCAGATGTCTCAGCCGCTTCTTGTTTTCTCGGGTGATGCTACCCCTTCGCCCGTTGTGGGGGACGCTGTGGTTCTCCATCAGGTCTCTGCGGGACAGCCCCCTCGTCCAGTTCGCATGGATCTGCTGTTCCCTGGTGATGGTGCGGGGTCGTCCCCTTTTTCTGATGCTTCTGTGGATTTGGGACAATCACCTATGTCCCGTTATGGCCGGAGTTACTCACGGCGGCGATATTTCTTCTCTCATCCAGTTGCGGTTTCTACTTGCCATTCTTTGCGCGAGGCGGTTGCGGAGGCGGCAGGCCTTGAACGCATTGCTGGTCAGTGGCATGCTGGTAATTGACGGCCCCGTTTGGCTATGATGCATTTTTGGGGTATATCTTTTTGGGCCTCCTTTTTTGTTTTTATGAAGATTATATCTTGAAACGTGCGTGGAGTGGATTGGGTGATGCGGACCGTAGGCGCATTTTGGGCTCGCGCCTAGTCGAATGGGCTTGTGATATTGCGTTCATTCAGGAGACCAAGTTATCGGCTGTGGATGATGTTATCTGGAGATCTTTTGGAGCTGGTCAGCTTAATGATTTTCGTGCGCTGGATGCTTTTGGTGCTAGGGGCGGTGCTCTTCTGGCATGGCGCTCGTCGCGCTTTTCTTTTTCGTCATTAAGACTGGGCTGTCATTCTATTTCGGTGTTGTTAAATTGCGGCCGCCATAATATTTGTATGGCTTTTTCTTGTGTTTATGCCCCTATTTGCCACGTTGCCCGGCGTGAACTATGGGAAGACTTACGGGAGGATGCTTATGCTTTTGGTGACGTGCCCTGGCTGATTGGTGGGGACTTTAATGTCACGTTGCACGCACAGGATCGCCCTCGGGGGCGCGGCAGTCTCGACCCGGGGTCCTCGGATTTTTTGGATTTCATTAATAATTTGGCACTTGAATCGCTTGTACCTAACGACATTTCCTTCACGTGGCGGAATAGCTCTTCGCGGTCGCGGATTGATCGCTTTTTGGCTAATAACTCTATGATAGAGTGCTTTCCTTTGTGTTCTGTCTCCTCGATACCGCGATCTTTTTCGGATCATAATCCAATTTTTTGGTCGAACGGGGAGGAGAATCGTCCTCATAGCTTATTCCGCTTTGAGAACTCTTGGTTGTTGGAGCCTGGTTTTCGGGACTTGGTTCGGCACCATTGGTCCGTCGGGCAGTGCCGCTAGCCGGTTTGATTTTAAGCTATCGTCTCTGAGGAAGGTGCTGGCTTCTTTTAAGAAGGACATTCGCTCAGCCCGCATTGCTTCCCGCGTGGCGGCTGATGAGGTCATTATGCGGCTTGATCGTATTGAGAATGATCGGGACCTTCATCAGGACGAATTGCTTGCTCGCGCTGATGCTATGGACAAGGTGAAGCTTGAGGATCGGAAGCGTTTGGTTGAGTGGCGCCAACGCTCCCGGATGCGTTGGTTGAAGGAGGGAGACGCTAATACCACGTTTTTTCACCGGGTCGCTTCGGGTCGTCGGCGATCCAACTCTATCTCTTCCTTGCTTATTAATGGCTCTCAGGTGCAGGGGGAGCGGGAATTGGGTATGGCCGTGACGGCCTATTTTAAGGATTAGTATGGGTGCAGGTCTGTGCGCCAGTGGCGGTGGTCGGGTAGGGGCGCTTCTGTGCTCCCTCAGGAGGATGCTACTCGCCTTACTCGTCAGATATCGCTGGAGGAACTGAAGGAGGCGGTTTGGGCCCTTAATTCCGACGCGGCGCCGGGCCCTGATGGCTTCCCAGTTTCTTTCTATCGGGAATTTTGGGATGTGATTTCACAGGATGTGTCGGATGTCGCACGCGATTTTTGCAATGGTAACAACGGCTTTAATAAGCTCAACAGGTCTATTATTGCCCTCATTCCAAAGTCTTCGTCTGCCAACCGTATTGACGACTTTCGGTCGATCTCCATATCAAATGCCATATACCTCATCATTGCCAAGGTTCTTGCTCGTCGGCTGGCTCCGCTTCTTGATTCGCTCATTTCGCCTACTCAGTCGGCGTTTATTTAGGGGAGGCAAATAAGTGATTGTTATGCGGTGGCTTCTGAAATTATTCATGCATGGCACAGGAACGACGTCAGGGGGACTCTCTGGAAGATCGATTTTGCCAAGGCTTACGATTCTTTGGATTGGCGTTTTTTATGGTCGGTTCTCAAGAGGCGGGGATTTCCTTCGTTATGGATTTCGTGGGTGCGTAGATGCGTTTCGACGGCCTCTCTTTCGCTTATTCTCAATGGCCGATTGGCGGGGGGTTTTTTCCAGCCTCGTCGGGGGATTAGGCAAGGTTGCCCCCTTGCCCCGATGCTTTTCGTCCTGGCCGCTGACGTGTTATCCAGCATGATACAGAATGTGGTCGCGGTTGGTCTGACCCGTGGTTGTTTCCTTGGGCCCTACTGTATTCCCATTATTCAGTTTGCGGATGATACAATTTGCTTCATCGAGGGCGACGAGTCGAATGTGGCGGGAATGGCTACCACACTGGAGCTCTTCAGTGAGGCGTCGGGTCTTCTCATCAACTTCAACAAATCCTCTATGGTTCCCTTTTCCACTCCTTCTGACGAGGTTGCGGTCTGTTCGCGGATCTTGCGCTGCCCGGTTAGCGCTCTTCCTGTGGATTATCTCGGGCTCCCGTTGACAATTGGGCGTGCTCGTTTTCGTGATTGGCAGCCGGTGGTGGATCGTATGGAGGCTCGCTTGGCTGGCTGGCGTGCCGCCATTCTCTCTCGGGGTGGTCGTTTGGTACTTCTCAAATCGGTACTATCTTCTATTCCAATCTATTTTTTCTCTGTGAAAGGTATGCCTAAAGGGGTTCGTCGGCGGCTGGACTCTTGCTTGAGGAAATTTCTTTGGGGAAAGAAGGGGGCTGCGAGGAGCGGCGTTCCTTTGGTCGCCTGGGATGAGGTTTCTCGGCCAAAGAAGGAGGGGGGCTGGCGGTGAGAAGGTTGGATGTCGTGAACGAGGCTCTTCTCCTCAAATGGGTGATTCGTCTTTGGGGCAGGGAGGATAATCTTATGATTAATTTTTTGCGATTGGCGGTGGGGGTCGACCGGCTATTGGGTCTGGATGCTCGCCTGTTGGGATCCTCCTCACATTTCTCTCGTGATATCGGCAATACTATGGTTCGGAACCGCTCTCTTTTTGTCACTAAGCTGGGGGATGGCTCGCTCATCCACTTCTGGGGTGACGATTGAACTGGCAGGGGCCCTCTTAAGGATGTTTTTCCTCGCCTCTTCGTGCTGGTGGAGGATAAGGACGCGAAGGTTGCTTCTTATTGGGATGGGGCTTCTTGGGGCCCCAGGTTTGTGGCCAATCTTTCCGAACAGCGTCAGCTGGAGTTCATGACTTTACTCGCGGTTCTCGCTGACGCGCCCTCGCCCTTGGTGGGTCGCGACCACCTGTCTTGGAAGGACGGCCCTTTCTCCTCTCGCGCGGCTTACCGCGCTATTCTTCCTCCTTTGGCTGTGGCAGATGATGACTTGATTCGGGATTGTCAATTTTTTTGGGGCCTCAGGGTTCCCGAACGAATTGGCATCTTCTTATGGCTCTTCCGTCGTGGGCGCCTTTTGACTCGTAGCCGGTGTGTCGTCCTCTTCCCTCTTGTTTCGCCCATTTGTGGGTTGTGCCATTTGGAGACGGAGACTATCGACCACCTTTTCTTCCGATGTGGCAAAACTAATGACATCTGGGCGAACCTGGATTGGCTTGACGTCTCGGACTCTTCCTCTTTCTGTGGGAGCTTGGCTCGCTCTCGGGCTAGGGCTAGGAACGACATTCTCACTGTTGTTGCTCGGCTTTGGTGCATCTGGATTGGTAGAAATGAAGCCCTGTTCGCTGGCCAGAGATTTTACTTGGAAAACGTGCTCATCTCAGCTTCCCGTCTCACTCGTGACTGGTCTGATGCGTAGCGGTTTCTTGTTGTAATGAGGGTATCAGACTGTGATACCTTCGGTTTTTCTTATGTTTTTTCTCTCCTTTCTGTACGTCTACCCGCTGTAAGTTTTTCCTTAACTTTTTTTCAATAAATTTGGGGCGAGCACCACCGAGTGTGTCCCCCGCTTTAAAGCTTCAAAAAAAAAAACTCAACGCAAACACAACTGTCAGCTGCTGTCGAGGACGTTAATTCTCATGCCGTGCAGGTGAGGAGGAAGAAATAGGTTGGAGTGTGAGTCAAACTTGATCTCCTCATCGGAGAGCATGTGCTATGTATTGCGCCTATCAAAGTCACTGCAACTGAAATGAGTCTCCTCGCCGGAGTACTCTGGCCTGCCACAACACGTGGACAACTGCTCCATCTCTGACAGGGCCGAACTGAAAAAGTTGTGGAGACATCCTCGTCGAAGTCCACGGTCGTTGGAGAATGGACTCTGAAAAGTCTCGTCGTTGGAGAACTGGGTCTCTCCCATACTGGCTCAGAGAATGGAAACTCTACTCTGGAGTCCGTATAAAACCACATGAAAACCCTAACCCACATGGCATAGGGAATGGGATCTCTACTATGGAATCCATATTGATTACATGAAAATTCTGAGCAAAAAACAAAGATGGAGACCGCACAAATAATGATTGCAAACTTGCGTGAATCAAACTAAAGACTCGGAATCTGGATGTCGAGTTTAAAAAACTGAACTGTAGAGTCTGAATAATTGGCCTGGAAAATCTGAATCTGGTCTGGAATTTGAGAAATCTGAATCATGGCCGAAGAACTCTACATAATACTCCCCTTTCTCCCTAACAAACATTGACCAAGTTGGGAGAAGACAAGAAAATGAGGAAAATACGAATCACATAAGTCTACGGTTTTTTCCCAACTTTGCTTCTCAAAATTTTTTAAGTCATTTCTTCTCAGCTATTCCATTCATTTTTTAATAGCCGTCAAGATTTTTTTAATAAGTCATTCCATTATTTTTTCGACTTTTTTTATCACGTACGATTTTTTACGCATCTTTTCTTTCAAAACATTTTTTTGCAAATAAGGTCATTTTTTTGCCTCTTTTCCTCTCTCTCTCTCACTCTTATAAAACCATCAGCCCACTTGAGCCCTTTCTCCCTCTCCCTTTTTTACAACTTTTGACCCACTTGAGCACTTACAATGAAAAGTATTTTTTAAATAGAAATCATGGCCCACTTGGCCCCCTCCCCTTTTTCTTATTTAGGGTTCCCAATGGGAACCCCTTCTCTCGAAAGGTTGTCACCCTCGATAGGGCTCTTGCTGGGGAGAGTGATGCCACCCTTCGAACAAGATGGAGGAGGAGGAGCATCGTCAGTCGCCTAGAGGGGTGGATAAGAGGGAGGAGGGTCGCCTGGAGGGGTAGACGGAGGAGCGCCACTTAGAGGAGGGCTTTGCTTGGAGGGTGTGGTGGGCTATCGTCGCCTGGACAAGAACCCCGAGGAGAGGAGGAGAGTTGATGTCAACCTTCCACTCGACGAAGAGGGCGGCGGCCGGAGGTATTGCGCCAAACCCTAGCGACGAGGATGCAGCTCTTGTCATGCCTCTGCTCGATGGTGGAATGCTCCGCCATGAGTGGGGTGGGGAAGATGGAACGAGATTTCTTTTGCTTTGGGGAGGAGAAGAGCAGAGCTCGTCGGCTGGCAAGCATTCACACCACCTGCGCGTCGCCTGCGCGCTTGGATCCTCACATGGATGACCCTGCCAACTGCAGTGATCTGCTCTATAACATCGATTTCTTCAAGAACAACAATGGCACGGGGACTTACGACAGATCTCTGAGTTGATTTGTGCACGAGGATCCGCTCCGTAAGATCGATTTCTGCAAGTGTGGTATGATCCGTGTTGACTAGAAGTGTGTAATTGGAGAGCGTCGCCATCTAGAGATCTTGCTGGATCGTTTGCTTGGAAGTCCTGTAGAGGTGCCTGGAGGTCCAGCTTCGTGTGTCAGATCTAGGGTTCTAGAGATGGAACTCTAATTGTTCTTCACAATGCTATGTGCCAGAATTAGGGTTCCTGAGAACCCTAAACTTTTCTCGAACTTGACACGGTGGAATCTTGAAAAAAAATCTAAGAACAAAAATCTTCAAGAACAACGAAGAATGGAATCCCAACCGAATCGTGAAATAGGATTTCAACAAAAACCCAAGAATCGAATCTCAAATCTTGAACATATAGAATAAATCTTCAAGAATAACTCCACGAGAATCGAACCCGCTCGGATATCGGATTAGAAAACTTGAATGGGGAAGCATATCAGAAATAAACGGTAAAGAACAATGAAAAATGTGGGATGTTACGTGGAACCCTACTCCCTAAGGAGCGAGTTGAAACCACGAGAGAATGCCTCAAAGGGTCATATGTGTCTATTGACTTTCTCATCTGTTACAGGAGATCTGGAGCTTCTTATATAGCATCCACAGACCCTACAAGTGCCACCACTTGTAGATGTGATAAATGGATCTTGGAGTGACCCATTTACCAATCTATATAAATAAGTGATGCATACTCTAACAATATACAACTCCCATAAGTGCATTGGGAAGATATATTCACATTTTAAGAATATTATGCAAGTATAACACTGAATATGTTGGTGTATATTTTTTGCCACATTCAGGATGAGGTACCTTGGTTTATGTATTCGTCGATGATATTGTGTTATTGATGCGACAAGAGATGGAGTAAATGAGAAGCTAGAAGACATGCCTTGGAGACTAAAGGATTTCGTATAAGGTTAAGACTAAATATATGGAGTGTGCATTTGAAGGAAACAACGGTGACGGACTCGAGGTGAAAATTATATACGATACCATTTAGAAGAAAGATTCTTTTAGATATTTGGGATCTATTTTGCAACATGCAACAACAACAAAGCCTTTTCCCACAATTAGGTAGGGTCGGCTAAAAGTTCTAATCCTTCTCCTACTATGAGTAGTGTTGTCTATATAGATTCTTGCTCAAATCCATGTTGAAAGATTCGACTATTTTTTACGTTGGTTGTCGACCACCTAACGCAACCCCTGCAAGAGGGGGATTTGAACCCCGGTCTTTTGGGTGGTAGACATGCTGCACTACCATCTATTTTGCAACATGATGGGGAAAATTTGATGGAGATGTTACTCATATAATAAATGCATGTTGGTTGAAGTGGAGAGGGGTCTATAATGTTTTTCGTGATAAGAAAATTCCTTTGAAAGTCAAAGGAAAGTACTACAAAGCAACTGTGAGACCTGATATGCTCTATAGATCAGAATGTTGGCATGTGTACCATAGACATCCAGAGAATGACAATAGCAGAAATGAAAATGTAGGTGGATGTGTGGTCATACATGAAAAGATCAGACTCGGAATGATGCGATCTGAAGGAAATTCGATGAAGCTCTGATAGACAATAAGATGAGAGAAAATCTCTTAAGATGGTTTGACCATTTGCAAAGGTCAGTTGATGCACCACTTAGAAGATGCGAGATTTGGGATGTTGAGTCAGTTAAGAGAGGGTGAGGAAGGACCAAGAACTGTTGGAATGAGACTATCTGAAGGGGTCTCCATTATCTGGATTTTAACCTGAGAATGGCCCAAAATATATCTGAATGAAGGCAAAAAATCCATGTAGCAGACCTTACTTAATTGTGGGAAAAAACTTTGTTGTTGTTGTATAACATTGAATATGCATATGTGGTAACATATACGAACCTTATACAATTTCTGTAAAGACCATTACCATCATTATACATGCAGGTCGTGTCAGGAATCGTTCCTTGTCATCAACAACTTCATGGAACCCATGCTAGGGGGCATGACGTGTTTCTTATTTTGGGTGGATATGTGACCAGCATATTGTGAGTAGGGGAGGTCTCACCCAAGTCAATGGATTTCAAGAACTAGATTACATATATGGGTCACCAGCCTGGGATCCTAATTTTGCCTTGCCTTCCTTGGTTGTTTGTTGTGATGATTTCATCAGATTGTTTATCTATGCTTGGTTATATAAAGTAGATAGAGGGTAACAGCTATTGTTGGGAGTGGGATGGAAAGAGGTTCTTACCTGCAACGATTTATAGGAAGACTTCTACATGGGGAGGAAGTGAGATATGATAGTTTGTCGCAACTGCAGATGTATATGGAAGGAAAGGGCCCGATGTGAAGATTTTGGCTTGCGAGGAAGGAGAGATGACTACTAAGGTCTACAAGATGAGGAAATCACCACTAACCGGTGTGACATGTTCACTATGTGGGAGTGGCAACGAGGATGTTCGGCATTTATTCGCTGGGTGGATATGTGACCAGCATATTGTGACTAGTGACCCAAGTCAATGGACTCCAAGACCTAGATTACATATATGGATCACTAGCCTGCACTCCGAATTTTGTTTTGCCTTCCTTGGTTGTTTGTTGTGATGATTTCATGAGATTGTTTATCTATGCTTGGTTAAATAAAGCAGATAGAGGGTAACAGTTATTGTTGGGAGTGGGACGGAAAGAGGTTTTTACTTGCAACGATTTATAGGAAGACTTCTACAAGGGGAGGAAGTGAAATATGATCAATGCCCTAAATGTCGGTTTCGGTCACCATTTCGGTGACCAATCGAAACGGAATTTCGATCGAAATTTCGGTCATTTTTTGTACTAGGGCCCCCATATTTCGGTCATTTTGGTCGAATTTTGATTTCGACTGGATATCGATATTCGACAGATATTTAACTGAATTTCGCTGAAATTTGAGGCCATGAATATGATAATTTGTTGCAACTAAAAATGTATATGGAAAGAAAGGGCTCGATGTTAAGATTTTGGCTTGCGAGGAAGGAGAGATGGCTACTAAGGTCTGCACGAGGAGGAAATCACCACAAACCGATGAGACATGTTCACTATGTGGGAGTGGCAACGAGGATGTTCAGCATTTATTCGTCGGGTGCCCCTTCATTATGGAGGTTTGGACCAGCCTGGAGATCCTTTGGATTGATTCTACCTCTCAAACGACTTTTCGACAATCTTTCAAAGAAGGTGGAAGAACGGCCACGATGTAGTATATGTTCAAAGGCAGGATAGGTTTAGACCATTAGCAGTGATTCAGGTAAATAGGTTATAGAGGAGTGAGATCATTTTTATATCAGAAAGGGCTTATGGAGGAAATGTGACTCGTTCAATTTCTAGTTTTTCGAGTCCTTGGGTGGGAAAGTGCAAATTTTGGTAGAAACTGGCTGTGTTTTTTTGTTTTGATGAAATTTAAGAAAAATATAAACCTCGATCATCCTGTGGATTTAAAAAAATAATCAGACACGGCCTTTTCCTAAGATCATATAGATACACTAAAAATCTAAATCTAGTTACTTAGAAAAAAGATTTACAGACGTTAGTTATTCATATAGATCTCAATTCACTAGTAGGAATTAGGAAACACAATAAAAAACCCTAAGCAGAAATTCCATCTCCGACCAAAAATGTTGGAGACATTTGATAATGCCTAATTCTCAGTAACACATACTCAAAGATCAAATTGCATAGTGAAGGGCACTTCTATCTCCCTTCTTCCCTGTAGCAACAACAATTCCCACGAATCTGAAAACTACTTTCTCATGAAGCAACCTCAGGAGTACTGCATTTAGGACAATATCCCCACCCCCACTTAAAAGGCCTACACCACACTACATCTGCACCTAATCTTGAACCAGAAAGTGCTTACATTTCATTGAGCATCAACATCACATTATGATCGGTTATTGCAAAACACATATTGGTAAAGGCATAGGCTACAACCTGAGGGAACATCCCCTCACCCTCAAATGTAAACTTAGCAACATCTGTGCTCAGTCAGAGGTTCATCATTCAAAAGTATTTACAACTTAGAGACTTACATGTCGAACTCTCTTAAATATCTTCAATCTCTTCCGTCTTCACAAATATTAAACCAACCCCAGGCTTCATCACAACCTAACCATCCTTACTTGCATATCTCCACATGGAATCATAGGTTCTGCCAGGAAGCATTTGAAAAAAAAATTGAGACGGGAACTCTGAGTCTGGAAAACCAGCATCCCTGACATCATCATAGAAAACTAGAAGTATAACATGTTTGACATGCCTACACAAAAAATACTCAGAGATGGAGTATTCTCTATTTCAGCAGTAGAGCTCGTTCAATTTGATTATCCTTAGCTGCTAATATACTACTAACAAACTTCGGCCCATATTTGATTTTTTTTAAAAAAAGTGTACCATATTTAGAATTTCCAAAACAGGATCTGAGTAAGATGGATCTTTAGCGATTAACATGGATAGTGTCAACTTGTCAACCATTTCAAATACCTTTTCATTGTGAAACTCTTGAAACCCTGATCGACGGACTTGGAAATTATTGATCATCCTTCATGCACCCTCTATTCCTTGTTTCACCTTTGAAGAAATTGGCCTTCTTTTTTCCCCACAATAATTCTTGTCGGGCATCCCAGTCAAATTCTTTGATGATATGCCTGACTTTAAACTTGATACTAGAAATACCAATATGCATGGCTCGAAGGATAAATAACATGGTCCTCTCACCTCCACCCCACAAAGAAAGGATGTTGTTATCCAAAATATATTTACAATCCATCAGTCTCATCGGTACCTCTCTACGAAAATAATTAGCATGGTCCTAGAAGCAAAATCCGATAAGATCCTTTCTAAAGCATTCCCCCAAATACCTCCATTCTTCACTGCCAAAAAATTTAACCACATGCAGCAAAAAGATAACCAGAAAATGGAACAAAATAGAGTTCTCCAACCATATTTGGTTGGTTGGTGGTACGCTACGAAGTGTACAGTTTGGAATGTTGTTTTAGAAAGCCGGATCAGGGATAGCATCCATCATTACAGAGGATTCCAGGATCACATGCTGATTTCCAGTCCAGTTGAATACAATGGACACTTACACGGATGACTTCAAAGGAACTTTGTGCCAACTGACACAAACAATTTGGTCGATAAATATATCGTGATATTTGATGGATGACAAACAGTTCGCTTTAGGTCATCAAAACTGTAATATTGAATATGTGAGGACTTTGTTCAGGGCGAAAAATGGGGCAATGATAGGGCTAACAAAGTGCCCAAGAATTATTCATAAATAAGAAAGAATACTCAAGTAGTTTAACTGATCGATCGAGTTTGTCCTATATGGCGGAGCTGCGTCAAAATTCCCACTAAGACTCGAGATATAGTAATCTTTCTTTGGAAGACCAAAAGCAGCTCCAAAGTATGCATTGTATTTAGGTAGTATTTTTTGTTCAAAACAAGATTTTAAAATGACAAGTTTTCCATCCATGTAAGTTTCAAATATTAAATTCTTATTGTTCCATAAGATGCACAATTATAATCCTTAATAATGCAAGTGAATAACAATTTCACTATTGAATGTAGGGATATTTACATTTATAACCCTGAGTAATTGTGTAATTACCCTAGGAACCCTCGATAATCACTAAATACGCCCAAGACCCTGTATAATCATTCCGTTTTACACCCATAACCCTCCATTAGTTTAGTTCAAGATGGTTGAGTTAATCTAACCCATTCGTGATCTAACAGCCGAGATTAATAAAAAAAGGAGAGGAGGAGGTGGCTTGGGAGCTTGCACAGGCGGTGGAGTCTTTCATGATGGAGGGTGGCGGGCAGCGACGAGAGAAGACGGCCGGAGGTGCACGCAGCAGGGTCCGACCTGAGGCTTGCAGGGCGGAGACGCTGGTGGGTGGGGGCTGGAGCTTGTCGCGCGCGCGCGGGGGTGGGGGTCGAAGGCCGAGCGCGGGAGGGGAGGAGGCGGCACGGGGAGGGCGGGGGCAGGAATGAAGGGAGGGAGGGGGGAGTTGGAGGGCGGCGCGGGAGGGGGGGAGGCGGCATAGGAGGGACCCCAGGTGCGCTGGAGCTCCCCCCCCCCCCCCGGGGGGGGGGGGGGGGGACCTGGTTCTGGAGCTTGCGGCTGGGGCATGGGCTTGCTGGAGGCCCCATGGTATTAAAAGGCGCGCCTCGAGGCAGTCGAGGCGTACGCCTCGGCCTTGTCCAGTGAGGCGTGCGCCTCGAGTGGCTGAGGCTCAGCCTCGAGGCGGTCGAGGCGTTTTCCGAGACGTTTTTATGTTTTTTAGATTTTTTTATGATTTTAATAGTTCACATGGTGGTTTGAGAAGCTTATAAATATATACTTGTTTAGGATAATGATTATACAAGTTAAATGCCTAAATCTGATGTTTCTTTCGTACCCATAACTCCATATTTACTATTAATTATGTGTAATTATTTCAGCAAACTGCTTCATATTTACTATTAATTACGTCTAACTATTAATTTATGCAAAATGAATGCTTAAATTTGACCTCTTTCATATTCATATGCTTGAATTTGACCTCTTTCATATTCATATTTACCATTAACATGCCAAATTATTTTAGTGAACGCTTACTATTACATTCTTAAACATATAAAAAAGTGTATACGAATTCGAATACTCATATAAGAAAAAAAATTGGGACGGGGGCGCTGCCCCCTGCACCCCTGCAAGGGGGGCCAACCTGGGCCCCCCCCTAACCCCCCAGGCTCGCTGACCGGGCAGCGAGACCCCCGTTCTGGTAGGGTATGATGCAATAGGGGGAATGCATACAACCGTTCTTCACCTGGGTATAGTAGAACATATAGTTAGGATTCAAATCATATGATTCATATCAACAACTTGGATATTTATGACAACTTGGATATTTTTTTCGTGATAGTTATAAGTTATAACCAATGATTTCCTTTTGATTAGGTAGAAATTTAGAAAGGTTTATGGCATTGAGTCATTGACATATCCTTTTTTCATGTTCTTATCTTCATAATATCATCATATATAACATTGTTATATACTATATGTTTGTCAGATTATATTATTTCACCAATAAATATATTTATTATAAATTTTATAGTTATTTTTCTATATAAAACTGAGGCTTACGCCTCGAGGCTACGCCTCGCCTCGCTTCCAGGGAAAACACCTCGTTCCGCCTTTCGTTTTTTCGAACCTTGGGAGGCCCGAGGGAAGGGGGGGTAGGGGGAGTTTGCAGGTGATGCACGGGAGGGCTTGGGCTGGAGCTTGCGGGCGGAGGAGCGTGCAGGGGGAGCTCCGTGCGCAAGTCGGAGAGGTGGTGGCGCATCATATTATAAATATGATGTGTCCCGAAGGGTAAAATTGTCAACATATAAACCTTTTCCGTCAGACTTAACGGAGATTTAAGACGGAACTTGACACAGAGTTATGTTATGTAAAGGTTAAGCATTGTTCGGAGTTTTGGATGTAATTCGTGATTATCGAGGGTTTCTGGAGTAATTACGAAATTACTCAGGGTTATGGATGTAAATATCCCTTGAATTTATCTACCAAAATCTCAATGTCTCGAATTTCTCTCGGCCCTAGGGAAACTTTTTTAGCATCTACATGTTTCTAGTAGTAAGAATAAAAAGGAAAATTTTCCTAGTTGTTCTATTTGAAATATTGCCACTACTTTTGACAAAGGTCTAAGTCCTGTAGAATGGAAGGCTTGGGTAATGCATCGAGACTACAATCTAGTAGGCACAAACTACTTGCACCAAAATACTTTAAAGTAAGCTACTATAAAGTGAGCTTCAAAAAAAAGCTACTTTTTTTAAACAATAAAGTAAGCTACTTGATACTCTGCTCCGATAAATTTACAAGATCAAATTTCCTTGGTTTGCCGATGGTGGTGGGTCGGGTCAGGCTTCGAGATTGACGCTTGATTGTTGAGAAATTGGAGTTGCGCCTTGCTGGCTGGCACGCGGCGTTGCTCTCTAGAGGGGGTCGTCTTGTTCTTCTGAAGGCGGTGCTATCTTCTATTCCGATCTTCTTCCTCTCGATTCGCCGCATGCCTAAGGGGATTCGTCTGCGAATTGAACGTTGTATGCGCCGCTTCTTCTGGGGAAGGAAGGGGGAAGGGAGGAGGGGGTACATCTTGTGGCCTGGGATGAGGTTACTAGGGCCAAGCGGGATGGTGGCCTGGGTGTGCGGAGACTGGAGGTTGTTAATGATGCTCTCCTACTAAAATGGGTGAGTAGAATTTGGGGTCAGGTGGATAACTTCTTCATCACTGTTCTCAGGGAGTTCCTGAGTGATGCGAGGTTGGGGATGGTGCGGGGGGGTGACATCGGGCCCCATTCTCCATTTTGGCGTAATGTGCTGGACGTTTTTGCTAGGAATGTTTCGCTCTTCAGGCCGGTACTGGGGAAGGGGGACTCTTTTAAATTTTGGCTTGATGATTGGTCCGGAAGGGGTTCTCTGAAGGAACGCTTTCCCCGTTTGTTTGCATTGGCGGATGACAAAGGGGCTTCGGTTGCTTCTTGCCGGTTGGATGCCTGCCGGTGCCCGCGCTTTCTCGCAAATTTCTCGGACCAGCGGCTTGATGATTTTGTTTCTCTCTTAAACGTCCTATGTGTCTATGACCGGCCTAATGATGGGCGGGATCACTGGACGTGGAAGGACGGCACGTTTTCCACGCGTAAGGCGTTTCGGGTGCTGGCTCCCCCTCCTCCGGTCGGGGTTGATCTCCTCTTGCGCGATTGTTGGTTCTTTTGGAGTCTGCGGCTTCCCGAGCGCATTGGCGTCTTCCTTTGGTTGCTTCGCAGAAGGAGGCTTTTAACGCGTGATCGATGCGCCAGATTCTTGGTTAACGTCGGTACAAATTGTATCCTTTGTGATGCGGAGGTGGAAACAATTGATCATTTATTCTTCAGCTGCCACTTAGTCCGAGGGATCTGGGATGATCTGGAGTGGGTGAGATCGGATGATCTGATTGCCTTCTGCGAGATTTTGTTGCGCAACAGGAACAGGGAAAGGAGGGACATTTTGGCCCCGATTGCAAGGTTGTGGTGCATATGGTTGGGAAGGAATGAGGCCCTTTTCTCCGGCCAACGTTTCTACCGGGATAACGTTCTTATCCATTGTCCGCGTCTTCTGGATGACTGGTGTGCGGTGTAGCCCGCAGGTGGTTTTATTGGGGGTGTTGATGTTCTCTTGCTCATTCGGTTCTCTTTTAAGGGTGTAGTACTGTATTTTTTACTTCTCCTTTTTCTGTAACATTCTTTTCTTACTTCTTTAATATATTGGGACGAACACCGATGAGTGTCTCCCCCTTTTTTGAGCATCAAAAAAAAGATCAAATTTCCTAGCTAAGTGTGGAACATAGTATAACTTCCGAAAAATGAAGCTTGATGGTTAAAGATATGAGCAATACAAGAATCAATGGAACAAAACAATGTGAACATGCCAAATCATTGTCTCAGATGGTCATGTGTACATAGTATTCAGAATTTTAGATAGTTTGTGAAAATTGTTAATGAAAATTAGGGTGATGTTATTAACTGCCATCCATGAATTGTGAAAGGGATCAAGTGATCCCAAAAACAAAGGTGTCGCAAGATGAAGACCTAGATATGACCAGCACAGACGTATTGTTGTGTGACTACTGAAATCTAGATGCATACGTTTGCTAATTGAGCTATAAGATGGCACCAAGCAAGAGCTCGCCCCATTAATTTTGTTTTTCAATAAAAATATTGCATGAAAAATAAACTGCATTGAGATAGAGGATGCCAATTCATACCACTCTGGAGCTTTCTGAAGCACACGAACTTGATCGGGAAAGAGGATCTGCAAAACCATGCATGCTACCTTGCTACCAGATTCGAGGGCCTTCGCCCTTCCAATTTCATCCACTACTACAAAGCTTCCTGCCAACCAGAAAACCAAACCATTTGTACCCATTCCTCTATGCACCATAAAATCCAGTTTTCTACATATTGCATAGAAAGTGAATCATCACGGATTCTAAGGTTATATAAAGCACAAACCTCTCCTAATCCAAACGCTCTTTTGGAATTTAGCAGGAAACAAAGCCAAAGATTTTATACCTTTTGCATCCATAACCTGAAAGGAATCAGATTGTCTTAAGACATACATTTATAAGGGAAAATGTACATCTAAACACACATACATATGTGCACAAAGAGAAGCCACCGAGGAAAAGGGCAATTTAGCTGCCTTTAGTAAGCCAAGTATTCCCTTGGCACATCCAAAAGGGACATGATACATATTACCTAATCAATTAAAGATATTGATTTCAGGCTCTTTTTTATATTAAGCATTTACAGGTGCAAATTTTACTTAGTATTCAAGATCTTCACGCAAATTGTTGCTGCAAGATTCCGATCACAAACTCTTACCAAGAAAACTCGACTTATGAAGAAAAATCGCACCTTTACAACACAGGTGCCCTATTTAGAGAAAAACATTTTTTCTTCGGCATTCGTTTCTTGTCAGTTTTTTGATGGTGAGTACACTTGCACTATCATTCTACTTCATTGCAAAGATGGGCATTAATAAGGAGGACGGGAGATTGACCTCAATGACATTGGAACCCCGAAGGGATGTGACGAGCATGATGCCGTGCCCTTTCTCGAGGCAGAGCCCTCCCAGCTCCATGGAAGCCGCCCTCTTCTGGTTCTTCCCCTTTCCTCCCATGATACTGGAACTCTAGTTTCTGCCAAGTTGCCGCCTCGAAACAATAGTGAAAAATCTTTGATGCAGCCTATACCCACAGCACAATGGAGGAGGCGTGCAGCGTTTCAGCTTCGTCGGACGGCTATGGCAGATCCAGGGCGCGTGGATGACCGTCCGGCGGTAGCTGGGTGAAGCGGCGAAGCTGTGGAAAGGGGGTGGTGTGGTTTGGGACGACGGTGTGTTCTTGGAAGCAGGAAAAGGTAGCAACGGAGGTAGCGGAAGAGGCGGCCTCGCGTTGCGGAGCGGTGGCGTAGGAGAGGGAGATGGGGCGGCGCGGGGAAGACGTGTGGATATTGGGCTGGCTATTGAGTCCAACGCTCCGAGCCAGCCCCTAGCTAGGGCTCGGGGCTCGCTGAGGCTCGGGCTCGAGCTCGTGCCCAGCTCGAGCTCGTGCTCGGGTTCGATTTCGAGCTCGGGTTCGTGCTTATGCTCGGGCTCGGGTTCGTGCTCGTGGTCCTGGCCCAGGCTCGGGCTCAATGAGTTCGAGCCCTTATCGAGCCCGCTCGGGCTCGATAAGGCTCAATCCGAGCTCTTTATCGAGCCCGAGTCAGGCTAGAGCCGAGCCAGCCCCTGACTCGGGCTCGGACTTGAGCTCGTGCTTGGGCTCGGGCTCGGGATTTAGCTTGTGCTCGGGCTCGAGCTTGTGCTCGTTCGAGCCCAACCGAGCTGGCTCGGGCTCGATGAGCTCGAGCCCTTATCGAGCTGGCTCGGGCTCGATAAGGCTCAATCCGAGCTCCTTATCGAGCTCGAGCTCCTTATCAAGTTTGGTCTGTGCTCGAGCTCAAGTCAAGCTCATTAAGGAAAATGGGTACTTTTCGGTGGAAAAGTGTTTTGTGCATGTTCGAACTCGGACCTGTTCTACCTAAGACTATATTCCTTACCAATAGACCACTATCCAAGTTGTATGCAAAATCTTAATTATAATATATATTGTACCATTCTATTTGCTTATAAAAAAGAAGAAAAAAACTAATTTTCTAATGCATGGGGCGGGGGACAAATGTGTGGACGGGAATGGGATTTGAGAATTGAGTCATGACTATCGTGGGAGGGTCAAAGTTAGTGGAGGGAAAATTGCAAAGGGCTACTTTTATTTTGTTTGTATTATATATAATATGTATATATATATTCCTTATCGAGCCTCTTATTGAGTTATCGAGCCGAGCGAGGCTCGGCTCGGGCTCGGCTTGTTAATCTATCGAGTCCAAAATTCTGGCTCGGGCTCGGCTCAATAGCCTAATGAACCCGACTCACGAACCCTTATTGAGCCGAGCCCGAGTCTGGCTCATCGAGCCGTGACTCAATAACCAGCCCTATGTGGATCGGGTGGGAATGAGGGATGAGGAGGGGAGACGGTGACATGAGAAGGAAAAGGGGGGATTTTTTTTTCCATTTATAAACGTCATTACTCCTACCCCTCTTTTCTCACTTAAATGATCATGCTCATGGTTATCAATATTCTTGAATGTGGTTGGCATGCAAGTGTATCGTTTCATATCACCGCCATGTCACCTAATACGAGAGACATGCATAGGGGCAAAAAATGGGGTTTTTTTCAATATCCATAGAGAACATTTATTGATGAAATGCAACGATGTCATGCCGACACAAAATTCTCTTTGTTCACTTCTCATTTTGTGCTCCATGGAAGTTGCATGCTTCTGATTCTTTCTCTTTCCCCTCGTGATGTCGGAATCATAGTTTCTGTCAAGTTGTCGCCTCATAGTGATATAGAAATTTTTCGATGCAACCTATACCCATAGCACGATGGAGGAGGTGTGCATCGCTTTAGTTTCGTATGGTGGCTATGACAAATCCAAGATGCATGGACGATCGTCTGGGGTGAAGGCATGGAAGAACATATCGATATCGGTATCGGTATCGGTACCATGTTGATACCAATGTATCGTCGATATATCGATGATATATCGACCCATATCGCCGATATCGGATCGAAATTGTGCATTTTTGGCCTGTCGATACCCGATATCGACCATATCGGCGATATATCGGTGACCTGTGGATACCGATATATCGTCGATATATCGTCGATATATCGCGATATGACCGTCCACTGAAGCTATGGAAAGGAGGTGGTAGTGATTGGGGAAGATGGGGGAAGAAGGTGTGTTGTTGGCAATGAGAAAATGTGACAACGGAGGGAGAGGAAAAGGCAGCGGTGATCAAGTGTGCATTGTGTAGTGGTGGCGTATGAGAAGGAGATGTTGGTTGGTGATAGCGGCGACATGGGGAAGACGTGTGGAGTTTTGATTTTTGGTAATGGATGGAATGGGGAATGAGAAAAATGAGAAGAGACGAGTATACAAAAATGATGCCATGGCGATACATCACACAACATTCTCTTTATTTACGTCTCATTTTGTGACATAGGGGTCATGGGTACTTTTGGAGGCATCCCTTTATTCCCAATCCACTTATCCATACCATACCATTCTAAGGGTTCGTTTGGTTGCAGGGTTGGGCAGGATTGGGTTGGGGTACCCCTGTGAATAGTAAACTATGAGGAGGATTGGGAGGGTTGGAAGGAGGGGTATCCCGGGTTGGGCCAACCCAACCCTGCAACCAAATGAACCCTAAGGTTCCAAAGTTGAAAGGCTCAACTTTGGAATTCCTTACTACGTTGTCGTGCCTTGCCTCCACCTCAAAGTTCTAACTTTTAAGTTCTCTTCTCCAACTCCAAGCTTCTAAGGAAGCTAAAGTCAACTAGGCAGGGTATGCATTTCTCTCATGAACTTCTTTTTTTATTTGAAATTTATAATTTGATAGTTTTTGCGACATTATTTTTGGTGTATCGGTACTTAAAAGGTTACTGATTTGTATTAGAATTTTTTGGAGGTTGATCTTGTTCTTTATCTAATAGACTATTATTATAGTAATATGATAGCATCATTGTTGTACAAAGTTGTTTTTGTTAGGTTGTCAATGTTATGACATATCTCTTTGTTGAAGTTTTGAAAGTAAGTTGCTGATTTTGATATTATTTTAATATGATTAAAATTAGATGCGAATTGATTTTAGAATTTGGATAATTCGTCCACCGTTAAAAAATATAGATGTTATATTTTAAATTTAAGAAAAAAATATAGATGTTATATTTTAAAATTAAGAACTTTTGTTTGCGTAAAGAGAATAACCTGATTTAAAGTATTTTTATTCTAGTGAATGTATAATGTGAATTACCTTACTTGAACAACATGGAAAGCAGAAATGATCGTTGGGGATTTGATGCTGATTCTCGACATGAGACGGGAGGGATCGGTTAGTTGTATGTCGAAGGTATTGGATACAAGATTGAATGTCGATTTTGTGAGGAAAAAATCCGTGGAGGATGAATTACAATATTTAAGCAACATCTTATGTAGGTGGGGATGGGGCAAAAATGTTGCCATGTGCATGAAATGCCCAAAGAAATCAGAGAGTATATGTAGGGATGAAACGGATACGGATATATCTGAATATCCGCTTACCGTATTCGAAAAATTACCGGATACGGATATCCATATCCGAATATTAATCGAATACGGATCGGATATGGATATAAGTTGTAAAAATTTTCCGAATACGGATATGGATATGGTAATGGCTTGAATATCCGGATCCGGATATCCAAATACAATATTTGATATTATTTTATATATTAGTTAATATAATATAAGCTACAATCATATGCTATTATATTAGTATTATACATTATATAATACAATATATTAACGATATTAATAAATTTCTATTTCTTTGGGTATGAGCGCGAACAAAATAAATGAAATCCTATTCCCTTTTTGCTTCCGGTCAAGAATACATGTCACCTCGATACTCCCTTTTGTCATGACGCAACTTATTTATATTTCATTGATATTTTTAAAATCATATGAACTTTGATAAAAAAATCAATTCATATTCGTATGTGGTTTTTATTCAATATGTATTCGGATTGCATGTTTATTGGATCCATATTGGAATTTCACTCTTTATTCGATTCATATTTGGATTAGCTCTTTATTCGATCAATATTCGGATCCACTCTTTATTCGATCCGTATTCGGATTCGATAAATATCCGATTCGGATTCGTATCCGTATTTTTACGGATATGGTTTTCATAATGCATATCCGAATCATATCCGTATCCGTATTCGTATTCGATAGAGATGAAGTGAATATGGATATGGAAATAGACATATCCGATCCGTATCCGATTTGTTTTCATCCCTAAGTATATGAGGGCGAATTTGGAGGCTAAGAAACTAAGGTGTCGTTCAGCACAAGGGGTAAACCCCCCTTACCCCCTTTACCTCACTTTTTCTCACTCCTACATGGGCCCCACTTTTTATCTTTTTAAAAAATTAAATAAATCAATTCTCCATCATCAATTCCATCAAAAAATAATATATTATACCATCATATCATATAAAAAATATAAACTACTCCACTTTACTCACTTTTTCAAACTTCAATACAATCACATCACAATAACTACTCATTTTTTCAAACTTCAATACAATCATATCACAATAAACCCGCTTCTAACCCACACCCAGTAACCCTCTATCCAAACACCAAAATCAAAAAATAGATTACCTGCTAGCAGTTTAATCCACCTTAATCCACATACCAAACACACCCCAAAGGAAAAGGAAAAAACCATAAGAGGTTATGCACTCAGGGAGACTTTGTTTCAGAGAGATTACACTGTTATTGATGAATCAACTGACGACGATGATGTTGTATATCCTCCTGATATTCAAACAACAAATGAGAAGGGGGCATATAAGTGTTCAATGGAAGATTCACTTAGGTCCGAGCATGAAAGGTGTGAATTATCCTGATGTAGATACAATAGTAGCCTTAGATTTGAGATCAGGGTTGGGGGTGTGGGAGTGGGAGACAATAAAAAAAGAAGCACAAAGCAATGCACAATGAACTAACTTTTTAAAAAGTGACTCAATAAGAGACTATTATGTTCCATTACAATATGCAAAACGGAAAACAAAGAAAGGGGTGTTTTCAATTGCTAGAGAAAAGGTTGGAAAAGCTGTTTCAAAGCTTTTTTCATAAAAGGAATTTCTGTAATTGTGTAAGTGGGCCATTCCTTCAATGTGCCATTGACGGGATAGTTCAAACGGGTACGGGAGTGAAAGCTCCTACTCCATATGAATTCATGAACAAATATATTCAAATAAAAAAGATCGAAGTTCAAGCCTACATGATAGTTTGAAGACAACATGGCCAGAGTACGAAATGACCATTGTAGTTGATGGTTGGACTAGCTATACTAGGAAGTTAATCATCGACTTCCTAGTCTACTAGGATTGAAAAATAATCTTCCTCAAATCCGTGGGTGCCTCTGATCTGGCTAAAGTATACAAATATATGATGAAGTTGACGAAAGATGTGGTGAAAAAAACTGGGGTGGAGATAGTGGTGCAAATTGTCACCGATAAAGGTAGTGACCTCAAAAAAGCTGGGCAAACATTGATGAAATACCATGCTTATGGAATCTTTTTTATACACTTTATGTCGCTCCTGCATTGATTTGATATTAAAAGATTTGGGAAAGATAAGAAGCATTTCAAATGTTGTAGAGTAAGAATGTGAGTTTACCTTCATTTACAACCGATCTCATCTCTTGTCATTGATGATGGAAAATTTGTGGTGAATTTGATCAAGCATGACATGACTAGATTTGCAACAAATTTTATCACGTCGCAAAGTATAGTCGATAAGAAGGTGGTTTTAAAGACCTTGTTTGGGTCGACAGAGTATTACGATCATAAAGATAACCATGCGACAAATGGGAAAATGGAGGGCTTGGTTGGGCAAGTGACTTTTTGGGATGGTTTGTGTTAGAGCCATGATGATAAATGGAGCTCGTAATGATTTTTTTGAGGTAGGTGGATGGGGATAAGAAACGTATGATGGGTTCTCTTTACGATGCAATCATGAAAAATGAGATATATCGTTAGAGAGAATGCATGTTATAAATCTTATCAACAATTTGTGAGGATAATTGATGAGAGATGGACCAAGGCATTGATACATCCGCTTCACAAGGTTGGTGAATTTCCCCTTTAATATACATGTTAATTTTTTATATTGTTTTTGAACTTATAAATTATGATATCATTACTTTTTGTAGCTTATTACTTGAATCCAAACTATAATACAAGCACAAACTTGGTATACGCTCAGACCTCTTGTCCACAGTATAAGAAGTAGTTAAAAGGCTCTAGAGGGATCATAAGTCTCAAACAAATTGCATGAATGAGGTATAGTATGTATTCGACATTGAAATTCTAATTTTGTATATAGTTGGACAAAAAATCCTTACTTGATGTATGTAGACTAAGTTATCTCATTAGGAAGAGTACCAGCAATAAACTGACGAAATAACATTCTTCCTGGTGTGTGTATATCGTAGTTGTACATATTGTTATTGTTAATTGATTAACATATGCCTTGTAATGAACTCATGTATTTCTTTTTTAGTTGAATGGTGGACGTTGTATGGCGTGGATGCTCTGCAATTAAGAAAAGTTGTTGGTGAAGTTCTATCATAAACCACATCTACAGAAGGTTGTGAGAGAAATTGGAGCATGTTCAACATGATCCATTCAAAAAGAAGAAATAAAATGGGTCAAGAAAAATTGTCGGATTCGGTTTATGTCCACTACAATAGATCACTGAAGATGAAACATGAGATGGAACATTGAGACAAGGACGATAATACAGACCCGATAGACGCCGCCTACTTATTCAAGATCCTTGATGATGAAGATGAGGGAGGGGATGATGTCCTAAGACAATGGATAGAAATCAATGGGTGTCTTGTACTTAATGAAGGAGGAAGATCGAATCCAATGATTGCTTAACAAATGGGTGCTGATGTTGATGACTTCATGGTCAGATCGGGTCGTCGAGTCACTCAAGTTGTTTGCATTCCAGGTAGAAGGGCAATATACCACTCAAGTTGTTGGGATTGAACGCTTCCCTAGAAACCTAAACATTGAAGCTATTAAAGGACACATTGAAATGTACTGTGACTATCAAGTTGCAATAATCTTTTTCAATAGTGGGGCTAATAGTTCTAAAAGAATGCACATTGATAATTGCAAGTGAGGCCAATAGTGTTAACGTAAAGTATATTGAACCCAATATCACCGTATACAAAACATAGTGATTTGATGGGACCCAATATCACTGTATCACTGAAAATCGTGTTAACCAATATACCTACAAGTGACATGACAACCGATTTTCTAAGGAAGGGAATAACATAATGCACCTAAATTAAACATATTGATTTGATGGGACCCAAGGCTGCATAAATCCGACGAGATGTATTTATAAACAATGATCCTCATCGAAAACATCTTGAAGCATACATTATACAAAAAAACGGGGATGTGGGAGCCTTGATAACTTCATTCAAGTGGTAGATGTTCAAACGGTTTGATCAGGATGACCTCATAATGAAGAACCACCGTTGATTGTTGCACGAGGTTGGGTCTCACTTGAGACTGCATCTTACGGGACGTAGAGGGTGAGGGTGAACTAAACGAGGGTTTGCACACCTTGTAAAAGGAAATCCTATGATGAAAGGAGAAATGCATCGATCGGAACCTTGTTGAGGGGAGGCCTATGCCACCCAACATTTACTCCTCTCTCTCTCGTTCTCTCAAGCAAGAGCTGAAGTTTCCTCTTCATGTCTTGACCTGAAGAACCATTCCAAATAAAAAAAAGAACAGACGACATCTGATGGCCTAAGGAAGGAGAGAATAGGACATATGGTAAGGATAAATCTTTATCTATATAACTATACTAAAGCTGGATACTACCAGCTTCTTCCATAACCATGACACGTGGACTACTTCTCCACTCCCCATTTTGTGCTTTAGCATTTCCCATTTCGTTGCCCCTCTTGATCTGTTCTTTCCCATTTCGCTGACATGTGGACCCCCTTTATTAGCGACGTCCCTCTTTATCCCCCAACACGTGCGTGGTGCAGCAGTGGATCGACGATCGCACCAACAAGGTCGCCCTTGAGAGCCTCGAGAGCTTGCACCACCGCCTCTCCCACTGTGACTGCTGCTACCTCGTCAACCACACCATTTCCAATTTCAAGAAGGTCATCTCCATTCTCGACAGCACTGGCCATGTCCGCTTCCGCCACGGCCCCACCCCCATCCTCAGCATCTCCCTCCCTTTCTCCCCTTTCTCCATCACCATCGACTACAATGTGTTCAACGCGTGGAACCCCATCGTCGTCCTCTCCAAGCCTCCCTCTCCTCCATTTCCTCCTTCAAGAAGATCTGCCACAGACACGCACACGCACCAACGAGGCTGCCCTTGAGGGCCTTCGAGAGCTTGCACCACCGCCTCTCCCACCGCGACTGCTGCGACCTCGCCGACCACACCATCTCCAACTTCAAGAAGGTCATCTCCATTCTCGACAGCACTGGCCACGCTTGCTTCCACCACAGCCCCACCACCATCCTCAGATTCTCCCTCCCTCTCTCTCTCCTTCTCCTTCACCGCCGACTGCAACATCTCCAACACGTGGAACCCCATCGTCCTCCTCTCCAAGCCTCCCTCTCCTCCATTTCCTCCTTCAAGAAGATCTGTCTTAGACACACACACTTCGAGGGCGTCATTCCCGATTGGGAGAGAGCTGCACTACTCCAAGTCCAAGGCATAACCCCAAGATCCCACCTTCAACGTTACTCGCAGTCAGAAATCACGTGTCTGATGAGGAAAAAACTTGATTGTGATTAGGAGGAAGCACATAGTGAAGAAGGTGACTCGCGTCCCCACCATCAGCTCCACGATAGCAGACATACCCGCACCTATCAGCGTGCACCACTCGAGGAAGTACAGACAGAAACCCATCAAAGGATCTCCATACCCGAGGTCTGTCACCATCTGAACACCACTCGAGCACGATCATCCCATCTGACTCAAACCGGTCTCCCCTCTGTTCTTCGTGCTTACATGGGTGGGTACAAGTGCAGCTCCATCTGCAGGTGCCAACGAGGAAGCATGTGGAGAGAGTCTTGCAGGATCCCTCCATGCTCATCGTCACATACGAGATGAGCACCGCCACACCGCCTCCATCATTGCACCATCAAAGCCACGATCTCCCTTTTTTATTATTTTTTCTTAGGGTTTGGTTGATGTTTCGCATGGTCTGTGACGCTTCTTTTGGCAATGAATCGGAAGGTTTGGGTTCGTCGGGATCTATAGTCGATTTTGTATATCTGGTATTCGATATATAAATATATTTGTTCCTTTTTCCTAGATTTTCCCATTAAATATGAGTGTCCATTTGTGAAACTAAGGCATGACTTTTAGTATTCTTCTTATACATGTTGGTGTGGATTGTGTTTGGTGTGGACACTGTGTGTGTATGGATTGTGATTGCAAGGATATGGTTGTTCGGGTTTAACATTCGGATTTAATGAGAGGTTTTTATCTTTGTGAATATTTTTATGTTCATGCATTATTTCGCAGTTATTTATCTAACAACATACTAAAAAAATTACAGAAGTGAGCCGTCCACCTGTCATGAAAGATTACAATCGAGCGACTATCCAAACATAAAAATAAATCAGCAGGTACTTGGAACTTGGAACACATGCAGTTATGTAAACTTTACTTTATGATTTTCAAAATTATGTTATTTTTCTTACTAATTTTTCGTTCATTATTCCGTTAAAAAAATAGATATGCAGGTACGTACGTAGCATCTTGTATTTTTCCCTTAAAGGATATCCCTTAATCTTATTCCCAAAAATTCTTCATTTTATTTTTTAGACACCCGCAGCGAAGCGCGGTATTCTTACTAGTCTATAATACTACTATTAGTGGGTTTTCCCACAACCTCTCCCTTTCAATGACACGTGTCACTCCCCCAACTTCCCCACACCCATTCCCGACTCCCATTCACTGTTTCCCTCTCTCTCCATCCAAACTCATCCTCTTCACTCTTCCCTCTTTTCACTCTCTCTCCACTCACGCCTCTTTCTTTTTCTCTCTCTCTTTACATTCTCTTTCTACCCACTCACTCTCTCTCTCTTTATATTCTCTCACTCCCTCCCTTTCTATCTCTCAATCAATCCACCTTTTCCTCTTTCTTCTTCTCTCTCTTTGCATTCTCTTTCTACCCACTCACTCTCTCTATATATATTCTCTTACTCCCTCCCTTTCTATCTTTCAATCAATCCACCTTTTATATATTTCCCCTTTCAAATTTTAAAAATATATTAATATTAACTAAATAAAGGACAAAGTAGATATTATTTATATCTTTTATAAATATTTATAATATATATTTAAAAATCCATTTAGAAGTATTATTTTACTTTTAAATTTAATATTTTGGAAAAAATAAATACAATTTTTTAAAACTATTATTGATATCAAATACATTTTTTAAAAAATATTATTGATATCATTCATATGTAATAATTTTAAAGTACTATTTTTTTATATCAAATGAATCCTTCAGAATAAACTAATTTTGAATTTTCTATTGCATGAATATTATTTTTTATAATATATTATTAACTCATGATTAATATATTATAATGAATTCTAAATCATCTATAATAGATAATTAACTTATGTTTATAACATTCGATATTTAAGTATTAAATATTAAAAAGTTTAATAAATAGTTTAAGTTATGGATTGTTTCGTAAATACATGAGTTCAAATAGATTTGAATCAATTATTATAATTCTTTCATTATTTCTTCTTTTGTGTTATATAAGTTATTTATTTCCTCAAAATTTATCTGGTGTTTTAAGGTTCTATTTACTTTAAGTCCTCATTTTGTCTAACTTATCATTTTGTTTTGTTATTTTTAGAAATAACAAACCAAAACACTTTTCAAAATAAAAATTACTAAAAATATATAAAAGCATAAAAATAATTTTCTTTCATAATTTTTGAGCATTTTGATAGCTATAATAACATTTTTTACATGTTATAATACTTTTGAATATTAATTTTTTTTCAAAATTAGAACTTAATAAACAAATATAATATAAAAAAATAAAATAAAAACCAAATGAAATAAAAAATATTAGATGTAAAATGAATAAAAATATATTAAACATAAATAGTTTTTACGTATGGTTAAACTAAAATAACATAAAAAAACACATAAAAGAAAAACTCATAAAAATTTTTAGAAGAATTAAAAATTCATAATTTTTAAATAAATAAATTTAAACAGTGGGATGTATAGAATCTGTTATCTGAATATATGTTTGTATTATAAATGATCGTAATATATATTATAAATCTAAATATAAGATGAAAAATGAAAATGAAAATGAAAATTTTACTAATATATATATGATATATGTAAGAGAAATTAAAAATACAATAAAGTTTGTTTTTTTTAAATCATACGATATCATAAATCTAATAAATATCAACTATAATGTGACTAACACTAATTAAAAAACAGATAGACTTTTTTCTACCAAAACACCTCCTCCTCTCCTTTTCAATTCGAACTTTTATTCTTTTATTTACACTTATTTTGATTAGATGTCTACCATTTATTGTATATAACATTATCTTTAAGTGAAGAAAATAAAGCATGCTATTTGGAAAGCATACCTTCCATATCATTAGTAAGTCTTTGCAATATGTTAATACTTCACATACTATGATTCCAATATATTCTTATACATTATCTTGAAAAAATACTCACGCTGCGAAGCGCGGGTATGCACCCTAGTATATACTAAAGCTGAGTTTTCTCTCAGCTTTTTGCCACGTGGCCGCCTATATTTATAAACGCAACTGCTGGGTTTTTCCAGCTTTCGTCCTCAGGAGGACACGCGGCAGCCTAACTTTCTACGCACCCTCTCTTTCTCTCCTTGCGCGCTCTCCTCCCCTCTCTCTACACAGTCTCTTCTTCTCCCTCCTCCACACACACTCTCTCCCTACGTGTGACGGTCGTATACCCAATTTGTAAATATTTCAGTTCTACCCACGGATCATCCTCCTGCACTTCTCCAATGCCGCCCCTTTGTTAAACCACAACATGCATAGAGCATTCGAAAGCTCCTCGGCATCTACGAATCCATCCATATTCCTATCGAACACCAAGAATGCATCCTGCACCTCCTCCACGCTCGACTCCTCCGCGAACATGCACCTCACATCACCACCACCTGCCACCAAATCCCCCAGACGATCACTACCACCTTCGCGCTCCTTCATCAAACCCATGCTCCTCACCACCATCTCCACTTCCTCCTCCCTCATGCCCCACATCATCTCCTCACCTTTGAGACGATCTTGATTCGTTCCGGCTGCCAATGGCTTTTGCTGCGGGAAAGCAGCTGAAGATGGGGAACCGAAGAAGGGGATGTGAGATGAGCTGCAGAGCTTCCGAAACCGTGTTACCCTATTGAGCAAAGCGTGCAGGAAGAGGAAGCAGACGAGGTCTGCAATGTAGTGGTATATGCATGAGTTCGGCATCTACGGTGGCCTACATGAGTTGGCGGCAGTTTGTTGGTGGTGTGTGAGAACGGGAAGGTGTTTATATTAACTTAATGCTAACAAGAAAGATGGGGAAGTTAGATTGATATTTTGGATTTTTTTTTCATTTTGGTTCTTTGACCGTCATCTTGAGGGTTAATTTACTGCATTATCTACAAAGGTCATATATAGAACATCTCTGCTTATTTAGAACAACGAAGCCATGTGGAGCATTATGTGCTTGGCATTTTGGAAGGAGATGATTGATTGTGTCACATGCCTTTTAAACAGATATAGATACGTATAAGTATTTTTTTGACGGATAAGGATGTAGTTTTTTTTCACATACGTATTTTGATATACATACATTTTTATTTTCAGATATGATATAAATACAATTATATTTTTTTCTAACAGATACACGTATCTATATTACTCAGTCTATATTTCTATATTATATTACTGCATCTATATTTATATAGGGTTTGGGGAGCCTAAACTCATGTGTAGTAAACTTTCATACACCCACCTTATTTTCTCTCAATTTTTTTTATTTTTTTAAAATGGATCTTTATGATATTTTTTTAAATTGATCTACAAAGGTTAACCCTTCCTGGGTTTAGGCTCCCCAAACCCACGTACACGCACACGCACGCACGCACACACGCATGCACACACACATGCACACGCGCACGCGTGCGCGCACGCACACACACATATATTGCATAGACATATATCAACATATTTGTCTTATCTATGCTAAAGCCTAGCTCTTCCTAACTCTTTCCTTCCTTGCTTTACATGACATGCCTCCGCTCCATCTCTCCTTTCCTTTGAGTCGTGTTTCTCTCTCTATCCATTCGAGATGAGAGTCTCACTTCCATCTCTTTACATACGAGAGCCATTTCTCCTCACTCTCTTTCTTAATGTGGATCGGTCACGCTCTTTACTTTCCCCATAATTTCTGTTCTTTCTCCATATCCTTTTCTTATCTCTTTCCATATTCCTATTTTTATACATTAATGAAATCAATTTTAAAAGATTTTTATTTTTTAAAATAAAATAGTATTCAATTGTTAACATCTTTCTCAAAATTCAACAGTTTGTTTATGTCAATAATATTTAATTGAATTAATTAAATAAAATTTAGATTGGGCATTTCTTTATTGATTTTAGCATTGCTATCATTTCTTTAAATGTTAGAACATAAGCTACTTCGTTGATAGATATTTAATAATCGACTCAACTTAGATAAATACTTGATTTTTACTATTAATTTGAGAATATTTAAATTAAAGACATTTATTATTTTTTAAATATATTATTTTATTATGCTTATTGAATATTGATAAAGTTTTGTTGTCCTCCATGTATTTGATCATCCATGTAATTAATCATTACATTGACGATTCTGCGAGTGGTTGCAGAACTGTGCGCATGGATTATCCATGTCCTCGCATGTGGAAAGAGATGTCGAAGTTCAGGTCGTAAAGGTGGTGGTGGTCGTGGATCCAGTGATGTGCGGGACAATGGATCCGCGTGGAGATTGTCACGCACACACGTGAAAGAAGAGACAGAAGAATGTTCGATTCCATGACGAAAGCGAAATCGGCATCGAACATGGACCAGATGTGTTTTCGGTTCCTAAATCGTGTTCATTGTCGAGACATGGATTCAATTTTGAAATATAAATCATATTCCATCTACGTGCATGGTCGAGAGAGAAGAGAAGATCGTTCAGTTATGTTGCTCGCAAGTGAAGTTGGTGACGGGACCAGGATTGAATACGGATCCGCCGCGAAGCGCGGGAATATACTCTAGTATAGGTTAAAAAGAAGTTGAGGAGAATACTCCTCAAGGGAAGAGAGGGTTTAATCTATTTGAAAAGAGAATCTCTTTGTTTGGTCTTATCAATCGACAAATTCCATTTACTATTTATATATAGAGAACTTCTGAAGTGGAGACAAACTCACATATATTAAGTGGGAAATCGCATTTAATCAAGAGATCAAGACATGGTAGGATTTGAGAGGAGTGAGTGCAATCATCACTATTTAAAGTTTATATTTGTTAATCTGATTCTGAGAAAGAAAGAACGTATAGGAATATTCTACGTTGTTAATGATGCATTATATTCAATCGTATATATTTCAAGTAACACATACAATAGCATTACGTTAAATTGAGAAAGTTGGAATGTAGAATAATCAAATAATATTTTAAAAATTGAGGAGAATTTTTTCTAACTGGCCACATCCAGATGCTTATGCACATTCCTTTAAGACATTTAATCACCTCACGTTTAAGGTAAAGTTTGATTTCCAAACAAAAATCAATATGTAAAAACTATTATTAGATTATAAATATATCAAAATGGATCGAAATTCAAACGAGCATGGATGTTGGTCATGTGCTCTCTCGTACCCTGACGAATACTTGTGCTCGCCCACCACTCGTTATTCGTGCTTTCCATTCCCTCTTTTTTTAGTGGTTGCACCTTCAACCTTTCCTCTCTCTCTACAGTCCAAAAGGGCCGAAAATGCCCAAACCCGACGGTATTCAAGGGCAAAAATACCCACACGTGTGTTGCTTCACCCAAGCAACGAGGAATGAACCTTTGAGAACCATAGTAGGCCCTCCTCGATGGGAAAATACACACGAGCAACCCCTTCACACACACCAGCAACACCATCTTAACAAATGGGCCTCAAGGTCTCCACTCCAATGCTTAGCGACTCGTCGCAGCTCCAACGAGCAGAAGGCACCACCAACTAGCGTGTTGTAGAAAAAGCACAACACAACCCACACTCAAACTGAAACATGGGCACAAAAATAGCCTACACACGGGTACGTCACAACACATCCCCGTGGTGGACGTAAACGAGCAGCGAGCATTAATTTCGTCAAGAGATTGATGGGGTTTTTTATTATGAAATATATGACTGCGTCATTGCAACCCAACAATCTCTGAATCAATCAAAAACATTCTTTTATTCCTAACAAAATAATGAGATGCTAATTATTAACCTAGTATAGCTTCCCTATCGAACTCGGGGAGGCTACAAATAAATAAAAAAATAATTATTGATAATTAATGAAGCCTTTTAATTTCTTTTCTTAATCTAATTTTTATGTCTTTTTTAATGATATTATATATTTTTACAGATTTTTAAATGATTAATATTTTTTATATTTTCTGATTTTTTATTTTTTATATTGATTTTTAATTTTTCCAATTTTGAAATATTTTTTGATTATGAAAATCAACTTATGAATAAGAAATACACAAAAGTGAAAAAAAGCTTTTTTATATTTTTAAATATGTAAAAAGTATTCAAAAAAATGAAAAATCAAATGTTTTATGTTTTATAAAATTTTTACTATATTTAGTTATTTTTATGATATTTTTATATTTTTATAGATTTTTTACTAATTTAAGAAGGACACTAATTTTTAAACTAAAATGAGTTATTGTTTTTGTAAATTTAAAATAGTAAATAAAAGAAAACAATTTGGAAACAAATAAACAAAATAATTTTTATCGGGATTTAAAACAAGACCAAGTGTGTATATATATATGTTTTTTCTACAATTTTGTGTGATTTTTATAAGATTTTATGTATTTATAAATTTTTAAGGTTTTTTGATTGATTTTTTGTTTGATATCTATATAGATAATAAAATAAGGGATATTTACACCCATAACCCTGAGTAATACCGTAATTACCCCAGACACCCTCGATAATCACGAATTACATCGAAGACCTTGAGTAATGTTTAACTCTTACACCCATAACCCCGTGTTAATTTCCATCCAACCGTTAACAATGACGGAATCCCTCTCGCATTTTATAATTTATACCCTTTATCTTTCAATTATTTACAAATAACACCATCACCTTCCTCCTCCCCCTTCGTCCTCCACGTAGCACCCTGACGAGTCGCAAAATCGGCCCTTTAAGAAAGTGTTTTTAGCACTCGATAATGTCATCGCAGCCGGGCCGAGATGGACTCGTCAAAGACCATCTCATTTAGACATACAAATATAAAAATGAGATGGTCGTAATATTTTCTTATTTTACTTGGCAAGAAACCAAGGTCGAACTCAGGGACACGCGCTTTTCTCGTATTAGTTAGATTTAAGTTTATTTAATGAAATGTTGAGTTAAAGGCATATAGGTCAAATTATGCAAGGAGACACAACAAGACAATGCATTAAAATAAATAATCATGCATTTTTTTATCCATTTTTATAATGCAAATAAATGCCATGTAATGCAATTAAAATATGCCCGAGGTGAAAACAATGAGCAAAAATAAATAGGAGTTAATTTCGAATTCAATTAAAAAGGCAGATGTGATGAACAATGTTAAGCAAGGCATCAGTGCAAGTTCAAATTGACACGCGACTATAAAATAATTCATAAGACTCATTGTGTCCAAGACGACAATTAAGCATGCCACTAGAAAGATCATCAGACCAGCTTTAAAACGAAACTAAAATTGTCTCAATCGGATAAACGTAGCTCAAGATATGCATAGAAGAAGCCAGGGGCATAAATGAAATAAAAACATGAAAAGATACGTACAAGAAGGTCCCTAGGAGGGACTAAAATGCAATAACAATAAAGTACGGGGCCTTCCCTGTAAATAATCCATATGCGCGGGGACCTTTTTGTAAATCTGAAGAACTTCGTGCCCGTCTCTGCAAATTTCCCAGAGTAGCACGTGTGAAGCACGTGCTATCCAGGCTTGGTGTCAGGCTCGGCAGAGGTTCGGCAGCTTCGGCTTGGCTCGGGCTATCCGAGCCTCCAGGCTTGGTGGCGATCAGGCTCGGCGTGGTCTCTGGGTGTGCCACGTGTATTAAGACCTGGATGTAATTTGCGGAAGGTGCGAGGGCGCCGATGCAAAAAGCCCAGACCCCACGCGCGGGTGGCACGTGAGCTCAGGCTCGGGTGGGGGCGAGGTTCGGCGCTGCTTCGGGTGGCCGTAGCAGGTGGCTCGGGCCACGTGGTGGCTCGAGGTTGACTCGGGCAAGGCTCGGTCCCACCGAGCCTCCGCGCTCCGGGACGGTCGACGTGGCCCCTCCAGGGCCGTTGGATCTCCGCCGTGGGGCGAGATCCAACGGTAGCTGCTTCGTCTTCTCCTCCGTAGGGTGGCGGCGCAATTGGAGCTCCGGCGTGAGGCCTGGAGCTCCGTCGCGCCTCGCCGTGCTCGGTGAAGCTCGTGGAAGATCGCTGAAGGTCAGGCGATGAAGGTCTGAGGTCTGAGAAGACGCGGGAGCACCTGGAATGCTCGATCGACACTTGGTCGCCGGAGGCGGAGCTCTAGAACTCAGCTCCGCCCGAAGTCCGGCCAATGACGTTGGTAGACCTGCACGAAGTGGTTAGCGGTGTGTGCGTGCGAGCTGAGGTGCACGAAGGGCCTAAGGGGGCGGAGAAGTGGAGCCCTTTTGTGTATTCTCCTCCGCCTCCGATGGAGGAGAATGCCTGGGATGATAGGGGTCGTGGCGGAGGAGGGTGGTGATCGGAAGAGTCGGCGAGGAAGATGGATTGATGGCGAAGCTAAATGGGTGATCAGTGGAGCGGGGTAGATTGTATAGAGGCTTAGAAAATTAGGCAAAATCAAGAGAAAAACAAGAGGAGATCAGAGGGCTTACCTGACCGGAGATGGAGGTCGTGGCCTGGGCTGGGCGTCGGAGAAGAGGCCCGGGTCGTCGCACGTCGAGGTCGGCTACTCCTCGGAGCTCGAGCGGGGCTGGCGCCTCCGCAGCACCGCCGTGATCGGCGGTGGGTCTCATCGGGGAAGAAGGCCGTTGTCGTTCAATCCGAGCTCCTCCCCCTGTCACAGGGAGGAGCTGGAGGGCTAGGCCTCTGCCCCTTGGTCGATGGACGAGGATGAACGAGGGATGAGGAGGTGTATTTAAAGGAAGGGGGTGATGGTCCAGGTGCTTGGAGCTGAGGATTGCGAGGGGATTATGGAGCGACTGGAGGAGGGTTGTGGATGGAGGACGTGCACGCGAGGATCGTGGGAGGATGGGCTCGGCCGTGGGGTGGTTAGAGCATGGCGAGGATGACCAGGGCTATGGCTAAAATTAGAGGGGTGGAGGAGGTCTGCGAAGCGGGACGCTCGGGCAGAGCTTGCGGGAGGAGGAAGACGAGGTCCGGACCGTTGGATCGTGAGATCCAACGGTCCTGGTGAGGGTGTGTAGGAACGGCTTGGATTAGATCGGAAGCGACATGATCGGAGGGCTTCTGAGCGGACACGTGGCGGACTAGGAGCGAGGCACTGACGATCGGTGGAGATGAAATCCAGAAGGTGATCAGACGGCTGATGGCTAATGTGGAGTTAGCGGCTGAGATGGATGGCTGGAAGTGCGATCGTAGGGCACACGAGGAGACACGTGGCGGCTTCTGGTTTAGGCGCTAACGGGTGGTGATGATTGAAGGATGGAGCTGATCGAGCGGTTAGGAAAAGAGAGTGGTTTGAGCGGCTCAGATCAGCATGATCAAGCGGACTACACTGCGCCACGTGGCGCGCTCATCTTGAGGCGCGAATGTGCGACGACGATTCGAGGAGGGGGATGATCAAACGGCTGCGGATTGGGGCGGGTCGTGGAGAAAGAGCCACCGTTAGATCATGATGAAGATCCAACGGTCCAGAAATGCGGCGGATAGGACAAGAGAGGTGGGGCCACGTGGCGCCCCCAGAATGGGCCACGTGGCCCAATCAGATTATTGCAGACTTCAAGTTGAAATATGAAGGTCAAGATGGCCGAATTTGAGAAAACTCAAAACATGAGAGTTGTAGATCTCGATGAGATCTACAAGTTCATGTTGACCAAAACTGGAGATGAAGTCAAATGAAGACCCGAAATATTTTTAAGGGTATTTTTGAGGCTAAAAATACCACGAATTTTATTTTTGCCATTTTTTTGTGGTTTTTAATTTATCTGAGACTCTGTTAATTACGGGACATTATCAGGGGTTTATTGACAAAACTTTAAGCAAGGGGGTTAATTATGAAAAATAAAGATGATGAAATTGGGTTTCATCACACCCCCACCTCCCCCTGCCAGCCGGCGGCGCCGCCTCTACCCGCCAGCCGTGCTGCATGCCCCCTTCCCCTCCTTTGTGCGCCTCTGCCACGTCGAGGCCAGGGCTGAGGTGGTGCCCAGGACTGTCGAGTTGTAGACCCCCCTGCATGCGCCTCCGCCATGTCGAGGCCAGGGGTTGGATGGCGCCCAGGCTTTGTCGAGCCGTAGCGGCGCAAGCCCCAGGATGCAGACCCGCTCGGAGCCCCCCCCCCTCCCCCGCACCCTCCCTCCCCACCCCTGGCGCAAGCCCCAGGTTGCAGACTCGCTCGGAGACCCCTCCCCTGCACCCCCTCCCCCCCTCCCCCCAGGTTGCAGACCTGCTCGGAGCCCCCTCCCTCGCACCCCCCTCCCCGCCCCCGGCCTTCATCTGTAAGTCGAGGTCGAGCCACAACCTGCGTTTGGTTGAGACTCCCCCTCCCTCCCGACCTTCACCTGCAAGCTCAGGTCGAGATGCAGTGCCCGCTCGAAGCCCCCCTCGCATGCCGATGCTGCCCGCCATCTCGCCTCTTGTCGGATCCCACTTTGTTCTTCCAGGAACGAACCTACATCCTTTTTTTTCTTTTTTCTTTTGATTAATCTCAACCGTTAGATCACAGATTGGGTTAGATTAACTCAGCCATCTGGTTGAGTTAACGAACTAAACTAACGGAAGGTTATGGCTATAAAACGGAATAGTTATTCAAGGTCTTGAGTGTCATTCGTGATCATCGAGGGTGTTTGGGGTAATTATGATATTACTCAGGGTTATGGGTGTAAATATCCCATAAAATAATATATATATATATAGTTAGAGTATTTTTTGGATTTTTTTCAACTAATAATTATTTTTTTATGATTTTTTGAATATCAAATAGAGAAAAATTGCTATTTTGTATATTAAAAATAGAAAAATGGATTTAAATTGTAAAACCAAAATAACATGTTATAGATTTGATTATTAAGAACATAGTATGTTTTTTTGTAGAATCTTTAGATCAATGAAACTATTTATGGTTTTTTTCACTTGTACCCCTCCGAGATATCGCAATATCAGTTATGCCCCTATCTTTTTGGTAATATCAGTTGTGCCCCTCATTCTTGCAAATCTACCACTTGTACCCCTCGGGTTAGTTTCCATCCATCCCAAACTCTAACGGACGTTAACTTTAGGGACACATCATGAATTAAATAAAAACAAATGAATTGCAAAGTCCAACCACTGTTCATCTTCCTCCTCTCCCCTCCTCTTCATCTTCCTCATCCCCCTGCCCCTGCCTCCTCCCCCCGCCCCTGCTGCGCCCCCAGGCCCCGCGCCCCCGCAACCCCGTGCCTCCCCCTTCCCCCGGCGCCCTGCCCTGGCGCCCCCGCAACCCCGCGCCTCCACCTTCTCCCCTCCGCCCCCGCACCCCCTCCCCCAGTTGCCCTCCGCCCCCCGCACCCCCTCCCCCGGTTGCCCTTGCCCCCCGCACCTCCCCCGTCGCCCCCCGCACCTCCCATCCGGCCCCTGTACTGCCCCCTGCACCTCCCCCCTCCGCCCCCGTACCCCCTCCTCCCGTACCCCTCGCCCCCCCCGCACCTCCCCCCTCGCCCCCCGTACCTCCCATCCGGCCCTCGCACTTCCCCCATCCGCCCTCGCACCCCCTCCCCCAATCCCCCTTGTCTCCCGCAGCTCCCCTCTCCGCCCCCCGCAGCCCCTGCCCCCGCCGCCCCCCGCGCCCAGGTCACCCCCGCGCCTCCCCAGCCCCCCCCACCCCCCCCACCCCCGACGCCCAGGACGCCCCCGCACCTCCCCTACCCCTGATGAATCTACATTTCATCATTTTTATTCTATCATTTTGTCCTTAAAAACTCTAGTAAATGCGTATAAATAGCGTTAATTTACGCATTTTAGCATGCATGTGTTATTGTGTAAATAATGTATAAAATATAGTTTTAAAGCCAAAATTATTGAATAAAAAAAGAAAAGAAAAAGAATAAAATATTGTAAATATTTTATGACCTGAAATCCCGAGACCTAGGCATCTCGATGATAGGTCGACGAGGAATAAAGCAGGGGGAGATAAGGGCCACAAATACAATAAAAATTCCTTTTTATTTTATCCATTCTTTATTCATTTTGGGACCTATTTTTAGTTCCACTTTTTATACCTTAAATAAAGAAACTTTGTACATGAAAGTTGTAGATAATTAAATAAAGAAAAATACAAATTGATTTCACTCAAAAATAATGTACAGATAAAAAGTTATGATCTAAATAAATTTTCAGATCCCAACTTCCCAGACCTGTATCTCTCAAATAAAAGCTCAAAACGCATCAAACTCACCTTTAATTGTATATATTTTTAAATAAGTTATTAATGAAGGTGGTTTCGCATTTGTTGGAGCTACGGTTTGAAAGTTGAGTTTTGGACCCCTATTGTATACTTGTACAGATTGGAATATTCATTTTATTATTTATTTATTATTTTCATAATTATATATTTATAATTCTGTAAATCTTATTTATAATATATGTGTATATTAAAATCAAAATAAAAAGTCAAATAAAACACAAAATAAAATACTTGTATATATAACATACCTAGGTATAATACCTGTATGTATACCTATAGAATTAACACTTCTATTTTATTAAGTGTACCAAACACTTAAGAAAAATAAAATAAAAATATATTTAAGTGTATAAAAATATTCTATAAATTTATAAAATAATAAATAAAAATAATAAAATAAAATAAATAAAATAAAAATAAATTATTAAAATATACATACACATATACCTATATAGGCCTAAAAAGGCAACTTGAAAATTAATACCTCTAAAAAATAAATAAAAATTATCATAAAATAATTCATAAAATAATAAACATTTTTATTTAATAATAAAAAATTAATTAATTCGTTAACTATTTTAAATGAATTAACAAAGACCTTTTCTAGGATTTTTCCTGGGACCCGCTGGTCAACTCCCTGGTCCTTGCTCCTGCAGCATGTCAGACCTTCCTGTGACCCCCTTTTCTCGATTTTTTCTCCGTCGTTGCATTGCTCGAGGAAAGGTTGACTCTTCATGAGATTTGTACCCTGTATCACCATGATCCACGCCGACCATTTTTTCTTGGGAAGATCGACTGAGCTCCACCCGTGATATTGTCTCGAAGTTCGTTGCTTCATCACCCATTCAAAAACCCCTCCGAGATGTCCTTGATTTTTTGAACCCTTTCTTGGCTAGCTTAGACATCCGAGAGTGCGCGGGAGCAACTCCGATGAGAGGGGAGTCTCCAACCACCCTCGTTGAGGTACGACGAGGCCGTGAAAGCCACGTTCCACCACCTCCGGCCAAGTCTGGCCGTCGAGGTCCTATCTCGGGTACACAACCCTAAAGATCATTTTTTCTTATTTTTCTCGCATCATTAGACTCGCCTTATCCTTAGGAATCGAATACCATCTTCACCTTAGATCCAGATCCATCGGAACACCCTTCACAACCCCCTCGCAGGATCTTGCTCCGGCGAGCATCCCTCTCGCCATTCTCTGCCGTTTTTCGCCCACTGCGGGGTCAGGGCATTTTGCCCCCGACTCCTTCACTCTTCTCTGCAGGACAGGAGCAAGGAACAATGCCTGGGAGCGATTTTTCACCCCTCGCCGGAGCTACCTGGAGCCTCCAGCTCCGCCGTCTTCGCGGCTGCACCATAGCGCTCTGCTGGGAGTTTTGAGAGCCCTAGGACCTGGAGCATACCTGCAAGAACCGCATCAGCCCATTTTGGAGCTTCACACGGCGCGGAGGAGGCGCTGGGAGGTTGGGGAAGTTCGCTTACCGCGGCGTTCTTCCCTGTTCTTCGTCGTCATCCTTCTATCGTCCGATTAAGGGCGTTCTTCCAGGTGCACAGATACCATTGGATCAGCCCCCGCTTCATCCGTCAGATCTTCCAGGGCCGTCTAATCCGGGACGTTGGGGCGAATCGGTATCGACCGTCCCCGTGTGGACGCGTGGCATAAGTGAATGATCTTCAGCCGTCCGATCCGCTTGCTTGGGTATTTTGCGTATTTGACCCGGGCATTTTTGTGTATTTATTAATTAATATATAAACTTTCCTCTACCGTAGAATAATTTTGTAGAATTTGCATTTAGCCCCCCCGTGTTTTGTATTATTCCATTTTGGTCCCTGCTAGGTCACGTGCTCTGCGCACGTGACGTGGCAATTTTGCAGGGGGGTCGCGGGGTATTTTCTTATTTATTTTTAGTTCCAAAACTTTTCTATGCAGTTATAATATTTCTGGAAATATTACATAATAGCCCCTCGGAATTTTGTAATTGCAATTCAGTCCTCCCCAGGCATGTGCGTAGCACGTACGTACCTGGGCTTTTTGCAGCGACACCCTTGGGCTTCTAGCTATTTAGATTCAGTCTGTATTTTTTTTAATTAGTTATAAGTTTTGTGGAAAATTGCACTTTGTCCGTTGAACTTCTGGATATTTGCATTTATACCCCATGCCAGCAGTGTATTTTCTCTTTGTTGTTTCTATTGTTTCATGCGTCTATAAATTTCTAAAAATCACCAAAAAAATCAAGTTAAGCTCTTGTTTAGTTGTTCTTTTTCGCTACATTTTTGTTTTACATTTTTATTGCATTTTCATATTTATAAAAATTCAAAAAAAAGCATTTTTGCTATTGTTTACACTAGAAAATACCAAAAAATAGTAAAACCCCTTTAAAAATCTCCAAAAATTTACTTTTGGTGTATTTTAGTGTGTTTTAACTTCTGTCCAAAAACCATAAAAAAGAAAAAAGAAAACCCCTAAAAATTATAAAACCCCAAAAATCTTCATAAAAATATTAAAAATTTTATAAAAATCCTAAAAACTAATTTTTGTCTTTAAATTTTCTTTTTTTATTATCTTTATTTTAAAATTAATTTGAGGAATTTTTGAACCTATTTGATATTTTTCACCCTCAATTTATTTCGCCTTTTTATTTTATCTACTATTTTCAGAATTTTTGACTTTAAAAATACCAAAAAAATTTGGAAAAATTGAGAAAATTACAAAAACATCATAAATTATAAAAAGCCCAAAAATATTTTATTTCCTGATTTTTGCTTATTTTTATAGATACCTTATCCCTCTTTTTCTTACTTTGTATCTATATTCTATTTAAAGAAAAAGAAAATAGAAAAATATAAAATACAAAAAATATAAAATCAGAAATTAAAAATAAAAATACAAAAAATTAAAAATGAAAAAAGAATAAAAAATTAATTAGAAATTAAAAACCCACAAAAATTTGCATATTTGTAGGCATTTGATCACACTATCACATTTTTTAGCATCATTGTCCGATCTATCTTGCTTGCTCCCTGAGTTCGACACTCTACACATACTTGCACTATACACACTTATTGTAGAGTTATAATAAATTCTAACTCCACATTTGCTTCTCATTATTTGATTGTTATTTGTTGACTTAATCCGGATTTTTGAGTGGTTAACGCATCGACTGTTGATCCGCCTTGTGGATTAATATGACCGCTCGATTTTCGGGTTAATCAAATAGCGCCGTTGCCGGGGAGCAACAACGCTTAGTTCGGGTTTTTGCTTGCTTGTGATTGTTTGTCTATTTTCGCAGCTTTTATTTTTGCTTATTTTATTTTTCTTTATTTTTGATATATCCGTTGAGCTGTCTAACATCCTCTTCCGTTGATTTCGTGCGAGGAACCACGGATCGAGGAAGGTGCTCCACCCTAGGCTCTTGTGCACCCACGAGAAGCTGCCTCTGCTAGCCTTGCACCGAAGGAGACTTAGAGGAATTTTGAAGACCGAGCTCCTGTTTATTTTCTTGTATTTAGTTATTTTTGTAATTCAAGTGAGAGAGATACATTAATTTGTAATAATACAGGTACTCAGGACACTTGGACACTCGGGCCTAATTTCCAAGTGAATGTTCACTTGAGGGCTCACCGTTGTTTCTCATGTTTTCTTCGCATTTTTTATTTTGTTTTCCGATTTTATTTTTATTTCTTTTGTGTGATTGAGCCCTTAGCCGCAGGAGTTGCTTGTCGATAGTATTAGGTCCAAACACAATAATCACCATTGCATGCTCCTATAGAGAACGTTTGGACTTAGTCAAATTTTGAAACTGTGCTTCCCGCTAATAGCAGCTTCTCACACTTAGGGCGATTTCATCGGCTTGCATTTGTAGATAGATAGGTTTCAATTCTGCTGAGCATCTTTGCATGTAAAGTGCTGGAGGCAAGGTGGGCATTTCTCTTTAGCATACATCATTGATTTGTTGCTTGCATTGCTTTTCCAACTCTCCCTCTGATTTTTATCACCTAGGTGCTTAAAAGAGTTGATTCCTCGTTAGGCTCGTGCATTCATATAAAATCCAAAAAAAGTGATAACAAATAAAATTGGGGCTGCTAACATTCCTCGACCCTAAAATTGATCAAAAAGAAAAATATTGTCTTGGGGCAAGTAATCCCCTCATTGTCTTCGCTTTTACTTGCTCGCGCACACTCTAAGGACTAGTGCCCAAATCCTGTTTAGCCCCTAAGTGTGTGTGCAACTTTTGGACTTCTCACCTAACTCTAAAATAGACAAGATAAAAAGACCGACTTTTCGGTCTCTACCGAGTTGAATAGATGAATTGAGGCTTTGTTTTGTGTGAGTTTGCTTGTGATTGCTTGTGTGCATACTAGATCATCCCTACGCATTTGTGCCTTCTTCTTCACTCTCTTGACTTGACCTTCGTGCTCTCCCAAATCATTTTCTTTTGTTTTCGAGATGTACCCATGGAGCGTATTTTATCCAGACTTTGCGGATCCCTCGTTCACTCCAGCCGATCCACCTCCCTTTTATCAGGAGGACCTTTCTCCTATTTCTTCTAATTTTTGCACATACCCGCCTCAGCCGCATTATCAGGACTTGGATTTCTACCCACCTCCACCTCCACCTGTATATTATCCACCTCCACCTTCACATCCACCCGAGTCTGACCTGTTGAAGTCACCTCCCTCGATCTCCATGAGTGATGTCTTGAACCGGATGATATAGCACATTAATTCGATGAATGATGATCTTGCTATCTTGAGGAAAAACCAGATTAATGCTCCATTCGTCGAGGTTACGGATTTCCTTGTGGGTGATCATGGGAGCTTGCAATCGCCAAAAATACAAAAAATGAGAAAACTTTAAAAATAGAAAAAGAGTTCGGGAGACCTTTGATCGAGTCAGACTGTGAGGAGAGCGTCCGCTTGCCAGACCATTTGACTGCACAACCTTTCACACCCTGTCCCACCTTTGACCCTGAGGATGCCGCTGTACAGACTGCTCTTGGCATGCCTCGTGTAGATGCTGATTCCGACTTCCTCTCTTGTATAGAGGAGGTCCAAAAATTCAAAAAAATGTTGACTGAACCCGAAGTGGTGGCCACCATTCATGAGATTATCTGCGCCCCACTTCAGCAGGCCATGACTGATTTATCTACCCCTCTTCCCAAGAAGAGAAAGCGGAGGAGCAGATCTGAGCTTCACATTCTGACCATGGCCACTGCCCACGCCATCACACACCGTCCCATTCCTAGAAAGAAGAACACAACTACCCCTTTCATCACTTGCACCATCTCTGGCCATACTTTTGAACACACTCTCCTCGACGACGGTGCGTCGATTAGCATATTACCCTTCTTGTTGGTACAGTCTCTTCACTTAGGGCCTCTAAAAAAGACCATGATGATCGTTCAGTTTGCTGATGGATCTATCAAGAGGTCGAAGGGTATACTGGAAAACATCGTCATTTCGATTCAAGGCATGAGCTACCATGTTGATTTTGCCGTATTGCCCATGGAGACCTCCACAGGGGAGCCCTCTCCAATCATCCTGGGACGACCATTCCTCGCCTCTGCGAGGGTCGTTATTGATTATGGATCAGGAGAGATTCGCTTCCGTCCTGTTGACGAGAGCGAAGCGTTGATCACCGCACCCATAGTTGACCAGAGACCTACACCTAATGCACCTTCACCAATTCTAGCTCACTCCGAGGCCTATGAACTCTCTGATGATATTAGAGACGTTTGCCTTACGACGACTGATGAGACCCGAGAAATCCTCTGAAAGGGGGAAGACTCGGAAAGCATAGACCTCGCAGTTCCTCCTTCTGGTGTGTGGCGATGTGTTGATGAAATCCGCATGATTTACATGATTGATACCATAGAGCGGAGGGTAGACACCAAGACTAGACATGACAGACATGGTTTGACTACTTCCACTGATAAATCCGTTCCTGATCACTCTAAAGTGGTTATGATTGAGGCCGGTTATGATCTTAACGATTATTTTCAGAAATTCTGGCCTTTTGATGAAAAAGATGGTCCGGGTGAGATTCTTGAGGACGAATAGAGTTCGACTCCTTCCACTGATGATTTTGTTCCTTTTGATTTTGACCTGGACGACACCTCGCAGAATGACTCCGATTACACTTCTTCCAATGATGATGAGTTCGTCCCATTCCACTTTGATATCAACGAGACCACCAAGGCCAGACCTAGCTGTACTTCTTCCACTCACTCGTCTGCGCCTTCACACCATAGGACCACCAAGGGCGAACCTAGCCGTACTACTTCCATAGACCAGTTCGTGCCTTTTCTATTTGACTCCAATGAGGGCCTTCACCCTGTCAACCCTGATCGGCTTCCGTCCACTATGGACCCCGATGTCGACCTGAACCGCACCAGATCTATCCCTCAGTGGTCTCACAAGAAGGTTTGGTTTCTACCTTCTTGATCCCGTGTACATCCATCTCTGTTGTATACCATCCTCTGTTCATCTTTGTCCCTCTCCCGTATCGCTCATCCACCCATTCTCGTGTTTGCCTTGCTTAGGACGTACTTTGTCCTAAGTATAGGGGGTGGATAATCTGAGTGTTCATTCGTCGTTCCGTTTCATCACTCCTGTTGTTGCCTATACTTAGGGCTTCTTTTACCCTAAGTATAGGGGGAGTGGTATGTACATTCTCACGATCTCTTCTCTCATCTTCTGATTTCTTTTCTTCTTTTCTTCTTTTCTTCTTTTCCTTTACTATCTTCTGTATCTATCAAAAAGGTGTCACCCTTTGTTGACAGTTTTCTATACTTAGGACATACTTTGTCCTAAGTATATGGGGGTGTGCACTCCGAGTTTTCATTTATTTCGATCCTCTCCATTATCTCCTCTTCTTGTCTATACTTAGGGATATCTTACCTAAGTATATGGGGAGACAATCTGAGTACGATCTGTTCAGTCCCACCCTTGACCCTCCCTGCTTTGTGTACAGTCTGCTATACTTAGGATTATTTGATCCTAAGTATAGGGGGATGGTCAACTTCTCATTCGTTCATTCATTTCTTATTCGTTTATTCTTTTCCTATACTTAGTACGAGTTATGTCTTCTCTTTTCTCTCCGATCTATGAGGACATAGCTCAAGCTAAGTATAGGGGGGTAGTATATACTACGTATATACTTTAGCCATAACTCGTACTTTCGTATTTTCTTAATAAATTTGGCTAATGATTCTTGAAAATTCATTAAAATCCTTAATAAAAAATGTTAATCATTCCTCAAATTCTTTTTGTACTTACTGATTAATAAATCAATTGAAAATATTTTTTGCAGAATGTTTGAAAAATAGTTTGAAAATCTTTGTGAAAATCATTTGAAAACTATTTGGAAAACGTTTTGTTACATGTTTTCAACCTTTGTGAAAATGTGTTGTTTGTAAAATTTTATTTTCTTTGTGTGAAATAAAATATTTGAAAAATGATTTGCAAATTGTTTGAAAAATGGTTGCAAAAATATTTTGAAAAATCTATCTATACTATTTGGAAAACCTTTGCAAAATAATTTTCAAATGTGTGTACATGTTTGTAAAATGATTGTAAAAATTATTTTGGACTATAGTTTTCAAAATTATTTGAAAAGCCTTTTTCAAATAAGTTTGGGGAATATATACATCACACCTAAAATTCACTATATATGTATAAAATTGACCACTTACCATTGTAAATTCTTAAAATCCACCTCTTGTAAATATAAGATGCATTCCCGTATAAATATTTGTACCTAGATTTTACCCAAAATCTTTTGTTTTCAAAAGTCCCAAAACATTTGCAAAATTAAAATCCAAAAACATTTGAAAAATCCATTGAAAAATACCAAAAAATGCATGCATCATCATCTTTTCAAAAATCCATAAAAAGTTCAAAATCTTTGAAAAATTGCATCACAAAAATATTTTCTGCATTCTGCATAGCATTAGCATAGCATGAGTATTTTTCGGATTGAGTTTGATAGTTGAACAAGTCTAAATAAAATCCGGAGATTGGAGCTTGATTGGACCTTAAAATCTACCTAATAACAGGAACCTCATAGGAGCTGGAATTGAGGTACTTCAGGTCTAGTTGACTTAATTCTTTGAGGATCACGAGACTTGATTCAATGGATACTTGACTGCCTAAGTAGAGTATTTCGGAACACACGTACAACTCTTGTTGATAATGACCTAACTTGGATACCTGCACCTTTCACATGGCTCAACTCAGTTGGAGTGCTGAGGGGATTGGATTTGCCGGTATCAGACGCACACAAGTGGAAACACTTGTCCTCCTCTAGGGAGAGAAGTGCTCCCCAACCCGTCCAGTGATAAGGAATTCTAAAGACAGTGGAGTGTGGGTTGCAATAAAGCTTCAAAAGAGGGATAGTCTACTGGCTCAAGAGGAAAAACTCCCTATGTAAATGCTGCTGTAAATAGTATTAAAAAAAAGAGAGACATGCTTGTTCAAAAATAAAATGCCTGCAAAAAGTATGTGAAATGTTGTATAGCCAATAAGCAAGCTTGAGTTCCAAAGTCATATCATGTGAGTCTGCAGCTGGATGACTTGACTACACTGGTCTTGCATCCTAGGATAGGTAGCTACACTGGCTACCATCCATTCTTCTCTTCACCCCCTACTCTTGAGCTGGTTGCCACTTGAACTTAGAAGGGAATACCCCACTCCTCGAGGAAGGAGTTGTTGGATTGGGAATCATTGGGTTGTCATACGGGAGAAGTCAGTCTCTTTGTCATTTCAGTTGGGGAGAGCCACTATCACTTACACTGTACGAGTCAGATTCATAGTCGTAAGGGTTTGCGTATGAGTTGAAATATTTCTGACCTGGCTATTGAGAAGGCTTGAGCAGAGTTTTGGGATTCTCGAAGGCTGTTGGATTTCAAATCTGATTCTCATTAAGGTTCCACCCGCATTAAAATTCCAAAGGTCCGACTTAAGCTCCAAACTTTGATTTTGTGAAGACAAGTTTGATAATTAAGCTTAATCCATCTTCCTTCTTTTTCTTTTCTTTGTTTTTCTTTTCTGCACTTGTTGCATAAGTGTTTGCTAGGGACTAGCAAAGGCAAGTATAGGGGGATGATGAATCTACGTTTCATCATCTTTATTCTATCATTTTGGCCTTAAAAACACTAGTAAATGCGTGTAAATAGCGTTAATTTAGTCATTTTAGCATGCATGCGTTATTGTGTAAATAATATATAAAATACAATTTTTAAAGCCAAAATTATAGAATAAAGAAAAGAAAAGAAAAAGAATAAAATATCGTAAATATTTTATGACCTGAAACCCTGAGACCTAGGCATCTCGATGACTAGGTCGACAAGGAATAAAGTAGGGGGAGATAAGGACCACAAATACAATAAAAATTCCTTTTTATTTTTATCCATTCTTTATTCATTTTGGGACCTATTTTTAGTTCCATTTTTTAGACCTCAAATAAAGAAACTTTGTACATGAAAGTTGTAGATAATTAAATAAAGAAAAATACAAATCAATTTCACTCAAAAATAATGTATAGATAAAAAGTTATCATCTAAATAAGTTTCCAGAATCCCAACTTCCCAGACCTGTATCTCTCAAATAAAAGCTCGAAACGTATCAAACTCACTTTAATTGCATATAATTTTAAATAAGCTATTTAATGAAGGTGGTTTCGCATTTGGCGGAGCTACTGTTTGAAAGTTGAGTTTTGGACTCCTATTGTATGCTTGTACAGATTAAAATATTCATTTTATTATTTATTCATTATTTTCATAATTATATATTTTTATAATTTTGTAAATATTATTTGTAATATATGTGTATATTAAAATCAGAATAAAAACTCAAAGAAAACACAAAATAAAGTACTTGTATATATAACATACCTAGGTATAATACATGTATGTATACCTATAGAATTAACACTTCTATTTTATTAAGTGTACCAAACACTTAAGAAAAATAAAATAAAAACATATTTAAGTGTATAAACATATTCTATAAATTTATAAAATAATAAATAAAAATAATAACATTAAATAAATAAAATAAAAATAAATTATTAAAATATCCATATACATATACCTATATAGGCCTAAAAAGGCAACTTGAAAATTAATACCTCTAAAAAATAAATAAAAATTATCATAAAATAATTCATAAAATAATAAACATTTTTTATTTAATAATAAAAAATTAATTAATTCGTTAACTATTTTTAAATGAATGATCTTCAGCCGTCCGATCCACCTGCTTGGGTATTTTCCATATTTGACCCGGGCATTTTTGTGTATTTATTAATTAATATATAAACTTTCCGCTACCGTATATAATTTTGTAGAATTTGCATTTAGCCCCCCCCCTCGTGTTTTGTATTATTCCATTTTGGTCCCTGCCTGGTCGCGTGCTCTGCGCATGTGACTTGGCAATTTTGCAGGGGGACCCCGGGGTATTTTCTTATTTATTTTTAGTTCCAAAACTTTTCTATGTAGTTATAATATTTCTAGAAATATTGCATAATAGCCCCTTGGAATTTTGCAATTGCGATTCAGTCCTCCCCAGGCACGTGCGTAGCACATGCGTACCTGGGCCTTTTGCAGCGACAACCTTGGGCTTCTAGCTATTTAGATCCAGTCTGCATTTTTTTTAATTAGTTATAAGTTTTGTGGAAAATTGTACTTTGGCCCGCTGAACTTCTGGATATTTGCATTTATACCCATGCCAACAATGTATTTTCTCTTTGTTGTTTCTATTTATTTCATGCGTCTGTAAATTTCTAAAAATCACCAAAAATCAAGTTAAGCTCCTATTTAGTTGTTCTTTTTCGTCATATTTTTGTTTTGTATTTTTATTGCATTTTCATATTTATAAAAAATCAAAAATATGTATTTTTGCTACTGTTTGCACTAGAAAATACCAAAAAAATATTAAAACCCCTTTTGAAATCCCCCAAAAAATTACTTTTGGTGTATTTTAGTGTGTTTTAACTTCTTTCCAAAAACCATAAGAAAATACAAAAGAAAACTCCTAAAATTTATAAAACCCCAAAAATCTTCATAAAAATATTAAAAATTCTACAAAAATACAAAAAATCTAATTTTTGTCTCCAAATTTTCTTTATTTTATTATCTTTGTTTTAAAATTAATTTGAGGAATTTTGAACATGTTTGATATTTTTCACCTCAATTTAGTTCAGCATTTTATTTTATCTATTGTTTTCAGTATTTTTGACTTTGAAAATATCAAAAAAAATTAGGAAAAATTTAAAAAAACCACAAAAATATCATAAAATTATAAAAATCCCAAAAATATTTTATTCCCTTATTTTTGCTTATTTTTACTTATTTTTATAGATACCTTATCCCTCTCTTTCTTACTTTGTATCTTTATTTTATTTAAAGAAAAAGAAAATAGAAAAATATAAAATACAAAAAGAAAATATAAAATATGAAATTTAAAACCAAAATACAAAAAAATTAAAAATTAAAAAAGAATAAAAAATGAATTAAAAATTAAAATCCCACAAAAATTTGCATATTTGTAGGCATTTGATCACACTATCACATTTTTTAGCATCATTGTCCGATCTATCTTGCTTGCTCCCTGAGTTCGACACTCTACACATACTTGCACTATACACACTTATTGTAGAGTTATAATAAATTCTAACTCCACATTTGCTTCTCATTGTTTGATTGTTATTGTGGGTTATTTGTTGACTTAATCTGGATTTTTGAGTGGTCAACGCATCGACTGTTGATCCGCCTTGTGGATCAATACGACCGCTCGATTTTCGGGTTAATCAGCCCCCCGCGCCCAGGTCGCCCCCGCACCTCCCCTGCCCCCGACGCCCCCCGCATCCAGGTCGCCCCCGTGCCTCCTCCTCCCCTTGAAACTGGAGAGCTTTCTGTTTTTGTTAAATTAAGATAAATTTTTGACTAATTGATTCATATAAATTCATCAAAAAATTTAATAAAATTGACCGTTTAATCCGTAATGAGTGATATATCCGTGAAAATGTAAAAATTTTAGAGATTCGATGGGTGCATGAAGGTGTCACTATGAGAGAAATTATGAGGAGAAAGGAAGAAGAACAAATGGATGAGGAAGAAGATAAAGAGGTCTGGACAATAATTACCCTCTTAACTGCACCAAGGTTTGAAAAAAACATGGTTAAGTCAACTCATTGACGGTCAATCTGACGGAAGGGCACAAGTGATAACGGCGAAAGAAGTGAGGAGCACAACTGATATTACCAAAAAGATAGGGGCATAACTGATATTGCGATATCTCAGAAGGGCACAAGTGATAAAAACCCAACTATTTATGCTAAACAATAAAAGAACACAACAAATTACAACACTAAAAGGGCTGAAACGTAATTTACATAACATTTCAGACTAATTATTAACAAGGAAATAAAGTGCAGGACATTATGTGCAATTTTCCAAGAACTTCACTTGTTTAGGTATGTGCACAGCAAACATAGGGATTAGAATGCAATATCAAGAACTACACATCTTCTGTTAACCAGAAAAAGATAGGGTGACTTCTACAAAATAACCACAGATCACGTGGATACCACATGAGTTCGGATAAGAATGACTGAAATGTAATAAACGTAAACTTACATGACTGAATAGTAATTATTCTGAGATATTGCAACCTTTTTTGGAATATCAGTTATGCCTTTACCTTCTTGCAAAATTCACAGTTCTGTCCTTTTGTAATATCAGTTATGCCCCTACTTTACCTTAACAGAAGGGCAGAACTGTGAATTTTGCAAGAAGATAGGGGCATAACTGATATTCCAAAAAAGGAAGGGATATAATTGAAATTACAATATCTCGGAGGGGCACACCTGATAAAAATCTAATTTTTTTCTCAGAAGAAAGGCATAATTGAAATAAGCAAAATAAGCAGGGAGAATATACAATTTCACTAATATATGCATGACGCGCACGTGAAGATCCTTGAACGACGAGCGGCTGCGATCGATTCCTCTAATCTGATCCTCTGGTCGGAATTTGGGTGCTCATGAACGCTTCGGATGCAATCTGGAACCTCCTGGTTCTGACCGGACGTCGTCTGGAGGCCTTGGAAGAACAACGAAGAAGGCTCCTCCAACAACCCCCGATCCGGCTCCAATCTTCGTTGCGACGGGTTGAGAATGTCTCTGAGATGAATCTGCGTCACTCTCTGATGGTCTACGGTTCAATCTCGGTTCCAGATTTAGTTCGAAGATGACCTGCATGTGATTAAGAGGCTCGAAGCTTTGCAACTTCGACCGGGGGGTTATTCGCAACAAAACGGAAGTGAAGTTTGTGTGGATGGATCGAGTCTCTACGTGAGAGGAGACGAGGCTCGAGCTTCAGATCTGATGGGAAGACTAGATCTGGTGATCAAATCATGGAACAAGGCTATGAAGAAGCGAAAATGGATTTGAGATGGGATGATGATAGGATCGGGACGAACCGAACATTGGTGACCTTTGATCGAGCAGATTGGAGACTTAGATCAGAATTACTGCTACTGGATTAAAATCAATGCAAGTTTCTGAAACTAAACAAAATATAAGAAAAAAGACGAGCTGTTGTTACCTATGGTGGGAATGCTATGGTTTTTGCCTCCAGATGGTGCTGAATCATAGTCGAAGCTTTACTATGGCAGAGCTGCTGCTCGCTGGTGCCAGACCTCGATCTTCTTCTCCTTTCGCGCTCTCCCGATCGAGGGTTCGCTCCCATATCACCAGAGCTATCTCCCTCTCACTCGATCTCAGGGGTAAAAGGAGTTGAAGACAAATCAGATTGGATGGAAGACATGGAGAGGCATTTATAGGTAACCGGAGGAGGTGAAATTCAAAAGGCAAAAAGGGCACACGAACCGAGGTGGATCTGGGAAAAAAATATCGTTAGAAGGAGGTTAATCGTAGCGATGCAAACAGACGGATACGAATACGGATATAGGTATTATCGTATCCTTATCTGTTTTTAAATATGAATATGCGGATACGGATATTAACGGATAATAAAACTATCATCTTACAATATCCTTAAAAAACGGATATTGTTCGCATGCGAGTAATGTTAGAAATACTCTATGGAATCGACTTTAATATATACGAACTGGATGAGAAACACATGATATAAATTTACTAAATGTGTTTGTATCGTAAAAAGTATACAAATATGGTAAAAGAAGGTATAGAATTGTGTTATATTGGGTTAAAAATAAATATATGACAATATTTATATACGAAAACGGATACGTATGTTTGCGGATATCAAAATGATATCCATATCCGTATCCATTTTAAAACGGATACGGATGTGATCGGATACGGATATATTCATAACAGTTTGCATCCCTAGTTAACAGAGATGAAGAATCAAATGAAATGGACAATGGTTTCAGATGGAAATAATGGTTGATGAAGGCGGGTCTTATAGGTCGAGCAGATTATGAAGGAGGAGGGGGTAGATGACCCGGGTCAATGGGCCTGGTCCAACCAATGGGCTTTTAGCCCGATTATTAAATTCACTAAAAGACAAAAATTACATTAAATTAAATAGAAATAAATAAAAATGGAGTAGAAAGTGGATTTAAATTTAAAAGTTAAAATAAAAATGTTTATAATTTAATAAATTAATTTTAGTGATTTTTAGTAAATTAAATATATTTTTTATAAGGTCAAATTATTTAAATACATGTAATTCTAGGTATATAATATCCATATAAAAGTATTCATAATTTTAATTATATATTTGTACAAATATATGATGAATATATGATTCATCACTCTAATTAGCAGAAAATAGAGCTTTGTCCTAAGAAATTAGGTTTACCCATCTATTAATATCATAAAATTAACTTTCATGCACCTATAATTAATTTGCACATTTCTTATTAGCATTCATTTCTGCATTCATATTCATCTGCATATTTTCACCCAACTTCACATGTTTTAAATTAATTCATGCTAACTTCAATTGACATGAAATCAACTTCATCATGTACATATCACTAACTTTTGATAAATGAAAATCATTGAAATGCCAACTTGTACATATTTAAAATAGTCCCAAACTATAATTTCAAGATAAAAGGCATAAATGTTGTTATCTCTCTCATACAATATCAAATTTCACTATACTCGCTTTTGAATTAATGTAAATTCAGTTATCTACAAATTAAGATCAAGTTCAAATGAACCAGAGTTCATTTGTGAAACTTGCGTTTTGGGACCTAACTGTGCATTATGCATATTTGCTAATTTTGCCCTATCATTTCATGTGCATAGTCCACTCATTTTGATTATTTTCTTTTTCATTTCTATATTTTATTCAGTGTTTTAACTAATTAAATAAATATCAAAATCTAAAAAGATCAGAACAACAATTAATAATATCAGTTCTGACTTGAGCTTACTAACCTGGACCACCTGTATATATATTACTTCCCTAATTTATTATAACATTAAATTAATCTATTAAAATACCAAAAAATACCATTTGAGTCCATTACATCATTTCACAACATGCCTGATTTTTGCATACATTATTCAATCACAGGAAAATCAAATAAAAGTCATAAAGATATCAAAATGGTATTTTATACACATAAAATATCACCAAAAAAATAATATCTTTCATTCCACGGTCCATTTACATTTGGTCCTTCATGAATATTGTAGATCACATTAAGATGAACATTTTTCATGTTGGGCATTTCTGAATTTGAGGTCATATGATATGTTTGATCTAGTTATTTCTACATTATATTGCACTGGTCAAACATGATCAACATATGCCATGTGGCATCACATGGTTAGTCCACCCGACGCATGTTCAATCCACTATGGACACCCCTTCTTTTCTCTCTCCACATGCCTAGAATGTGTTATCATCCTCACGTACATAGCACGTGACTTCCCCCTCCTCTTGCACCCCTTATCCAGACCGTTGGATCGTGTTTGATCCAACGGCCATTGCTTCTCGTCCCTAACCTCTTGCCACCGCTTAGAGCCTGTGACCTAACACCGCCTTCGCTTGGCCCGATCATATGCAACCAACCCCTCTTCCCTCTCCTTTGCCTTATCTCCGTCGATCTCCTCCCTACTCCGATCAAACAAGCAGTAGCCTATTCACTTCATCGACAACAAACCCTAACCAACCCTATCATCCTATCCTTAGATCCTTTGACTATCGACCAAACGACCATTATCACCTCCATCGACCATTGAATCCTTCCCTTATCACTTCCAACCACCATCCATTATCTCCTCACCTCCAACGCCTAATCACCTAACCGCTCCATTATCTCCAGCCATCGCCCGAAACCCTATCCTGTTTACCTCCATCGACAACCTCTGTTCAAGAATCCACATATCCACCTCCTTCAGATCCAAAATGAGAAAGAGGAGAGAGCTAGAGATCGATGTGGTGACAACATGTCCTCTCCGGTGAAGACCCTTAAGGTTAGATCCAAAGGTGTCCAATCCATGTTGTTGATTCAACTCCCTCGAAGTAGCCAATCTTCTCGTTGGTTCCACCGACCTCCGATTGAGCAAGCACTAGGAATCAAGGCTTCCATCCTCCAACATCAGGTATCCTTATCTAATTCTTCATCATCTCCCTATTCCATCTCCTCCCCTCTCTTCTTTGTTCTTCTCCTCTATTTATTTTCCCCTTCGCTTTCTTCTATATTCTTCTTCTTGAACCTTCCCAATCATCTCCATCCAATCTTGACACTCACTAATAATGCTTCATCTCCTTGAAACCCATTGTATGCCCTTCTAACTCCGTGCAATCTCTCACCTCCAGCGAGTACGTCACCAGAGTATCTTGCTCCTCATCCCTCATGCTTTAGTAGGAGCAACCCACCCACCCCCTCTATTCCTTGTGTGCTTCATGCTTAGGCCATGCCGCACAAGCTTGATCCCCTTTTTATTTTGTAGGTCCCACGAGTTGTTGGAGCGCCATCAGACGTTTAAAGCAACCACCTCACCTTTGAGTTGTACGCATCACCGTTATCCACGAGGAGCATTGGGTAAGACGAAAGGATGAAGATCCGTCAAGCTACATGCACTGTTTGATCAAGAACGGTGCCTCATCTGAGTTGTTCATCATTCCCTAAGCTCAACCATTGTATCAATTCGAATCCAACAATCGGATATTCTCACCAAATCGTTTCCCCAAGCATGGTGCCTTGGGCAGAACAAATCAAGCCGACACAGACACATGGAGGTTCGATGACCAAGCGCCATCCAACCCAATACATCGACCAACCGCCTCACGTGCAGGGGGGAGGGGGATTTGCGCCCCAGTCCTCACATATTCCGAGAATTGGAGATATACCCCTGCTAGAGTAAATATCATAAGAGCCCAAGCAGCTTTGCAAAATTATGTATCGTCCCCTCCAAGGATATATTTGCAAGCATTTTATTTATTTTGTTTGGATATTACTCCCCTAACTTCAATAATTCATATCTCAAGCATCTTTTATCGAATTTTTACGTTCTAGGTGTCTTTGTGATACTCGTCTCATTATCTATCATATAGAATAATTCATTATTCATTTGGAGATATGTTTGAACAGTAGTTAATTTTAGGAATTTCTTTCTATATTTTGAGCACATTTATTCTCATTCATTGACTCCTTATTGCTAAATAATTTGCGATTCGTCTGGAGAAATTATTTGGGGTTGAGTGCATAAGTCTATAATTAATTGGTCATTGGGGTTTGAGGATTCGTTGAACTAATTGATTTGATTGGCTTGCTTTTACATGCTCTGCATTTATTAAACACCCTACATTATCATAATCATCATTGCATCATTATTGCCTTATTTAAAAATCACAAAATCATTCTATTTAATTACTTATTGTATCACACAACATAGCATTATTTACCGCATTAAAAATTATTGTAAAATCACGCATCATATTTTTTAATTAATTAATCACATCTTTTTACTTAAAACCCATAAAAAGTGAAAAATATAAACAAAAACATAAAAAATAACTTATTCTCCGAAAAACTAATTTCTGATTTATTTAACAATTAATTCTAGACCCTCATATTACCTCTCTGAGTTCAATCTTAGTTTTGCCCAAGTTAAATAAATTCGACCGTGCACATTTAATTGAAAGATTAATTAAGTGATCTTTTTATTGGTCCTTAATTGCCCGTTTATAACAAATATAAATGTTAATTCCTCAAGATTATCGACGCCATTTTAGGGTTCATCGATATCTACATCATTTTATATTTTATTTTTTATAGAATAATTAGAAGATTTTAAATATTTTTTTATTTAGTTTTATGGGTTTATTTATTTTGATTAATAAATTATATTATTTACAATATATGTATAATTCATTTATACACAAAGTACAAATAATTTTTATTTACACAATTTTTATGAGTTTTACACAATTTTTATGAGTTTTAAATTTAATTTTATTAGAATATATTACATATTTTTGGTTTATTTTTAGGAAATTATTTATAGCTGTAAATAAATATTGATATATACAAGTATAGGTACATTATACTTATAGGCTGAATGTACTTATTTTTTTAGTATTTTCATTTATTTTATTTTATTTTATTATATATAAATAATATAAAATATGTAAAAAACTTTAAAAATGCAATATATTCAAAATTATAAAGGAATAAGTAATTAATCAAATAAGTAAGTACAATACACACATAAAGATACAACATCACTCAAAGAAGCCGACTTTCACATCTTAACTCCAATTTTTAAGAATTCACTTTCATTTTAAAGCTTATTTTGTTTTAAACATAATGAAAGAAATCTTGATTCATTTTTATTTTATACGGAGTAGATATTGATCTTTCAAATATGGTTTTATGGCTATTTCAGTAGATATTGATCTTTCAAATATGGTTTTATGACTATTTCAAAGTGTTATCCCTTTCATTGTGTACATGGTTTATTTTCTGCAAATATTTTTATCATTTATAACACAGTTAGTTGTACAAGTTTCATGAAGAGAATATTTTTATTTAAGGTTGAATAAATGATAACTAAAATAGCACGAGATATATGCATAAAGAATATTGATGGATATGTACAATGTGAACTGATTTTCTGAGATATTTATAAATTAAGGATCATATCCCCCTACTTTATTCCTTATCGATTAGGTTAAGTCTTGAGATACTCTTGGGGTCAAGAAGTTAGCCATGTGAGCCCGAAGTGAACCATTCATACAATAAATGTTATTGCAATATTTGATTTATCAATAAAAGTTATTGATTTTTTCACTCTCTATCTGAGATTAAATGAATGAATGCACTATAAGGTCCTTCTGTACAATTAGGGTTATGTATCATGGCCATCTTAATAATCATACAGTTGTTGATTCCATAAATGAATCATAGAGACTGGTGCTTGGATGAATATCTGAGGAGTTAGATTGAGTACTCATCAAGCACTGTCAAATAATTGTTAAGAGATGATCTCCAACATGAGTAGGAGATGGCAATCCTTTCTCATTAAGCTGATATCTGACCAACCTCTTGATGCAGGTCCTCTTCACGGGAATAGAGATTCGGAGGTGTCAGATTAATTAGTTCAAAGAGTTGACTTAAAGAGATCGAGATAACCAAAAGTCCTATGTCGTATATTGTCACGATATATGCACACATCCTCTGATCGGAGACAAATGTCTTACTATATGTCTAAGTATGTACATTTGGCAGACCAATAGGTTGATGACCTAACCAAGGCCTATACACCAGCGAACTGGTGTGCATATGAGTAATACGATCTCTCAAAGGGATCATACAGGTTCACTTGTGAATCAGAAGACATGATCTCACTCATGAGGTATTGGGACCGATCAAATTCCATGCATGGTCATCGTGGTTTGGAAGCATGACAAGAATTTGAAGGTATGATATATGCTTTTTGAAAGCATATGATCGATACCAACTCCTAATGACCAAGAATGAGAAATTTTATGATGAAACCCTAAAAATGACAGTGTAAAATTGATCTTTGGATTTATCATAGGTCTTCCGGTATGCCGGATGTATATGTATTAGGAATACCTGAGGGTGATGTGATCATAAACGATTGTATAACCGTAATGCTTCCATTCCGAGGGAGTGATGAAATATGTCTGGATTTTAGTGACTCCTCTCAGTAGAGAAGTAATTGATCTTGGTCCAAGTGTTGTACATTGATCTGAATGAGATTTAGATGCAGTGAGAAGATTAGATTTACGGTCTTGATTAAATCAAGCATCTATGAGAGGTTCATGAGATATGGATTTGAGATGTGATCTCAATATCCAAGTCACCATACGTGGAACGTATAATCGCCCTGTCCTTATCTCCAAGTATCTGCAGAGAAAGCACATTATTCTTGAAAGAGTTCAAGAATAATTCCAATGTTTAATTATATCTAAGCATTAAGAAATTTATAATTAAATGTGATTTAATTATCACAAATAATATGAATTTTATTCATATTATTTTGAATGCATGAGAACGATAATCCAATGTAATTAAATGTGATTTAATTATTATAGATATGAATAATATGGATAACACTATCCAATTATTCATATATATTATAAAGGTAATTTATAATATATTAGAGAGAGACTATTGTAATTTATATTAATTAATTAATTATTAATGTGAATTGAATTCATATTGGATGATTAATTGAAAATATAATTTATATTTTTATTTTGGGATGTGAATGTGATTCACATTTTTCCAACGGCATGATTGCAATATTCACAAGATAATTATGACTTATTTTTTGTGAAATAATTTACAACAAGTGTTGTTGTAAATCTTGAAGATATCATGATATAATGAGATCTCATGAGATAATGAGGAGATTGACCCATTCCATCATAAGAGGATGGATGACCATCAACTTCCATTAGAAGTGGGTGGTCATCCCCCCTTTTTAGGAATGAGGTTGATCTTCTCCCTCTTTATCTCCAAGATTAATTAATTGATTTGAATTAATTTATATTGATTTATCAATATATATTAATTTAAATTAAATCAATTATTGTTGTGTTTTTACAAGAACATCATGTTCATTACAAGAAACACAAATCAATCTCATCTACTGATTTTATGTTGTCCATCGATTGAGATACATGGATTCCCAAAACCCTATGTAAGAAGAGGCATCCCTTGCTCTTCGAATTACTACGACAACAACACAATTCTCTCTCTCTCATTCTCATGCCAAGCCATCTCTCTCTCCTTGAGTGGTCGTCCACTCACTCCCTAGAGAGAAGGTAATCGCCGTCGTTGTCACATCGCCGTTGTACTGCCGCTTTGACAACTCTTGGGTCTCCATCTTCTTTGATTAGTATCACTTGTAAAGAAGATGTTCGATCTCGTGAGACGAGTTCAGAAGATCCATTGCTTTGATCAACGACTTGGAGTGCGAGAAGCATGCGACTCATCTCCGCGCTTGCAACCGTCTCCTCCGTCAGATCGGACTTGAGACATGAGGTCTATTCTCTTAGAGGCTTGATCTACTATGTGGTCAGATGAAATGATCCAAGAAGTATTCTTAGATCATGTGGTTTCATCGATTAAAAAAATTTTAAATTCCGCTGCACCGCACAACTAGCGCGACTAGTCGCTCTCGATCGTATATGATGCGATCCTCACGCTTCCATGATGCGCTTAAGGATTCTCCCATATCTTTCACAAGATCAGTCTGTATTTATTTCATATATACAACCTTCTTTTCTCTCTTTTTGCTTTCTTATTTATTTATTTACTTGTACGGGATTTTAAGTTAAAATAAATGAATAAAAATGATGAATTGTTGATTCACCAGGCACCCACGAGCATCCAACAATTAGCACATCAACTGCTCAATACCATATGAAAAATCAAACAAACAACCAAGACAATGGTCAACATAGAAACCAAGGCGGAAAGGAAAAACAAGTATCGAAAGAGGGCATATTCTTTCATTTCTATATGTGAAACATAAGGTGGTTAAGTTAGATTATAGTCTCTAAATGGGTAAATGGATAGTCACCCATGAACCATTTGTCCATACGCAAGTGATGAGTCCCAAATTCATCATGTTTATGTGCCTAAATTGAGCGAAATCCCAAGCCAAATCAATGCTTTTGACCTTATTTTCTGTTCAAATCACACCCCTTTTACTTCTCTCGCATATAAAACTTTCTAGAAATACTTGATTAGTAAAATCTTTAAAAAGTTAAGTCATACATAAACTACGCTAACATTGAGCTAACCTATGCATATGCTTCGTGATCTATATTATCAGATTTATAACCAATAAACGGAGTCCTTATAAGTGTACTTCCATAAAAAAAACTATTTGTTGTAATTACAAAAAATATGGGAAAAATGGGGCGGAGGGAGCTAAGTTAGCTAACCCTTGGGGCAGCCCCATTTACCCATATATACATGTGTGTGTTTGTGTGTGTAACATCTATTACGCTATATATGAACATGTATAAATATATTATTAGAGGAAAGTAAATCTATGTGCCTTATAATTTTTTTTTGAGACTATTATTTATAATAAAAACCAAAACGACACAATCAGGGATGGGGCCAGAACATTTTTAAAGAGGGGGCACAATGTTTAAAAACATCTAACGATTATGATGTGATCATATTCATTAGGAAAAATGGAGTATGTTGTTGAGTAGTATGTCACTTATGTGTTCATCACCTTCTTAGCCATTTATTTGTATTGGGATGGGTGAGTGTGATTTAGTCAAAATTCACGGAGTCTAAAAGTGGTATCTCACACAAGGCGGAGACACCGGTCGCTGTGACGACTCACGATAAATCTCTGACTAAAATCAACAATTAACCCACACTAAAGATCAATAATTAGAAATAAATGTGAAGTTAAAATTTATTTTTAACTCTGCACAAATGATGTAAAGGGCAAGTATGCAGAGAGTTCGAACACAGGGAGCAAACAGGGTAATTCAAATACAAGTGTGTGTGAATGTGAGTGAAGTGTCTACACTAAGCAAGCAAACAATGAAATTTTTTTGTGGGTTTTTAATTTTATAATTTTTTAATTAATTTTTAATTTTGTATTTTGGTTTTTAATTTTCTGATTTTTACAATTTTATATTTTATATTTTTTTGTTTTTTCGATATTGGAATTTAAAAACAATGTAATGAAAGACAAGATAAAGTATTTATAAAAATCTGCAAAAATGACCAAAAATTCAGAAATAAAATGTTTTTAATATTTTTTAGGATTTTTTACTGTTTTTGTGATTTTTGGGTATTTTTCAAGGTGTTTTTGGTATTTTAAATACTGAAATAAGGGAAAACAGTGTAAATTGTGCTGGCTGTGAGTAAAATGGGAATTAAAAATAGATAGCAGCCACCGCGTAAACATTGTAAATTTTTGGGTATTTTCGAAACTATTTTTCAAACAAAAATAATGAAATATAAGACAAACAGGAACTGAGTTTGTGATTTTTGGAGTTTTCTAGGATTTTATATAATTTTTTGATGTTTTTGAGTGTTTTTTAATTTTTAGTGTTTTTCTTTTGAGATTTTTAGTGATTTTTGCACTGACACTAAAATATGGTAAAATAGATACTAGGGAATTTTTTTTGGAATTTTTCGAGGTATTTTGCTATTTTTTGGGTATTTTCTAAGCTAGACAGTGAATAAAAAGCATGTTTTTGATTTTTAATAAATATTTAAATGCAATAATTATGAAAAATAAAACTATGGTGATAAACTACACTACAGCAGGAGCTTAATGTGATTTTTGGAGATTTTTTTGGTTTTTATATACACATGCAAAAATTAGAGCAACATAAGGAAAAGGCACACTTGCAGGGGCGTTTGTGTAATTATCAGAAAATCTGAGGGCCTGCGTGTAAAAATACCAAAATTATATTACTGACATAAATACTTTCAGGACCAACTGTATATACTCAAGGATGCAAGGGGTCCCCCGCAAAAATGCTAAGAATCACGCGCCCTATGCACGTGATCCGGCAGGGACCCCCTTGCGTTTTCTGGAAATAGCGGGGATGTCTATAAAATTTTCACACAAAATGTTCAACTGCAGATGAAAGGTTAATGTCTATTATTAAATTACGAAAATATGCTGGGTTAAGTCGCAAAATACCCAAGCACTGGGGCGCATCCAACGACCTGGGCGAATTCACTAACACACGTGGCGCGATCTTAGGGGCCGATACCCCTTCGTCCCAGACGACCTGGATTAGATGGCCTTGAATGATCGAACGGCCCTGCTCCTCGCCAATCGGACGGTGGCTGGACGCGAAGGAAGAACATCCGTGATCGGACGACGCAGGGCAGCTCAGGAAGAACAGACAGGAGCCCTCGCCGGAGCAAGGTCCTCCCGCGAAGTGCACCGCCCTACGCCACCCGTTGGGGCTTCGAAAAGGCCCTGGAAGCTTCTTGGGGCATCCGTATGGAGATGGGCGGCCTCAGAATGGAGGGGGGACCGCCGGTAGGCCGCCGCGACGTAAAGGAAAGGGGCTGCTCCAGGTGGCTTGAGATCCTTCAAAAACGGACTCCAGATGAAGTCTCCTCACCCTGGGACCTGCACGGGAAATGCAAGAGCACAAGACGGTGTTCCCAGGGCAAGAAATGGTGGCATGGAGCGTGAATGGCGTGAGTGATAGCTTGCCGGAGCAAGCTCCGGCGAGGTGAAAGTGTGATCTTGGGTGCGGGTGAATCGAAAGATTACTGTCTAAACAGAGATGCTAATTAGATTTAGAAGGTATACTAAGCAAGGACTGCAAGCAAAGTAAGATAAAAAACCTCACTTGGCCGGAACCAAGGAGATATAGGACCTCACGGCCGTGGATGGCCGGAGATGGATTGGAGCCTCCTCCCAGCCGCCTAGCTCGCTCCTTCGGGCTGGAGACGAAGGCTGTCACCCTCCTTCCACCGGAGCTCACGCGCAGGAACAAAGCTAGGGGATAGAAAGGGTTCAATGGGCAAATGGAGGTGGTGGGTCTCTTTTTGAAACATGACCGAGTCGCGACTTTCAAGGGGTGATCACGGGCAGAACATGGCTTCATTCCCCAATGTAAACATTGGGCGTGTAAGATCAGTCATAGGGGAGAAAAAAGTCAGAAGAAATCTAGGCCGAACGGTGAAAGATTCGTCCTAGAAAAAAGGGAGAAGAAGGGGACAAAACGCATCCTGACATTGAGCAGGCTGGGGTCAGAGAGTTGACCGCGGGTCAACTTTCCAACCCCCTTGGTTGGTCCATGTGGACCAACCAGGAAAAAGCATGCAAAAAATGCTTAAAAAATCGTTTTAAAATAGGAGATGATTTTATTAATTTTTAATTATAAAAAAATGGTTATTATTTTATGAATTAATTTATGGTGATTTTTAATTATTTTTACGAACTTTATTTTTACAAATTGCTTTTATACCCCTACATAGGTATATTATCTATATAATGTATTCTTTTATTTTTATTATATGTATTTTATTTATTTATTTTTTGATTATTAATTTATATAATTATAACATACTTTTATATACACAAATATATTTTTATTTTATTTTCCTGATATAATTTGTATAATTAATAAAATAGAAGTATATTTTATATAGGTATAAGTACAGGTATAATACCTATGTATCAAATATGTATGTATTTTATTTTAAGTTTTATTTAGGTTTTTATTTTGATTTTAATGCACATATATATTATAAGTAATATTTACAACATTATAAAAATATAAAAATGAATAAATAATGAATAAAGAATAAATTGAATATTTTATTCGGTACATTGTATAATGAGGGTCCAAAAGTCAACTTTCAAACCGTAGCTCCGCCAAATGCGAAACCACCGCCATTAAATAGCTTATTTTCTTCTATATACAATTAAAGGTGAGTATGTTGCATTTGGAGTTTTCATTTGTGAGATACGGGTCTGGGAAGTTGGGATTCTGGATTTTTATTCAGACCATAACTTTTTATCTGTACATTATTTTTCAGTGAAATCAATTTTGTATTTTTCTTTATTAAATTATCTACAACTTTCATGTACAAAGTTTCTTTATTTGATGTATAAAAAGTGGAACCAAAAATAGGTCCCTAAGTGAATAAAGAATGAATAGAATGTATAGGTATTTGGCCCTTATCTCCCCCTACTTTATTCCTTGTCGACCTATTCATCAAGATGCTTAGGTCTCGGGGGTTTTGGGTCATAAAATATTTACAATATTTTATTCTTTTTCTTTTCTTTTATTTATTCTATAATTTTGGCTTTAATTACAGCATTTTATACACTATATAGATGCACATGCATGAATGCTAAGATGATGATATTAATGCTATTTACATGCATTTTCTAGGGTTTTTGGTGCCAAAATGATAGAATAAAGATGATGAAATGTGGATTCATCAGAGTGCAAGCGGCTTTGCCATTGGAACGCATTCAAGTTAAAGTTTCAAGACAAATGAGTAGCTGAGAGGTGATGAATATATAGGTTATATGCAAATGACTTGGATACTCCCCCCTTTATCATTATATAACAATAGTCATGAAAGATAAATTATATCATCTATAGTTTTCATGTAAATAATATTTTATTTTCAACTTATTTTTAATCAATTGCATGTTTTTATTTCATTTTACATAAATTGATATCATATATGTTCTGCACTATCGAGATTTTTTATGAGTGATATTTATATCATTTTTTCAAATTAGACCTATTCTAATATTTCATTTTTTTTCAGTTCACTCTTTGGATTTTTGATTAATTACAATATAAGCTGCACTTGTTTCAAATTTGTATCCAATTGAAAATATAAAAATACTTGATTGTATACCTTTTATTACCAGCAACTAGAAATATTAATATGTCAATGAAGAAAAATACACCGATCAAGAATATATGTGCATTTGATCACTTACTTGATAACAAATAAGACTAATAATTAATACATGAGACTTGGCAATAAATGATTTTTTTAGAAACTTTAATTTTTTGAGATAGAGAAGTAAACCTCATATCTGTATAAGTGATAATGAGATTAGATGAAGAATCATTCTCTTCTATATGTTGATCCTAAAAAATGAATATTAAAAAAGATGGATAGGTAAAGATTCATTATAAGTTGAACGGCTTAAGAAATGATCCGAACATATTCATCCAAGGTAAAATCTACTATTGCTAGGTAGAAATTTTATGTTAAAAGATACATTATTTACTGACAAAGATTATTGATTTCCACCCTAAAGAAACGAAGGGAGTGCATGTATAAGTTTTACCTTAAAAAATCCAAAAGAAGATATTCTTGGGAAATATTATAATTATTTTCCCTTCAAAAATCCATAGCGAATAATTACATATATATTAGGTAATCTAAAAAAATTAGGGGGAGCATGTGCCCCTCATTGCCCCCCTCTAAATCCATCCTTGGGCACAACATCTTCCATTATTCTCACCCTTTCTCTTAAGTAACTTGGTTTACCTCTCTCATTACTAGGTTAAACTCCATCACATTACATTTCTTATTCCAATCCTCTTCAACCCTCATAATCATCCAAATAACTATTATTCACGATTATTGAAACCCACCCTAGTAACCAACATATTCTAATCATTTCTGTATGGATGAGAATGCATGTTGTATTTAATGGCTGATTGTTTTATTTCATTTGCATGTATTTACAAATAGTGCACACAAAGAACGAGACCCTAAGGGCATGTTTGGTTACCAGGATGAGGTGGGTTGAGATATCCTCATGTGAATAGTAGCTGTTTAATGATGATAAGGATTGGGAGATGATTGAAATAAGGAATGTTATGTGATGCCACTTTAATTTGTGATTGAATTCCAACGAATGCAGAGGGTAATACAAGATTATCCGAAGTAAACCTTTTCCTTCTTCCTCCAGATATGTTCCCTATTCTCCTCCAGTTACCGACAACTGCCAGTAGGTGACCTCCTAGAACCAACCACAGGGATCGCTTTGCCTCCCGTAACCGCAACCAGGCAACGATCTATCTAAGGGGAGAGCAGACCCCACCGTGAATGGGGGACCAATTCATGCTTCGGGTCCTTGCTGCCATAGCCACCAAGCTAGCTGCTTTCTCCCTACCACCATCACCTCCGTTGATACACCACTGCATCGCACAGAGCACTGTTAGGATTAGAGTCATTAGGATTGGGAATCCTAATGGGATTGGACTCCTAATCCTAATAGTTATTGAGTTGTATTCTATTTATAGTCCTATTGGAAATATGACTATGGGGTTGTATTTGGGCTATATAAAGAGGGGGGTGGAGGCATTTCCTCACCACCACAACCACCGACAACAACCATGTAGCTCATAGAGAAAGGGGGAGAGAAGAGAGGAAGAGAGCAAGCGACAGAGAGAGTTGGTACCAGAGGTTGTATCCACAAGTGGTATCAGAGCCAGGTTCGATGACAGCGAAGGATACGACGTGGCGTATCAGAGCCATGTTCAACGATAGCGAAGGACACGTCAAGACGTATCAGAGCCAGGTTCGACGATAGTGAAGGATATGACGTGGCGTATCAGAGTCAGGTTTGACGATAATAAAGGATACGACGTGGCATATCAGAGCCAGGTTTAGCATTATTGAAGGGGCACGCCGTTGCGGGTCAGAGCATGGTTCGACGTCGACAAGACGACGTGACTCGACAGATGCACAATCCCTAGAAGTCATGATATGGCGGTCTCTTGGTATCGACCAGAGGCATCGAAGAATTCTGCTAGTGGTGGTTGGCAGGAGATCGTGCAAGATGGCACGTTAAGGGAACCCAGTGACGGGTGCATCACCTAGAGGTGGTGAGTTCCTACTAACGAGACTTGTAGATGACGAGTATGCCGAACAAGGTGTATAAGCTCGAGGGAAGGGTCGTGACAAGTGATAGATCTTCAGTTATTCCCATGACGAGCAGTATGATGAGAGAGCGGTAGGTTATCGGCATCTCTGCTGTAGAAAAAGGGGGAACGAGTGCGATTATCTTTACCAGAGGATGTCGGCACAATCTCCAGTAACGAGAGATTTGTGGTTCTGCATCATGAGGCACAATGCTGAGTTGTGCGAGTGCCCAACAGGGGGCACGTTGAGGGCACCCAGTGACGGGTGCGCCACCCGGAGGCAGTGAGTACCTACGAAGAAGACTTGCAGATGATGAGGATGACCCAATGCAAACCCAAGATGATGAAGATATCGTGATGGAATTCAACTCAAGGGGGAGATTGTTAGGATTAGAGTCATTAGGATTGAGAATCCTAATGGGATTAGACTCCTAATCCTAATAGTTGTTGAGTTGTATTCTATTTATAGTCCTATTGAGAATAGGACTATGGGGTTGTATTTGGGCTATATAAAGAGGGGGGTGGAGGCATTGTCTCTACACAAAAACCACCGACAAGAACAATGTAACCCCTAAAGAGAATGAGGGAGAGGGGGAGAGAAGAGAGGAAGGGAGCAAGGGAACAGAGAGAGTTGTACTCGTTCTTCTTTTAGTGACCCTTCTTCTCCGGTGGTCACGATAGGGGACCGACCACCGTTATACCCAGTTGTTCGTTTCTCCATGTGCTTCTGTGATGGTGATCGATTGCGCATCCGCATCCGTATCTAGGGGTCCGATATACGAGAGGAGACGATATCGACGGACCGTGTTCCCATCAACTGGTATCAGAGGAAAGAGTTGGTCCTGCTTCCGTTGCCAACAAGCACCGTTGTGCATCGTCGCCTTTGAGGTCCAATTTGAGAACCCACTCGAGGTCTCGAGCCCTAACCCATCACAAGAATTTCAATCCCAAAGATCCCATCGAGGCACCACCCCTGCTGCAGGCTGCCCTCTGCACCCAAATCTCCGCCGATCTTCCTCCTTGAGCTCAAGCTCGGGCACCGAAAAAGTATCCAAGTTCACAGTTCTAAAGTCCTAAATTATTACAAGATAAATACTGTTCTCTCTTAAAAAATATTCTTCTTCTCCTCCCTGCTCTTCTTCCTGTGCGGGTCCTCAAAAAGTAAACTCCAAGTCGTCCAAGCAGTACCTCGCACAAAAATCAAAGAGAGAAGGTCAGAAAACACATGATATAGAGAGACAAAATAGAAAAATGACTACAAAGACATGCTCCCCGGCAATGGCGCCATTCTGATGATGTGAAAATCGATACGGTCAGATTTGTGTTGAGTTGGTGAACTGGGGGTTTGCTTTGTGTTTTGTATGTCTTTGGTGTGAGTCGATTACGTTCATCTTCCTAAATCTTTAGCAGTCACCTTTCCTCCCTACCTTCTATCTTTCTCTCCCACCATCTCTCACCTTCTATTTCTATCCCACCCTCTCTCTCTCCTTCACTCCGTCTATTCTAACCCACCCTCCCGCCCTTCATTTCCCTCTCGTCACGATGGACTGCTTTCCATTCCAGCCGGATTCTGTGGCTTCTTATCTTCATGCCCATCATTCCCGCCCGCTCTCTTGGGAGGTCGGAACTCCGTCTGATTTCCCATCTTCTCCCTACCCACCTTCCCATTCGAGACATGCTGTGAGTGACACCCGAAGAGTTCAGATTGACAATATATGTGACACGGATGCTCACCTTGTTGAGATGAGAGTGCATCCCATAGGCGTGAAGGATATGGTAAGATCCTCGAGCGCATAACGGAAGCGTGAGCATCGTATCGAATACGATGAGGAGCGACTAGTCGCACTAGTTGCTCGATGCAGCGGAATTTAAAATTTTTCTTACGACGAAACCACTTGATCCAAGAACACTTCTCGGATCGTTTCGTCTAAACCACAAACAAGTAATAGGATTACCTCTTGAAGCGTGGTTGCGATCGAGTCTCTAAACGAAGAGACCTCCTGTCTCAAGTCCGATCCGACGGAGGAGACACTTGCGAGCGCAGGGATGAACCGCGTGCTTCTCGCAATCCATGTTGATGATCCAAGCGGCAGATCTCCTGATCTCGACACACGAGATCCGACGTCTTCTTCACGTGCGAGGCGCACCGAAGGAGATGGAGATCCACGAGCAGAAGAACGGGCAGCATAACGACGATGCCGCGGCGATTGAGAACCTCTCTTAGGTCATCCATGGTGGACAACCACATGAGAGGGAGAGAGAGGGTTGTCGAGTAGAGAGAAGAGAGAGAGAGATGCTTCTCAAGCATTGTGTGTAAAATAGAGAGCATGGTATGCCTCTCTATTTATAGGGTTTTGGGATCCATGGATCTCAATCCATGTGACATATAAAATCAATGGATGAGATTGATTTATGTCAATCCAATGGTTAAGATTGTTGTTGGTAAAACCAACAAATTTAGATCAAAATATATTTGACAAAATCAAATACAAATTAATCCAAAATTACACCAAATAAATAAGGAGAGAATATACATGGAGATTTCATCTCCATGTACATTCCATATGGACGGCCACCCATTCCTATTTGGAATTGGGTGCCGCCCAAGCTTTCCACGAGGAGAGCAATCTCATGACATGTCATGAGATTGCATATCTCCATGGAAATCTCTTTATTTATTTCCAACAACTTTTGTTGGGTTTTATTCTTCAAAAAATAATTCACAATTATATTTGAGAATATTGCAATCTTGCCATTGAAAAACTATGAATCATATTCACAACCCAAAACAACATATAATTTACATTGTCAATTAATTACACAATGTGTATCCAATACACATAATAATTAATCAACACATATAACATATAATTAGCTCTCTCTAGTACATTATAAATCACATTTATAATATATTATGAATAATTGGATATTACTATCCACATTATTCTTATCCATAATGATTAAATCATATTTAATTATATTGGATAACTTATTCTCATGTGCCCAAATAATATGAATCACATTCACATTATTTACATCTTTGATAATCAAATCACATTTAATTATCTAAGATAACTCTCCTTATAATACGAATCAAATTCATATTATTCATGACAATTAAATCACATTTAATTATCCATTTTCTCAATGCTCGGATACATATATCAACAATAGAATTATCCATGAACTCTTTCAAGGATAATGCGCTTTCTCCGTGAATAATTGGAGATAAGGACAGGGCGATTGTATTGTTCCACGTATAGTGACATGGATATTGAGATCACATCTCAAATCCAGATCTCGGGCCTCCCATAGATGCTTGATTAAATCAAGACCGTAAATCTAATCTTCTCATTGAATCTGAATCACATTCAAATCAATGTCCAACATTTGGACTAAGATCAGATTACTTCTCTACTGAGAGGAGTCACTAAAATCCAAACCCGTTTCATCATTCCCCAGGAATGGAAGCGTCATGGTTATACAATCGTTTATGATCACATCACCCTCAGATATTCCTAATACCTGTACATCCTGCATACTGGAAGACTCAGAATAAACCTGAAGTATTAGATCAACTTTATATTGTCTACTTTAGGGTTTTATCAGTAAGTTTCTCATTCGATCATTGGGAGTCGGTATCGATCATACACTTTCCCAAAAGCATATATCATACCTAGGTCTTGATCATATACTTTCCAAAAGTATATATCAAACCTACGAATTCAGTCAAGCTTCCAAAGCAATGCGCATGGAATTTGATTCTTCCCAATTTCTCATGAGTGAGCTCATGTCTTCCGGTTCAGTAACTGAACCAGTATGATCCCTTTGAGAGATCGTATTACTCATATGCCCTTATATGCACATCAGCGCGCTGATGTATAGACCTTGATTAGATCATCAACCTATTGGTCTGCCAAATGTACATACTCAAACATATAGTAACACATCTGTCTCCGGTCAGAGGATGTGTGCCTATATCATGACAGCATATGATATAGGACTTTGGTTATCTCGATCTCATTAAGTCAACTCTTTGACCCAACTCATCTGACACCTCCGAATCTCTATTCCTATGCAGAGGACCTGCATCAAGAGGTCGGTCAGATATCAGCCTAAATGAGATAGGATTGCCATCTCCTACTCAGGCTAGAGATCATCTCTTAACAATCATTTGACGGTGCTCGATGAGTCCTCAATCTAACTCATTAGATATTCATCTAAGCACTAGCCTCTATGATTCAATAATTGAATCAACAGCTGTATGATCATTAAGATGGCCATGGTACATAACCCTAATTGTACTAAGGGACCTATTATGCAAATTATGTACTCTTTATTTCAGATTAAGGAGTGAATTGCAATAACATTTATTGCATAATGGCTCGCCGTGGGCTCGCATGTCCAACAATCTCCCACTAGCCCAAAGTGCCATTAATGGGCTAATCATTTAAACCCACACTCATGTGACAATCATAGGCTATTTAGAAAATAGCTAGGTAAGCTGATCAGTCACTCCGTTCCTAAGAGACTACGCCAAGTCCTTTTATGATACTTGCATATCTCCTAGTAACAGTGCTCGCATCCAATGCGAATGTTGCATCTTATGCAACAGATACTCAATTTTTGTCGGTTATAGTGTCCTTGACGCTACATCTTATTAATTATCATAACCAGTATTCCCATAATCCTTATCAGAATACCTTCATTCCTGGAGATCTCTATCTCCTAAGGTATCTACAGTTAAGATCCTTATAGATCACTATCTGCAAGGTCTTAAACTTTTGAAGATAAGACTTTGAGATCACTATCTCTAAGTTTTATCATCTTTGAAGATATTGTTATTACTGCAACTAAGTGTTTTATTTCCAGAGTAGGATTAGTAACAGTTTACTACTCCCACTGCATGGCAGACATATGGCTTTTGTACATATCTAGCATACACTTCAGCTTCTCGTAACTGATGCACAAGTGCAAGTAGTTCTAGCATTCTCTTCCTCAACTCTTTGAGGTGCTATCCCTTTAGATAGGTCAGTACCATATCTTAGGGGAAAGAAGCCTTTCTTGGAATTTTCCAGAAAATGGAATAAGTCCAAGGTGTACTACTATGACGGTCCCAATACCCTCTTCTCTTTGCTTCTGAATGACTTCAGAATTAAGATCTAAGAGGTATCCTTGAGATCGTATCTCAGGGTATGGAACAACCAAATTATAAAACACTTATTATTTATTCTTATATCATTCTAAATTATTAGAATAATATCTACATTTAGCACGATGAACACAATGGCACTCCCACTAAGCTTCACATGGTTCATCAAGATTTTATCTGAAATCGCAACATTTATAATTTCATCAAATCTTATGTTCCAACTACAAGAAACTTATTGGAGTCCAAAGATGGAGTTCTTTAGCTAGCACATCTTGCTTTCCTCAATCTTGAAGCCCTGGGGCTACTTCATATGAATATCCTCAGAGAGGTATTCATAGAGGAATGCAAACTTGACTCACATCATGAAGATGTCATAGTCAATTTGTGTAGCTATAGTTAGCAATATTATGATGGGTTAAAGCAAGGTTACTGGAGAGCAAGTTCATCGCAAGCGATGTCTTCTCTTCGGTGTATAGCTTATGGCTACGAACTGTGCTTTGAAGGTCTCTACCTTCCCATCAGGTCCCCTCTTTCTCTTGAAGATCCATTTACACCTTAATGGGTCTGACCCATATAGGTGGATCCTCGAGGGTCCATATACAACACTTGTATATGAAGTCTACATTAGACTTTTATTGCTAACATCCATCTTTCCATGTCATGATCCTCAGGAGCTTCATCACATGAAGTCTGATCATTTTCAGATTTAACTGACACATGGAATCCATCCTCAAACTTATTTGAAGAGTATTAATGTTTCATCTTTAATTATCTATTTTAGTTTCTGATTTCAGGAGCCTCATTATCTTTTCAAGATTAAATGAGTTCCTTTACTTCATTTTCATCTTGATTATCAAGAGAGTCATCCTATAATAATCATATTCTCAAAGATGAGATCTTTTAAGAATCTCAAGGTCATAAAGTAGGTATCTAATACCATCCTTTATTTTCCTAATGAAGTAGCACTCTTTGGTGCTAGATTCCAGCTTACCAGCTTGGGACCTTATTAAGTGTATAATGTAGTCTCTACCACATATACATATACCTGGAAACTAAGAGATAATCATGCTAAGATTAATCATTGATCAAATCATGTCACACAAGATCAATTGCATCTCCCTACAACTATATTGAGTTAAGGCTCATTAGGAGGGGTGAGATAGAAATTATATCCATAAGGTATTCCTTGAATTCATCTAATAGGTACAAGCTACCTTGATTAGATCAAATTCATTTCATCTTCCTTCAAACTTTGGTTCTAAACCAAAATTATGAAATCTTTGAACATTTCAAAGGTTTCTAAGTGAAGAGAAGAAATCTCATATAATACATAATCATCAATAGATATCACATATCCATAATGTTTACTATGATATATATGATTCACATACATCAATGTGTATGAGATCCTGAATACCTTGACATCTTACACCATTCCCAAAGAAGGATGTATTGGATATTTTTACTCTTGAATACAATATTCACAAGTATGTAAGATTTGAACATTTAGACAATCTAAAGGTTCATCTCTTTTCAGTCTATTGATCACATCAACAGACAAATGTCCAAAACATGATGCTAGATCATTATCAAATGATCTTCATCCTCCTATTGATCTTTAAAGGTTTAATTTTCAGTATTAGAAATCTTAACGAACCATTCATTAATTTTCTAATTTTAGTGGAGTCCACTAGATGTTAGATTACTATCTGAAATATCTCCATCATAACTCTTTATGATAGGTCTATTCCAGATTACAAGTTTATTCCCAACATTTAGAAATAAACAATGAGTGTATTCTAATATCTAGGTCATAGAGACATTCTCTAAGACTAAGGGCTCCCACTGAAAATATGAAGTCTATTCATCCGGTGGAAATTATTGCAACAATTGCATCAATTTCAACATGGATGACCATTAAGCCTTAAGATCAAATTTCTAATATTCTAATGCAGATGCAACCAATTGCAAGTGTCATTAGAAGATTGATGTACAATTATTAGACTTTATCTTATCAAATAAGTAAGTCAATTTCAATGATTATATGTAGATTTTTCTGATGTACTATCCGATTCCTTTTCTAAGGATTCTAGATAGATTTGATAGTCATACTATCAACACATCAACTTATTGCAGTATTGACATTCATCCAACTCTTTGGATGTCATATAGAGGCCACAGAAGTACAGTCAACTTTTTGATTATACCTCTTACTTGGGTCCAACCCATGCTTCCACTGCGCTCCCTTTGTCTATAAGCAACCATTGCTCAAGACCAAGGATCTCTTATGTTAAAATCAAAAAATTTCAATATAAGAGCATTTCAACATTTATACAAGCTTCATTTAAGTTCACACAATATGAATATTATGAAGCTTCATGAATGACTAGAGTATAGATAGTAGAATGATGACTTTCATCGTATCTACATCCATCTAGACTCTTAAAACATAGGTTCAGGTAGGTACTCAAACAATTTGAATACATCATCTCTTATAGAGCTACCATTCTACATGATGCAGAGAACCATGTCATTCATGATTAAATGTCAAGAGCACATATGTATGCCAGAATATCTTCATTGATTTTATAAGGATTATTTGATAATTATGATCATTATCGACATGTCACTTCAAAAGTACATTCGATAAGATCAAGACTTATAGAGACATACAAACCCTAGGGTTGTAGTCCTATTGTCTGATTTAATCATCATCCCTCATTATAATGAGGAAACTTGCACATTGCAACCACATACATTATGTGTCCAACTGCAAGTACAATATCTGGATCATGAGTCCAATCCATGATATTTTACCGGTTATTATTGAGTATAACATTGAGTGGGTTTAATGAAGGATTATCTGAAATAAGAAATTTGCATAAGGATATATATTTATATATATACATGTTTTACTTTGATTTAGGAAATTTTATATCAAAGTTGTATTGCCATGTCAACAATGAAAGTTCATTCCCTTAATCACTTTCAATGTAAGAGATATACTTACCATTATATCTCAAGCAAGATCTGGGATCTCCTTCCTTATCTTTGTTGCATCCCAATAATATGAGAACCTACAACTCAGATAAAAAGAAGCGAGAACACATTCCGCCTTGCAAGTCCAACTTGCATCTCCCAATTCGATCTTTAACACCCGGGCCCACCACCCCTAAGGTGATGTTGACCTGTCATTAATTGAACCAACCGTCAACAGGAATACAACTCGCTATGCGCAATCCAATATCACCCCAATAATATGAGGACCCGATATTGGGGTCACTACGCATACGTCCTTACTCTTTCGAGAAGCGACGAACCCGATCCAAATGGATCATATGCAGGAGCTGTCACTTCGGACAGGCGTCTCCCACATATAATATCTGGCGACGAACCCTTCGCCTTGACGGGAGACCATGGATGTCACTTATGTGATCCTCCATCTCTTATTCAAATTTAATTAATTACTATGAATCACATTCATATAATCAATTCTTCCAAGGGAATTATCAACTCTAATCATATTAGAGTATTTTTATTGGATATAATTAACTTAATCATATTAAATTAATTATTAATCCAATTCAATCAATCAAACTTGATGATGAATCCACATTTCATCATCTTTATTCTATCATTTTGGCACCAAAAATCATAGCAAATGCCTGTAAATAGCATTAAAATCATCATCTTAGCATTCATGCATGTGCATCTATTTAGTGTATAAAGTAGTGTAATTAAAGCTAAAATTATAGAATAAATAAAAGAAAAGAAAAAGAATGAAATATTGTAAATATTTTATGACCCGAAACCCCGAGACCTAGGCATCTTGATGAATAGGTCGACAAGGAATAAAGTAGGGGGAGATAAGGGCCAAATACCTATATATATTAATTCATTCTTTATTCATTTTGGGACCTATTTTTGGTTCCACTTTTTATACATCAAATAAAGAAACTTTGTACATGAAAGTTGTAGATAATTTTATAAATAAAAATACAAAATTGATTTCACTGAAAAATAATACACAGATAAAAAGTTATGGTCTGAATAAAAATCCAGAATCCCAACTTCCCAGACCCGTATCTCACAAATGAAAACTCCGAATGCATCAAATTCACCTTTAATTGTATATAGAATAAAATAATCTATTTAATGGCGGTCGTTTCGCATTTGGCGGAGCTACGGTTTGAAAGATGAGTTTTGGACCCTCATTGTACAACTATACAGTTTAAAATATTCAATTTATTATTTATTCATTATTTTATATTTTTAATATTTTTATAATCTTGTAAATATTATTTATAATAATTATGTACATTAAAATCAAAATAAAAATGCAAAGAAAACTCAAAATAAAAATAAACATATATAGATCATACATGTATTATACCTATATTTATACCTATACTTTTTACACTTATATTTTATCTAATGTGCGGAATACATCAGAAAAATAAAACAAAAATATATTTGTGTATATAAAAGTATTTTATGATTTTAGAAAATAAGAAATAAAAATAATGAAAATAAAATACATAGGTATTTTATGATTTTAGAAAATAAGAAATAAAAATAATGAAAATAAAATACACAGAATAAAAATAAAATACTAACATACATAGGTATTATACCTATATAGGGCTAAAAAGTAAACTCATGAAAATATACCTCATAAAATAAATAAAAAATCATAATAAAATACTACATAAAATAATGAATATTTTTTATTTTATAATCATAATTTAATTCGGTTTATTTCTATTTTTAAATGAATTAATAAAGGATTAAATCAGGGTTTTTCCTGGTTGGTCCACGTGGACCAACCAGGAGGCGCCAACAGTTGACCCCAGTCAACTGGTCGCCCTCCCCCATGTGTTGCGTCAGAAGTTGGTTTTTGAGCCAACTTCTTGGCTTTTTCGCGGCTGATCCTTGCACTCTTTCGTGATGATTCCTTCTGCAAATACGAACCCCGATCCTTGGTCTACCCCGCCAAGCGATTATTTTGGGCCGAGGATCACTACGACGTTCGAGGCGCCTTGATCTTTGGAGCACTTTGGTCAGGGGTCAAACCAGGTATAACGACCCCCCCCACTTTGAATTTGATTTTCGAGTCCCTTCGGTCCACCCCTCGTCGCCACCTCCGTGCTCCCGAGCTCCCTGGAGGTGACAGCTCCATCGCGAGGTCATCAGCCAAGGCGATAGAGGTCGAGGGCGCCTCCACCACCTCCCGCAAGACCGTCGGTCGAGGTACACTACTCCCTCTGGCTCCGGCCATTGAGGGCATTTCCTCTTCTATTTCGCTCTTGCATTTCGTTCCTGTTAGTGTTAGGATCAAAAACCCCAAAAAAATTTCGAGTTCCATCATCTAAATCACCCGATTCACCAACTTGGCCGGAGCGCTCCTCCGGCCGTTCATCGCCCCGCCGCTTCACGCTCCTTCACGTCCATCCAGAGGTCCAGGCATTTTGCCCTGGACCTCCTAACTCTTTTTGTAGGGTCAAAGCGCATTGATTCGCGCCTGGAGTCGATTTTGGACGCTCGCCGGAGGTCTCGAAGCCTCCCAGCTCCGCCAGCCGCCAGCAAGCGCCACGGCCTTCGCCATGGACTTTTGACGCCTCCAGGAGAAAGAGAGGACCCCCAGGAAGCTCCACGACCAGTTTGAAGCGCCATCGTCACTGGATGACGAAGATCTGGGACGACGAAGTTCGCCTCGCCGGCGTTCTTCGTTGTTTTTCGTCATCGCCTCCCAGCCGTCGGATCAAGGAACTCCCCCAGGTCGAGCAACGCTCGTTGGATCGAAGCTCATCACCACCGTCAGATCGTCCTCAAATGATCTAATCTCCGCTGTCCAAGCGAAGCGTCGTCGACCATTGGATTCACGCCACGTGTATAAGTGAAGATCTGCAGCCGTTGGATCCACGCGCCGAGGGTATTTTGCACTTCAACCCCTGCGCATTTTGTATTTACTCCTTAGTACCAAAACTTTCATCTGTAGCGTAAACTTTTTGTATTATTTGCATGTAAGCCCTGCACATTTATTTTATTTGCACTTAGGTCCTGTGCCACGTCACCTCACGTGCCTGTGCGCGTGAGGGGGTGGGCTTTTTGCAAGGACCCCCCTGGGGTTTATTTATTTCAGTTTGGTCCCAAAATTTTGTAACATAGTGTAAAAGTTTGGGATATTTTGCATAGTAGCCCCAGAGATTTTTGGATATTGTGTTTAGGTCCCTGCTAGGCGCGTGTATAGCACGTGCTTGGCTTGGGCATTTTGTATTGAGGCCCCTCCGGGTTTTATAATTGGTGTTTGGTATTGAAAATCAAATATTAAGTGTTAATTTTTGAGGAAAATTGCATGTATACCCCTGGACTTCTGGATATTTGCACTTATACCCCTGCTAGGCTGTGATATTTTTGTGTGCTTGTATTAATTTATTCAAGGCCTTATTTTAATTCCAAAAAATCTAAAAATTTGAACTTAAGCTCCTGTTGGCTTGTACTTTGTCGCCATATTTTTAGTTTTAAATTTTATTGCTTTTTAATATTTATTAAAAATCAAAAACATGTTTTTTATTCACTGCCTAGCTTAGAAAATACCAAAAAAATATTAAAATACCTTGAAAAATTCCAGAAAAATTCCCTACTGTCTATTTTATCCTATATTAGTGTCAGTCCAAAAATCACTAAAAATCTCAAAAGAAAAAACTTAAAAATTCAAAAAGACATAAAAACATCAAAAAAAATAAATAAAATCCTAGAAAACTCCAAAAATTATAAACTCAGTTCCTGTTTCTTCTATATTTCATTATCTTTATTTGAAAATTAGTGTGAAAAATTTTAATGGCTGTTTGCTAATTTTAATTCCTATTTTACTCACAGCCAGTACATATTTCATTGTTTCCCTTATTTCAGTATTTAAAAATACCAAAAACAGATTGAAAAATACAAAAAAATCACCAAAACAGTAAAAAAATCCTAAAAATATCAAAAACATTTTATTTCTGAATTTTTGGTTATTTTTGCACATTTTTATAAATACTTTATCTTGTCTTTTATTATATTGCTTTCTTATTCCAATATTGAAAAAAAATAAAATAATATAAAGTATAAAATTATAAAAATCAGAAAATTAAAAATCAAAATACAAAATTAAAAATTAAAAAAAATTAAAAAAAAATAAAAACCCACAAAAAATCTTTGCTTGCTTGCTTAGTGTAGACATCACTCACACTCACTCACACACATTTACTTGTGCACCTACCATGTTTGCTCCCTGTGTTCGAACTCTCTGCATACTTGACTGCTATACATCTTTTGTGCAGAGTTAAAAATAAATTTTAACTCCACATTTATTTCTAATCGTTGATCTTTAGTGTGGGTTAATTGTTGATTAAATACGAGATTCATTTGAGGGTCGCCACAGCGACAGTCGTCTCCGCCTTGTGTGAGACACCATTTAGGCTCTCTTGAATTTCACGTTTATCAAATGGCGCCGTTGCCGGGGAGCAACAGCGAGTAGTCCACACTTTTGTCTATTTGTGTTTGTTGTCTACCATAGCTTTATTTTGTCTCTCTTGCACTTTTGATATATCTATTGATTGAGCTATCAGACCATTCTTCTTTTGTCTTCTTGCGAGGGACCGCGGAGCGAGGCAGATCGCCTAGATGACCCGAAGCAACCACGTGAGGCGGAGCCGGCTTTTCTTAAGCCAATCCGGCAGGAGAGAGCAGGAGGAGTGAGAGAGTGATTAGATTAGATCGCATTTTTATTTTTGTGAGAGAGTGATTTGATAAATTGTAATAATACAAGTACTTAGACTCTTGGACACTCCGGGCCTAATTTCTGGGTGTTTGTTCACCCGGGGGCTCACCGCGGCTTTTATCGCGTTTTCCGTTGTCATTTTCCGGTTTTGTTTTCCTTTTTCATTTCTTTTGTGGATTGAGCCCATAGTTGTAGGCCTTGTTTGATTCGATTAGAATAGGTCCAAACACACTAATAACCTTTGCATGCTCCTATAGATCGTATTTGGACTTAGACTAATTAAACAGTTGGCTATTAGCTTTCGATCTGTGTGCCGCGAGCTCTCCCCACAAAGCACTTTCTCCTAACTCAAGTGTGTTGAGCAGAGGAGGGGTGAGCCTAGACCGGACATTAGGATTGAGAGTTAGTGGCTAGCTTGTGGTTCTTTACGCTAGCAGTTGCCTACCCTAGGACGATTTCCGCTTTGCATACCACCATGTAGCTAGGTTTATAAATTCTGCTTTGCATCCCGCATGGAGAGAGCTAGGATTCGCTGTAAGTCTTCTCACTTTGCATCCATCATTTAGGCACAAAGGTGAGATTTCCACCTTGGTGTCGACTTGCATTGGCTTTTCCGACTCTATTCTCCCTCTGTTTTTGGACAAAGTAGGATCAAAGAAAATACAAAAATCGTTAGGCGCTTGTTTGAATTCACTCAAAAGAAGCGATAACACCAAAAAAATTAAATATTCTATATAGTTAATTAATAATAATTATTCTTGTGAGTTCTTGCATATTTTTATGCATTCTAAAATTCATAATTAATTAATCATTGCTTGAAAAATTGCCAAAAATCCACGGATCATAGAATTAATTGTGTTTTACATCATGTCAAAAAAGAATTACATTTGCATTTACAGTTTGCTCTATAAAATTCATTCAGTGTTACAAATCGCTAAATTTTAGAGTTTAAGATTTTTCTGAGATAGTTCACATAGTACTAAGTCTTGGGTAATTTTATATCCTTAAAATAAATTGATTTAATATTTATTAAAATTGATCTCCTCGTTTTGCATAATTTGCATTAATTAATTAATTAGGTATTTGTATTGTATCTGAAAATTCCAAAAAAAATCACAATGCATTCATTTCATTATTATTTACATCTCTGCCAAGTTTTATAATTTTTGGACTCCATTTATTTGAAAATTATATTTTAGTTTCTAAAATTGGTCGCATTTGCATCCCAAAATTGCATTTAAAATACCCAAAAATATTCTGCCTCAAAAACCACGTATGAAATTCGGTAGACATAATTCTAAGTTGTTCCTTTGCCTCCTTGAGTTTGACTTTGGGACTTGTCTAAGTAAAATAAACATAAATCCGCTCAAATTGAATTGATATGATTAATTGAGGTTATTTTCTTGATTGATTCCGATTACCCGCCTACAACGCAATGACACATCATTATTTTTAATCACAATAATTCACATCAATTAACGTAGGGTTTTTATGACTCGTCACAACAACAATATGGTATTCACACTACAGATGTTGTCCTGAACCTCAATACTTCATTGTCCTAGCCTTTGCGCCCTGCTAGGGGCGTAAACTCTAGCGCTTGTTGACATGCATCTCAACAATGTCTACCTTGTATATATGTGTTTCGTCTTGATTTTCTCCTTCCTTCTTCCATTCATCATTCACCTCTTTTATGTGTATATCTGTGTGCTATACTTAGGATGTACTCTATCATATGTATGGGGGGTTACTGATTTGAGTTGTTTATATTCGTCGTGTTCATCACTCCTGTTGTTGCTTATACTAGGGATACTCTACCCTAAGTATAGGGGGAGTGATGTTGTTCATATCATATCTTTTGTTTTTTTATTCTTCTGATCTCTCGCTTGTCCCCCCAACTTGTTGATATTCTATACTCATGTCTATTCTACCCTAAGTATAGGGGGGCAAGATGAGCCGTTGAGTCTGTCAATTCTTTTTCTCAGTTTTTCCCTCTTGTACAGTATTCTATATTTAGGATTAATTAATCCTAAGTAGGGGATCACCAACTTCTATTCATTCTTTGAGCCATTGTTGTATCATGTTCTTTTCACTTTTCTATAGTTAGCATGAATTATATCTTCTTTTGCAGCTCTTTCATCACTATGAGGACATAATTCGAGCTAAGTATAATGGGTGTCGTATATATTGTATATATACTTTAGACGTAACTGTTACTTTTAAAAATGTGATTATTTTTGGGATATGTATATAGATGCATAAAATCCACATATGTATATAGACTTTGGCCACCTTCCGTTTTAAAAAACACACAACACACAAAAAAATTTAAAAAAAACACAACAAAAAAACAAAAATAAGTACAAAAAACAAAAACCCCTCTTATAAAAAATTTCTACAATCCTTTTATATACTTGTATATATTTTACTAACCCTTTCTCTTAAAAAATTAATTAAAAAAATCACTCTAAAAATTTTGTTTTGTATATATTTCTTGCATTTGCATGTATTTTTTTCAGGATAATATTGACATTTAAACTAAATCTGGAATAAAATTGAAGAATGGAGCTTAGTTGGACCTTAATCCACTTAATTTCAAAGGAAATTTATAAGAAATAGAATTAAGACTGTCCAGGTCCTAGCGAATTAATTCTTTGAGTCCATAAGACTATGTTCACATGTCATCTTGATTAGTCTAAGTAGAATATTTAACAACACACGGATGATTCTTGTAGACCATAGCTTATCTTCGACAAGCACTCTACACATAGCTCTTCATGGAGGAGGTAGTGAGGAGGCATAATATTTTGGCTATGGGTAGCCCATGGGTATGTAACAACTATTGGGAATATCCATCTTCCTCTAGGGAGGGTAGTGCATCTCAACCTGATCTAGTAACATTAAGGTCTAAAGACAGGATGCTGTGAGGTTGCAATAATACTTCAAAAGAGGGATAATCTACCAGCTCAAGAGGAAAAACTCCTTATGTACATGTTGCACCTTGTATATATTTTAAAAAAAGAGAGAAAGAAAAAAATACAGAGTCTTTAAAAGTGGACATGCCTTATTGAAAAGTAAAATGCATGCCGGAGTGTATATACAAGTATAGAAAAAAAATAAATAAGAGCTTCAAAGTTAATTTTTTTTAAGCCTGCAGCTGGATGACTTGATTACAGTGGTCATGCATCCAAGGATAGGTAGCTACACTGGTTACCGCCCATTCTTTTCTCCATCTCCTCTTTTTGAGCTAGTTGTACTTGAACTTAGAAGCGAATATCCTCGCTCCTCGAGGAAAGAGTTGCTAGACAGGGGGACTAGAGTTATCTTGTTGAGAGAGGTTGTTTCTTTGCTACTTTTGAGATGAGGAGCTATATTTCACTTACATAGTACAAGTAAAGATTCCTGATCATAAGAATTTGTGTATGTAGACTTTTTCTGACCTGACTGTTGAGGCGACCTGAATAGGAGTCTTGTGGAACTTAAAGGTTGTTCGGCTTTAAATCCATTTCCATTTAAGGTTCCGTCACATTAATAATCCAAAGGTCTGACAGAGCTCCATACTGCAATTTTATGAAGATAAGTTTAATACTCAATATTGTCCTAATTTCTTTAATTCCCCTTTCATGTTCTTTTATTCAATTTTTCTTTCAAAGAGGTGTTTGCTAAGGGACTAGCAAAGGTAGAGCATAGAGGGATGATGAATCTGCATTTCATCATCTTTATTCATTTATTTTATCTTAAAATCTCATATAAAGTACATGTGCATATTACTAAATTCATACTCTTACTAAATTACATCTGTGTGTAAATATTGTACATATATTACTATTTTAACCTAAAATAAATAAATAAAGAAATAAAGGAAAAATAAAGAAAATAAAAGACTGTATATATGTAATAGATACTGGCTGACCAGAACACCAAGAGAAGGTCAAGACTTGACCTGATCGATCAGGAATAAAGTAGGGAGAGAGAGGATCTTTAATTAGAAAATTTAAAAAAATATTTTGTAAATACTTTTCATTCTTTATTTATTTTGTATATATTTTTATATCACTATTTTTTTGTCCATAAATTGATCTCAAATTAAATAATTTTTTTTAATGAAAATTATGAATAAAAATATTTCCTAAATAATAAAATACTTGTAAAATAAAATCACGTACAGAATAAAAGTAACCACACTCGGAAAAAATCATAAAGTGATAATTGAAAGACCAATTCTGGCTCCATATGAACTCAAATTGAATCAAACTTACTTCCATCGTATTCTAAGTTAAATTATCTTCAAAATGTTAGTGGTTTCATAATTTTCGAAGTTACGATTTGAAAGATGTTTTAGGGGTGATTTTTATAATTTTACCATTTATTTATTATATATATTTATCCATATTTATTTTTATACATAATGTATTTGTAAATAATTGTAAATATTTTTTATTAATTATTTAAAATAAAAAATATTTTATAAAAATATTAAATAATATAATTTCCTTATTTACTAATGTATATAATGTACCATACGTATATATTATGTGTATATAGTTAATTTCCTTGAATAACCGCCACAAAAAATTAAATAACTAACATTTTTTATTTAAATTAATAAAATGAAGAAAATAATTTATTTATTTTGTAAATAATATACCATATGTATATACTTTAATTATTTCCTTAATTATTCCACCATTAAGGTGGCTCATTAAGTTATTGATATTTATTATTATTTTAATTAATATAATTTCAAAAATCATTTTATTTATTTATTTATTTTATTAATTCCACCATTGATATCCTTCTTTTTTTCTCCATTCAAAATTTGAAATTTAAATTGGATTATTATTTATTTATTTGGCTCGTCTTCCCTCATTTCCACTTGATCAATCTTTGGTGAAAGGAGACTAATTTCCAAGAGCATTTGTGTCGTAGAAAGGTACACAGCTTCCGAGCCGTCCGATGACAGCGAGTCGGTCCTCGTCGAGGCCATCAGAGCTTCCATCCGCTCCTATGGTGAGATCCATTTTATTTCTCATTTTCCATCTAGGTTAATCGTAGTGTGGTTTTTAGTTTTAAGTTTATAGTCAATTTTTTAGATCTATAATCGTAGCTAATCTTTCTAATTGTTCATCCAAATTCAATCCGCCTCCGATTGCCAATCACCACCTCAACCTACGTACGTTCACATCCAATCTCCTGCGATCTATCACCTTCGACTGCGTACGATGGCTGGGGAGACTTGGTTCTCTTCCATCACATCCGACGAAACCTCCTCGCCCACTAATCCTCATTTAATTGATTGTTATGGACCGAGCCATCGAGCTCGAGTTGATTTGTTTTTGTATTTGATTATATTACATATACAAGGATTTAAAAAAAAAAAGAAAAAAAGAGAAAAAAATGAGAAAAGAGAGCTTCTGTTGTGCTTCAAGCAAAAAGAAAAAAAATTGGACAGAAGGATCGCCGCTCTCCTCTGGAACTTCCACCGCCGAGAGTAGCACCGCCTTCAATCGCTCGCGCGACCACCTCCGCGACTACGTGTCGCTCAGCCGCCGTCCCCTCCATCAATATGGACCTCAGATTGACCACCACCACCCAGATCACACCATCAATGCCCATTCCCACGCTCTACGCTGCCATCACGAGCATCGCCGCCGTCCCCTCCATTCGCCTGGAACGCAACATCGACGATTGCTGTCCAGTCGACCATCGGCGAGACCCTCCGCATCCTCCCTCGAGTATCAATCGCCCCACCGCTCGAGGAAGCACCATTCCTGATCGCCATTCCGCCCGCCTGGAGCAGACGCCACCTTCCACCATCTGTCAAAGCCGTCCTCCGCATCTAACCACCGTGGAATCGCCGCCGACCGCTTCGGCCACGCCTGGAGCAGCCACCACCGTAACACGAGGACGTGTGTCACCCTCGTCGACCACTTGAAGCCGATCCACCACAACTTCGCCACCTAACCTCAAGCCCGTGCCGTCGACATCGCACGAGGCCACCGCCGCCATCCTGCTACAGATTCGCATCTCACCATAGTCTTGCCGCCGATCATGCTCTGCCCGCATGGAGGAGAAGCCCGCTGTGGCGCGCCTGCTTGCAAAGGAAGAAAAGGGGGTGGCACTCCCTTTAGGGCACATAAGAAATGACGAACAGGAAGCCCCTAATTAAAAAGCATATTTTTTGGGAAAATTACGTGGAGGCCTCCGATAATTCTTGGTTTTACAAAATAACCCCCGCTGTCAGTAAACACACCGCATTTTTTGTTATATTTTAATGTAAAAATTATAAATAATTACTTTTAAGTCATTTTGTTTCTAGACTTCTGTTTGCATAATTTCCTTATTAAAATAAATATTTTCATGCTCAATAAATTCTCTAAAAATCAAGTTATGCTCCTGTTATGTTTCTCTTCATAGTGTAAATTTTTCATTGCAATTTATTTTTATTTACTATTATGAAAAAATCAGAAACTTCGCATTTTCATTATTTGCAATTAGAAGATTCATAAAAAATTTAATATTGCATCAAAAATTTCAAAAAAAATAGAATAGTTTTCTTTTTGTATATTTTGTTTTCAATGCAAATTTAACACATTAATTATTTTTAAAATCCAAATAAATTACAAAATAATAAACTTCTAAAAAATCACAAAAAATTGTAGAAAATTCCAAAAATCATGATTTCACTTTATATTTGTAGATAATTTTTTATAGTTTTTAGGAAAATAAACGAGAAATTTTTGAGTTCACTTTATATTTTTAAATTGAAAAATATTCCTTGTATGCTCACCATTTGGTTTTTCTTTTGTTTTTTATCCATTTTAAAAAACTTTAAAATTCGAAAAATCACCCAAAATTACTAAAAATAGTAAAGATATATTAAAACACACACAAAAATCTTTTTGAATTTTTGACATTTTTAACTATATTTTGAAAATAATTAATAGCATTTCTTTATCTTTGTATATAACTTATTTGAAAATTATATTTTTGAAAATTTAAAAAATTGCAAAAATTAAAAATCACAAAAAAAATTTAAAATTAGAAAATATAAAAATAAAAAAATGTAAAAAATTAAAAAGATAAAAATCTCACAAAAAATCAATATACTTTTCATTTGAATTCCTTATTATTTTCATTGATTTGTCAATTATTAAAATAACCCTCGAGATTTGTAGCCTCCCCGAACTAGATCCTTTTGCTATACAGGTAAATTAAATAGCAAACTTCTCTTGCTACATTTTTGTAGTTAATTTGGTTTGAGAATTAAATAATTTTTTTGTTGAGGGATTATTTGGGTTGTGACGACAACACACTTATTTTCAATATTCAAAAATCTGAAGATCTTGCCGAACAGTTATGTTGTCAAGTAGTTGTAGTGTATGTTGATGTTTCTTCTATTTTTTGCAGGAAGATTTGTAGTTGGAATCTGTTTGTTTGGATATCGCTGGGGAACTATAAGTTGTTCGAATTCAGAGCTATAACATCTTTAGGGAGTGCGAGAGGCATGGTGCTGGTGTGGGATGGAGATTTGTTTCAAGCATTGAAGGAGAGAATGTGTGTAAGATCCATTTCGATGTTGGTAGAACACAAGTCTAGAGAACGTCGAAAGTCTTTTACATCGGTCTATGGAGTCTTTGGGGGTGCACGTGATCCAGAGTTGTGGGAGGAATTAAGAACAACCAGGAGGGACTTTCCTAGCATCCCTTGGGTGGCTGGGGGAGATTTTACTATGACTTTGCTTGCTTCGGATCGTTCAGGAGACTTGTGTGTATGGGAGGAAGGGGGATGGATCCTGGCTCCTCAGCTTTCTCAAAGTTTATGGGAGAGATGGTGCTGGAAGTGATGGACGCCACAAACAGGAGATTCACTTGCTGCAACACGTCTTCCAAATCTTGGCTGGATCATTTCCTTATGTTGATGTAGTTACTGAAATCATTCCCTTTTTCCGCGATAGGGGTTCTTCCTAAATGAAGATCCGCTCATACGCCTATTTGCTTGGATTTGGGTGAGGGGACCACTACAGGAAAAAGTAGATTTTACCACTACAAATGTGGTAGAAATGTAGTGGTAAAGCAGTAGCAATGTGGACGAAACAAGGATTTGCGATCACATGTGGTAGTAAAGTGTGTAGTCGTACGAGACTGGTCGCGAAATATTGCGACTACGACGTGGTCGTTGAAATAGTTGCAATCGTAGTCGCATATAGTCGGGTTATAGTCACGTTCGAGTCACTTTATCTTGAGGGAGTTGCGACCACATACACACTATATGGCCACCATGTTGGCACTACCGAGAAGTTGAATCAAGGACCACTTGGGGACTATCTTGCTATCATGTGGTGACTACAGTACTACTGTTGTAGTATTAAAGTAGTAGCAATGTAGTCGCAACTCTGCTTTCATTATTACAAAAAAATGCACCATTTTCTTATCTCCATATAAACATGTATGAACCTGTATGAAAATAGTATAATACTAACATGCTGTAATCTTTTGAGATCTCTCAACCAACATTTATTATCTTAAGATCTCCCAATCAACCCGTTGAAAATATTATAATTCAATCTACACACAAGAATTAAGAATTCATCTTCGACAAAATCAAATAATTAGAATCATTTATGCATAGAAGTATGCAACTAAAATTCGACATGCACATTAATATATAAACCAAGATGACAAAAGGTGCAAATGTTTTTGAAAAAACCAAAAGTTGAAGACAATAGAAAGTTAACTAACATCGAAACTCTAACGTTCTTAACATTACAATATTTTAGAAAATAAACTAACACTAGAGAGTATGTTGTTTGCACTAAAATGTCTTTCTCCTCCATTCAGAAAAAGCATCTTCCGTAGCCTTCGCCTTACCCTTGTCCTTTCCTCCCTTGTTAGTTTTCTTCCTTTTCTTTAGATTATCTCCACGTTCCGAGATGACAACCCCTTTGCGATGCGATATTGTATATGCAGTAACATCCTCCTCGTTCTCCTCCTCTTCCTCCTCAGCGTCCTCATCATCTTCCATCTCATGAACTTGTTTCGTGGTTGCACTCCTAAGGAATAAAATAAGTCATCTTACCAATTAAAAAGATAAATCAATGAGTATACTACAATATAACATTACCTAATAATTATATAAAAGTTATACCTAAAAAATGTAATATCTGACTTCAAAGTGTCCATTCTAGAAGATAAAGTTTCCATTCCAGAAGATAAATATTCTATTTCCGAGGACATGGTGTTGACTTGATTTACCAATGAGCTCACAGCCTGTGAGAGTTGTCTAAACTCGGACTCAGGTAGACATGATTGAGATGTGGTCGTATTGTATGTTGAGGTTGTCCTAGAAAAATCAGAGGTTCCAGTGGAATCAGAAGAGGAGGAGAACTTGGGTAGCAAACCACCCAAAGTTTGCCTTCTATTAGGCCCCACTTCACGTCCCAAAAAAACGGATGTTCCCCGTAGAATCATATTAGACTGAAACTATTAACAAAATGTGAAAATAAAATATTTAGATAAAATACATAGATGAAAATACAATAATTATACCTATAGAATAAGTATACCTATTTATTTAAGGGTATATATGATATCAGAAAAATATAATAAAAATATATTTAAGCATCTAAAAATAAGTTGCAATTTTATAAAATAAGAGAATAAAATAATAGAATCAAAAATACAAAATAAAATTAAAATACATAAAATATAGAAGAATATGCCTACATATACCCTAATAATTAACCTGTAAATAAACACCTCTAAACAAATAAAAATATGCATAAAATACTATTGAAAATTAGAAACATTTTTTATTTTATAACCTATAAATAATAAAACTAATTACTATTTATTATTTATTTTCCAAGGCATTTTTGCCTTGGAATAACCTGGTTGGTCCACGTGGACCAACCAGGCGCATCGTTTTGTTGACCATAGGTCAACTGTCCGGCCTCCCTTCTGACGTCTGTCAGAAGTCATGCGGGCGCCACTTCACAATTTTCTCCATGCCTCCATCTTCACTCAGTGCCCTCGAGACCACCACCTTCCTGTAGCCTTTTCGTCCCTCATCTTCGCCCATCACCGAATCCTCACCAACCCCCGCTCCTTCTCATGCCATCTTCCCTCAAAAATGCTTAAAACCTCGCATATAAATATACCCTTATACCCCTAATGCCCTTTTTTTACTTTTGATCATTCTTCTTTGAGTTTTAGAACCTCAGATCGTGCATGAAGGCTCTGCCTTGGTGATAGCTAGTGGTCATCTCCATCTGCAGTGAGGAGAGCAAGCCGAGGAGGCGTATCCACCCCACTGTCGGAGCTCCTCCGGCTGGTTCCGCTCCAGAGCCCTCAGGATCTGTCAAGCCTGAAAAACACGTCACCCGATCACTTATTTATCGCTGCAAAAGAAATAGAGAAAATGTCGAGGTCGTTGTATCGACCGGGTGGGTTTTGTCAGAAAATATTAAGAATGAGTTAATCTTCTTTTTTTTATTTATACTCCTAAACAAGATGTATAGTGTCAAGTACGGGAGTGTCGAACTCAAGGAGGCAAACTATTGGAAACTAGGGTCGAACTATAGACAATCTAAGGTAAACAGTTTCCTAATTTTATTTTTTTTTAGGGAATTTTCTAGATTTTTATTTGATTTTAAAGAAATTTTATATTATTTTTGTGAATTTTAAGGTATTTTATTATTTTTATTATTTTAGAAACTATTTTGTCATTTTTATTTAATTTTTATTTTGTTATTTCTATATTTTTTGTTTTTCCTATTTTTATGGATTTTTAGAAGGTTTTTATGAAGTTTGGTTCGTTTTTAAGGTGAAACTATTTTTTTATTAAAAATTGTGAAGTTTTTCTGATTTTTAAGATCGAAAACAGTGGAAAACCCTTTTATTCTATTTTTATCTAATAGTAGATGAAATTACCTTTAAGATAATATGCTATACGTTTTTAGGGAATTTTTCTTTATTTAGTTATGATTTTTACAAGTTTTTATGAATTTTGTATTTTTTTTATTGATTTTAATATTTGGTTTTTATTTGGTTTTTGATTTATTATGTAAAATATAGTAGAATCCACTATAGGTAATTTGTGTAAGATTTTTATAGATGTTTTTATTTTTTATTTTATTTATTATGTATAAGGTATGTGGTTTATTATATATATTGCGAAGGGGTATAACTGCAATTCTATGGAAATGTAGGGGCATGCGCACAAATGTGCAAAAACTGGGGGGAGTGTAGAACAATTTCGGGTAAGATATATTTTGGGGGCTCCCAGGACTCACGCGATTCTTGTTCTTGTGTGTTTTTCTCCATGGGAAGAACACCCATATATAGGGCTTTCCAGTAGGGTTGAGCATGGGTCGGGCTGGGCCGGGCCCTGAAGGGCCCAGGCCCAAGCCCACTTAAAAACTTCGGGCTTTGGGCCGGGCCGAGGCCCGCAATTTTTTTTGGTTCGGCCCAAGCCCAGGCCCGACCCAATTCCTATGGGTCGGGCTTGGGCCAGGCCAACCCATCTTAACCTAATATATATTATTAACTTTGAGTTTGCATTTAAAGTCAATCTCAATTCAAGTTAGACAAGCTAAAATTGTTTAAAATATATGTCATAATACTTGTGAAACAACTAGAACTCAATTCTACCGGAGATGATTTCTCATTTTATATAAGTCCACTCAATGTTATATACCATAAACTTCTCTCATTACAGAAATTGAAAGAGTGAACCAAGTTTACAAAATTAACAACAACAGATGCACCAGACACTACATGTTAAAAAAATGGGCATAATGCTCATATTGGGTAAAGGTTCAATAATAGAAAATATTATAATAGAAAAAATAAACACTAAAAACTCAAGAATAACCACCAAAATCTAAGACAAAGACTAATTAAGAAAAAATAATTCTAAAATAAAATACAATGATCATCAACACATATGTCCCACACATGACTTTCTTGATTTATAAATAGTGTATGAAGATAGGATACATGAATAGAGTGTGCATGACAAGTGAGAGTTTCCATACGTGTAGGATATGGGAAGGGTTCGGGCTCTCTTCGGGTCGGGCCCGTGGGCCGGGTCGGGATGGGCCAAGCCAAGCCCGAGCCCGGCCCAACAAAATTTCGGGCCTAAAAATTAGGCCCAAGCCCGACCCAATGTTCGTTTGGCTTGGGTCGGGCTGGGCTTTTTGGGCTGGGCTTCGGGCTGGGCCGAGCCGGCCCAGCTTAATGCTCATCCCTACTTTCCAGTGACCTGTACGCCCCCAATAACTGCCCAAAGATTTTGTAACGTCTCTGTAATTATAATAGACATTTTGATATTGCAATCATGTTATTCATGACCATTATCTTTGTATTCATGACCATTGAAGGTCATTATTCTTGTAACGGTCTAACATCTCCCACTTGATCAAAATGGTCATGATATTCCAAACTCCCACTATTCGAGAAGTGTATAACTTCTTAGAGATGTTTACTTGAGGTACATTATTCATGACACCTCTAATTTGACTCAGTCATTCTTGAGTCCCATTAAACCATGTTTAATGTATGTTTCAGCTGCAAATCCTTTAGTAAAAGAATCAGCTAACATATCACTGGTAGGTATATATGTTACCTTGATTTCTTTTTTAGCCACTATATCTTGAATATAGTGATAATGGATCTCAATATGTTTTCCCTTGGAACTATTTGCTCCACTGTTAATCAAATTTATTGCAGCTTGATTATCACAATATATTTCAATTGGTTCTTTAACCAATTCGAGACTTAAGTTCTCAAGAAAGCGTCTGATCCGAACTGCATGAGTGGTGGCCATGCTACATACAATGTACTCAGCTTCTTTTGTATGTCTAGAAACACATGTTTGTTTTTTGCTACCCCAAGAAATGGTCGCTCCACCAAACATGAAAAGGTAACCTGATGTAGATTTTCTATCATCAACATCTCCTCCGAAATCTACATCGGAGTATCCAACCACCTCAAGTGAATCGATCTGATAAATTAGTTTTAATTGTACAGTACCTTTTACGTATCTCATAATCCTCTTTATAGCTTCCCAATGTGCCATTATGGGATTACTTTGATATCTACTTACCATGCTTACAGGAAAAGCCAAATCAGGTCTTGTACACATCATTGCATACATAAAACTTTCTACTGCTTGGGCATATGGAATATTAAGGGGTTTCTGCCCCTTTCCAGGACACTGACTTTTGCTAAGTTTTTTTCTCATCACAAGTAGTGTAGGGGTTGGAGTGCTATTTTGCATTCCAAACCTCTTCAAAATTGTGTGCAAGTATTTTTCTTGACTTAGACTCAAGCTCCTTGAGCCTCTATCTCTAGTTATTTGAATACCAAGAACATAGGATGCTTCGCCCATGTCCTTTATCTCAAATTCGTTGCTCAGTTTTTCTTCTGTTTCATTGAGCATTAGCATGTCATTTCCAGCAAGTAAAATGTCATCAACATATAGTGACATTATAACAAATTTGCTCCCACTTTTCTTGACATACACACAATTATCCAACTTATTCGCAAAAAATCCGAATTTGATAACAGTATCATGAAATTTGAGATACCGCTGTCGCGAAGACTGTTTCAAGCCATATAATGACTTTTTCAATTTGTATACCTCTTTCTCCTTTCCTTCTACCTGAAAACCTTCAGATTGTCGCATATAAATGTCTTCTCTCAATTCTCCATTGAGAAAAGTCGTCTTCACATCTATTTGGATTAATTCTAAATCCATATATGCGACTATTGCCAAGATTATCCTTATAGATGCGAATTTGGCTACCAGAGAGTAGGTTTCTAGGAAATCTATCCCAGCTTTCTGGGTATAACCCTTGACAACTAATCCAGCTTTGTATTTATCAACTGTACCGTCAACGCGATACTTCTTTTTAAATACCCACTTGCACCCTATGGATTGCCTACCTTCTGGCAAGTCACATAGTTCCTAAACACTGTTTCACTCAATTGAGTCCAATTCGTCTCTCATGGCGGCCCTCCATGATTCCGACTCATTAGAAGCCATTACTTCATTAAAAGAAATAGGATCTGTACAATCCTTTATATCCTCATCTATGGTGTAACACGAAACCTCACATCCATACATATAATAATCATCCATCCATGCAGGTTGTGTTCTGGGTCTCTTGTTCCCGATTATACCCGTAGGTTGTGTAGGTCCACCCACTTCCTCCAAAGATTCTATATTTACTATAGGTTCATGTTCCATTTCCGGATGAAGCATGTCATCTAATATTTCTTGTCTCGTTTTTATATCATTTTCATTATCTTCTAAGATAATTAGAGATTCTGTTTCCTCTATTTCATGCTCCTTTTCTTCTTGATTTTCAAGAAAGGTAGCATCACGACTATCAATGAGACCTCGAGTATCATGAAAGAACCTATACCTTTTGGATTTTCATAATATCCAATGAATCTACACTTTAATGTCTTAAACTCAAGCTTGTCTCTAAGCTGACTTGGAAGCAAGACATGTGCAGTACATCCCCATTTACGAAGATGACTCAATTCTGGTTTTCTACCATTCCATACTTCGTATGGAGTTGAATCCATACATTTGGTGGGAATCCGATTCAATATGTAATTGGCTGTCAACACAGCTTCTCCCCAAAATCTCTTAGAGAGACATAAGTGTGATAGCATACACCTTACTGCATTCATTAAGGTCCTATTCTTCCCTTCTGCTACACCATTTTATTGTGGTGTATAAGGTATTGTAGTTTGTCTACTAATGCCTTCCCGAATACAATAATCTTTGAATTCATTTGAGTTGAATTCACCACCTCTGTCAGTTCTAAGTGTTTTAATTGGTCTTCCCAATTTCTTCTCCACTTCCATTCTATATCTCTTGAACATTTCAAAAGCTTCTGTTTTTCTACTTAAGAGATAAATGTAGCTATACTTGGAGTAGTCATCAATAAAAGTTATGAAATATTCCTTATTACCATGTGTACTCATACTCAAAGGACCGCAAATGTCAGAATGGATCAATCCTAACAGTTCCTTTGATCTTGTACCTTCGGCAAAAAGTTTCCTTGTCATTTTACCGGTCAAACAATGCTCATAGGACAATGTTCTCGCTCCTGTCATGCTAGGTATTAGGTTCATCTTAACTAACTGATCTATTTTTGACTTTCCCGGGTGTCCTAACCGCATATACCAAAAATCATACATTGACAAGAAACACAAGGAATAATCAGAACTTTCTTTCATTGATTCATAAGAGACATTCAGATAGAACAGATCATCGCCCGGTACAAATTTCCCCATGGCAAAGATTTTTCGATCTTTACCGATGGTAACATGATTGTTGTAGAAGCGGACTTCAAACTTCTTTTTCAATAGTACGGGGATAGAGACAAGGTTCTGACGGATTCCAGGAGCATACAGTACATCATTCAAGACCATTATGCTACTTCCTAAATCTAGTTTGTACGTTCCAACACCTTCAACATCAAGGTAAGTGTTATTCCCTATGTAAATTCTCTATTCTCCCTTTTGAAGTTCCTTGAAATCCACCAGGCCCTCCTTGGTCTTTGAGATATGGCGGGTTGCACCAAAATCAATCCACCATCCTTCGCACTCTATCACCGCAGAGTTACATTCTACCACTGCCGCAAATTCTGGCTTATGATGATTTTTACGTTCTTATCCCTTGGAGACACTCGCATTCTTTCGCTTCGGGCACTTGGCCTTGAAATGACCAAAAACTCCCACAGCCATAGCATGAGCCTCGCGGTACTTTGATACATTTTCCTTTGAATACAGCTTTGGAGGGTCCACATCGCTTCTTGCTTTGCACCGCATTTGCTTCATCTTCAGGTTCAACTTCGAAGACCTCTGTCTTTTTTCTCTGATTGGCCAAGTCTTGTTCCATCGCTAACTGAGCAGGAAGATCAGAAACATTCTTAATGGTACCACTCAACCTAAGAGATGTCGCAGCTACATCAAGGAGGATAGCAAACTATTGAGAATAGTTGCCACTTGCAATCTATCAAGAATTTCTGATCCTATTGCCGCTAGGTCCTTTGCCATGATGATCATTTCATTCACGTGATCGATTACGTTTTCAGATTCCTTCATTTTGAGGGAATTATATTTAAGCAACAAAAGTTGAATACTCACCTCTGACTTAGAGTGGTATTTTTCTTTCACGGCATTCCATAGCTTAAAAGCATTTTCGTGGGTTTCGAAAACCTGAATCAAGTTATCCTCCATGTGAATTAACATGAAGCTTCTAGTACGGTTATCCATTTTTCCCATTGCTCATTTGTCCTCATTTGTTCAACAATAGGATTCTCATGCTATTCAGGAGCGGGCTTATCGATCATGGAATGAATATTATCATGCATGAGACCATAGTGAATTCTACGGCTCCACATCTCGTAGTTTGTACCATTAAGATGCTCTAATTTTACAAGTTCAGTTGCGACTAATTTTCTGATTATTTTCTGAATTTAAGAGAAGAAAAAGATAAGAAATAGAAGAAGAGAGACGATAATGTAGATGAAGGTGAATTGAGAGAAGAAGATATGTTTTAAATAAAATATGTATGAGGTGGATTTTTTTTAAAAAATAAACAGAAAGGAACTGTGAATATGAAAAAAGATAGAGTATAAAGTTAAAAGGCGGTTATAAACCATGTCAAGCAAATGGGCTTAAAAAACAGTAAATAAACTTGTTATGGAAAAAAACTCACAAATAAGATAATTTTCAAAGTGAACTCTTAAAAAAGGGTCACAGAGTTATTTCTTTTTAAAATACGAGTAATTTTTTAAAAAAGATAATATATAATAAGGTTATTTATTTTAATTTTAGTACAAATGGCAAAGAAAAACAGACCTCACGATGATAATTTTTTTATCAAAAATAACTTTTAATGAAAACTATATAGTAACAACAAGGTTTGGATTTCGGCCCCGACAAGAGTAAATAAATGCAAAGCGGAAAAAATACTGATTCACTTGATTTTGGAGACAACGTAACAAGAGAAACCAAAGGGAAAAGAATCTGTAATAAGAGAAATTAAAAAAAACCTTCCTTAAAACAAGATAACAAAAAATATCATGGTAATTATACTCCTAAATTAATGCAATAAAGAAGGAAAACATCCCGAAAAAAATTGCTCGTGGTTAAAAAAACAGCAGGTTATTTAGGGAAAAAGATAGAGTTTGCGGTAGAATAGTCACAATAGAAATGGCTGATTAGAAAAAAGATTATTTATGGCTGATTAACGACGGATGATTAAAAAACAAATGCTTAAATAAGTAGGTACCTCTAATGTTACGAAAGGTTAAAAAAATGCACCAATCACGGTGCACTATTAGAAAGTTTTTACGGGGCTTGTTAATAACGTACAAAAAATAGGCAATCTTGATTTTAAAAAAAATATAGCATAGATGGTACTTAAAAGAATGAAATTAGCATTATACCTTAACCAATCGTTTCAAAAAATACCTTCGAGGACGAGATGATGTGTGACAGATTTCCGAAATCCACCAACGTTAGAAGTGCGCAGACGGTGAGATGATGTGTTGACATATTCGAAGATGCTCGAGGATCGTCACCAAGGTTAGAAATGCGCGAACATCGTAGGCGACGTCAGAGCTCTCGCACGAGAAGAAGATCTAGCCACAGCTATTCGGAAACGTGATAAGGATTATGAGAGGAGGCACACCAATGATCAAAAGATCAAGCTGATGTCGTCGAGATGGTGCTCTGATACCATTTGTAGAACAATTTCGGGTAAGATATATTTTGGGGGCTCCCAGGACTCACTCGATTATTATTCTTGTGTATTTTTCTCCATGGAAAGAACACCCATATATAGGGCTTTCCAGTGACCTGTACGCCCCCAATAATTACCCAAAGATTCTATAACGTTTCTGTAATTATAATAGACATTTTGATATTGCAATCATTTATTCATGGCCATTATCTTTGTATTCATGACCATTGAAGATCATTATTCTTGTAACGATCTAACATGGAGTATATAGCTAATTCACCCACAAATATTGATGGGTGCACGTGCGTGCACCGCTCAAAATGTTAAGCGGCGGGCGATGGGGTAATTCAGGGGAGACGGGTGGTGTTTTTACCCCCCTTGGATAAGCTCTTATCCGAGGGATTCTGTAGAACTTGGGCTACGCCCCTTTGTTCTTCCCCAATAAGGATTAAGCGGCGGCGATGCTCGATGTGAATCCTAATCCCTGATCGCTCAATCTGGGGATCTTATTCGATTCAGGTTGATGCTCAACTTCCAGATGCTTGTTCGTGGTGAACGATGGAGATTCGCGTTCAGAAGTGGTGAATTTCAGCTTTGGATTTTTTGTAGTGTGTTGATTTCCTTCTCAATCTACAGGTGCTGCTCGCGCAGATTGTTTTGCAGAAAAAAATTAAAACTCTGATCTCCAGATCAGGTGCGGTTTGGTGCAAATATACCCTCCTTGCTCAAGCAGTGGTTTTCGAACATTGCCGATTGGTCTTGGGATCGCTCAAGCAGTTATCCTGCTCACATATATAAGAGAGTTTTTTAACTTTCATACGTCATTAATGTATATTCTCTATATATCGATAAATATTAAGACCATCAAAACTCAAAAACTCTCCATTGGGTTGGGATGCCCATTCATTCATTGTTCACAAGAAATGGGCACTGCTGGTATTTGATGTATATGTATATCCTCGTTGTTTAAAGACTGCTGACTGCACGTTGATTGTTACATCGAAACCTAAAGGGCTCGTTCGGTTCGGGAATAAGCAGGAATAAGGATTGGGAATAAGGAGAATAAGAGTCTATTCTTTGTTCAGCTGGAGGATAGGAATAAGGAGAATAAGGTGAAATAAAGGTAGGTAAGGTGGGATAAAGATAGGAATAAGAGTGAAATAAGATGAAATAATGGGAAATAGCCGTACCATGGGGAACCGTGTCGGGAGGAAAATGACCCCTTATTCTCCTCTATTCCGACCTCCTTATCCTTGTACCCAACATGCCCAAAGTGGTTGTGGAATTAGAATAGTATTTGGCCCCCACGTCCTTTGTCCTTCCTCCAACTTTAGTCAAAAGCTAACATATATAGTGAATCTGTGCATATATTCGGTCCTATCCAATAAAATGAGGGAGCCGATCATCTTTTGTAGTCCCTGCTGCAGCAGAGGTTGGAGCCACTCGATCTTGATCTAACGGTTCGCATGGATTTACACGGTAGGGCTCCACAAAAAGTGCAAATCTCTGTGAACTGTTCGATCAAAATCGAACGGCAACAGCCCCTACTGCAGATTCTGTTGCGGCAGGGGCTGCAGCAGAGGATCCTCTCACATAACGGGTGAAAAGGAAGCCACTTGGAAAGCACTAACGAGCATTGTTCTTTTGACCCAATACGTAGGGATCCGCCATCCGATAACGAATGGATGATCTCGAGATGCATGCCAATCATCTTTGGCACCTTACGAGGGTCATTCGATCGTCATCGGATGGCGTTACAACAGGTGATGTAAAGACTGCTGACCACACGTTGATTGTAACATCGAAACACAAAGTGGCTGTGGAATTAGAATAGTATTTGGCCCCCACGTCCTTTGTCATGGCTCCAACTTTAGTCAAAAGCTGACATATATGGCGAATCTGTACATATATTCCGTCCTATCTAATCAAAAGAACGGGTGAAAAGGAAGCCACTTAGAAAGCATTAAGGAGCATTGGTCATTCAGACCAGGCAAAGCTGGTGCACCTATAATTACCTTGATAATTGGTACGGATCCTCAGCTATAATGTAAATTACAACAGAGGTGCTATAATTTAATTGATATTTTTCTTGCGATTTCGATTTTCAAAATACAATTTTGTGGATGATATCTTGGAGTAATGTTCCACATATCCTTCAAATTTCGCTCAAATCTTATGATGTTTGCTATTTTATCCTTTTTTATAGAAAAAGGGTGAAATCCCGAGATATGACTCACCGCCAGAAATCTTTATATATTAAAAAAAGTAGAGAGTTACATTTACCTTGTTACTATTTTATCTTAATGGTCAAACATTTGAATTTTAAATATTTAGACAATTTTGGTGATCGTGCAATTCATTGCAGGGAGCTTCCAGATTTTAAGTACAAAACGATCTTGCTAGAGACAATTTATTTGATGTACTCAGACGTGCAGGTATTGATGTTAAGAAAGAGATGCCTGTGAACTTTTTAACTAATCCACGAGAGGGAAGATCAACAGTTAGACATGCTGACATTTTAATCTTTGGGTGGATCGGAGGGAAACATGCTTGTGTAGATTTGACAGGAGTTTCTCCGCTGGCGGGGTTGAAGAGAGGGACCTTCACAGAAGGGCATGCTGCCCTTAAAACTTCTTCAGCAAAGGTGGTGAAGCATGAGAAAGCATGCACGAAGAATCAACATAACTTTATCCCTTTTGGTTTTGATACTTTTGGTTTCTTAGCACCTAAAGTTGTTGAGCTTTTAAAGAGTATCCAAAAAGTGATGAACAATAATGTTATGGGTAATAAGTTTATGTATGTAGTGTTTAGGTGGATTAGCTTTACAATTCAAAAAAGACTAGCGACGCAGCTTGTTGTCTGCTTGTCTCCTGTTTCAGTATAAACTTTTCTTATATCATTAATATATACTATATATATCGAGAAATCTTAAGACCATCAAAACTCAAAAACTCTTCATGGGGTTGGGATGCTCATTCATTCATTCATTGTTCACAAGAAAAGGATATTGTTGGTATTTGATATATATATATATATATATATATATATATAGGGAAAAGGGAGCCTACACCCATGTGTAGGTAACTTACCTACACCCAACTCTTTTTCCCTCAAATTTTTTTATTTTTTTGAATTAATTCCTTGGGGAATTTAGATCACAATATATCACCATATCGCCATTCAAATTTCAACTTATTTTGAGACTTCTAACTTATCCATCATGACAGTCAAATTTTAACGGTCTGAGATTTGCTGAAATCGGCCCCTTCCGATGGAACTGTTAGGAATGTCTGTTTTACATGAAATTTGAAACACATGTTCCATTTAATATTCTAAGTAAATATCCTAAAGATCCATTTCAAAAAAAATCAAAAAAAGTAAGAAACAAGAGGTGGGTGTAGGTAAGTTACCTACACATGGGTGTAGGCTCCCCAATCCCATATATATATATATATGAGAAAAATGGGGTTGTTCCCTCGGAGTAGCCAACGGGGCTGCTTCCACCCCTATTTTTTCCTCATTTTTTTTATTTTTTTTTGAAAAATAAAAATTTGTATATTCTTCACTATATCCCTCTAACATTCTATTAAAATTTTGTCAGAAACAGAGACTCCTAGGCCCTCCATCCAAACGTCATTTTTTTAACGGTCGCGGGATTTTTTAAATCGACCATGTTTGGATGGAGGCCGTAGGAGTTTCTGATTCTGAAGAAATTTTAATAGAATGTTAGAGGGATATAAGGATGAATATATAAATTTCTATTTTCCAAAAAAATAAAAAAATTGGGGGAAAATAAGAATGGGAGGAGTCTGTTGGCTACTCCCAGGGAGCAGCCCCATTTCTTTCTCTCTCTCTCTCTACACACACACATAGAGAGGTTAATGGGGCTTCCCCCGCGCTATTTTCGGCATTTTTTTTCAAAAAATATCGCCATGTATATTCATCTCTATATCCCTCCTATATGCCATTCGAATTTCATCAGAAACAGAGACTCCTACTGCCTCCACCCAGACAATCATTTTTTAACGGTAACAGGATTTTTTAAATCGACACCATCTCGATGAAGGTCGTGGGAGTCTCTGTTTCTGACGAAATTCGAATGACATCTAGGAGGGATATAGAGATGAATATACATGGTGATATTTTTCGAACAAAAGTAAAAAAATATCGAAATAAGGGGACGGGGCAGCCATGTTGGGTGCCCCTAGGAGGCAGCCCCATTAAATCCATATATATAACAGTAACTCAAAGCGAAGCATGGGTAATTTGATGAGCTACTTAAGTAACTTATTGAATTGAGCAGAAAGATAAACTTCGTAATTCATATCAGTAAGAATTCACTATTTCGAAAGTAAGTAAATTTATTTTGCGAAAAGAATCAGTAACTTTTAATTCTATATCAGTAACTAATTGCAAAGAACAAGTAAATATTTAAATTACTTAGGTAACTTGTAGATTTTTTAACAGTGATAATGACTATAAGAGCAGTAACTTATTATATCTTTAAAGTAATACAATGAAGTAATAATGACTATAAGAATCAGTAACTTTTACTTTTATATCAGTAACTAATAGCAAAGGACAAGTAAATATTTAAATTACTCAGGTAACTTGTAGCATTTTCATCGGTAATAATGACTATAAGAGCAGTAACTCAGTACATCTTCAAAGTAACGCACGAAAAAGTAACAATTCTGTTAGCATTAGTAATATAAAATATCTTATAAGTAAATTAAGTAAATACATCAACTATATTTTCAAAGTAATGTATTAAAAGTAACAATTATGTTATAAATAGTAATATAAAATATCTTATAAGTAAATTACGTAAATATATCAGTAACTCAATATATTGTTAAAGTAACGTATGAAAAATAACAATTGTGTTTACTGTAACTTTTTATTATATGAAATCAAAATACAGTCGATAAAAAATCAATAATTATTACATATCATGTATTAAAATGAATAAAAATTGATATTATGAACACCACTTTCTCATATTTCAATCATACTTCTCGAAAAAAATATTGCTTACGATAAAAAATATGAAATTTCATAAGCGATCAAATCATGAAACGAATCACATACCTCTCTTCTTGCGTTGAAACGAAAAAAGTACCTTGCTCGGAATGAATCGATAGTTTTAGCAATCATATACGTGCGCCCTGCACTTTCCAAAAACATGACGCTATTTTTATAAAAGTTTTAATTTCTGATTTTGTTTTATTTCCATACAAAAATTAGTTTCTATTTTTGAGATTGAATCTTGTAGATGTACGGCTACAATTGCGTGCTCAAAAAATTCAAATGAGCACAGGGCTCTCTGGATAAATTCCTTATATATATATATATATATACGTTCTTTGTTTAAAAACTGCTGACTGCACGTTGATTGTTACATCAAAACCTAAAGTGGTTGTGGAATTAGAATAGTATTTGGCCCCCACGTCCTTTGTCATGGCTCCAACTTTAGTCGAAAGCTGACATTATATGGCGAATCTGTACATATATTCCGTCCTATCCAATAAAATGAACGGGTGAAAAGGAAGCCACTTGGAAAGCATTAAGGAGCATTGTCATTCAGAGCAGGCAAAGCTAGTGCACCTATAATCTATAAATATACTAAAGCTGAGTTATACCCAGCTATTCCCATCCTCTTGCCACGTGGATGCTTTCCCCGCCCCCATGGATCCCTCTCTCACGTACTTTCTCTCCATGAATTGCCTACACGGTATCTCTTCCCCCTCTCTCTCCATTTGTTGACACATGTTGTTTTCCCTCTGCTGTCTTCAGAGGCACGTGTTTGTGCTCTGCCCACTCTTTCTCCCCTCGCATACATCCTACTACCGATTATTTGCTTGCGTCTTCACAGTGTAGATGCAGTTGCAGTCAAATATCAATTCGGAGGGGTTGGAGGGGTGTGCGAGGCCGTTGTACTTGCCAAAGAAGGATTAAGTCCATCTTTTCACGTGGATCTTCCTGTTGGCTCCCACGGTGATCGTGTAACACTTCTTCTTCCCCTTGGAAAAGGCCTCGATGTGCGACGAGACATCGACGTTGTCGTGCCGTTCTGGACTCCCTGACTTCCTCCTGTCAGCACATACTCTCTGTCTCCCGCCCATGTTAATTAAGTTATTATCATAGGTGAAGCCCCCGCAATCGATGTCCCAGAACTCTAATGAAATTGTACTATATGATACATATATCACATTACTTCTTTTCTTTTTAGATGAATCATGTGCGTACATATTGAAATTTAACTACAACTGTACCAACTTTTTCTTCCTTCGAAATATTTTAGTTGGTGATATATATATATATATATATATATAACAATTAAATCGTTGAAATACAATTCGAGATAACACTACTACCTGCCCATTATATATTACAAAGAGAACAGAAGGAGGTAGTACCTGGAGAAAAGGAAATGTGGAAGAAGATCGAGAGGAGGAGAAGTCTAAAAGGAGACAAGACGAATCAGGAGTGCGTATGCCGTTTTAGGTGTGAACTGGCGAGTAGATCAGATCTTCCCTCAGCTATATAAGCTCTTGAAAGCGTTGACCTGATCCAAAGTTTCTATGTGCAGTAAATGTCACTAAATCAGTATCAACTTCTGCATTATTGCTTTGTTGTTAGATCTAAATCTTTGTCACCTTTGATATTTTTTTCCTCATAAATAGATGTCGAAATTATCCTGTTGGATCGCAACGTACTGCATCGATAGGTGGATTATCATCGCTCTGTTGGAAGCAGAAGTGAGGACTGCTGCCAAAATGTATCTGCCAATTATTCTAAACTACAGCATCATTGTTGCAGAGGTATGCTTCGTGAATCTCAGGACTAAATTTCATATATTTGTTTCATTATTTAAATACTCTTGAAGAGTTTTCACTAATGGTGAGACACACATAACAGATCAGCGGTTAGATGAATTGAATTCGGTGGGTTTGAATTTTTATTGCACTCAATCTCTCTTAAAATTTTGAGGCTAAATTTCAGATATTTGTTCCATGATGTTGCGAATTAAGGAAGCACACATAAACAAGATCAATAACGCAAGTATAAAGAAACACGGATTTATAAGGTTCACCCATAGCAGCGATCGGTTTTCAATACCTGGAGAAGAAGAAAATACATAGGATTCAGAGAGCCATAATCCTAAGGAGTTTATATACTACTCCTATCCAGACGGATCCCTGAAACAAACGGATCCAAATACTCAAAGACAACAACGAGACCCCTATCGTGTTGGGGGTATGGTACAACAGGATGGGATGCATATGACGGTTCTTCCACCTAGGTTGGATGGTCAGAATTCAAGATATATCAACACATGCAATAAATAAGCTTTAAGATTCCTTCGTAATGGTGAGAGACAACATAACAAGTCAAAAACTTGATGAATTTAGATTCAATTGATTTTCATTTTTATTGTTGTCGTTGTTACCGATCCAACTCACCATTTAGTAATTCAAATTCTTTTGGATTGTTTTTTTATTTTAAAACTTTATAATGATCTAGCAACTAGGCATGTCTAAAAAGTCAGGACTACATATATTATATGGTCGAATCTGGAGATGAACGTCAAATTTTGGTAATCGTTGAACAAACAAAATGTCCTCCATAAATTCATTTCTCTGTTAATAAATAACACGGAAATAATAACAATTTGTGTCTGTTGCTATTTTACGTATGCTGCAAGTGAAGTGAATGTATTTTTTTCAATCCGTCGCGAAGCGCGGGCTGATACACTAGTACCTATTTAAAGTTGGGTTTTTTATCCGGCAGTTGACATGTGGCTTCCCCGTAATTTTCCCGTGTCTCCCTGCGTTAACCCCCGCCACCATTCTCTCACTCTCCAGGTACACGATCTCTCTCATCCCTCCCTCCCTCTCTCTTTCCAGAAGTTGACACATGGCTTCCCTAGAATTTTCCCTTTCCCCCATTTTAGAATCTCCCCGCGTCTCTCCCTGTTTGCACGTTAACCGCGGCCACCATTCTCTCTCTCTCTCCATGTACACGATCTCTCTCATCCCTCCCTCTCTCTCTCTCCTTCTATAAATAGAATACGTAATTGTGAAGTTTTTATGATGATAACCCTACAATTCATTGATATTACATATGTTCACTTATAATTTATTCTTATTTATAATTATATCTACATTCATTATATTAATAAATAACTATAAATTTTATATTAAATAAAATATGTTAATAAACAATAAACAAAAATATCTATAAATACATATTACTCCACCTTATAGTAGATTGAAACAGTTATAAAAATTAAGCTCATCTTCTTTTTAAGTAAATAAAAAAACAAAAATTACATATTACTATTTAAAATCCATAAAAATTCAAATAAATCCATAGAAATCCATATAAACAACAAATCTTTATTTAGTAATTCTTAAATATATATACATATATTGCCTTTTTAATTTATCGGTGATTGCATATTACATGTATGTAAATTGCTTAATGTTAGAACCATCAATTAATAGTTCTTTTATGTAAAGTTGCTATTTTTGGATCTTGATTAATTTATTCCAAAGATGTTTTACTCACTTAACTTTTTATTTAAAAGTCTTAGTTTATTATTTTAATCTTTTGATGATTTATTATTATTGTTAAGTTTTTTTTATATCCACTTTATATTATTCATTTGATATTTTAATTCATATTTTACTCCCTAATTAATTATTTAGAATTTTTTAACGTTTGTTTAGTGATTTTATACCAATGTACCAATATTTGAAAAATGTATATTGGATTTTTTTATTTAAAACTACTATTTTTGGAAATATAAAATGTAAATATTCAAAAATTATTCTTCATCCCTTCATCTATAATGTAAATTAATGTATATTTTGATAAGTACTTCGTAGATACGCTGTAAATACAACAATAAATAATTGGTAAGGTTAAGTAATGTTGGATATTTAATCAATCCATGTGTTTTTTGATATTTGAAGTATACATGCTACAATATATCATAATATTGAACTCAAAGCACTGTCATTATATGTATGTGTATGCATGTATGTATGTATCTACATGTTTACAAAATATTACAATTAAAGCCAATAAGTTGAGGAAGTGAGATCACGACCTTACGAGAGGAGCTCCCGATGGCCACCATGTTTTACCAGTTAGGGAGAGTAATTATTTATAAATTCAATCACCTTCTAATCACCGATCATTAATAAATAGTTCTTTTATGTAAAGTTGCTATTTTTGGATCTTGATTAATTTATTCCAAAGATGTTTTATTCACTTAACTTTTTATTTAAAAGTCTTTGTTTATTATTTTAATCTTTTGATGATTTATTATTATTGTTAAGTTTTTTTAATATCCACTTTATATTATTCATTTGATATTTTAATTCATATTTTACTCCTTAATTAATTATTTAGAATTTTTTTAACGTTTGTTTAGTGATTTTATACCAATGTACCAATATTTGAAAAATGTATATTGGATTTTTTTATTTAAAACTACTATTTTTGGAAATATAGAATGTAAATATTCAAAAACAATTCTTCATCCCTTCATCTATAATGTAAATTAATGTATATTTTGATAAGTACTTCGTAGATACGTTGTAAATACAACAATAAATAATTGGTAAGGTTAAGTAATGTTGGATATTTAATCAATCCATGTGTTTTTTGATATTTGAAGTATACATGCTACAATATATCATAAAACTGAACTCAAAGCACTGTCATTATATGTATGTGTATGCATGTATGTATGTATCTACATGTTTACAAAATATTACAATTAAAGCCAATAAGTTGAGGAAGTGAGATCACGACCTTACGAGAGGAGCTCCCGATGGCCACCATGTTTTACCAGTTAGGGAGAGTAATTATTTATAAATTCAATCACCTTCTAATCACCGATCATTAATAACATGCAATGTTCATATGAATTGTAATAAACATGGGTTTACATGAATTTGAATGGATTAGATTTTGATTTAATCACATCCTATGCACTTTTAGTGAATTTTATTTTTTAAATCCAATATATTAAACACTTGCACTGATGTCCATATATTTCACTACATTTCATAAAAACGTCAGTTTTTTATATTTACATATTCCCTTGAAAATAACATATTCTCATGTTCACATCGTTTGACATTCATGTATAGTTTGATTATTGTATTAGATTTATATAAAGGAATCTGTTAAAATAGATGTTGTATTTTTTATATTTTAATCCTAAATTCATCTTTCTTATCCTTCCTAATTAATGTGTTGTTGGTTGTTGAAACAACAATAAAAAATTTGAGTAAAGCGAATTTGGACGAAATAAGTACAATGGAATAAGAAAAAGAGTTATCAATTTTAATATGTCATCTCTTTCACATACGAATATATTAAATGACACATGACATTTAAAAGAATCACACATATATACAATGTATGGACACCCATATATACTTTTGACAATGGTTCGGTCCAATCCATTATTTTACATATTTAAAAATTTTAATCTAATATAATTTATTAGAAGGACAAATCAAATCATTCTAACATTTCATGTTTAAATCCTATGCAAGAGTTCTATTGGTTGATAATCATCAAAAAAATGCATCTTCGTTTCTTTACATGTGGGACTTTTTTTTTTAAAAAATTGTTTATTAGATAACCTTCCAATTAAATAAATGGTAGAAAGTTTCGTTTTTTTAATATATATATATATAATTCAGCACATATCAACACCTTAAGTATGGATCCTTTCTATTGCATTTGCAAATTTCACCTATTACCTTTGAATTTTGTTTCATTTATCTAAAACCCATTGATTTTTGATTTTGTATTTGATGTTAGGATTTAGGAACAATATATATGTATTTGAATATTTATTTTTAACTGTATTTAGCACCTTTGGGTGAACATATATGAATGTGTGCCATATAATATGGAAGGGTGCACATATAAGATATATTTTGAAAAATCACTACATATTTCATTTAATTCATAATAAAAGAATTACAATGTTGATCAAATATACAAGGATATCATTTTCTACAAGATCCATCTCTTTATAAAACTGCACAATCTTCCTCATTTTTTTTATAAATCTGTAATTTTTTTAGATGAAAATTATATATTAAAAATTGTTACCTAATTCCGTACAACATATTTATTCCCTTTACTCCTTTTCATTTTATTCATTTTTAATTTTAATTTAAACATTACAGATTATTATTTAAATTTATATTATATTATCAATTTATTATCCGCCGCGAAGCGCGGGTTACATCCTAGTTACCTTGATAATCGGTACGGATCCTCAGCTGTAATGGAAATTACAGCAAAAGTGCTATAATTTAATTGATTTTTTTCTTGTGATTTCGATTTCCAAAATCTAACCTTGTGGATGATATCTTGGAGCGATGTTACACATATCTTTCAAATTTCGCTCAAATCCGAGGACTTTGCCATTTTATCTTAATGGTCAAACATTTGATTTTTTTAAAAATGGGATTTAAGTTGCTTAAATGTTGACCTGACATTTGACCATTAAGATAAAATAGCAAACACCCTCAAACTTTAGGAAAATAACATTTTCATTCCTCTTGTTGAAGTCCTTGTGTTATAACTAATATCATCCTTATTGTGATTTTTTTTAGAATGGATGGGATGAACCTCCAAAAGAGACACATCCAAAGAATATATTTATAAAAGATAAAGAAATAATTGCAGTCGCCAAGTTTCAGACAAAGCATTGCATGCCCAATTACATTTTCGAAATAAAATCTCCCACTCTCAAAGATAACCGCATTTCTAGCCAGCCAAAGTGCCCAGATAATCCCACATATCTTTGTCCGGCCTTCCTCAGAACTTGCCTAATGTCTGCTGATCGAATCCCAAAAAGAATCCTCATTGCTCCATCGTTACGTTTGCATTATACCAAACATCAATAGAACAATGACACTGATAGAACAACTGGTCAATATCTTCTATTATCCTCCACATGTCTGACAACCCTCATCCACACCAGAAAAAAGTCCGGCTCTACGCACCCTCATTAGCATGCGCTCTCTTCTCAGCAACCACAAGAATATCCTGACTCGTGTGGAAATCCTCTATCTCCAGATTCGAGCATAGTCCCCGGCAGACAACAACTGTAACTGGTGGCTGAGCCGAGATCACCTTGTACACCTTTCTTACCATGAACACTCCATCTCTCCAGCACCAAGAGTCTCTACATTCAAATGGCATATCCACCCTCGTCATCCTGCCCGAGAGACTAATAAATTCCTCCACCCTCTGGTCTGATAATTCAGCTACAAAGTCAAGCGTCCAAGAACCACCTGTCCACACATATGCTACAGAAGCATCCCCATCATCTGCAAGAGCAAAAAGCCTGGGATATAGATCACAAAGATTCCTTCTTCCGTCCAGTCATCCTGCCAAAATCGAAAACCATGACCATCTTCTAAAATTGGATGCAACGTGTCTTCCAAAATTGACACAACCGAACAAATACCTCTCCGAAAAGTGGGAGGATAACTCACAAAATCAGTACATGTGTGCAGGCTAGATGATACTACATAAATAGATCTCACTAGCCTAGATAGAAGTTCACTCCCCTCTCCCCAGATTCTCTGCACCCACTTCCTGATGAATCTACGTTTCATCATCTTTATTCTATCATTTTGGCCTTAAAAACCCTAGTAAATGCGCGTAAATAGGCGTAATTCATGCATTTTAGCATTCATGTATATGTGTGTAAATATTGTATAAAATGCGGTTTTTAAAGCCAAAATAATAGAATAAAGAAAAGAAAAAAAAAAGAATAAAATATTGTAAATATTTTATGACCCGAAACCCCGAGACCTAGGTATCTTGATGAATAGGTCGACAAGGAATAAAGTAGGGGGAGATAAGGGCCAAAATACAGTCCAAATACCTATACATTCTATGCATTCTTTATTCATTTTGGGACCTATTTTTGGTTCCACTTTTTATTCATCAAATAAAGAAACTTTGTACATGAAAGTTGTAGATAATTTAATAAAGAAAAATACAAAATTGATTTCACAGAAAAATAATGTACAGATAAAAAGTTATGGTCTGAATAAAAATCCAGAATGCCAACTTCCCAGACCCGTATCTCACAAACGGAAACTCCAAATGCAGTGTACTCACCTTTAATTGTATATAGAAGAAAATAAGCTAATTAATGGCGGTGGTTTCGCATTTGGCGGAGCTACGGTTTGAAAGTTGACTTTTGGACCCCTATTGTACCTTGTACATATTAAAATATTCAATTTATTATTTGTTTATTATTTATATAATATTATATTTTTATAATGTTGTAAATAATACTTATAATAATTATGTACATTAAAATCAGAATAAAAACATAAATAAAATACAAATAAAAATACTTGTATATATTATAATACATAGGTATAATACATGTAGCTATACCTATACAAATAACACTTTCATTTTATTAAGTGTATAAAATATATCAGAAAATGAAAATAAAAATATATTTGCGTATATAAAAGTATTTTATAATTTTAGAAAATAAAAACTAAAATAAAATAAATTAAAAATACCTAAATAAAAATAAAATACTTAAATATATAGATATAGATACCTATAGGGGTATAAATGCAAACTTGTAAAAATATGTATCATAAAAATAATTAAAATTCATATTAATTTAATTCATAAAATAATAAACATTTTTCATTTTAGAATTAAAAATCAATAAAATCATCTTCTATTTTTAACAGAATTTATAAGTATTTTTTCCTGCGGATTTTCCTGGTTGGTCCACGTGGACCAACCAGGTGGCTGGAAAGTTGACCCACTGGTCAACTTCCTGGCCTCCTCCTGCAGCGGGTCAGAGTGGTTTTTTCTTGATTTTCGCCCATTTTTGGGGGACGATCCTTACACCATTTCATGATGCGGTCTTCATCACTTTTTCTCCTCGACATGTGATCTATCACGCCTACCGTTTACCTCGAGGATTGGAGTTGAGATTCGCAAGATACGCCTCCTCGAAAGTCGCTCCAGAGCCAACATTCAAAAACAACCCATTTCTTCCCATTTGCTTTTGATCACTCTTCCACCGCAAAAGCCCTTGTCTAGACCCTCGTCTGGACTCCTGGTGACAGCAGGAGTGCGGAGAGCTTCTCAGTTGGGCGAATCGGCGTCGAATCGAGCTCGATCCCCTCGCCGGAGTTCTCGCCGGAGAACACGCACGGGTGAGGTATCTTCTTCCTCTTTTCTCTTCTTTTCTCTGAAGCTTTGAATGATAGAGAGCCACGGTGGCACTCCCCTGTTCAAGATCTAGTCAGTAGCGTTTTTTTTCTTTGCATCTCGAATCATCACGGCCGGCCGCGAGTCTCGCCGGCCGCCATCGTCACTAGTCCAAACACCCACCCCTTGCACGAAATACTCCACGAAGTCGGGGCATCTTTCCCCCGACTTCCTCATCTAATTTTTTGCAGGTCTCGAGGGGTAACAGGCCCCCTCCTGGGGTCGGATCTCAGCCAAGGACGAACCACCTGGGGCCGCACCGTCCCCTTGACCTCGCGGCGGGGCATTAGGGCCTTTCAGCCCATTTTGGCTTCGCCGTTGGGTTAAGGCATCTTCCAGGAGCAAGGAGGGACTGCCGGCGGTCTTGAAGGCGGCTGGAGAGAAGAGAACCATCGGATTCAAACTCGCCCAGGCGAGTTCTTCAGGCGTTCTTCCAGGTTGCTCGAGGGCCGTCGATCTTGCACCTGTTCGTCCATAGAAGCAGCAACCGTCGGATTGGGAGGGCGTACAGCCGTTCGATCATCCAAAGCAGCTAATCCCGACCGTGAAACACGAAGGGGCATTGCGCAAGGAGGGCGCGCCACGTGGCATTAGTGAATCTCCCTTGGCCGTCGGATCGCGCTGCTGCTTGGGTATTTTGCCATCTTTACCCGAGCGTTTTTTTGTATTTAAATATTCAGACCAAAACTTTCTTCGGCCATTAAATAATGTTGTAGTATTTGCACGTTGAGCCCTGGCATTTTGTGATATTGCAACTTTAGCCCTGCCAGGCGTGCGTGCATGTCACGTGCGCCCTGGCATTTTTGCAAGCATAACCGCCGTAGCCTGTACTATTAATTGTTAGTCTCGCAATTTTCTGTTCTAGTTAAATATTTTGTGAGAATATTGCAAAGAGACCCCTGGACTTTCTGCTAATTACATTTCTACCCCTGGCCGTGTGTATTTCCTTTTTGTTTCTTGTATTTTATTCATGCATCTATTAAGCCCTAAAAAAATCTACAAAAATTAACTTAGATATCTGTTGCATAGTACTTCCACGCCATATTTTTATTTTTCTTAAATATTGCATTTTATTATTTATAAAAATTCAAAAACACCTATTTTCAGCATTGTTTGCATTAGAAAATCACTAAAAAATATAAAAACGCTTCAGAAAAATCCCAAAAAAATATATTTTGTGTCTTTTAGTTAGTTTTAACTCCCAGCCAAAAATCTTTAAAAAATATAAAACCAAACTCCAAAAAATTGCAAAACTCTAAAAACCTTCATAAAAATTTATAAAATCCATAGAAAATCCAAAAATAGTGTTTTCTTTTCCTAAATTTTCTTGGTTTCATCATCTTTCACTGAAAATTAAGTTGGGGAATTTTTGCCACTGATTTCTATTTTATTTCTCCATTTTAAGTTTCAGCCTTGCTTTTTACTACTGTTTTCTCTATTTTGCTAATTAAAAATACCAAAAACATTCTAAAAATTACCCAAAAATCACAAAAATAGTAAAAAAGTATAAAAAGACCAAAAAGATTTTATTTCCTTATTTTTGAGTATTTTTATCTACTTTTATAAAAACTTTGGTTTCCCTTTTATTACATTGTCTTTAATTTCCAATATTGAAAAAGAAAATATAAAAAAAATATAAAATATAAAAAGAAAATCTAAAAATCAGTAAATTATAAACCAAAATACAAAAATATAAAATTAAAAATTAAATAAAAAAATATAAAAATCAAAAACCCACAAAAATTCTAGATTGGCTAAGTTGCTTGTTGGACTTGGGATTGGATTTTTATCCGTGCTTTACACCTTTGCTTCTTGTGTTCGACCCCTACTTGCTTGCCATTGTACATCTTTAGTAGGGTATAATAAATTTTAATCCTTGCTATTCATTCTCTGATTGATTGTGTGGGTTAATTGTTGAAGACCGAGGAAGTTTGAGCAGTCGCATCAGCGACAGTGAGTCTGACTTGTCAGACCGCTATTTAGCGGCTCTCGCATTCTCGCTTTTCAAATGGCGCCGTTGCCGGGGAGCATCGGCTTGTAGAGTATCTTTGGGTCTTTCTAGTCACTTAGCCATTTTTGCTTATTTATATTTTGTGTATTATTTAGTTTGAATTGTCTGACATCTCTTTGTTTTCTTGCGAGGGACCGCCGACCGAGGAGGATCGCCTAGGGGATCCTGAGCAGCCTTGGGAGGAGGAGTCGGCTATTCTACCCTAGCCGACAGGAGAGAGCAGGAAGACTAGAGAGAGAGAGAGAGTTGTTTTATTTTTGTGAGAGAGAGTAGTTGATTAATTTGTAATAATACAGGACTCAGACACTTGGACACTTCGGGCCTAATTTCCGGGTGTTTGTTCACCCGGGGGCTCACCGCGGATTTTATCGAGTTTTTATCGCTGTCATTTTCCGGTTTTGTTTTCTTTTTTCACTTTCTTTTGTGGATTGAGCTCTTAGTTCTAGGTCTGCTTGATTCGATTAGAATAGGTCCAAACACCTAATTATATTTGCATGCTCCTATAGATTCGTATTTGGACTTAGACTAATTAAACAGCTAGCTAGTAGCTTCCAAATCCACGCGCCGCGAGCTCACACCCGAACAAGCGCTTTCTCCTACTCCAAATGTGTTGGGCAGAGGAGGGGTGAGCCAAGACCGGACACTCGGATTGGGAATTATTAGCTAGCTTGTGGTTCTTCACGCTAGCAGTTGCCTGTTCTAGGACGATTTCCGCATTGCATAACCGGCATATAGATTAGGTTTATAAATTTCTGCCTTGCATCCCGCATGGAGAGAGCTGGGATTCACTGTAAGTCTTCTCACTTGGCATTCATCATATAAGCAAAAAGGTGAGATTTCCATCTTGGTGCCGACTTGCATTGGTTTTTCCCGACTCTTTTCTCCCTCTGATTTTGGACATATTAAGGATAAAGAAAATACAAAATCGTTAGGCGCTTGTTTGAATCTACTCAAAAGAAGCGATAACACAAAAAAATTAAAAAAGGGACTGCTAAGAAAACTTTGACCTAAATTAAAATTGGTAACTGGACTCATTGATTGGGGAGAGTAACACCCTCACTTGTTTTCAGGTTGCATGGGAAGGTCTCCTTCCAAGTGAGTTGAGCGTTCGTAAGGATTAGAGCCCCAAACCCAACTTGTGGTTGCCTTGTGTATCGCCTGGATTTCCGAAGTATTGGCGCTACTATCGTACGTAGTCGAGTAGGGCTTGGTCGCCAGTGGTGACTCACTATTGTGTGAACGCCGACCTTGTCCGAAGTACCGAGCATAGGCCACGCCTTCACGGGGGTGTCTGTCTCACCGGCTGCGTCCGAGTAGGATCTTGCACGCTCACGGGTGATTCCGTTGCGAGTGAGATCCGAAGTATCGGTTTCGCCTATCGGCTTCCTCCCTCTATTTCTTTGGCTGAGTAGGGATCCAGGAAGGGTTACAAGGACCTTAAAAAGCGCAAGTTACAGGTTACACAGGAGGAGGACAAGTACGGGAATACTTTTCCGTCAGTACTCTCGCTCCTATAGGCGTAGCGCTCTAAGGACTCGTTGAAAGATAAATTCCTGAAATCAAGATAAAAATTACAAAGATAACAGCCGAACCTTCACGGCTTCACGCGTTGAGTTGGTGAACTCCCTTGTCTTGTGTTTGATTGCCAATCACATTTAGGTCAAGATCAAAAATATCGCGCCTTTGCGCAATTTTGCTCCCCTTCTATTTGACCCTTGCTCATTGTGAGCCTTCTACTGTTTTGCAATCCTCTTTATTTCTTGTTACCCTCGTGCTCTTCATCCAACATCCATTCCTCTTGATCTTCGCAAGATGTCGCTACACGGATGGTTTAGTCGGGACCTTGCCGACACCCACATCGATTCCGGGCGATCGACGTCTCCAATAAAGAGGGGTGATCTCCGAAGAGTTAATTCGGATCTTGCGGATGTCTCTTTGGACTCCCCTATTCTCGCCTCTTTCAATACTTGCCTTTCTCCAATTAACCCGCTATTCGGGATGGACTCGCAACCCGAACTAGCTCTTCCCCTTTCAATACACCGGGACTACTCTTATCCCCGAAATAACCCCTTGTGGATGGAGGTCGATTTCAGTCAATATCATATGCTCCGTTCACAACATTCTGGGATTGACCTTGGTCCCAGATTCATCTCAACAGTTGGTGCTGAGGGAGATACTGATCAGGGTTTACTCCATCATGCAGATCTTCAACCCGATCAAGAGTCAGAGATTCAAGTACAGTCTGAGATGGCAGGAGGAAGAGGGAAAGGACCACAGCCCCAGCATGAGCCTGAAGACAATGCGGCAGAAGGACAATATACTACGCAGGGTGAGGTCAACAGTCAATTGCTGGCTTCCATTCAAGCCATTCAGCAGCAGTTGACCAATCAGGCTTTAGCCCAGAATGCCTTTCAGGACATGCTGAATGATCTGAGGAGGAGGGCCGATGCAAGAGACGGCCGACGGGAGGATGATCCCAATTTCGAGGAAGTCAATGATGAGTTCTCAGTGGGACCTGAATTTGATGCAGCAGAAGAGGATCCACCGCAGCCCAAGCCCACGCTCAAGCAGACATACAACCCAGGAGCAGGGCGCATCACTGAGTGGATTCAGATTCCACGTATGCATGCTCACTTCGAGCTGAAGCCACAGTTTCTGTCACTGCTTCCCACTTTTCATGGAAACACCACTGAGGAGCCATATATTTTCCTCAAGAAGTTCAACCGCATCTGCTCCACCGCTCACTACCCCGGAGTTCCCCTGGATGTGATCAAGATGACCGCATTCTCTTTCAGCCTTCAAGACAAGGCCCTTTATTGGGTCGATCATCTCGGGAAGGTCGTCACCACCTGGGAGGAACTAAAATCTGCTTTCCTCCACAAATTCTATCCTCTGGGGAGATTAAACCAGATGCGTGCCCGGATCTCCAGTTTCTGCCAGCAGCCCCACGAGACGATCCATGAAGCGTGGGAGAGATTCAAGGATCTCCAGGAGAAGTGCCCCCACCATGAAATACCCAAGACCAGTCTCGTGCAACACTTCTTTGGGGGGCTATCATTTGAGAGCCAAAAGCTCGTGGATGCAGCTTGCGGCGGTTCACATTTTAATAAGGACGAGGATGTCGTATGGAATGTCTTTGAAGAAATGGCTGAGGGAGAAGCAGCCCAATCCTCATCCCGGGTATACATGAAACCACCAACCGCCATCAGCAAGCCAGTTAACATGGCTTCTCACACTGAGGACAAAGATGAAAGCTCCAACCTGAGTATCATCGGGAGCCACTTGTCCAAAGTGGACATCATTGAGAAGAGGTCGCAGGACCTCGAAAAACTGGCAGTTATAGAGAAGAGGACCCAAGGTCTGGAGAAGCTCGACCAGATTTCCCAGCAGCTGGAGCAGCTCGTCCGAGCACTGAATGCAAACATGTGCAACGCTGTGTCCACCTCTGCCGAGCCGAACGCTGAGAAGAAGGAGCCTACAATGCAGCAAAATCCTCAGCCGACTCCACCGCAGCCCCAGCCAGTCCAGCACGTATACTACGTGCAGGTCCCGGAGCAGCAACCGCAGCCTCAGGCACAGATGGTTGTATATCAACCAGAGCACCAGCCCGCGTACTCCGAGCAGTTCTCTCCACCCCCGCCGCTGATCCAGGAGATCAATGGCGTCTGGAACAACGAAGCGCAGCTGACCCGTCCTCAGGGACACTCTCAGGGTCAGAACATGGGCAACATGCCCTTCCAGCAGCAACACCAGGGTGGAAGACCATTCCAGCAGCCCTACCAGTACCAGCCTCCCTCACATGGAAACACGTGGAGGCAGAATTACCAACATGGGCCTCAGCAGTCCGGGTATCGTGGACAAGGATATCACCAGCAACCGGCTGCACAATACAACCAACACCCGTCACAGTACTCCTCAAACCCCCCTCCTCAACAATTCACACAAGGATACCAGTCACAATCTCAACCGCCATACCCGCAGTCTAGGCCCCAGCTGGGGGAATCTTCTGAGATTGTGCCGGTCAATCCGGCCCTGGCCTGTTTGGAACAGTTGATGAAGAATATGGCCGAGATGACCCAGAAGATCGACGACCTGACGGCAACCAAAACCGTCATACCAGCCCAGGTCGAAGCCAATCCTAACAATTTCCGACGCAAGGAGCAGGTAGCCGGCAGTGTCCAACCCGAATCAGGTGAACTTAATTGTTTTTTATCTAACGCTGTTACTCTCAGGAGCGGTAGGACACTCCAGCCATCGGCGACGGCGAAAGGAAAGCACATTGCATCTGACGGGGAGTCGTCAGCCCAGCCAACACCAGGGCCAGCAAGCATTTTGAGAGCAGCACCAGCATTCAGAAAATCACAAAAAAATGAAGAAAACAGAAAAACACAAAAAGATAGCAGTAACCTCGGTGGAGACCGACCAGCATTGGAGACGCCTGCACCCGCATCACAGTCAGCTCCTGACAGGAGGAGCACCGCACCTGCAGCGAGTCCAACGCCAGCACCCGAAGCCGAGCCTGTCATTTTTGGTCCACAAATTGTAGATGAATCCATTCCTTTTTGTCATCTACCTGTAAACAACAACACGGACACTATTTTGAATGAAATTGGAGAAGAGTTCGTAAATATTCCTTTTCCTGAAGCAATGAAAAAACACAAAAAAATGAAAATTTTGAAAAGTGCTTTGTCCGATCCTGCTATCATAGAAATCATTCAGAATTTGGTGTTAAATATGCCATTAATGAAAGCTCTTGAGTACATGCCAGCTGTGAAGAAAGGACTTAAGGAGGCATGTACAACCAAGCGCAGGCCAACCCCACATAACTCCCGAAGCAAAGGTGGTAAATCTGAAAAGCACATCCTCACTATGGCCACCGTCAATGCCATCAGCAACCTCCCGGACAAAAAGCCAGATATGGACGGTAGACGTGTATTTGTGCTCATCTAATTTTTCAGTGATCACCTCATTAAAACCGGGACTGCTAAATATATCTGATCTCAAATAACCCATAAAATCAAGAATTTTTGCGGGAGAGCAACCCCGACATTGTTTGATTTATCTTGCAGCGAGGAGAGAAACGCACACTAGGATAGAGCCCAGCTCAAACCTAAACAGCTCGTCTAAACGGTTTGCAAGATTGAATTTATCACCAACTAAAATTGAAAAGATAATAGCCGAGCTCTTGCGGCTTCATTATGTGAGTTGGTGAACCCATGGTTTGATTTGTGTTTGTATTGGTGTGCGTGAACCGATATCGAAAATCAACAGCCGCACTTTTGATAAATTTTCTGTCCCATACAATCATCTCTCCCATCTCTTGATTTTAATCTCATCATGGAAATTTTTCCAAATTTCAGATCCAACCCATCATTTCTCTCAACTCCCTCAAAAATGACCGAACACCACTACGAAAACAAATCTATGTCGGTTTGGCCCAAATCCACTACGTCCTCTTCGTTTAATCCCCCAACATTTGCGGGAAGCTTTCAACCGCAGATGACTTCGACCTCATTAAATCCTTTCTCAAATCATCCAACCACACCATCTTGGACTGAACCATCTTATTCTCACTCTCTCGCCAATGAAACATTTCAAGATCAAAATCTCTTTAACTCCCAAGACTGGCAGAGAACCCAAACCCAGATGGAAAGACATGCGCTTAATGATCATCATCGTTGGATTGACCATGACAGATCCCTTGTCAGACATGATACTCATACAGAGGACTGGACTGAACTCCTAGACACATATAGACCCTGTATGCTGACTCCACAATATCAAGATCTGTCCAATCATGATCGAAGGACTGAACTATACTCTGATCAAATACACATGCCTGTACCAAATGAGCAGCCTCCTTCCATAAATTTTGAGGAGAAATTTTCAAGAAATGATCATATAATGGAAATCCCAAGAAATTCTCCTCTCCGCATATACAGAAAAATGGAAGACGAAATTATTGAACAAAATCAGAATGCTCCTGTGGTTGATCATGAACAAAATTGTGAGGATAATGTTTCGAGGATAAAAACGAGATTTGAATTGATGGAGGATAGATTTCAAAAATTTGCCGATCGAGTAATCTCATTCTATGGTGGATCGGGTGTAAAACTAAATGAGGAAATGATTGGATTCCATGATGAAAATTTTGAGGATATTCAAAGACCTAGGGATGACTCTAATATCAAAACTTCTGCTCATTATTCCCCTAGGAATGACTACGCCTCTGACCCAAACTCTGAACATCAAGGCCCCTACTCATCTAAGGAAGACACCGCATCGCCACACCACACAGAAAATACAAAAAAATTTGAAAATCCAGAAAATTTCATAAAAATTGAATCTGAAGAAGATCTGAGAAATTTGGATCCTGCTTTACGGGAAGCACTGGAAAAATACTTGATTTTTGAACTTCCCATTATAAAGGCCATTGAACACTTCCCTGACCTTAAGAAATTTCTAATGGACAGATTAATCATCAAAAAGTCAGGAAGGATTAGAACAAAAACGGAAAGACATATCTTATCAATGGCCTCCTCCTTGGTGTTGAGGAGAAAAACCAAGAGCCGCCTAGTGAAGCGGTTGCCCAGATTTGACTGCGAAATCAAAGACACAATCTTCACACATGCTCGTATTGATGACGATTCACCGATCAATATCCTCCCGACCTATGTATTTCACGAACTCAAACTCGGGCCAATTCGGAAGACACGAGAGATTGTTCAATTGGCAGACCGATCGATAAAAAGGCCGAGAGGAATCATTTCTGTCATCATGGTATTCCAAGGTGCTCCGCTCAAGGTAGAATTCATGATCATTGATATTGAGCATCAAGGAGAATTCACCCAGTCTCCAATCATTCTCGGAAAACCATTCTTGGCATTGGCCAAGGCGAGTATCGATTGTGAGACTCGGGAAATAAATTTTACGGCATTAGAATCACTACGATCTGATACAGTCTTTGAGGAAGCACGATTTTCTGAGGTAACCCACAAAGTCCCCAACAACCGCAACCATGAAACGGTAGACGAGCCCTACCCTGCTGCTACACCTGAGATTGCGTTTGTTAATGAGACTATTGGTTCAGAGACTCTCCCCGATATCTCAATTCCCACAGATTTCAAAATAGACAAATCCTTTTACTACGATCCTGAGACATTTGCATGGTCGCACCCTGGAGCAACCTACTCTGATTATCTTGACCAAATCCTCCCAAATCAAGAGTGCACCAACATTCAGGAAACAAAGAACGAACACATAGCCCGAACACCGACCAAGGAGAAGAATTTTAATGGCTATTCATCTGGGTACTCAAGTGAACCGACATCTTCACGAAACAAGAAAAAGAAAGTCACCTTTGATCTTTCGGAAGAGGAATCGGTTGATGATCCCTCATCAGGTCCGGAAAAGGTAGTCTACATGAGTGAAGTATGTTCGGCATCTCTAAAACCATATCTTCGCAAGGATCCAAAATTTGATTCTCATTGGACAACTCCCGTTCCTAATTATTACTCATCCAAAGCTGATGCTCCTACCTTTCACAAGTACACTGGAATTATTTCTTATGAACTGACTGAGACTGGAGCATCTGAATATTCATCGGAGGACAAACTGATTGATCTTAAAAAGGAACGAATTTTGCGGAAACAATTGAAGAAACAAAAAGACATGAACATCTGGAGTATGTCCACTTTCAAATACTATTCCTCTGAGGATAACTCTGATGATGGATACTTTTCATCTGACTCAAATATTTCATCTACTATCCATCATGATATTTCTGAGGATGACACTGATAATAGTTGGGAATCATATGCCTCATCGCCGACTCATCATTACGATCTCCCACCGCATGCTCACAAGAAGATCAGCCGTAAACCGCCTTAATCATCGGCTACCCACCCTCCCTCCCGACCACATCGGTCTCCTTGTACAGCTTCTTCCTCTACTTAGGCCAAGGCCTAAGTATAGGGGGGGACCGATGCCATCTGTATATACCATTTCCCTCATCACATTCCGATCTTTCGCTCACTCCATAACCACCCTTCTTCTTTACTTAGGATGACCAGAGCCTAAGTATAGGGGGAACCGCCACCCACCTGTATATACCCTTCTCATTCACATACCCTGACCACTTCTTTTTTCCGCTCTTCTTCTATACTTAGACTATTCACGGTCTAAGTATAGGGGGGCGATTTTTGTAAATCTTTTTCATTTTCTTTTTCACTCTCTTACGCTTAGCCCGAGCTATGTCTTCTTTACGCTTCTTGTGCTTTGAGGACACAGCACTCGCTAAGTATAGGGGGGTCTGTATATATACTTTGTATATATTTTAGCCATACCTCGTACTTGCGCGTAAGTCTATATGTATTTACGGGGTGGGTAATTTTTCTTAAAAACAAAAAAAGGTGTTTTCTTTTCCACTAACACTGACCTTGCCCAAAAATTTTGAAAAATGGCTTCTTATTCATTTTGCATAAAAAAAAACAACAAAAAAAATCAAAATCAAAAACAAAAAATTGTGTCTGCATTTCACACACTCACATTTCATCAAGCATCGCATTTGCATATGTGAAAAGTCTTTGGGTTCTGAACCAAGTTGTGAGCCGAAACCGAGAGTGGTCTGGACTTGACCTTAATCCACCTAATCTTCAGAGGAACTTCACCGAGAAATAGGATTTTAGAGTCTTCAGGTCTTTGACTTAATTCTTTGAGTTCCACATGACAATGTACAGCGTTTGACTCTTAGTGTCTAACCTGGTCTCTTCATTCTGGGTACAACTCTGGAATAAGGAATTAATTTGTACTCTCGCACTATGCACTTAGCTCAACTCAAACATATGTTGGAAGACTGTGTGAGTTTCTTTTCTGGTAGCGTGGAAATCTAAAGACCGGAGTACGGGTTGAAATAAAGCTTCGGAAAAGGGATGGACGGCTGGGCACAATTTTTTCTAAGACCCCAAAAAATGTACGGAAACAAAAGATTCTATATCCGTAGGGGCACAACAAGATCCAAGCAGAACCACCAAAAATTCCAAACACAAAGAAGCAACTACCAAATAAAATCTGACCAAAAAGGTCCAAGCTTCCAAAAACCTGCAGATCTTGGTGGAGACTCGGCTACACTGGCCATCTTCACAAGGAGAGGTGACTACACTGGCCACCCTCCAGTTCTTTTCTCATTCTTCTATCTTCTCCCCCCAATTCGATTGTGAACACAGCGCGACAGACCTTAGAAGGAAATACCTGACTCCCCGAGGACGAGTTATTGGAGAGGAGGCTTGTGCAGTAGTCCGGCATTCTGGGTGGGAAGAGCTAAAATTTTTCACACACAAGAGTCGGTTATTCAATGTTCAAAGAGTATACTTTGGGAAGATGATTGATCTAAGATGACTTCTGAGCCGAAACTGTAGCAATGATGTGTAGAACTTGAGGGCTGTTGATTTTAAAATTCTAAGTCTCACAGAAGTTCCGACACACAAATAATCCAAAGGTTGAGTTTAGGCTTACTTTCACCTTCAGCTCATGGTCTTGGTTTGGAACCCAATCTCATTTCACCTCATGGCATTTCTTTTTGATGCTCAGGGACGAGCATGGTTTAAGTATAGGGGGAAGATGAATCTCGTATTCATCACTCTAAATCTCATTTATTAAGCTCAAAACCCTCAAAATCAACAGCATTCTGGCATCTATTTTGCATAATTAGCATTCATGCATGTTTCCATAAGAATTGCATTTTAGCACAAAAATCTGCACAAAATAAAGAAGCCAAAAATCCAAGCCAAAATGACCTGTAAATAAGCCTAACTTCCCAGATTTTTAACTCATTCTTGCTAACTCCGAATAACTCAAAACCACTTCCACTGTGTACATATCACTAACAAGAATGAAGGAAAAATACAAAAAAATAACTAACCCAAATAAGTGGACCAAAAACCCAAACCATAATTTCAGGATTTTCGGACTAAAAGCCACATATATGCTCCATCCAGTGTCCGATTTAATCCTACTCACTTTTGAACTAATGTGCATTCAATTACCTTTAAAACAAGACCAAGTTCAAGTGAATCGGAGCTCATATGTGAAAGTTGGGTTTTGGGCCTCTTTTGTACATTGTACATTTTCGCGATTTTGACCTTGTATTTTATGTATATATTTTCTTAATCAATAAAAACCCAAAAAAAAATTAGAATTAAGTGTCTTTTATTTATCTTTGATATTTCCAGATTTTTATCTTGTTTAAAAATGACATAAAAATTATAAAACCCAAAAATCAAGGTATTCTATGTACATAGAATACCCCAAAAATTCACTTTGTGCAAATGATCGATTTTGGCTTTGATGTCTTCATGAAAGTTGTAGATCTCATCGAGACGAGCAACTTTCGTGAAGAAACTTTTTCGATCCGAGGTCATTTACTATTTATTTTCGATTTTACAAAACAATTACTTTCTGAATTTTCTGGTGCTGACACGTGGCAGCACCTGGTGCCGCCACGTGTCAGCCTTTTTTTGGCTTTATTTAAACTCGCTTTTATTAAAAAAAATTTTTAAAAATAAAAAGGACGCACGTGCGTCGCACGTGCCTCCAAGGCACGTGCTCCGCACGCGCGTCTCTCTCCCCCTTTTTGCCTGCCACGTGGCGTGAGCAGGACCGCCCGATCTCGGCCGATCGGACGGTGCCTGTTCATCGTCCCCAATCAGCCCCTCTTTCCCAATTGGGAACTCAGCCGCCCCGACGATCTCCTCCGCGATTTGCGCGCGCCGCCCCCGATCTCCCTCGAATCTCGCCGCCACCCTCAATCCAATCTCCCCCAGATTTCACCACCCGTCGCTTTCCATCTCCGGTGACCATCCCCTACCCTATTTAAACCTCCACCGCTCCCAAAGGGTTCCCCATCCGCCGATACACCTAGGTCACCCTCGTCGCGGTGACAGCGCCGGCGAGGTATCTTGGAGGCGAGATCCGAGCTATCTCTGGCTCGTTGCACCCACGGCGAGTATCCCCCTCCGACCGTTGCTGCTCCAGCTCCGCCCCCCGGCGTCGAGCCTACGACGACTTTTCGACTATTCCGCTCCGAGCTCGTTACCATCCACTTCATCGACAACCGCCTTCGACGACAGCCACCGCGCTTCCAGCTGCTTCGCCTACGCCGGGCTCCAACTCCACCTCGACGCGCGCCACCACCTACGGCTGCACCACCAACGCTACGCCATCACCAGCCTCCTCCGCCTCTTCGCCGACTCGTTGAGCCACCTTCACCGCTCACGCCCCTTTACCGCGGACTCCTCCACTTCGCCGCCCTCTTGGCCGTGTGTCGGCAAGAGGGAGGCCGACGTTACTCCGCCGCGGCCCTCGACGACAACACCTCCGCCGGATCGTCCCCGTCCCCGACGCTACTCCGTCGCGACACAACGCCAACAATCTCCAGGAGCACCCCCGCCTTCGGCCGTCACAGAGGCCGAGACCCCCGCCACGTGCGCAGCGCGTGAGGGCGGGGGGACGTCAGCCGTACCCCATCTCCAGGTCACGTGCTCCGCACGTGACCTCGGGTCATTTGTGGACATCACCCCTGGACTTCCTCATAATTGCAAGGACGCCCCCACCGACCAGGTCACTTGCTTGTCACGTGACCTGGTGGGAATTTTGCACAGCTTCCCCCCAGGCTATCGGTAATTACATAGACACCCCCCAACTGCAGTTTTATTTATTTATTTATATTTGCATCTGTACCCCTGTGTTTCCCTGTTATTTTGGACCTTTTCTATACATTATTTTATTAATCTAAAAATTGCATGATGTTTGTTAATTGATTCTCTGCACTCTGACATGTTGTGGGAAATTTTATGATTGACGGTTAATTAATAAATATTTATTTGGTGAAGATTTGCATATTTTACCCATCTCTTGCTCTAAAATTGATAGTTGATTAACCGTGGCTTTAAAAATTCCCCAAAAGTCACATATCGTAGAGATTAATTTGATTAACATTGTGCCCAAAAATCATTGCATTTGCACGCATATTTTATCCTGTAAAAATCATTTAGCATCTTTTAGTATCTAATTTTTATTAAGTATTAAACCCCACATTTTCAAGGTTTAGGATTTTTTTGAGATCCGTCACCTAGTGATAGATCTCAGATAATTTTGATTCTTGAAAATAAGTAGGTTTGATATTTATTAAAATTAAATATTAAAAATCATTTTGTTTGCATTTAAAAATCCATAAAAAAATTCATATTGCATCCAAAAATTCCAAAAAAATTGCAGTGCATCCATTTCATTATAGTTTACATTGTGGCCAAGTTTCGTATTTTTCGGACATCATTTGAACGTTATTTACATTTTAGTCCCTAAAATAAGGCCAAATTTGCACGTGCACCCCTAATTCATTGAAAAATTCCAAAAAAAGACCGCTTCGAAAACCGAACACGAACTTTGATAAACTTAATTCTAGGTTGTTCCTTTGCCTCCTTGTGATCGACCTTGGGACTTGCCCAAGTAAAATAAACATAAAACCACGAGACGAAAAATTGAATAACTTATTTGTGGTATTTTTTTGACCATTTCCGATTGCCGCCTACAACGCACAACACGATAAAAACAACTCCTTAAAAGCCGCATTTCCGGATCCGTCAGTGATCGTCGCGGTTCAGGGAAAATCTTTCCCAGCCGATTTTGTGGTCTTAGATATGGACGTCCCCGCTCCGTTGCTCCTTACCCCGATCATACTCGGAAGGCCATTTCTGCGGACGTCAAACGCAGTAGTGAATTATGGGACAGGAGAAATCACTTTTGGAGCTGGCAATGAAATTATCCGAGTAGAGACCCTGTCTGAGGGAACGCCCGTTGAACCAACATCGGTAGCATGTGCAAGGGTGATTGAGAATGATGAAGACTGCGACTTTCTAGCCGAGATTCAAGACACCAACCTCTTCCTGGATGATCATGAGATCCACGGAATCCTCTATCCAGAGAAGGAAGTGGAGACCGCAGTCGAATTCCCGTGTATCGATCAAGATGAGGACCTTGCTGATGCACTACAAAATACTACCGTGGGGTCGTTATGCCTTCAGAACCAGGAGCCTAGTTTGGAAGCATCTTTGGATGAAGATGAAATCATCGAAGAATTCTATCAGGATCTGAGAGAGGAGACAGAGCAGGTTCTGGTGGACATTGCACAGTTGAAAGACTCACCACCTGTATTAATAGCTGAGGTCACCACTGAAGCAGCTCAGACCCCGCCAGAGCTGAAACCTTTGCCCTCCAATATGAAGTACGCCTTCCTTGCAGGAGAACCAAACATGTACCCGGTCATCATCAATGCGCATCTGACCGAAGATCAAGAATCTCGTCTGATGGAGGTTCTTGAACGTAACCGCAAGGCGATAGGCTGGCGAACCTCCGATCTCCATGGGATCAATCCGTCACTCTGTTCACATCGCATCTTTCTGGAAGATGACTGCAGACCCTCTCGTGAACTACAAAGAAGATTGAACCCAAACTTGCGAGAGGTGGTTATGAAAGAAATCCAGAAATGGTGTGATGCGGGATTCATTTATCCCATCTCCGACAGCAAATGGGTGAGCCCTCTGCATGTTGTGCCCAAGAAATCAGGGATCACCATCGTGAAAAATGACAAAGGAGAAGAGATCGCCACCAGAGTACCAACTTCTTGGCGAGTGTGCGTAGATTACAGAAGACTCAATCTTGCCACCAAGAAGGATCATTTTCCGCTGCCCTTCATCGACCAAATCTTGGAGAGATTGGCCGCGAAGGAATATTTCTGTTTCTTGGACGGCTACTCTGGGTATAATCAAGTTGCTATTGCTCCTGAAGATCAAGAGAAGACCACGTTCACCTGTCCTTTTGGTACATATGCCTTCAGACGGATGCCGTTCGGGCTTTGCAACGCCCCAGCCACATTTCAGAGGTGTATGCTTGCAGTTTTTGCTGATATGGTGGGTAGCTTTCTCGAGGTCTTTATGGACGATTTTTCGGTCTATGGGGATTCATTTGATCAATGTCTGGAGTATCTAGACCGAGTCTTACGGAGGTGCTGCGAAGTGAATCTTGTGCTCTCCTGGGAGAAGAGCAACTTCATGGTGACCGAAGGAATAGTGCTGGGTCACGTTGTTTCTAAACGTGGCATGGAGGTTGACCCGGCCAAGGTGGATGTAATATCTAAGCTGGAGCCACCTACAAATATCAAGCAAGTCCGGTCATTCTTGGGCCATGTCGGTTTTTACCGACGATTTATTAAAGATTTCAGCAAACTGGCCAGACCGCTGACTGAGTTGCTCGGCAAGGACAATGAGTTCATTGTAGACGATCGTGTGCTCCTTGCCTTTAATCAGTTGAAAGAGCTCATCACGCAGGCCCCTGTCCTACAGCCACCGATTTGGACTCAGCCTTTCGAGATTATGACCGATGCGTCGGATTATGCCATCGGAGCTGTACTGGGACAGAGGAAAGACAATGTACCGTTTGCAATTCACTACGCTAGTCGAACGCTCGATGAAGCCCAGAGAAACTACACTGTCACTGAAAAGGAGCTGCTAGCGGTAGTCTTTGCTTTGGAAAAGTTCAGATCTTACCTTCTTGGGTCCAAAGTTATCATCTACACTGATCACTCGGCCATTCGGTATTTACAGCAGAAGAAGGATGCCAAACCACGCCTCATCCGGTGGATCCTTCTCCTCCAGGAGTTTGACATGGAAATCAGAGATAAACCTGGGGTAAAGAATGTAGTGGCCGATCATCTGTCAAGACTTCCTGAAACGGAGTCTCCTGAGCTAAACTTGCAGCCTATCACAGAGACCTTTCCAGATGAATCGATTCTGTCTGTCGCCTCACTTCCTTGGTATGCGGACATTGTGAATTATCTAGTTGCCAAGAAAATCCCACAGGACTGGCCTAAGTTGAAAGTAGACAGATTTTTGTCTAAAATCCATTTCTACCAGTGGGAAGACCCGTATCTGTTTCGTGAGGGAGCCGATTGCATCTGGAGAAGGTGTATACCTCAGGAGGAGGTTCCAAGTGTCCTCGCTTTATGTCATGATCAAGATTCTGGAGGACATCATTCAGGAAAACGGACGGCAGCAAAAGTTCTTCAAAGTGGCCTCTGGTGGCCTTCATTGTTCAAAGATGCAGATGAATACGTCAAAGGTTGCACTGACTGTCAGAAGATGGGTGGAACCATAGGGATGAGAGATACGATGCCTCTAAAGTACATTCAGATCTCAGATGTCTTTGACGCATGGGGGATCGACTTTATGGGCCCGTTTCCTAACAGTCAGGGTTATGAGTATATTCTGCTTGCTGTCGATTATGTCAGTCGTTGGGTGGAGGCTATCCCCGCCCGAGCCACCGACAGTCGGACTGTCTGTCGATTCTTACGAGATCACATCATAGCACGGTTCGGGATTCCCAAGATCCTCATATCTGACGGGGGCAGCCATTTCATAAACAGAGAGGTGAAGAAGCTGACCCAAGAATTCTGCATCGAGCATCGTGTTGCTTCACCCTATCACCCGCAGTCCAATGGCTTAGCTGAATGTTCAAACAGGGAGATCAAGACAATTTTACAGAAACTTGTGCGTCCGGATCGCAAGAACTGGTCTCAGCTGCTTGATTCCGTTCTTTGGGCTTACCGAACAACGTACAAGTCACCCTTGGGGATGTCTCCCTACCGCCTGGTGTATGGCAAGCCATGCCACTTGCCCGTGGAACTTATTCATAAATCTTTATGGGCTATTAACATTTGTAATTTGGACTCCAAGCAAGCAGGACAGAACCGGAAATTGGATCTGAACAGATTACTGGAATTCAGAGATTATGCATATGACAACAGCCTGGTGTACAAGGAAAAGGTCAAAACATGGCATGACAAGCACATCCGCCACAAGTCCTTTGATCCAGGTCAGAAGGTATGGTTGTTCGATGCGAAATTAAAAATCTTTCCAGGCAAATTGAAGAGCAAATGGACTGGGCCGTTTGTAGTTAGGCAGGTGCGTGACAACGGAAGTGTATTGATATCCAATCTGTCAGCTGACGCACAGCCTTTTGTAGTCAATGGACAGCTTCTGAAGCCATACCTCGAACATGACACATTCATGGCCGTCATTGACTTGATTCAAGTAATCTATGAGGATGAGCTGAATATCTCGAAGGAGACAGAGGAAGGCAAAGCATATCAAAACATTTTTGAATGATTTTTCCTTTCCGTCTTTTCTTCTTTTCTTCTTTTCTTCTTCTTTTATCTTATTCTACCGAATTGATGCCATCCCTTTCATCACTGCTACACTTAGGATGTACTCTATCCTAAGTATAGGGGGGATGTGCATCCCGCGTTGTTCATACCCAATCTCATCTCTTTTCTTCTTTTCTTCTTTTCTTCTTTTCCTCTTCTATCTTCTTCATCTATCAGAAAAGTGCTACCCCTTGTAGACAGCCTTCTATACTTAGGACGTACTTTGTCCTAAGTATAGGGGGGTGTGCACCCCGAGTTTCTTCTATTCCTCTTGATCCTCTCCATTGTCTCCTCTTCTTGTCTATACTTAGGGATATCTTACCCTAAGTATAGGGGGAGACAATCTGAGTACGATCTGTTCATTCCCGCCCTTGACCCTCCCTGCTTTGTGTACAGTCTGCTATACTTAGGATTATTTGATCCTAAGTATAGGGGGGACGGTCAACTTCTCATTCATTGATTCATTACTTCATTCCTTTATTTTTTAGATTTTCCTATACTTAGTACGAGTTATGTCTTCTCTTTTCTCTCCGATCTATGAGGACATAGCTCAAGCTAAGTATAGGGGGGTCGTATATACTACGTATATACTTTAGCCATAACTCGTACTTTCGTATTTTCCTAATAATATGGCTAAAAATTCTTTAAAATTCATTACAAATTCCTTAATAAAAAGATGTGGTTATTCCTCAGATTCTTTTTGTATTTACTGATTAATAAATCAGGTGAAAATGTTTTTTGCAAAATGTTTGAAAAATAGTTTGAAAATCTTTGTGAACATCTATTGAAAACTATTTTGAAAATATTTTGTTTTCAACCTGTGTGAAAAATGTGTGTTTTGTAAAACTTCTTTTCTTTGTGTGAAATAAAAATGTTTGAAAAATGATTTGCAAATGGTTTGAAAAATGGTTGCAAAAATGATTTGAAAAACCTATATATACTGTTTTGAAAGCCTTTGCAAAATGATTTTCAAATGTGTGTAAAATGTTTGTAAAAATTATTTTGGACTAGAGTTTTCAAAAATTGTGTGAAAATTGTTTTCAAATAAGTTTGAGGAATATACACATCACACCAAAATCCATCTTATGAATATATGTATAAAATTGACCACTTACCCTGTAAATTCTTAAAATCCACTTCTTGTATATCTAAGAAGCACTCCCGTGTACATATTTTCACCTAGTTTTTAGCCAAAACCTTTTTCTTTTCAAAAATCCCAAAAACATTTGCAAAATTAAAATCCAAAAACATTTGAAAAATCTTTTTGAAAAATACAAAAAAATGCATATGCATCATCATCATCTTTTCAAAAATCCATAAAAAGTTCAAAATCCTTTAAAATTGCATCACAAAAATATTTTCTGCAGTGCATTGCATAGCATTCGCATTTTTCGGATTGAGTTTGATAGTTGAACAAGTCTGAGTAAATCCGAAGATTGGAGCTTGATTGGACCTTAAAATCTACCTAATAACAGGAACCTTATAGGAACTGGGTTTGAGGTACTTCAGGTCTAGTTGACTTAATTCTTTGAGGATCACGGGACTTGGTTCAATGGATTCTTGACTGCCTAAGTAGAGTATTTTGGAGCACACGCACGACTCTTGTTGATAATGAGCTAACTTGGACACCTGCACCTTTCACATGGCTCAACTCAGTTGGAGTGGTGAGGGGATTGGATTTGCCGGTATGAGACGCACACAAGTGGAAACACTTGTCCTCCTCTAGGGAGGGAAGTGCACCCCAACCCGTCCAGTGATTAGGAAGTCTAAAGACAGGAGGCTGTGGGTTGCGATAAAGCTTCAAAAGAGGGATAGTCTACTGGCTCAAGAGGAAAAACTCCTTATGTAAATGCTGCTGTATATAGTATTCAAAAAAAAAAAGTTCAGGCATGTACAAAAATAAAAAGCCTGCAAGTATGTACAAAGTCAATAAGCAAGCTTGAGTTCCAAAGTCATATCATGTGAGCCTGCAGCAGGATGACTTGACTACACTGGTCTTGCATCCAAGGATAGGTAGCTACACTGGCTACCGTCCATTCTTCTCTTCACCCCCTCCTCTTGAGCTGGTTGCCACTTGAACTTAGAAGGGAATACCCCGCTCCTCGAGGATGGAGTCATTGGATTGGGGAATCACTGGGTTGTCGTACTGGAGAAGTCAATTTCTTTGTCATTCTAGCTGGGGAGAGCCACCATCACTTACACTGTACAAGTCAGATTCATAGTCGTAAGGGTTTGCGTATGAATTGAAGTATTTCTGACCTGGCTATTGAGGAGACTTGGACAGAGTTTTGGGATTCTCAAGGACTGTTGGATTTCAAACACGGTTCTCACTAAGGTTCCGCCCGCACTAAAATTCCAAAGGTCCGACTTAAGCTCCAAACTTAGATTTTGTGAAGACAAGTTTGATAATTGAATAAAATCCAAGTTCTTCTTTTTCTTTTCTTTATTTTTCTTTTTCTGCACTTATTGCATAAGTGTTTGCTAGGGACTAGCAAAGGCAAGTATAGGGGGATGATGAATCTACGTTTCATCATCTTTATTCTATCATTTTGGCCTTAAAAACCCTAGTAAATGCGCGTAAATAGGCGTAATTCATGCATTTTAGCATTCATGTATATGTGTGTAAATATTGTATAAAATGCGGTTTTTAAAGCCAAAATAATAGAATAAAGAAAAGAAAAGAAAAAGAATAAAATATTGTAAATATTTTATGACCCGAAACCCCGAGACCTAGGCATCTTGATGAATAGGTCGACAAGGAATAAAGTAGGGGGAGATAAGGGCCAAAATACAGTCCAAATACCTATACATTCTATGCATTCTTTATTCATTTTGGGACCTATTTTTGGTTCCACTTTTTATTCATCAAATAAAGAAACTTTGTACATGAAAGTTGTAGATAATTTAATAAAGAAAAATACAAAATTGATTTCACAGAAAAATAATGTACAGATAAAAAGTTATGGTCTGAATAAAAATCCAGAATGCCAACTTCCCAGACCCGTATCTCACAAACGGAAACTCCAAATGCAGCGTACTCACCTTTAATTGTATATAGAAGAAAATAAGCTAATTAATGGCGGTGGTTTCGCATTTGGCGGAGCTACGGTTTGAAAGTTGACTTTTGGACCCCTATTGTACCTTGTACATATTAAAATATTCAATTTATTATTTGTTTATTATTTATATAATATTATATTTTTATAATGTTGTAAATAATACTTATAATAATTATGTACATTAAAATCAGAATAAAAACATAAATAAAATACAAATAAAAATACTTGTATATATTATAATACATAGGTATAATACATGTAGCTATACCTATACAAATAACGCTTTCATTTTATTAAGTGTATAAAATATATCAGAAAATGTAAATAAAAATATATTTGCGTATATAAAAGTATTTTATAAGTTTAGAAAATAAAAACTAAAATAAAATAAATTAAAAATACCTAAATAAAAATAAAATACTTAAATATATAGATATAGATACCTATAGGGGTATAAATGCAAACTTGTAAAAATATGTATCATAAAAATAATTAAAAATCATATTAAATTAATTCATAAAATAATAAACATTTTTCATTTTATAATTAAAAATCAATAAAATCATCTTCTATTTTTAACAGAATTTATAAGTATTTTTTCCTGCGGATTTTCCTGGTTGGTCCACGTGGACCAACCAGGTGGCTGGAAAGTAGACCCACTGGTCAACTTCCCGGCCTCCTCCTGCAGCGGGTCAGAGTGGTTTTTTCTTGATTTTCGCCCATTTTTGGGGGACGATCCTTACACCATTTCATGATGCGGTCTTCATCACTTTTTCTCCTCGACATGTGATCTATCACGCCTACCGTTTACCTCGAGGATTGGAGTTGAGATTCGCAAGATACGCCTCCTCGAAAGTCGCTCCAGAGCCAACATTCAAAAACAACCCATTTCTTCCCATTTGCTTTTGATCACTCTTCCACCGCAAAAGCCCTTGTCTAGACCCTCGTCTGGACTCCTGGTGACAGCAGGAGTGCGGAGAGCTTCTCAGTTGGGCGAATCGGCGTCGAATCGAGCTCGATCCCCTCGCCGGAGTTCTCGCCGGAGAACACGCACGGGTGAGGTATCTTCTTCCTCTTTTCTCTTCTTTTCTCTGAAGCTTTGAATGATAGAGAGCCACGGTGGCACTCCCCTGTTCAAGATCTAGTCAGTAGCGTTTTTTTTCTTTGCATCTCGAATCATCACGGCCGGCCGCGAGTCTCGCCGGCCGCCATCGTCACTAGTCCAAACACCCACCCCTTGCACGAAATACTCCACGAAGTCGGGGCATCTTGCCCCCGACTTCCTCATCTATTTTTTTGCAGGTCTCGAGGGGTAACAGGCCCCCTCCTGGGGTCGGATCTCAGCCAAGGACGAACCACCTGGGGCCGCACCGTCCCCTTGACCTCGCGGCGGGGCATTAGGGCCTTTCAGCCCATTTTGGCTTCGCCGTTGGGTTAAGGCATCTTCCAGGAGCAAGGAGGGACTGCCGGCGGTCTTGAAGGCGGCTGGAGAGAAGAGAACCATCGGATTCAAACTCGCCCAGGCGAGTTCTTCAGGCGTTCTTCCAGGTTGCTCGAGGGCCGTCGATCTTGCACCTGTTCGTCCATAGAAGCAGCAACCGTCGGATTGGGAGGGCGTACAGCCGTTCGATCATCCAAAGCAGCTAATCCCGACCGTGAAACACGAAGGGGCATTGCGCAAGGAGGGCACGCCACGTGGCATTAGTGAATCTCCCTTGGCCGTCGGATCGCGCTGCTGCTTGGGTATTTTGCCATCTTTACCCGAGCGTTTTTTTGTATTTAAATATTCAGACCAAAACTTTCTTCGGCCATTAAATAATGTTGTAGTATTTGCACGTTGAGCCCTGGCATTTTGTGATATTGCAACTTTAGCCCTGCCAGGCGTGCGTGCATGTCACGTGCGCCCTGGCATTTTTGCAAGCATAACTGCCGTAGCCTGTACTATTAATTGTTAGTCTCACAATTTTCTGTTCTAGTTAAATATTTTGTGAGAATATTGCAAAGAGACCCCTGGACTTTCTGCTAATTACATTTCTACCCCTGGCCGTGTGTATTTCCTTTTTGTTTCTTGTATTTTATTCATGCATCTATTAAGCCCTAAAAAAATCTACAAAAATTAACTTAGATATCTGTTGCATAGTACTTCCAGCCATATTTTTATTTTTCTTAAATATTGCATTTTATTATTTATAAAAATTCAAAAACACCTATTTCCAGCACTGTTTGCATTAGAAAATCACTAAAAAATATAAAAACGCTTCAGAAAAATCCCAAAAAAATATATTTTGTGTCTTTTAGTTAGTTTTAACTCCCAGCCAAAAATCTTTAAAAAATATAAAACCAAACTCCAAAAAATTGCAAAACTCTAAAAACCTTCATAAAAATTTATAAAATCCATAGAAAATCCAAAAATAGTGTTTTCTTTTCCTAAATTTTCTTGGTTTCATCATCTTTCACTGAAAATTAAGTTGGGGAATTTTTGCCACTGATTTCTATTTTATTTCTCCATTTTAAGTTTCAGCCTTGCTTTTTACTACTGTTTTCTCTATTTTGCTAATTAAAAATACCAAAAACATTCTAAAAATTACCCAAAAATCACAAAAACAGTAAAAAAGTATAAAAAGACCAAAAAGATTTTATTTCCTTATTTTTGAGTATTTTTATCTACTTTTATAAAAACTTTGGTTTCCCTTTTATTACATTGTCTTTAATTTCCAATATTGAAAAAGAAAATATAAAAAAATATAAAATATAAAAAGAAAATCTAAAAATCAGTAAATTATAAACCAAAATACAAAAATATAAAATTAAAAATTAAATAAAAAAATATAAAAATCAAAAACCCACAAAAATTTTAGATTGGCTAAGTTGCTTGTTGGACTTGGGATTGGATTTTTATCCGTGCTTTACACCTTTGCTTCTTGTGTTCGACCCCTACTTGCTTGCCATTGTACATCTTTAGTAGGGTATAATAAATTTTAATCCTTGCTATTCATTCTCTGATTGATTGTGTGGGTTAATTGTTGAAGACCGAGGAAGTTTGAGCAGTCGCATCAGCGACAGTGAGTCTGACTTGTCAGACCGCTATTTAGCGGCTCTCGCATTCTCGCTTTTCACTTCCCAAGAAGAGCCTTATTCATAACATCAAACCACAATACGCCAAGCCCTCCATCTTTGATCAACGTAGTCACCACCGACCAATCTACTAGTGCAAGTCCATTGCCCTCCTAGGATGGAGACCAAAGGAAACTCCGCATAAGGGTCTCCAGCCTCTTTCGGATCGCCACCTGTAGCACTCTCATGAATAAGAAGAACACATGGATTGCTGAAAGAACAACCTTCACCATAACCAATCTCCCTCCTCTAGACAGTTAAGCCACCTTCCAACCTTCCAGTTTTCTCTCTAATTCTCAATGACCGATAGCCAATCAACCTAACTAGGCCTCCCGCACATCAGTGGCAGTCCAAGATAGTTGATTGGCAAGATTTTTATATTGCACCTAGGATCTCCCCACACATTGCAACCACCTATGGACCAAGGTTAAAGGGGACAAAAGTAGATTTCCCCCGATTAACCTTCAGCCTAACAGCTCACTAAAGTTATCTAACATGGCCTTGGTCTCCTTGCATTCTTATGTACCTCCTTCTATGAAGAAAATGGTGTCATCTGCAACATGAAAGATTGCAATCGAAAAGTCCTGTTTGGAGAAGACACTAAGGAATCTACCTCCGCATGCCTTGTCATAACTGTTAATCCATCCACCAACCAAAACAAAAAGAAGAGGGGCTAAGGGGCACCCCTGCCTCCCCCCCCATAGCAGCTGGAAGAAGCCCCCCTCCTGTCTACCATTAACACACATCGAGAGGGAGGATGTTGTAACACACCTTTTCATCCAATCAATCCAAACATCAAGGAAACCTCTCAAGCCAATGAATCCCAAATAAAACTTTAGCTCATACAATCGTACGCCTTTGAAAAGTCTACCTTCCATAGAATAGCGGCAACTCCTCTTCTCTTCATATCTGAAACAATCTCTGATGTCAGTACCACGCCCTCCAACAACTAATGTCCATGAATGAAAGCCATCTGTGCTAGTAGAATCAAGTCCTCCAGGACACCCCTAAGCCGGTTGGTCAGCACCTTTGCCACGATGAGGTAAGCCACATTGGATAATGCTATGGGTCTAAATTCATCCACACGCTTTGCCTCTTCCTTTTTTGGGAGCAAAAAAGGATTTATTGATCTTTTCCAGACCCCAATTTGCCCCTCTAAACTCCTCGATAATTACCATGACATCAACCTCAACCACCACCCAGAATTCTATGTAAAAGAATATTGGAAGATCGTCATGTCCTAGGCACCCATCCGCATCGAGGTCAAAGACTGCTCTACGAACCTCCTCCCTATTGAAGGAGAGATAAGCAACTCCTGCTAATCAACCCTCAAGGTCCTTACCCCCTTACCGAACCACCTGGACCCAGTGGGAGGTATTCTCCTGGTGAACTCTCGAAAATGCTTCACAATTGCCACATCAATCTCTCCATCACCGTGGATCCTTTCCCCTCCCACCTGCAAGTTTGGAATTAGATTTTTCCTTCACCTTATACTTGGTACAACGTGAAAAAAGCAAGTGTTTGCATTCCCCTCCTTACCCGCTTCTGTCTGGACCTTTGTCGTCACTCAACCTCCTTTCTCTTGTCATCTTCAGCTAAAATCATCTGATATCCACCTCGTGATAATAGAATCTCATTCATCCTTAATATTGTTTAGCTTGGTGATTTCACTCACTGCTCGGTCTGCCTCGCACTCCGTGTCTAACTGAAGTCAATTCTATGCTTCATCAACATCTCTCTTAAACACGTGATATTCTTTCCCAATCTCTGCACAACTGACCCCTCTACTTGTAAGGATCCCCGTCAACTTTTAACCATCTCTTGGAAGTCGTTGTCCAACAATCAGGCACTCTCAAATTTGAACTTCAATCTTGGAAATGTCCACTACAACAAATTTCATATTTTGCTACCACAGATTTGCTACTACAGCTAGTGCCAAGGTAGACGCAGTTTTGTAAGGACTATTATGCGACCATATTACCACTATAGTGAAGTCGCAATAAAAAGCAATACCATTTTACGACTAGGTGTAATCGTAAATGTGGTAGAACATATTACGATTACAATGCTACCACGATGTAGTAGCTACGTCGTAGTAAAATTTGGGGGAAAATTTTCTTGTCGGGCTTCTAAACCTAATTTTTCCCCTTCCCTCCCTCTCCCTCTCTTCTCTACGGATATCCCCTCATTTCCCCAGGGCATCTTCCTCCTCTCTCATTGAAATCCCTAATTTGCAACACCACATCCACTTTGTCACCGATTCTCTTCATCGCCACCTCCCCTCTTACTACCGTCGACTCCTTTACCGCTGCATTCTCTCTCTAGGCTGCCCCTCTCTAGGCTACCTATGTTCCACCTTCGTGTCCTCTCCATCTTGTCCCTCTCCAGGCCGCCCGCGACCTCCTCAAGGACATTCTCTTCAAGTCGCCTCTTCTCCATATCCGCATCCTCCCCTCCAAGCTGCCCTTCTCTAGGCTACCCACGAGGTGTAGAAATATTTATTTCTCTTATCATCTTACCACGTTCGAAAGTTGGTATCTTGATCGAGTATCCTTGGGGTGTATTTTTCTACCGGATTCGAGCTTCCTACGGAGATAGATTTGCTGAAAGCCTCGCCGACCTGCGTATTCCAGGTAAAGCACTGCTTTTACAAAAACAGGTGATTGAATATCGTTATGGTGAACATGTCGATCTTGTATATAAGTGTTAACTATGAGTAAGCTGATCTGATAATGAGAGTACAATATTATGCCTAAGAATGAAATGACGTCTTCTACTCTTTATAGTGTGAGATAGATCTGAATGTTATTAATTATTTCTACACCAGAAATACGATGTAATTAATTTTGCAAAGTATATGTGGATGATGAAGGCAAATTCTTTTGAGAGTCTAGCAATAATATCAGCAGATGGATACCACTCTGCATGCCTATCTAATAAGCCAAATAGTTTAATATATGGCACTTGATTTCATGGCCTCAACACGTTTCCCACTGCAACTACTTTATAAACATTTCTATGGTGTGGGATGTATTTGACTAGGAGAATAACACATTTACCACATTTGTTACAATAGAATTAGTGATGTGTGATTTGTTCCAAGTTTAGATAGGAATACCATTAAAAAAGTGGACAATATATAATATATTCGGTCTCAAAAACTATAGCATCTATGAAATTTGAATCCAAATCAACATCACGTCGACTAGACCTTTGTATTTGCAAATATGAAGATGAACTAATCAATAAAGCTAGTTGGTCCTGCATTACTATCAATTTCAGGTACCTCATTCGCAATGAATAAAGCTAGTTGGTCCTGCATTACTACCAACTGCAGGTGCCTCATATCGAATATGAAGAAGAACTAATCAATAAAGCTACTAATCAATGAATCCGAACTGCAGGTGCCTCATTCGCAACACTAGTTGTGTTTTTCCTCTGCATTACTATCAAACACTTCCGAAAGGACCTCTAAACAAGCTGATATTTCTTGGTCCTGCATGTACTAGATATATAAAGATTAAAAACTTTCACGGTTAAATTCAAATGGATAGATTGTGCGAGGACAATGCACAAAATGCATCGGAAAGGAATCGGAAAGGCAATCTTTTTCTTGATATTTTAAGGGAAAAAATCAATAACCATGAATGAGGTCAAATAAATAAAGAGTACACCAAACTTGCACAACAAAAATCCATCTTTGTGAAAGAATAGTAAAGGCCTCAAAGACATGAAAATACATATTACTACCCTGTTGAGGTATATCGTGTGATCTCAACACAGTAAAATTATAAGGCATATGTGTCGACCATCTCTTTATCTATTACATTGGGTTTTACAGTTGAGATTATTAATCAAATTATATTTATTATTTAATTACGTTCAATTCAGATTCTTTTATTCCCTTCATAGGTTGCCTTCGTTTGCTTTTATCCCCCCTAATATCCCAAAGGGTTATTAAGATTCGGTTGATTTCATAGGCTTGTGTATTAGGTTAGACAGTTAATTTCATAGCACTTGAATAGATTTCTTATGAGATTTTGTAGACATATCAATGAGGATTGGTAGTCAATTATTGGTGGAGAGGCAAGAGCTTGCGCTATCCTTACCATTAACTTTGTGACCCAAAATCCCTTTCCATACCATTTAGAATAAAATGAAATAGAAAGGAGTTCTCATTATATCAAACTATGTGACTAATTACATATTTTAAATTCATTGTAGGTAGAGCAATGAGTGCAACAAGGGATTGGATATATAATCGGTTAGTGAATGGATCCATTTGCATGCCCTTTCTACTATGTGTAGAGGGCTTTCTTAATTTTGCTTATACCCAAGGAGATAGAATAGTTGATTTGAGCGGGAAGATAATTTGTCCGTACATTCAATGTGGATTAATGAAGAAGCAATTTAGGGATGTTGTGGCAGAACACTTGTGTAAGAAGGGTTTTGTCGATGATTACACATGTTGGTATGCACATAGAGAGAGTCGAACAACTTACCGAGAGAGATCGTAAATTCCAGACAATCCTTTTGTTGAGATGGTTATAGATGCAGCAGGTCTGGAATTTGACCCCTCTGTAGGGGGTTTTGAGGCTGAATTCAACGGAGAATCTAAAGATTTTCTTGAATTGTTACAAAAGGTAGAGAAGCCATTATGGCCTGGTTGTACGTCATTTTCTCTCCTTTCTGCCGTTACAGACCTACTGACAATTAAAAAACTGAGTACAATATGACAGATGCTAATTTTAAGCCATAATTAAGGTCATAAAGAGAATGCTTCCAGAAGATAATGTTCTGCCGGGAACCTATTACAAGGTAAAAACCATGATGAGTACACTTGGCTTAGCAGAAAAGTTAATTGACGCCTGCCCCAACCATCACATCATATATTATGGAGACAAATATAAGAATGAGACTAAATGTCCAGAATGTGGTGAACCTCGGTATAAACTGAATATGAAATCAAATGTTCCACAGAAGGTGCTCCGTTACTTTCCTATAGCATTGCATTTACGAAGACTCTATTATTGCAAAAAAATAACTAAAGACATGACTTGGCATGCACATCATGTCCGTGGTAGATTTATGGAACATCATTCTGACTCAGCTTGTTGGAGAGCTTTGATGGAGTCATCTTTCACTTTTGCTATGGATAAGAGAAATGTCGTAATTGGGTTGTCCACCGATGGATTTAATCCACATGGCCTGGGAAAGGATTACTCGTGCTGGCCAGTAATCATTACTCCATACAACCTGCCACCTTGGCTGTATAACAAGAAGCAATATATGTTTTTGACTTTACTTGTGTCCGGTCCGACCAATCCTAGAAAATATTTGGATGTGCATCTCCGATCATTAGTCGATGAACTGAAGGAATTATGAGATAAAGGTCAGGAGACTTACGATGCTATCAGTCAAAGTAAATTTCAAATGAGAGTGGGTTTATTATGGACTATTAGTGATTTCCTGTATACGGAATGCTATCGGGATGGAGTACACATGGTAAAAGAAGCTGTCCATATTGTATGGAAAGTACTAAAGCATTTCAGCTTGAGCATGGTCGAAAACCATGCTTTTTTGACTGTCACCGATAATTCTTGCCAAAGGATCATCTTTATAGGAAACAAAAGATGGCATTCAAAAGAAATACAATTGAAGATTCAGATCCATATATTAGATTGTCGGGACTTGAGATATTCAATAGATTAATGGAGTTGAAGGGTTCAGATGATTTTGTTCTACCTCTTCTAGGTTTTGGGGATAGTCATAACTGGACAAAAATGAACATCTTCTGGGAACTACCATATTGGCCCAATCTACTCATCGGACATAATTTAGATGTGATGCATATAGAAAAGAATATATTTGATAATGTATTCAATACAGTATTGAATGTCACTGGCAAGACGAAGGATATCGAGAACGCTCGTAGAGATCTTGTGAAAATTTGTGCACATCCTGAATTAGGCCTAATAGAATCCGAAGATGATCGTGTTAATATGTCGAAGGCCAAATACTGCTTAAGCTGAGATCAAGTGAAAGATGTCTGTCAGTGGGCAAGTAAATTAAAAATACCAGATGGTTATTCATCTAATATACCCTAACTTATTGATTTGAAGAAAAATATATTTAAGGGAATGAGAAGCCATGAATGTCATGTTTTTATGGAGCAATTATTACCTCTTGCTTTTAGAGGTTTATTGCCGAAGGGAGTTCACAGTGTCCTAACAGAGTTGATTAACTTCTTTAAATGCATATGTTCTGCCAAATTGTTAGCTGAAGATATGAAAACCCTTGAGCAAAGCGTGGTTCTTATACTCTGCAACCTTGAGAAGATATTTCGTCCAGCCTTTTTCGACTCGATGGAACACTTAATGATTCATCTTCCCTATGAAGCAAAAGTTGGTGGATCTTAAATACCGCTGGATGTATCCATTCGAGAGGTACATGATATATCAAATTTGTTCTATTAAGTATGTACTATTGCGCTATCTAATAATGTATGTTGACTGCCTATAAGTATATGTTTTTCTTGAAGAGAAAGGTACGTAACAAAAATAAGGTTGAAGGATCAATAAGTGCACAATATATTTTTGAAGAAGTAGCCAACTTTTGTTCCAGATATTTGTCAGACGACAATGAAACTATTCATAATCGTTCAATGCAAAATGAATTTAATGAAAGTGAAAGTATATCTCGGATCTCAATCTTTCGTACATGTGACCGACCTTTGAAAAAAAGGAAAATCACGCATGATGAGTTCTCAGAAGAAAGAAGCCGATGAGCTTTACATTCTAGATAATACAAATGAAGTGACACCTTTTGTGGAGTATGTATCTATATCACAATGTTGTCGGAATAAAAATATAAGTAGATCAAATAATATTTTTTCTTTATGCAGGGAGTATAGGGATAAAATAATGACAGAGAATCTTTTGTTTTCTGACGATGAAGTGGTGGATAAATTTAGAAGAACATTCTTGTCTTGGTTTAAAAAAAGAGTAAAGCTAATTGATCCAACAGATCATAAATTCAAGATTCTAAATGATCTTGTTCTCGGTCCCAATTACATGGTGATGTCCTACAGTGGTTTTTTGGCTAATGGGTACATATTTCATTTCTTGGACACGACCAACGGCTTAACTACATATAACTTCGGTATTATGGTTAAGGGATCATGTTACGGTGAGGATAGTTTGAATTACTATGGGGGTTCTCAATGAGGTTCTTGAGCTTGAATATAATATTCCGTCCTCTAATAAACTTTTCTAATATGTACATATACTATAAATAATAATTACAAAATTATAAAAACAATAGAGAATAAATAAAATGATTAATTTATTCGAGTATATTATACAATAGGGGCCCAAAACCTAACTTTCACAATCCAAAAAATATGAAACCACCTTTATGAAATAGCTTATTAAAAGTTATATACAATTGAAGTGATTTTGATATATTTTGACTTTTTATTTGGGAGATATGTGTCTGTGAAGTCTGGGTTTAAGGATTTTATTTTGTATAGAAATAAATTTTGTATTTTTCTATACATTTTTAGCTACATTTTTCATGCACAAAATTTCTTTATTAAGGTGTAAATAATAAAAAATAATATAGGTCCCAAAAAAGTAATTATTGACCTATTTTGTAGAGTGATTTGTTCTGCGTTTTCTGTACAATTAGTCGCCTGATGACATGAATTCCGACGAGGTTAAGATAGGAAAAATAAATATGCAAATGTTGTCGTTGTTCTCAACCACTCGAATCGGTCAACGAGAAAAATAAATAAATCACTTAAGATAAGATGAATCAATAAAAATAATGTAAGCGGCTTTCGCTATTCTTTTTACCCGGTATAGCGACCATGGTCGAACACAAGGAGCACGATTTAAAAATTATGCAGTCAATTTTCGAAAATGATTTTTAGTGGTTTTTGAATTTTTATTTTTTTTGCATTTTTCGAATAAGGCACAAAGGATAAACACACACACACCGCAATCTTTTTGTATTTTTCAAAATGATAAAAATTGCTCAGAAAATTAAAAAGAAAATGTTTTTGTGATTTATATGTTTTAAAATATTTTTGGTAATTTTTTTGACTTTTTCTAATGTTTTTTGTGATTTTCAGAAAACCAAACAATGAAAGAGCAAAAAGTGCACATCCAAGATTATTTTGCAAGTTAAAAATACTTTAAGTACCCAATAATCCTGGAAATTACTTTTAATATAAACTAAAAAGCAATATTTACAATCAGAAACTGAAATCATAATTTTTGGATTTTTTAGAATTTTCAACAATTTTTTTAAAGAATTTTCATTTTTCACATTTTTTTGGTTTTTATAAATGGAAAATATACAAAATTGGTACGGAATTAAAATAAACCAAAATACACCTAAACTATTTATTTTGAAATTTTTAAGTAATTTTTCGAATTTTTACGAGTTTTCTAAATTCTAACAAGCAAAAAGACACTATTTTTGATTTTTTAAATATATCAAAATTCAACAAAATGCTATGAAAATTTTAGACAATGTTTAGGCATATAACATGAGCATACGTAAATTTTCTAAGAATTTTTTCATCCATAAAAATATTTATTCCATTCAAAAAAGATCATGCAATTCATGTTCTGAACAGACATGGACTTAAATGTAATTTCACAAAGTTTTTGTACGAAATAATAACAGAATAAAATGCAAGGGAAAGTTGACAATTTACCCAGAAAGCATGTGTCCAACATGTGATCTATTTTGTAGTACATGGGCTCTTTTGCAAATTTCAGAAATCTTTGGGGATGGAATGATATTTGCCAGAATATTGAATTCCCCCTTAGGGTTATTGGTCTTCTTCATTCCTTGTTCCACACCAAGAGAAAAAGGGGGAAATGGAGCTCGGCCGCCACCGCCCAAGGGGGAGGTCGTGGGCGGCACTGGGCGTGGAGGCGCACGGAGGCGGCGCCGCACTGTGCGGCGGTTAGGGCGGAAACACGGAGGACGGCACGCGCCGTGCGACCTCACGCGGGCGGTGGCGGCTCCGCGCACGCGAGGGGCAACATCGAGCTGGAGGGCGCGGGGGACAAAGGCGAAGAGCGGCGGAGGTCGCGCTGACTTGCGGTCTGGACCCTGATGAATCTATGATTCATCACTCTAAAAGTTGAAAATAGAGCTTTATTCCCGAGTAAATAGCAGCATATTTCCACTTATATTGCATAAATAGCATTCATGCATGCAAGCATAATATCTGCATTTTAGCATTCATATTTGCATTAAATAAGAAGCCAATTTCACTTGTAAATATCCACCTGTATATTAGATAAAATACCTTATTTTATATATTTTATACTAACTCCAAAGCCAATAAAACCAACTCTATAGTGTATATATTACTAACAATAATTAAAGAAAAATATCTAAAAAATACTAACTTGTAAAATTAACCAATAAAACTCCAATCCAAGTTTGAAGCTGTAAACCTTAAAACACACATATCTCTCTCATACAGCCTCCGAATTAGGTCTACTCACTTTTAAAGTAATATAAATTCAAAGACCTTCGAAACAAGACCAATTTCATTAAAATCGGAGCTCGTATGCAAAACTTGGGTTTTGGGCCCCTTTTGTACATTGTACATAATGACTGTTTTACCCCTTGTATTTTACCATTTCATTTTCCTAATTATTAAAAATCCAAAAAAAATAGATTAAGTTGTAAATATCCTTCTCATATTTTCTCTATTTTTATTTTGATTTTTCTCTTATTGAAAAATGACAAAAAAATTACAAAAGATAAAATGCGGTATTTTATATCTATAAGGTACCACCTAAAAATACATTTTTGTACAGATGATTTCCTTTAATTTTTGACCCTTCATGAAAGTTGTAGATCTCATCGAGACGAGCAACTTTCGTGTTGACCACTTTTTGATTTAATCCCTTTTATTATTTCTTTTTGATTTTTATTTACATTTAATTTTTGATTTTTCTAGGAGCGACATGTGGCAGCTCCTGGAGCCGCCACATGTCACCCTATTATTTTATTAATTTCGGATTTATTTTATTATTTTCGGATTTATTTTTATTATTATTTATTATTATATTTTAATTATTTTTAGTAGCCTTTTATTTTATTTTATTACTTTATTTATTTAATCTCCCTTTTACCTCTTCTCCCCACTTCTTCCACCATTCTCTCCACTCTCTCCATCTCTTTTCCAACTCCCTCTTCCTCTTTATATTCCCATCTTCTCCTCCATTGTTTTCCATCCGCCAAATCTTGCGAGAAGTTGAGAGTTCCCTAGAGTATCTCTGGTGACAGCAGAGACCCAATTAAGGTTGAGCAACGGCCAATTTTTCTCACGACGAGATCTAGGAGGTTCCTCATCTCCTGTCGCAGCCGCTATCCTCGCAGCTGCTAAGCTCAGGCTGCCGACCTTTGAGCAATGATCTGAGGTGCTCGGTTGTGCACCTTTTCCTCAGGCATCCGTCCATTCTATTGACAGGTAACTTCTTCATCTCTGCTTCTTCCTCCTTCTCCTTCATTTTCTCTCTCTTCATATTCATCCATCCTCCAAATCACAAATATTTTTGCACTTTCACGGACAAATCACACGTTGCGAACGCAACGGTGATTTTTCTTGAATTTTTCGGCGAACTTTCATCAACCAATTAATCACTTATTCACGCTCGCTAAACAAATGCATGTACACAGGGGATTTTGAGAAATCCCCTGTTCTGCCCTCCCCCACATCTTCTTCTCCCTCTCTTCTTCTTCCTCCTCTCCTCTGCGTGAGCACCTCCTCCGACCTTGAAGTCCAAGCTCGCCGACCTCCACCAGCTGCGGCTATCCTCCTCGCCATCGCAAGCTGACCATCGACAGGTGCTGCACCCAACCGCCATCCCCACAGCTCGTTGCTCCAGGCTTGGCCGTGTGTCAGCGAGCCCTTGGAGCCGGCGTCCCTCGCACAGCAGAACCAGCTACCCTCAGGTGCAACGCTCTGCCACAGCCACAGCTCGCGGCCCGCCCCGCCACTGCCACGTCGTCCCCGACCTCAGAGGCCACCGCGCGCGTGACCACTGCACCTCCAGCGTGCAGCCGTGCATGGCCGCCTCGCACCGACCTCACGCATGGCCACGCATCCGCGACCTCCCGCCGACCTCCAGCCCCCCTCAACACAGCCTCCTTCCAGCCCCCTGATCGTGCGCCCTCCGCCAGCAGCAGGAGGCTGCCCAAGGCGATCGCCCGTCTCCGCCACCCCAGCAGCAACCCCTCCTGGAGCGCTCCGCCGCGCCCCTCCAGGCCCCGCCGCCATCAGCGGTGCCTCCCTCCAAGGTGCAACCACCCTCCAGCGCGCAGCCGCGCGCCGCCGTTGGCTGCCGAAGCCGCTGCATCTCCTCCACTCCGCCATCTCCGCCAGCTCGGCCAAGCGTGGCCGTCGCCCGATCCAGCACCGCCCGAGCCGAACCCAACCAACGCCGAGCGTGCCCCCGTGCGCCACCTCCCTCGCTGCTCTCCACGAGCGGCTGGGCGTCGACCTCCGCATCCCCACCGCGGTAGTGCGCGCCGCCCGTCCAACATCCCCCGCCACCTCGCCGCCCCTCGCGGCGTGCCGCCATCGAGATCCGCCCGCCGCCACGAGCCCTTGACCGCCGCCCAAAGTGCCCTCTGTTGCCTTGTGCCCTAGCGGCTGAAAGAAAGGTCCACTTCATTTTTTATTTTATCTTTTGTGAAAATTGCATAGTTTTTCCAGCAAGTTTGTTATAATAGCAGATGTACCCTTGTGCAAATTTGAATTTGTTTATTTCAATTTCTATATTGCAAAAAGAATCTTGACTTTGGTCGTTAATTTGGACACTATTCTTGCATAATTTTTAATCAAAAAAAATAGCATGTTCTAAAGCAACTAATTCTTTATCTTTTAGCTATTTAGTTATTATTTTGTGAGCCTTGAATGTTTTACTAAAAATCAGAGACTGAAAATCAAAGATATTTTACCCTTTTAAGCTCTGAAATTCGCACATAGTCATTTATTGCTTCAAAAATTGCAAAAAAATTGTGAATGATGCCTTTTAGTATACTTTAATTACTATCCAAGTTTCGTCCAATTCGGAGTTGTTGTTTGCATAAAATAAATTTTAGGGTGATTTCTGTAAATAATTTTTAATTAATTCCACGAATAACATTTTTAAGAAATTTTAACTCTTCTGCATTCCTTATTGAAATATCTATTTAAGATAAATCAATCTTTGGATAATTTGATTTTTGAAATTATTAGAAATTAAATACCCATAATCACTCTGTTTTCAGTAAAAAATTCATAAAAAAATCAAAAAGTGTCCGAAAATTCTAAAAATTTTAGTGTAGCTTCGTTTCATAATTTTAAACTTCTACTAAATTTTTCATAATTTTTGCGTATCATTTACACGAAAATTTGCATAAAAACCCCAAAAAAGTTTGCATTTTCATGTGTGCATTTTAAATCCAAAAATTCCAAAAAATCCATTTTGCATTCATAGTTGGATTAGGCTCTTAGGAAAATTATAACTTGGTCAATTTGAATCAATTTGACATCAAAAATTAAATTTGACTAAGTGATCGTTTTCTTAATAACTTAGTTCATTCATCATTGTATTTGGCATTTGTATCGCATAAAAAAATATAAAAAAAACTCACTAGGAAAACCACGATCTAATCCATCTAATTTGATCCCGAGTTGTTCCTTTGCCTCCTTGAGTCGACCCTGGGGCTTGCCCAGGCTAAATAAACATCAAACCGCACGTACATTAATTCGTTGATTATTCGATTTGTGCGGTTAATTTTTGACCGATCGCGGATCTATCCGACTGCAACGCACTAGTCAATCATACGACATTAGAAAGGGTAGATTTCCATAGTTCGTCAGACCCACCCCGCGAGAAGAGGGCGAGGAGGGCAGTATGTGTCGATCGCCGCCGAGGGCGCGAGAGGAGGCGACACAACCCTCTGCGGGAGGAGGCGGAAAGGGGGGTGCGTCGCTGGAAGGGCCCGCAAGGAGGGCGTCATTCTGCCGGGTCACAGTGGTGCACCGAGGTGGAGCGAGCGGCGGGGGTGGCGACTGCCGTGTGCTGCAACGAACTTTTTTATATATATAGTTGCGGTCATGTCCCTCTGCCAAGAATGGAGAGAGTTTGACTCAGTACACAGATTCGGATTAGTCAAAATAGAAAACGACTTGTTTTTTTTTTCTTTTTTAACCTATAGAAAATGTTAGAAAAAATGTATATTTTTTTATTATTTTTAGCAGAAAAAATAAACAGTAATAAAATTTGGGATTTTTACCTAGCAGATGTTATAAACTTTACCAATCACCTCCACGACCTTTTTGCATAACGTAATTACCCTATCGACCCTATAAATTACCCCAAGAACCCTCTCGAGCTTCAAACAGAGTAACCACAAGGTCCATAGGGTAAGAGTTGACAAGATTACGGGGTCGAAGGGAGAATTATGTTGTTTCAAAGGTCGTAGAGGAAATTGGTAAAGTTTATAGGGTCTGCCGGGTAAAAATCCCTAAAAAAATTTTTGATTGTCTTTTTTTTATTTTTTATTTTTTGGTGAACCTACAAAACAAATATTAGAGAGATAGAAGAAGAACAATTATATGTTTTTTGTTTTATATTTTTTTGTTTATTTATGCACAAAATTATGAGGCGTGAATGGAGATGGATCTTGGCGAAGCGAAAGAGAGATCCGTGACTCCGACCACCGTGCGTGGCCGGAGGTGTGTGGTTGCGTGAGGTAGACGTGAAATGGATGGGTAGAGAAAGTAGTATGGGAAAATCGATGTCGGATCGAAAAGTGGCGATGGAGAATTTTTTTTACGATTTTAGATCTAAAAAACTAATCACTACATCTACGCAAAAATTAAACCTACGATTTATCTAAGAGAAAAACGACGAGGAATAAAATATGGATCTCACCTTGGATTTGGACACGCCGTGATGGCCTCGACGACGCCTGAATCACTGTCACCGATCGGATCGGAGGCTGGGCTCTCTTCTGCAACGAGTAACTCTCAGAGATCGGGCTCCTCTCTCCAAAGATTGATTAAGAGGAAATGAGGGAGGAGGAGCCCATTAAAAAGAGGACAAAAATAAAAAATGGAAGATATGTACAAATGAGGAAAGTAATTAGTGGTTATTTAAATATAAAAAATAATTAAATAAACCAATTAATTAAATAGAAACGAAATTTGGATTTAATTAAAATAAATAAATAAAATAATTTCCAAAAATGAATTAGCCACCTTAATGGTGGCCATTAAAGGCATAAAATCAAATCTTATATACATGGTATGTTATAAAATCAATTAATTCATATAAATCCAATAAATCAAATAATTAAATATGAATTTCGTAATTAAATTAAATAAATAAATTAATGAAAGATATTTTATTTTTTTGGTGATTTTTATAAAAGGAAGTTAGTTGTATACACATATTATGTACATATAATACAATATACATATGTACAAATAAGGAAATAGTTTTTATATCTTATTATTATTTTTTTCATTTTTTATAAAAAATAGTATTTACAATTATATACATTATGTAAAAAATAAATATGGGTAAATATACAAATATGTACATGGTAAAACTGCACAAAACACCCCAGATCTAGAAAACCAATTTTTTTAACTGTAACTCCAAAAATTATGAAACCACAGCTTTTTCTGGGTGTAATTATTTGCAATATATACATTATTTTATTTTATACTTATTTTTATTATTTACAACATATTTTTATTTACAAATTTTATTTACAAAAATAATTAGTTTGAGGTCAAATTATGAAATAATATAAGTTTTGTACAAATATACAGGAAAAATATTTACAAAATATTTTTGAATTTTTGACAGAAGACCCTATCTCCCCCAACTTTATTCTTGGTCGATCAGGTCAGTCTTGACCTTCTCTCGGGGTTTGGGTCAGTCTGTATTTATTGCATAAATACCTCCTTTCTTTTTCTTTTCTTCTTTATTCTTTTATTTATGTACAAGTGTTAAAAATGCAATTTTAGCAAATGCATGCAAAATGGTAATTTTATGAAATTAGTAGGTATTTACAGGTGTTTAACTACGGAAATGAAGCCAAAGTAAAAGAATAAAGGCGATGAATCGTGGATTCATCACTGCCCTATCTCCCCCTACCTTATTCCATGTCGACTATGTCATCATGATGATTGCGTCTCGGGTTCTAGGGTCATTTCAGTGTCCTTGACACTTCGCTCTTTTTTTCTTTCCTTTATTCTTTTATTTTGGCAATAACTACGTTAAACATACAATATTTTATACATTATTTGGTACAAATTAATGAATGCTTATTTTGATAAATTAATGATATATACATGCATTCAGCTAGGGTTTAAAGGTCAAAATGAAAGAATAAAGGTGATGAAATGGAGATTCATCACCTGTCTAGAGGAGGGAGGTCGGTTATGGTGAAGGTTTTTCTTTCGGCAATCCATGTGTTCTTCTTGTCCACGAGAGTGCTACTAGTGGGAATCCGAAAGAGGTTGGAGACCCTTATGCGGAGTTTCTTTTGGTCTTCATCCTAGGAGGGCAATGGACTTGCACTGGTAAATTGGTCAGTGGTGACTACGCTGATCAAAGATGGATGGCTTGGCATATTTGTGATTGATGCTATGAATAAGGCTTTTCCTGTGAAGTGGGTGCAGAGAATTTGGGGAGATGGGAGTGACCTTCTACCTAGGCTGGTGAGATTTATTTATGCACTATCGTCCAGCATGTACACCTGTACTGATTTTGTGAGTTATCCTTCCACTTTTCGGAGAGGTATTTGTTCGGTTGTGTCAATTTCGGAAGACTTGTTGAGTCCACTTTTGTGGGATGGTCGTGATTTTTGATTCTAGAAGGATGACTGGATGGAAGAGGGAGATCTTTGTGATCTATATCCCAGGCTTTTTGCTCTTGCAGTTGATGGGGATGCTTTTGTAGCAGTTGTGTGGACAAGTGGTTCTTGGATGCTTGACTTTGTGGCTGAATTATCAGACCAGAGGGTGAAGGAATTTATTGATCTCTTGGGTAGGCTGACGAGGGTGGATGTGCCATCTGAAGGTAGAGACTCTTGGTGATGGAGAGATGGGGTGTTCACGGTAAGAAAGGTGTACAAGGTGATCTCGGCTCAACCACCAGTTACAGTTTCTGAGACTACTGGGGACTGTGCTCGAATCTGGAGATGGAGGATTCCCACATGAGTTAGGATGTTCTTGTGGTTGCTGAGAAGAGAGCGTGTGCTTGCTAATGAGGGCGCGTAGGGATAGACTTTTTCCGGTGTGGATGAGGGTTGTAAGACATGTGGAGGAATAATAGAAGATATTGACCAGTTGTTCTTTCATTGGCATGGTTCTATTGAGGTTTGGCCTAATGCAAACGTAACAAGAGTTCTATGGAGCCATAAGGATTCTTTTTGGGATTCGATCAACATACATTGGGCAGGTTCTGAGGAAGGCCAGCCAAAGACATGTGCGATGATATGGGCACTAAGGCTAGCTAGAAATGCAGTTATCTTTGAGGGTTAGAGATTTTATTTCGAAATGCACTTGGCGATTGTAATTATTTCTTTATCTTTTATAAATATATTCTTTGGATGGATCTCTTTTGGAGGTTCATTCCATCCATTCTCTAAAAAAATCACTATAAGGATGATATTAGTTAAAACATGAGAAGGACTTCAATAAGAGGAACATAAATGTTATTTTCTAAAAGTTCGAGGGCGTTTTCTATTTTGTCTTAATGATCAAAGGTCAGGTCAACATTTAAGAAAATTATATCCTGTTAAAAAAATCAAATGTTTGATCATTAAGATAAAATAGCAAACACCCTCGGATTTGAGCGAATTTGAAGGATATATGGAACATTAGTCGAGGATATCATCCACAAGGTTGAATTTTGGAAATCAAAATCAGAAGAAAAAATTTAAATTGAATTACAACACCTCTAATGTAATTCCCATTGCAGCAGAGGATCCGGGTCAATTATCAAGGTAATTATACGGGCATCAAATTTACCTGGTCTGAAGGAGGACATATCTTCTACTGTAAAAGTAGGTTACATTACCTGTTGTAACGCAAAAGATCTGTCCGATGACGATCGAATGACCCTCGTAAGGAGCCAAAGATGATTGGCATGCATCCCAAATCGTCCATTCGTCATCGGACGGATCCCTGTGTTACAACAGGTGATGTAACAGTTCCAAATTGGGTCAGAAGAACAATGCTCGTTAATGCTTTCCAAGTGGCTTCCTTTTCACCCGTTATGCGAGAGGATCCTCTGTTGCAGCCCCTGCCGCAACAGACTCTACAGTAGGGGTTGTAGCCGTTCAATTTTGATCGAACAGTTCACATGGATTTGCACTTTTTGTGGAGCCCTACCGTGCAAATCCATGCGAACCACTCGATCAAGTGTACTGCAGCAGGGGCTACAAAAGATGATCGGCTCGGATAGGACAAAAATTTCCATCTTCCATAATTAAAATTAGAACACAATGTTACGAATGATGTATAATATGAAAGATCTATTCAATTTTAATTTAAATTTGCTATAAAAATTAAAAGAATGATGAAAGTATTCAAACCTGGAGATGTGATGATGCTTCAGGAATTGTCGAGAAAGAATGTCAATTTTTTTTCGAAACATCATGTATCTTTGTTGTGACTATCCTGTTTCAAAACAAAATATATACATAACCTTGATATGTATACAACGAAACAAAAAATATAACGTAATATCCTGGAATACTTCTTCTAAATAATTTGATATAAACTCGGATGCAGAATCATCGTCTCCTGAACTTGACGGATCATCCATAATTTGGAACGATTGATTGCGAAAAAATTAGAACGTGAAAAAAAGGAACGGATATATAATGACATAAACACTTGTCGTAATAATCGGGACATTTACCTAAATTAATTTTCACGAGCACAAATTCTAAATATAGAATGTATATTAATTATAGACAATGATGTCGAATTATATTAATTGATTGCGCGCTAAATAGTTCAAATTACTATAAATAGAAAACTGAGAATGATATATGGAGTGGTTTTGCGTGTTGGATAATAAACTTATCATAGCCGTAGATGTAGATCAAACGGACATGCAACGTGGCTTTCCTTAGTGCAAGGAAAGGTGCACCTCATTTGAAATATTTCCTATATATATAGGATGGGGAGCTTGCACCAAGGTGCATGTAACTTTACATGCACCGGCACATATATCTTCTACATTTTTTTACTTTTTTCGAAAAATACCACCATGTATATTCATCCATATATCCCTCCAATATGCCATTCGAATTTCATCAGAAACAGAGACTCCTATGACCTCCATCTAGAACAGGTTGATTACAACAATTCTAAGACCGTTAAAATTACCTGTTCTGGATGAAGGTCATAGGAGTCTCTGTTTCTGACGAAATTTGAATGACATATTGGAGGAATATATGGATGAATATACATGGTGGCATTTTTCGAAAAACTAAAAAAATGTGGAAGATATAAGCGCCGGTGCATGTAAAGTTACATGCACTTTGGTGCAAGCTCTGCATCCTCATATATATATATATATATATATATATATATATATATATATATATATATATATGAGGATGGGGAGTATGCACCCTGGTGCATGTAACTTTACATGCACCGGGGCTTATATCTCCCACATTTTTTATTTGTTTGAAAAAATATCACCGTGTATGTTCATCTATATATCCCTCCAACCATTCGAATTTCGTCAGAAATAGAGACTCCTATGCCATCCATCTATAACAGGTCGATTACAACAATTTTAAGACCGTTAAAATTATCTGTTCTAGATGGAGGGCATATCAGTCTCTGTTTCTGACGAAATTCAAATGGCATATTGGAGGGATATATATATGAATATATACGGTGATATTTTTCCAAAAATAAAAAAATGCGGGAGATATAAGCCCCGATGCATGTAAAATTACATGCACCAGGGTGCATACTCCCTTTTCTCTCTCTCTCTCTGTGTGTGGAGAGATAGAAAGAAATGTGGCTGCTCCCTGAGAGAGCCAACGGGCCCATCCTATCCCCATTTTCCCCTAAATTTTTTTATTTTTTTGGAAAATAAAAATTTATATATTCATCATTATATCCCTCTAACATTATATTAAAATTTCGTCAGAAACAAAGACTCCTACGACCTCCATCCAAACATGGTCGATTTAAAAAATCATGCGACCGTTAAAAAAATGACGTTTGGATGGAAGGCCCAGGAGTCTCTGTTTCTGGCGAAATTTTAATAGAGTGTTAGAGGGATATAGTGATGAATATACAAATTTTTATTTTCAAAAAAATAAAAAAAATGAGGGAAAAATAGGGTGGAAGCAGCCCCGTTGGCTACTCCCAAGGAGCAACCCTATTTCACACACACACATCAAATGCCAACAATGCCCTTTTCTTGTGAACAATGAATGAATGGGCATCCCAACCCCATGGAGAGTTTTGAGTTTTGATGGTCTTAAGATTTCTCGATATATAGAGTATATATTAATGATACAAGAAAAGTTTATACCGAAACAGGAGACAAGCGGGCAACAAGCTGCGTCGCTAGTCTTTTTTGAACTGCAAAGCTAATCCACCTAAACATTGCATCCATAAACTTATGACCCATAACATTACTGTTCATCACTTTTTAGATCATCTTTAAAAGCTCAACAGCTTTAGGTGCTAAGAAAACAAAAGTATCAAAATCAAAAGGGATGAAGGTATGTTGATTCTCCGTGCATGCTTTCTCATGCTTCACCACCTTTGCTGAAGAAGTTTTAAGGGCACCATGTCGTTCTGTAAAGGTCCCGCTCTTCAACTCCGCCAGCGGAGAAACTCTAGTCAAATCTACACAAGCATGTTTCCCTCCTATCCACCCAAAAATCAAAATGCCAGCAGGTTTAAGTGTGGATCTTCCCTCCTGTAGATCAGTTAAAAAGTTCACAGGCATCTCTTTCTTAACATCAATACTTGCACGTCTGAGTACATCAAATAAACCGTCTCTAGCAAGATCGTGTTTGTACTTAAAATCCGGAAGCTCCCTACAATGAATTGCATGATAACCAAAATTGTCTAAACATTTAAAAATCAAATGTTTGACCATTAAGATAAAATATCAACAAGGTAAATGTATCTCTCTACTTTTTTTAATATATAAAGATTTCTGACGGTGAGTCCCATCTCGGAATTTCACCTTTTTTTCTCTAAAAAAAGATAAAATAGCAAACATCATGAGATTTGAGCGAAATTTGAAGGATATGTGGAACATTACTCCAAGATATCATCCACAAAATTGGTTTTTGGAAATCGAAATCGCAAGAAAAATATCAATTAAATTATAGCACCTCTGCTGTAATTTCCATTACAGCTGAGGATCCGTACCGATTATCAAGGTAATTATAGGTGCACCAGCTTTGCCTGGTCTGAATGACCAATACTCCTTAATGCTTTCCATGTGGCTTCCTTTTCACTCGTTCATTTTATTGGATAGGACGGAATATATGTACAGATTCGCCATATATGTCAGCTTTTGACTAAAGTTGGATCCATGACAAGGACGTGGGGGACAAATACTATTCTAATTCCACAGCCACTTTATGTTTGGATGTTACGATCAACGTGCTGTCAGCAGTCTTTACATCACCTGTTGTAACGCAGAAGATCCATTCGAATGACCCTCCTAAGGTGCTAAAGATGATTGGCACGCATTCCGAGATTATCCATTCATCATCGGACGAATCCCTGCATCACAACAGGTGATTTAACAGTTCAGATTGGGTCAGAAGAACAATGCTGGTTAATGCTTTCCAAGTGGCTTCCTTTTCACCCGAAACAATCCTCTCCTGCAGCCTCTGCCTTGGAGCTATTCGATTTTGATCAAGCAGTTCACATGAATTTGCACTTTTTGTGGAGCTCTACTACAAATCCATGCGAAACACTTGATCAAGATCGAGTGCCTCCAGCCCCTTCTGCAGAGTGGCTGCAAAAGATGATCGGCTCCTTCATTTTATTGGATAGGACAGAATATATGCACAGATTCGCTATATATGTTAGGTTTTGACTAAAGTTGGAACAAGGACAAAGGACGTGGGGGCCAAATACTATTCTAATTCCACAGCCACTATAGGTTTCGATGTAACAATCAACGTACAGTCAGCAGTCTTTAAACAAAGAGGATATACATATACATCAAATACCAACAGTGCCCATTTCTTGTGAACAATGAATGAATGGGCACCCCATGGAGAGTGTTTGAGTTTTGATGTCTTAAGATTTCTCGATATATAGAGTATATATTAATGACGTATGAAAGTTGAAAAACTCTCTTATATATGTGAGCAGGATAACTCTCCATCGAGACCAAGATAGAGAGCAGAACATGGGCAACTCAGAGAGCAGCAGCAGTGGTGCCAACAACAATCAGCAAGAGAAGGAAGAAGAGGGCAGAGGAGTCTCGTTAGGCGATGTGGGGAAGGCCGCAGCTGTGGCCGCAGCCGGCATCGCCGCACTGGCCATCGGAGCGCATCAGATCCGCTCTTCTCTTCCATCCCAACGAGAAGAGGAGGGCTTCGATGTATCAAGTAATAGTACTGTTGTTGACTTCGACGATTGATATGGTATGTGCGTATCAATTCTCAATGTTGTCAAATGATGGCAGGTGGTAGAGATGTGCACTGGGAGCCTCCTCCCTATGGGTGCTTGAAGATCAACACGGACTTCTCCGCGACTCGGGCGTCGGCTACGTCATTAGAGACCACGGCGGCAATATGCTGTTTGCTGAGGGCAAGAGAACGTCGGGACAAACCAACCGCAGCTCCTACGGTGAGGCCAACGCCATACTGCACACTCTGGATGCAGCACTCCGGCTCAAACTCCAGGACCGGAGACTCATCTTGGAATCTGACAACGAGTCCATTGTCAAGCTCCTCACGATGGACGCTTCACCCGGCAGAAGGATGACGCCAGTTGTCCAGGACATTCTCGAAAAAATGGAATTGTTTGAGGAGATCAAGGTGCGCCATGCAAAGCGGGGAGCCAACAGGGTGGCCAACCACCTGGCGAAGGAGGCTGCCAAGGGCCGCCCCTGGTGCTTAGACTCGAGCCAGATCCCCCCAGTCGATTTGCGGAGGCTATTGAAAGAGGACTGCGAGGCTGGGCGATTGGGGAACCCCTACTGAACTGCTCGCACATCATCTCTATATATCTATCTATCTACGTGCGAATTCTATACACCAGAACTGCCTTGTTTCTGTCTTTTATGTGTGTGTTGCCGTCACTGCCAGACTGAAGGATAATCAAGGAACCCGCGAGTTTGATTTCGTGATTCTTGCATATGTATTTAACAACAAGGCAGGCTGATCTGCTTGTGCAACGTGAACTTAATCTGCAGGTACTGTCTGTGCGTAGAAATTCTGAATGCTACTCGATCTGTTTAGCATGAAGAGTTTTTGGGTACATAGGTACGCAAGATAATTTAAGTTTTTACGCTCCTTATCATCCAAACCCTAATCTTTTGCTTCGGAGCACTTATCTAATATCATTTCCAAGGAGATCGACTGCTCGTTGTTCTCTCTCTGCCAATGAATGGCAATTGTTAGAGTTGCTTGTATATCGGTAAATGGTTCATGGGTGATGCTCCATTTACTCATTTAGAGACTCGTGTTTCACATATTGACAAGAAAAGAAAAACCCCTTGTTGTATTCACACTGGTTTTTCCCTTCCATCGTGAAGGGTTTCCACGTTGACCACTGTCTCGATTGTTTGTTTGATTTCTACATGATATCATAGTAGTGGGTGTGCTAATCGCTGGATGCTCGTGGGCGCTTCCTGCTCGTTTACGTCCACCGTGGGGCTGTATTGTGCTGTACCTGTGTTCCAACCCCCTGCGTGAGCTGTTTTCTGGCCCATGCTCCAGCTCGAGTGTGAATTGTGTTTTCTTTTTTCTTTCAGTCGCTGGTTGGTGGTACCTCGACGAGTCGCCGACCAGTGGAGTGGAAACCTTGAGGCTCGTTGGTCAAGGTGTTGCTACTGATGCGCGTGAAGGGGCTGCTTGTGGGAATTTTTTTCCAGCGAGAAGGGTCTTCTACGGAGCTCAAAGGTTTGTTCCATGTTGCTTGGGTGAAACAACACGTGTGTGGGCATTTTTGCCCTTAGTACCGCAGAGAGGATCCTCTGTTGTGATGTTGTGCCAGCTGTCGTGAGCTGCTCAATCGTAATCAAACGGTTCACCTAATTTTGCACGATACGGGCCCACAAAAAGTGCAAAATCGTGCGAACTACTCGATCAAGATCGATTGATGCACACGCCTACAACAGACTCTACTGCCCTCCCCCCTGCAGCAGACGATCCGTCCCTTGAGTACCACGAGTTTGGGCATTTTGGCCCTTTTGGACTGTAGCGGGAGAGGACCATTCACATTATGTAGTGGGAATCTAGGTTAAGATGCAACCAAAATGTTTGACAAATCACAATCATGCAACTTATTCTGTTTCTGAGAGTAAAATAAGTGAACTTTTTGATATGATGCACTCTAATATTTGGAGTCCCTCTAATGTATCTACTCTTAATGACTACAAGTCTTCATTGCGATTTATTAGCGATTATTCCATAAGTGTATTTGTTTATTTACTCCCGATCTTAGAGAAGTAATCAACATCGTAAAAAAGTTTATCAACAATATTGAGATGCAACATGGGAAATTGATTAAGAATTTTCGCTCTGATAATGCTCGTGATTATTTGTCTAAAGAACGACAATAATTGCTTATTGTTAAAGGATGTCTTCATGATACTTATTGTCCTTATTCTCCGCATATGAACAATGCAACAAAGCAGAAGAATAGACACCAACTTGAAGTTAGTAGAACGCTTCTATTTCAAAGAAATCTCCCCAAGAGATTTCACGGAGAAGTTGTTCCCACTAGTGTGTTCCTCGTAAATAGCATGCCCTCAAGCTGGTTGATCATTGCAACTCCTTTTTCCATCATTCAACATGAGAGTAAGTTGTTCTCTCTTCCTCCAAAGACTTTTGATTGTATTTGTTATTTGAGTTTTTCTCAGCCATGCCCTCTTTAGACATTATAATATCCGTTATGCCCCTCCTTTTTTAGAATATCAGTTGTGCTCCTAACTTCTTGCATCGTTAATACTTGTACCCTTTTGTTAGTTTGGTCGTTGATGAGCTGAACTAAACCACATTTTCTTCATGGCACGGTGGTTAAGAGGGGCATAGTTGTCCAAACCATTCTCCCTTCCTCCTCCTCCCCAACCCCTCAAACCGAACCTCCTCTTCTGCCCAATACATCCACCCTCGATCTCCTTCTCCCTCAACCCCTTCGGTCAACCTCCTCCTCCACCCAGACCAACCCCACCTCAACCTTCTTCACCCAACCCTGCCCTTCCCTCCTCCTCTACTCAGACCAGTCCCACCTCACCCCGACCTCCTTCACCTAACCTAGATATGCCCTGGCCTCCTCCTCCTTTGCCCAGACAAGCCCCACCTCGACCTCCTCCCCCCAATACAGTCCTGGCCCGACCTCCTCCTCCTCTACCTAGACCAACCATCCCTCTGTCCGATATCTAATCATGCATGATGAGTAAATTCAGTTCTTCAAGATTTCTAGCCCCTTCCCTCCCTCCTCCCCTAATCTCTCCACCCAACCCATGCACCCACTACAACAAAATTGAGCTATAGTGACGGTTTTGAAAAAATCCGTCACTAAATTAGCCGTTGTTAAATATATAATGATGATATTATTCGTTGCGAAATGAGTTTTCGTACTCAAAATTAGCAACGAATATCATATCTGTCGTTATATCATTAGCAACAGTCCACATAGCGACGTTTATCCGTTGCTATTTTCAAAATATCAACTAGTTGCTATTTTTTTAGTTCAAAATTTAGCAACGATTAATTAAAATTTTGAAAATAGCAACGGATAAGCGTCGCTATGTGGACCGTTGCTAATGATATAACGACAGATATGATTTTCGTTGTTAATTTTGAGTACGAAAACTCATTTCGCAACGAATAATATCGTCATTATATATTTAACAACGGCTAATTTAGTGACAGACTTTTTCAAAATCGTCACTATAGCTCATTTTTTTTGTAGTGACCCTGCCCTTGCTAAAAAATGTGGGATCTCAGTCTAAGAACTGATGCTCAACATGTAGCTCAATGGCTTAGATGTTGCTACGTAGGAGGTGGGGGCGGCAGAGGAGAGAGCCGGAGGAGGTTGTGGTCGGAGGAGGAGGGAGGGATGGAAGGGAAGGAAGAGGGAATAAGAGGGGAAGGAAGAAGAAGAGGATAAGAAAGACATTTCCACCCTTGATTTTTTTCTATTTACACTCCCCGATCGGTTTGAGGGGAGTCATAGTTGAGCATCAACAATGGAAAGCAACTTGATGAAGACTATGAGTCATACCAGAGATTTGTTATAAGTTGATTAATCTTACTTGACCAAACACATCATTACTTATGATGTTGACCGGTGAGTCAATTCATGCAATGCACTAACTGATATTCACATGAAGATAATAGATCATGTTAGGATAAATGCATCGATACAAGGGGATCTGCCCATGGTTATTGCATGTTTATGGGTGGCAATTGGGGGATCGAAGTTGAATACATGGTTGTTGCCATGGGTATTGCTGAGATGTTGTGGGTTAAGACTAATTTGACAGACATTGGAATAAAGTTTTATTTTCCTATCAAGTTATTCTATGACAACAAAACTGTCGTAAATCTTTCAAATAATCCTACCCTATATGATAGAACCAAGCATGTGGAGATTGATTGTCACTTTATTAAAGAGATAATTGGCTCTAAGGAGCTTATTCTGCCATACATAAAAAATGAAAAATCAAGTGATTGACTTTTTCATCAAGGGGCTTCCCACGACTAGCTTTGAGAAGAATGTATGTAAATTGAGCATGCATAATCTCTATACCAAACTTGAGGGGGAGTATTGAGTTGCTTGTATATGGGTAAATGGTTCATATGTGAGGCTTCGTTTACCCATTTAGAGACTACTATGCAACTCAACCCACCTTATATTTCACATATAAAAAGGAAAAGAAAAAATCCCTTGTTGCTATGAGAAACGAAGAACCTTCGCTCCATGCATGGTTTTTCCCATCCATCGTGAAGAGTCTCTATGTCAACCATTGTACAACTGATTGATTTTCTACCGTAATTAATATTCAAATACAATTCACTTGTCCTCCCTCATACACTACAATGAACAATGTCATTACTTATTGCATCACATGTTAATGATCATTCTTCTTTTTTATGTTGTTGCCATCGGTGCAAGTTTTCCTTGCCCCGGGCCATAAAAAAACTTCTAGCGACAAATTGTAGCATCGGATTTTGTATTTGTGGGACACAATGTTAGTGAGTTTTTAACCCTACGAATCCTAAAGTTATTGTAAATTATCTTCTCGACCTTGTAAACATTGTTATTATCCCATCGGCCCAGTAAACTTGCTCCATCTTACCCCACACATCCTAGCATCAATTTCACTTTTACTCGAGTCAATAACTTGGTCCAATATTGTGTTAGTCTAACCAGACATGCTATGGATGCATGAGGGAGGGTGCTGGAGCTTCAGGTGGCATGGGGTAGGCAAGGTAGAGGTCGAGATGCGATTGGGATGTTGCCCAGAGCTCGAGGCAGTGCATGCGAAACATGGTGGAGGACGGGAGGTGCGGGGGATGGTGCCTGAAGCTCGGGGCAGTGCATGGGAGGTGGGGAGGAGGATGAGAGATATGAGGGATGGTGGGGGCGACACAGGTGAGATGGGGTGGCACGAGGGAGCTGTAGGGGAGGTGGAGCAATGAGGGAGCTGTAGGGGAGGTGGAGCGGCAAGGGGGTGACACAAGGGAAGTGGGGCGGCACGAGGGCACTATGGGGGAGGTGGGGTAGCATGGGGGAAGTGGAGGGGGAGGAGGTGGGGAGGTCTGGGCGGAGGCTAGGGGGAGGAGAGAAGGTATGGGATGAGGTAGGAGGGGGGATGTGAGGTATGGGCAGAGGTCGGAGGGGTGGCATGGGTGGAGGCGAAGGGTCAGCTGGTGTGGTGAAAGAGGGTTAAATGTCGATGAGGTGGGTGGAGTTGGTGTTGGATGGGGAAAGGGAGGTGAGGAGGGTGGGGGAGAAAGGAGGTAACTTATTGTAATTTTGATAAACAAAATTACTTTTATGTAAAAGACATTAACGGAATCCCGCTAGTTTTAATTGTCAAATAGATGGAAGTTAATCATAAGGTTTGTGGGGTAAGAGTCAGCAAATTTACAGAATTGAATGGATAATAATGATGTTTACAAGGCCAAAAAGGTAATTTATAATAGTTCTAAGGTTTGTGGGGGTAAAAATCCCTATTTTAATTTGTGAGGATTTTAATCATTACATCAATCATGTTGATGGAAGTGGTAGTTCTTGGAGTGAACAAGAACACGATGGAACTGATGGAATCAAGAGAATCTAAGGGGAAGGGCGTTGGATCTGATTAGGTCTTCGGTTGTGGGTAGGGATGTAATAAAGATACTAATATATCCGATTACTGTTGTATTCATTTTTTAAGAGGATTTGGTAGATACAGATAGTGACGTGTGTTCTATTTTTTAGCAAATATGATACAAATCATTTTCAATTTTTTTAAGGATATATAATTACATTTTTTTCTTGTGGATATGGGTGTAGATATTCGAATTACTAAAAATCTATATGTGTGTATCGTAGATATATTTATCAATGTGTGTATAAACAAATATGCATATATTATAGAGGTAACACTTAATACAATAAGCTTTGGAGTCATTTCAAAATGCAGGAAGAAAATAAATAGGGTAAAATACAGAAAAGGCCCCAACTATACCTCCATTCCGAAGTAGGCCTTGTTTTGGAAACATAACAATAAAGTGATCGATCTTATTTTTCTAACTTAAATAAATGCTTTCATAAGCTTTTGCAATCCTTCTATGTCGGTGTTTAGGCATGAAGTTGAAAACTTAATATCCTCTTTATATCATTTCAAAATTGAGACCTTTAATTAGGAATTGATGCATAGTTTGGATCCTTTTTCTTGATAATTTACCCAAGTATATTTTTTTGAAGCCAGAAAAGGGGGAGACACTCATAGGCGTTCACCCCATAATTTACCTAAGTATATATCTTGTGATGTTTAACTATTTGTTATAAAAGTTTGGTTTAGCATATTATTTTATTTTCTTTTTTATTTTATTGTATTTCTAGTTTGTGTAATTTTGACATTGAATTTAAATGTCAACAAAATTTTGTTATCCATAGAATAATCCGCATACGAATCATAATCCGTTTCCATATCCATTTTCATATTCAAGGATATGATTTGTGTTTGTCAATATCAACATGATATCCGTACCCGTATATAGATTTTAAAAAGGATAAGTACTGTATTTGTCAATATATCACATTATATCATGTCAAAATTTTTACTGTGTTCAGTTGTATGCATAAACATCGTGGTTTGGAGAAGGCCTTATCGCACATTTTAATTAAGATTTAAGCCCTAAAAATTGTTCCAAGTATTAACAACCGAACAATGGCGCAATCTCGAAATCATGAAGCGATGTTTGTTTGACATTGAAGTGTGCCGCGAAGCAAACACAATAACTAAAAGGGGCTGAGAAAGCTGCATCCGGGGTGTAGCCAACTAGCTGCACCCGATCATTTTTTTCATTGATTTTTGTGTTTTTGAAATGAAATTTAGGGGGATTTAGATCACCATATATCACCATGGTCTCACATCAAATTCACTAAATTCGACACTTCTATCATCTCTATCAAGAGTGTCACATTTTAACGGTCTCAGAATTGCTGAAATTGACCCTATCTTAATTGATATGTTAGGAATGTCTGTTTTGCATAAAATTTTAAACATATATTCCACTCAATAAACTAAGTAAATCTTCATATGTTACCTTCAAAAAAATTAAAATTCAATAAGAAAAATGGTCGATTGTAGTTAATTGGCTGCACCTCTGGTGTAGCTTCCCTTTTCCCTAACTAAAATAACATTGTTTTATGTTCTAAGGTAAAATAACGCTCTAGTTTCTTTTTTCCGCACTTCAATCCCATCCTGTTAAAAGTAGGGGTTTTAAGAAAACTTGAGCTAGACTCAAATTCATCTCGACAAGAGCTCGTGAGCCTAGTTTGAAAAGCTATTGAGTACGAGTTCGATTCAAATAGATGACCTGTTTAGCGTATCGATTTGAGTTTGAGTTTAGCATAACACTACTCGATAAATCGATTTCATTCTTCAGCTAGTCGAGACCATTGGGTGTGGGGTGATGGTAGATTCACAGTGAAGAAGTTCTACAGTTTCTTCGCTGGGGAAGAGGGGCAGGGGAGCAGAGATACCAGACTGGATGCCAACATCATTTGGAGGAGCAGGATAACCAGTAGAGTCAAGGTATTCATGTGGTTATTTAGCCTTGGGGGAATTCTTACTAAGAGTCGCATTAGTCAGATATTAGGGGTGGATGATCGCCAATGTAACAGATGCGGGAAGGGGTGGAGGATTTGGACCATCTTTTCTTCTCTTGTTCGCACTCGATACGGGTCTGGAGCGATGCGTGTCTTCCTTGGATTAGAATGGGGCCAGCTTCTGGAGCTGCATCAGATCGGAATGCGGGGGTGGGCATGTGGAGGCCTCAAATCCTTTCGCCATCCTTTAGGCGATCAGGTGTGGTAGGAATGATACACTGTTTAGGAGAATGTTGTTCTACTATGAGAATGTTATTGAGCATTGCAGGGTGTTATGTATCTCTTGGAATCATGTGGTGTATAGTAATGTAATGTAAATTCAATCCCTTTATATATACATAATATTTCAGCGGCGGGTCTCAAGTTGGGACTCCACCCTTCCTTCTCTAGAAAAATCTCAAATTGATTTTATTAGTTTTTTATTATATATTTCCCCATTCTCCATATGGACAATCATGATGTATGAACGAGGAGAAAATAGTGTCACACGGGCATTTATTATTTGGAGTTGTGATTTTTGTATGTACTTTAATATGTCTGATTTGTATACTTCTTATCAAATGCACACGAAGAAATACATTTATATGTTGTTAAAAAACTCGAACATTAATAATAACGATGATGATGATATTCATAATGAGTTCAATTGCTTTTTAAAGAAAAAAAACATCCTTGGACTCGAAACTTACCGAGTCTGAGACCTAACTCGACTCGTTTAACTCGATCTGCACTCTTACTTAAAAGAGAGATTGATTTGTCCTTCAAAGCTAATCCCATCCCCAGGATTCAGATCATTGTGATGGAACCAACCCCCTTCCCAGATTGGCTATGATGGTTACTCAATAATCACGATAAACAATACAACCCTGTAAACCCTCTTAATTAGCACGATGATCACATAAGAAGTAAACTTTTCACCTGAACAAAGGGATTTCGCTAAGAAAGCAAATCGCCGGATGGACAACCGTATGAAATAAATCAGAAAGTTATTGATAGCATCATCGTATCTAATATAATGTGCACCTCTCTAGAACAAACAAAGACAAAACGAAAAAAATTCAAACCTGAAGGTGGTCGAAGGGGACTTACCTGACGTGGCTGCTTCAGATGACCACTCGCTGAGGCCGTAATACAACAATTATGACTTTTCCTTTCTCGAAGATGTAGGAAAAGAAGAAGCAATAGTTGATAACCTCTAGAGAATGCCTATTACAACGTCCCACAAAAGACAACCGTCAAGCAAAACAGAGCGTAGGAGGACCTAAATGACAATGGATGAACGTATAAGGAAACATGATAAGCTAGATCGACGGTGGAGGAGAGCAATAGAGGTGCATCTTCCTCTACTCTTCTTATTGCTTCAGCTTGCCTTCATGCCGTTATGGATGTCCATAAAATAGGTGTGACTTAAAGTCTTCGGAGAGAAGATGATGAGGGTTTTGAGCAGAGGAGGAGAGGAGGAAATGAAGATATGTTTCGGTGAAGAAAGAGATAAGAAGAGAGTGGGATGATGGAGCTGTGGTGGAAGATGGAGAGAAGAGGCGGTGATGAATACCCATTCATCACTCTTTATTCTTCTATTTTAGCTACAAAAACCTTTGCAAATACATGTAGATATGTGTAAATACCAATAAATACCAAAATCATGCATTGTGTAAAAACCTATAATTAGCATGTTTTTGTGCACAAAATAAAAGAATAAAGAGCAAAAAGAAAAAGAGGGAAATATTTAGAATAAATATTGAGCAACCTAACCCAAGGGAGGGCTCAGCATGGGCCTGACCGCATAAAAGCCAAAGTAGAGGGAGATAGGAGCTCATGTGTATATATTTGTAAATATATTAAACTATATATTTTCCTCACCCAAAAATATGTTTGTCCATATTGTGTGTATATTCTATTAAAAACAAAATAAAAAGATAAAAATCAAAAAGTCAAAAATTACCCTTTCACCATGTACACAAACCACACTCTTGCATTTATTTAACCCTATAAATAAATTCATTTATTTTCTAAACTTTTTGTGAATATTCTATGGATTATTTTGTAAATAAAATAAATAAAAAGAAATAAAACAAAAATCAAATAAAAATTACAAAATTGAAAATACCAAAAATACATTGTATTAATACCATGTATATAAATGTAGATATCCATTTATTTCACACTTGTATATAAGTGATAAAAATAAAATAAAAATATTCTTTTATTCCATATTTCATGTTGTAAATAAATAAAATACAAAATGGGCATAAAAACACATAAAAATAACAAATAAAAAATCAAAAATAAAAATTCATGTAGTGTACATATACCTATATATAGAGCTAACCTATTTTTATTTCCAAAAATTAAATAAAAATCACCAAAAAAATAGAAAAAAATAAAAGAAAAATATTTCATGTTTTGAGTTTTATTTAATTCGACTTATTTCTACCCTAAAAAAATAAAACAAAAATCCGCTACACGTGGCCGCTCCTGATTGGGCCACGGGGGAATGTTGACCCCAGTCAACTCCCCCGCGCCTCCTTCCTTTTCTGGCCAACGCGCGCCGCGCCTTCTTCCCCGAATTTTCCCACGCGACTCCAGCTGTCTTCCACTCAACCCCCGCGCCCAGATTCTTCGCCGCACATCCCTCTCCCTCGCCGGATCCTTCGCCATCAAAATCACGCCTTCCTTTGCTGTCGCCACTCAACCCTAATCGCCCGGTCACATTATAAAACCACCATCTCCGCCGCCCTCGCGCCGCATCTTTGGCCCTTCTCTTCCTTCCCAGTGACCTCCATCGGCAAGGGGAGAGTGACAGCAAGCTTTTGCCCGTGTTGCAGTGAGGTGAGGGAGTGATACCATCGATCCGGCGACCTTCGCCGTTCTTGCTCCGCCGCCAGCGTCGAGCACCGAGCTTCAGGCCTTGACGCCCTTCGAAGCTACGACCAGGAGATAGCCACGCTCCAGCCCAGTCTACTTCAGCCACCAGGTAGCTTTAGTTCCTTCTAGTTTAGCCTAATTTCCGATTACGCCCAAACCTCATCTCCGACGCATCTCTCCGATTCCGGCCACTCCGATAACCCATCGGCCAATCCGACCCGATCAGCACCTTCGCAACCTCCTCACGCACCTTCTTCACCCCTTCACTCAACCCAGATCGCACAGGATCTGGGATTCGAGCTCCCTCGCCGTCGCTTCGCCGGAGCTCGTTCACCACGCACCACCGTCCACCTTCACGCCACCTAACCGGGTCGAGGCACTTTGCCCTCGACCCGCGAAGCTTCTTGACCATTTTGCAGGTCCAAAGGAGGTGTCTGAGCCTCCTTCCCAGTTCAGCCAGGAGCTTCGAGCCATAAGCCTCGCCGGAGCCCCTCCAGGGCTCGGTTGGGCCCTTGGCCACCACCAGCAGTTGCGCAACTTCACGCCGGAGCTTCTCCGACCTTCAGGCGCAGCAGAGGAGGGAGGAGACACCTTCACGAGGCCGGCGAAGTTCGCCGGCCATCAGTTCTTTGAGGACCTCCCAGAGCCGTCCGATGAAGGCCTCGCTCCAGTTCTTATCCTAGCCGTTCATCTGAGGAGGAGCAGCAGCCGTCGATCCATCTGAGGATCTCATCTGGGCCGTTGAGCAGCGAGGTTAAGCCACGACGTCTCTCAGCCGTCCGATTACACACGTGGGTGAACCTCGACCACCCGATCTGAGCTCGGTTGCCTTCGAAGAGCCACATCGCATCTGCACCGTCCGATCAACCACGTGGACACACGCCAGCCGTCGGATCAGCCCAGCGCTTCCATAGTCAAGGGCGCGTTTGTTCTCCGCCGTCCGATCATCCACGCGTCATCATCTGGGCCGTCGCTATTAATAAAGGGGTAAATATCATAGACCCCCCTCTGTTTGTCTTATTTCAGTTCAGTCCTGTAATTTTCAATTCTAGTTGTTTATTTTCTGGGTAATTTGCATCAAGGACCTCGCGCTTTATTTTAATTACATTTATACCCCTGCCAGTAGAGACCCACGTGCTTTGGCACGTGTTTTGTTGGGTTATTTGCATATCTTGCCCTGTAGTTCTGGAATGTTAATGAATGCATGAAATGTTTCGTTTATTTGCAAATATACCCCTGTGAGCATTGATTTTGTACATGTGCGAATTATTTTGGGTAAATTGCATATAAGCCCCTGGACTTTTGGTACTTGTTACCAATAAGCCCTCGGAACTTATTTTTATTACATTTAGGTCCCTGTGTGCCCCAGACACGTGCTTGGCACGTGACTTCTTGGGTATTTTGCACCAGGACCCCAGAACTTTTGGGTATTTGCACTTAGGTCCCTGTGCACAGTGCCCCATCTTTATTTTTGAATAAAATATCAAACGACCTCCAAATCCAATGAAATTTTGACACATGGCTCCTGCCATGGTGTAGGAATTTCTATGATTTTTGGGGACATTTCTGATTTCATTTATTATTTTTAAAAATTCAAAAACCCCTATTTTTGCTACTGTTTGACTTTAAAAATACCAAAAAAATATAAAAACTTCACCAAAAATTCCAAAAAAATTAGACATTGTTGTTTACTGTTTGCTTGATTTTCTAGCCAATTTTGGCTACTTTTCATTACTTAAAAACCCTAAAAATTGAAAAAACCCTAAAAACTCATAAAAATTGTAGTAAATAAATTAAAAATCCAAAAACAATAATTAGGGTGCCTAAATTTTCCTCATTCTTCATAGATTATAGGAAAATTACCTCCAGGGTTGTTTGAAGCTCTTAAATATTTTATTTTTGAGTTTCTAACCTTGCTGGACAGTACCCCTTCTTTGTTGCATTGTTTGATTTTTAATAATTAATTTACACATTAGAAAAATTCCAAAAATTCACCAAAAACAGTAAAAAACCTAAAAAACATAAAAACTATTTTTCCATAATTTTTGCATCATTTGTGTGTCTTGTATAAATTGTTGAAGTCCAGTGTTTGTTCATTTTCTCATCTTTTAAAAATCTAAAAAAATTTCAAAAACAAATAAAAACCTTAAAAAAGACTTTTTGGATTCCTGACTACATCGTAGGCCGCAAGGCCAATCTGTGCTCCTTGAGTTCGACCCTGGGAGCTATACCAGGTTAAACCTATAGCAGACCGCTCTTTCTTGTGTATCGATTGATTGATCTCTTTGTGAGTGGTTTATTTTCTTGATTTACTCAGCCCGAGTGATTGAGGTCGCAACGACATTGTGATTTATTTCTTTAGACCTTTTACCTCTGTCATTTGGGCGGCGATCAGAATGGCGCCGTTGCCGGGGAGCACGGCTTTGTAGTCAGTTTTCCATTTTGTCTCTCTCTATATTATTGTTGTTTTCTGACCATTCTCTCTCTTTGATTTTTGTGCGAGGTACTACGTGGAGATCTTGGAGTATACTTTTTGAGGACCCGCACGGGAAGAGGAGCAGGAAGAGAGAGAAAGGAGCAGAGATTTTTAATTTCAGAGAGAGAGAGAGAACATTATTCTTGTTGTAATAATTTAGGACTTGAACTCTGGACACTTTTGGACATTTGTAACTTAGCGGGTCTGTTTCGCCGAGCACCGGTGTGCTCGGGGGACCCATCTGATTTTCGCGGCTTTTATCGTGGTTTTCATAGCTAGCTGCCTTTTCCGGTGTTTACGCGGTTTTCCTCGAGCCCCTAGATTTAGGAATTTATGTTGATTGTGACGTAGATTTTTAAGGCCCAACACCTAATAGAATATCTGTTCCTATAGAACGTAATTGGACCTTAATAAAATTCATTGAAAAAGTTAGTGAAATTGGATTTGAGACCACGTGCCGTGAGGAGTCACATACAGCGCTGGCAGGACCCGTTGTGGCGGGCACCGAGTGACTCCCAAGATCGGACTCCGGACTCTATTCGATTAGCTAACTATTGTTCTTCACGATCAATAGAAGTTGCTCATCTAGGACTCGGCTTTTCCCGCTGCACCATTTAGGTAGTTTTATTTCGGTCTTTAAATTCTGCGCGGATCACTTGCATGTAGAGTGCTGGAGACAAGGTACGCATTTCTTTCTCTGCATGCATCATTGATTTCTCCGCGCATCGGCTTTTTTTCGTCTTCTCCCTCTGTTTTTGGATTAATAATCATCAGGAGAATCGGAAAAACCGTTAGGCCGCTTGTATTTATTTTTGAAAAACATTAAAAAGAAAAACAATAAAAATTGGGACTGGATAACACTATTGACCCTAAAAGACACTCACAATAAAAATTTGTCTTGGGGAGAGCAACCCCCTCATTGTTTGGTTTGATTGTGCGAGAGAGTGACCCGAACACTAGGTAAAGCCCTCCGGTGCTCATCTCGACTGATTACCGACTCTTCTGTGCGGGACAGTCGGTTGAGAGAGTATCGGGTATCCTAACAGGTCACGTAAGCGCTCTGATATCTTGTGTGTTCACCAAACAAAAATTGACAAGATAAATTGACCGATCTTTCACGGTCTTCACATTGTGTTGCGTTGGTGAACCAGGGGTTTGCTTGCGATCATATTTTCTCCAGATCCCATCCGCCCAACTCGCCAAGATCAAGATGATGGGCAGACGATCTCTTAGGCAGCCTCTGGCTGCACCGCTTTCAGGCGCGTCTACTCCATCATCTAGGTTGGCCCGTGAGAGTCGAGACCAGCTCTCCGGGCCCGAGTTCGAATCCACCCTGTTCCCCCTCGATCCCCTTTCTTCTGTTCCTGAGAGACATGAGCCCGAGGAGAGACGAATTCATTTGACCGAACCTGAGTTGGGCTCTTCTGATTTTGCAGACATCCCTATGGCTGGAGCCGGTAGTTCAGACGATCGCCAGCCCGAACACTTTGTTTTAGACCAGGGAGCGATCAACTCCACCCTGATCGCATCATTAGAGACGGTTCAGAACCAGTTACGCGATCAGGGGGCATTCATGATAGAGATGAGGAGGGAGTTGGAGAGACTCCGAAGAGAGCGAGAAGAGCCGAGCGAGCCGGAGGACATTCCTGATGCTGATGCAGAGGCAGCAGCCGCAGAAGCAGCCGCCGCAGCAACGGCAGCCGCCGCAGCAGCGAGACCGATGCGGGAGCTTCACAACCCTGGATCTACACTGATGCACCAATGGGTGGTGATTCCTGCTATCGTGGGGGATTTCAAGTTCCCTCCGAACACCCTGCAGATGCTTCCGCACTTTCATGGACTCGCCACTGAGGAACCTCACCTCCATCTACAGGAGTTTTTGATGATCTGCAGCACTGTCCACGACCGTCGTGTGGACCAAGATACGATTCGAATGATGGCCTTCCCTTTTTCACTGGCAGATAGAGCAGCCGCCTGGCTGAAACATCTAGGGAAGTTTGTGTACACCTGGGATCAGCTCCGCACCGAGTACTTGAACAAGTACTATCCACTCGGGCGGACGAATGCAGCGAGGGCCCTGATCAACAACTTCTCCATGCAACCTAACGAGCAATTTCACGAGGCATGGGAGAGGTTCAGAGAGCTTCTGGATAGATGCCCCCACCACGACATTTCGAAGCCGAACCTAGTTCAGAGCTTCTTCAGTGGGCTGACACCAGAGCTTCAGGGTCTGGTGAATGCTTCTTGCGGCGGGTCCTACTTTGCCAAGGACCATAACCAAGTCTGGGCCATCTATGAGGAGATGTCCGAGAATTACATGGTGATGTCCCAGACTCGGTTGTACACACAGAGACAGCAGCCGCCAGGACCCGTGCAGTATCAGCGGATAGCACGGGTTGATGCAGGTCCATCCAGTTCGTCCACAGTTGCAGCCGCACAGGCAGAGTCGGCCGCTGCGGACATGGGGATTATTAGCGAAAAGTTGGACCGCATGGAAATCATCGAGAAGAAGCAGTGCCAGGGCATAACTCAGATGGAGGAGATGGCACAGACTCTGAGCGACATGAAGACCCAGCTCTTGTGTCTTCAGGAGGCACAGACGACTCCTCAGCCCCGTCTTCTGTCGCGAGGCGATTCCGGTGGCAGCCGCAGCTCGTCCCAGCGCTCCAGCTCCTTGCAGCAGCCTAGACAAGTTCACCTTGTACAGGCGGAGCCGTACCAGCAGCAGCAGCCCTCTTACCAGGCACCACCATCTCCAGACTTACAGATGGTGGTATATCAGCCGGATCAGCCTCTGGATGTACTCCCACCAGCCCCTTACGATGCAGAACCGTTGATGGATGTCAACGGGATTTGGTATGACCGGCCCCAGCCTGGAATCCGACGAGACCATCCCGGATTCAGGTGGGGGAATGGGGGTAACCAGCCCCAGCAGCAGCCAGCCGATCAGGGAGGGCAGTACTCCGCCCAGAGAGATCACCAGCAGCACCCAGCATCCCAGCCATCATCATTCGTATCTCGTCCCTATCAGCAGCAGGGACAGAGTTGGAGACGTGAGCAGCAGGCTCACCAGCAGCAGCATCCATCCTCTTACCCCTCTCAGCCCCAGCAGCCTCATTACCAGAGAGGCAACCCGTCGGGCTCCCATGAGAGCCCCGCCATGGATGATATAGCCCGCCTCTTCACAGAGCAGCAGGCTACATTTAGACGGGAGATGGACGAGTTCCGCCAGGAGATGCGGGACCTGATGAGAGGGAAGGCCGCCATCCCTGCACAGATAGAGCCTAATCCGAATAATCTGAAGAGGAAATCTGAGCAGGTAGTTCACACTGAGCCTACCACTTCTAGTGACTTATTTGATGTTATCTCGTCGGATCTATTTGATGCTGATTTTGTCACACTTAGGAGCGGTAGAAGACCAGCAGGCGGCGCCTCATCTGACCGACATCACGAGGAGTCATCTAGAGCGCCAGATGAGGAAGAGGAGAGCGGTACTGAAGCCGCACATCATGATGACGGTGGTACTGAGGCCACCCGAGATGCTGATTCCACTGGCGGTACTGAGGCCGCCATTTCACCACATAGAGGAGGTGGTACTGACGCCACCAGCAGAGCCGAGCCAGCCAGCGGTACTGAGGCCGCAAGACGTCTAGTGGTAGAGCCAGCTAGAGGTGGTACTGATGCCACCAACATTTATTCTGATAGAACTGTTGTCTTTCCTCATGTGAATGTATCTCGGAACTTTGATTTGAATAAAGGAAAAGGTTTAGTTTCTTCTGATCCCACTGTGATGAATGATGCTTGTGAGGATCCAGTCGTCGAACAGTCTAGACCTATTCCTAGTCCTTCATCTGAGAAGGACCCTGTGATCCCCTTCCCTAGAGCCCTTGAGTTAGGGAAAGGGAAGAAAAAAGAAAAAGACCCAAAAAAGAGAGAGCAGGAGGAGTTCAGCCAGAGCATGATAGACCGATTTCACATCCAGCTGACCCTCAATGAGGCTTTGCAGCACATTCCTCTTCTTCAGCGATCCCTAAGAGATAGGACCACAATCAGGAGGAAGAAGAGGAACAAGACCGCAGAAATTCATGTGCTAACGAAAGCCACGTGTTACGCGATCCAGAACCATCTGCCGACTAAGAGGCCAGATTTAGGGGCCCCGTATGTCAGATGTCAGATTAGTGAGCAGAGGTTCGACCGCACTCTATTAGATAGCGGATCGTCTATCAACCTTCTTCCGGCAGCCCTTCTCGACCACTTAGAGTTGGGCACTCTTAGACAGAGCAGGACATACCTTCAGTTTGCTGATCGGTCTGTCAAGAGGCCAAAGGGGTTGTTACGAGACGTTGTCGTCACGATTCAGGGTTTGCAATTCCCCGTGGACTTCGTAGTGCTGGACATGGAGACCCCTGACTCGTTGACCGATTCCCCCATCATCCTCGGTCGCCCATTCTTGGCCACAGCCAAGGCGGTGACTGATCATGATAGCGGGAAGGTGTACTTTCGCGTCCAGGGCGAGAGTATACAAATAGAGACGGTTAAGGACCACAGAGCCAGATCCAGATCCCGCTCACATGGCAGTACAGATTCAGAGCAGCTGACAGACCCAGAGCCAGACATCCACCAGGACTGTGATTTTGTGATCACAGATGATGAGGCAGCTTGGGCAGATCCTGTAGCACAGACCATCCTCTCATATTCAGATTCGGCTGATGCAGAGATGATAGTAGAGGATAGTCTGGAGAGCACGGACCTGGTACAGGATACTATTGAGTCAGCAGAGTCGGACCTTGATCGCGACACGATTTCCAGTGATGGTGGTACTGAGGCCACCCTGCTCTATGGTGGTGCTAATGCCACCTTGTTCTCCAGTGGTACTGATGCCACTGAGTCTGATATAGATCCCTCGGATTCAGAGTCTGATTGGGCAGATTGTAGTGATCAGATGCCAGATCTGGATCCACCTGAGCCTATAGATGAGGAGGAGGTAGAGGCAGAGCAGATCAGAGACAATGTAGAGGACCCGCCTTCTCCAGATCCAGTTTGTGAGAGTTCATTATCATTTTCCCAAGCAAATTTGGCAGAATTATCAGCATACACACATCTTCTACAGAAGCCAGATTTGCCAGCACCTAGCTGTCCAGAGCTAAAGCCGCTCCCTACTTCGCTGAAGTATCGATTCCTTGCGGGAGAGTCTGAGATGTACCCAGTCATCATCTCTGCAGATCTGACTGGAGAACAAGAATCCCGTCTGATGGAGGTTCTTGAAAAGAACCGCAAGGCAATTGGATGGAGCGTAGCAGATCTCCATGGGATTAGTCCCTCGTTGTGCTCCCACCATATCTATCTCGAGGAAGGGGCAAAGCCGTCGCGTGAGTTCCAGCGGCGACTGAACCCCAACCTAAGAGAGGTTGTCATGAAGGAAATATCAAAATGGTGGAGTGCAGATTTTATTTATCCCATTTCCGACTCCAAGTGGGTTAGCCCCTTGCATGTGGTGCCCAAGAAGACGGGCATCACGACTGTGATCAGTGAGTCGGGAGAGGAGATTGCTACACGAGTACCCACCTCTTGGCGGGTCTGTGTTGACTACAGGAGACTCAACCAGGCCACCAAGAAGGACCATTTCCCCCTGCCTTTTATTGACCAGATCATAGAGAGACTGGCAGGGAAGAGCCATTACTGCTTCCTAGATGGGTACTCGGGCTACAACCAGGTGGCCATCGCTCCTGAGGATCAGGAGAAGACCACCTTTACCTGTCCCTTCGGTACTTACGCCTTTCGACGCATGCCATTCGGGCTATGTAACGCCCCTGCGACTTTTCAGAGATGCATGCTGTCAATCTTTTCGGACATGGTAGGGGAGTGTTTGGAGGTCTTCATGGACGACTTCTCGGTTTACGGCGACGATTTCGATTCCTGTCTTGACTGCCTAGACCGAGTACTCCAGCGATGCATTGCTACCCGCTTAGTTCTATCTTGGGAGAAGAGTCACTTCATGGTGACTCAAGGGACGGTGCTTGGCCACATCATCTCCAACAGAGGCATGGAGGTTGATCCGGCCAAGGTCGATGTCATTAGAAAACTCACACCGCCGTCCAATTTGAAGCAGTTACGGTCATTTCTGGGGCACGTTGGTTTTTATAGGAGATTTATTCATGATTTCAGCAAGATTGCCCGACCGTTGACTGACCTCTTGACAAAAGACACCGAGTTCCTTGTCGATGACAAGTGTCTTTCGTCGTTTGAGACTCTCCAGCAGTGCGTAATTGAGGCTCCTGTCCTTCAGCCACCCGATTGGTCTCTCCCATTCGAGATCATGACGGACGCCTCCGATTTTGCCGTAGGAGCAGTGCTAGGACAGAGGAGGGATGGAGTACCGTTTGCAATACACTATGCTAGCCGCACATTGGATTCCGCCCAGCGGAATTACACAGTCACAGAGAAGGAGATGCTAGCAGTAGTGTTTGCCCTAGATAAATTCAGATCATATATCATTGGATCTCGAGTGACCTTGTACACAGACCACACCGCCATCAGGTACCTCATGTCAAAGAAGGATGCCAAAGCCAGACTTACTAGATGGATCCTTCTACTCCAGGAGTTCGACATTGAGATCAAGGATAAACCTGGAGTCAAGAATGTGGTGGCGGACCATTTATCCCGATTAGAGCAGCCTGAGGATTTTGAGCAGATTAACCCCATTTGTGATACCTTCCCAGACGAGGCGATCCTTGCTATCACCTCACTCCCATGGTACGCCGATATTGTGAACTTTCTCGTTGCTGGGAAAGTCCCACAAGATTGGCCCAGGCAGAGGCTTGAGACCTTCCTTGCGAAGGCCAAGTCTTACCACTGGGAGGATCCCATCCTTTACCACGAAGGAGGGGATAGCATCTGGCGTCGGTGTATTCCTCAGGAGGAACACCATAGTGTCCTCACTTACTGCCACAAGCTTGAGGCAGGAGGACATCATTCTGGGAGGAGAACGGCACAGAAAGTGCTCCAATCCGGCTTGTGGTGGCCTACCCTCTTCAAGGACTCAGATGAGTTCGTGAGGAGGTGTACTGACTGTCAGAGGATGGGCACTTGTGGACAACGTGATATGATGCCGATGCAGCCCATTCACTTCTGTGAGGTTTTTGACGCATGGGGCATCGATTTCATGGGTCCATTCCCTAAGAGTCAGGGATTCGAGTACATTCTGTTGGCCGTAGATTATGTGAGTCGTTGGGTTGAGGCTATCCCCGCCCGAGCCGCAGATGCGAAGACAGTTTGCAGATTTTTGAAGAAAAACATCATTATGCGGTTCGGGGTTCCACGAGTTCTGATTTCTGATGGGGGATCTCATTTCATCAACGACCAGGTGAAGGCACTTGCTACAGAGTTCGGCATAGACCATCGTGTTGCTACACCGTATCATCCACAGACGAATGGTCTAGCCGAAGTGTCGAATAGGGAGATCAAGAATATTTTGCAGAAAGTCGTCCGCCCTGACCGAAAGAATTGGTCACAGCTTTTGGACTCGGTCTTATGGACATATCGGACGTCTTTCAAGACTCCATTGGGTACATCTCCCTTTCGCCTCGTTTATGGCAAGCCGTGCCATCTACCAGTTGAGCTGAGGCACAAGTCACTCTGGGCAGTTACAGACATATTGATGGATCCAAATGGTATAGGAGACCAGAGGAGGGCAGAGTTAGCCGCCTTGGAAGAGCTTAGAGATGCAGCTTTCTCAAACAGCCTACATTATAAGGAGAAAATCAAGGAGTGGCATGATTCTCATATCAGCCACAAGCATTTTGAGATTGGACAGAAAGTATGGCTGTTTGATGCAAGGCTTAGATTATTTCCAGGGAAGCTACAGAGCAAATGGAAAGGACCCTATTTGGTCAGAAAGGTACACGATAACGGTAGCATTGATATATCTGAGTTATCTTCTGAGAGTACCTTCCGAGTGAACGGCCAGCGGCTCAAACCATTTCTAGATCATGAGCCGCGGGACGTTATTATTGCTGCTATTCATTTTGCGTGAGATGTGGTCCTTTGACTCACATCTTTTACATCTCACGCCTGATTTTCACTGTTCCTCCGCCTGTATAGATCCAGTTGTCCATATCATTCTATTCTTTAGTCCCACATCCCATTTCTCATCTTATGATTATGCTATACTTAGGGTGTACTTTACCCTAAGTATAGGGGGGATGTCGGACCTGTGAGTATTCTTTTCATTCTTTCTGCTCTTGTTTTTGCTGCCTATACTTAGGGATATTTTACCCTAAGTATAGGGGGAGCAGACTCTGTATCTTCTTCACTCGGATTTCCCTTCATGTACAGCTTTCTATACTTAGGATTAGTTAATCCTAAGTATAGGGGGAAACCACCGAGTTCCTCTCATTCTATTCATTTGTTCGTTCCTGTACTTAGCCATTCCTTTTCACTTCCCTTCTACTAAGCACGAGTTATGTCTTCTTCATCACTCTTGATCACTCTGAGGACATCGTTCGAGCTAAGTATAGGGGGGGTGTGTATATATTTCATATATACTTTAGCCATAACTCGTACTTTGTGTGAGTGTGTTAATAAATAAAATGGCTAAAAATCACAAAAATCACAAAAATTAAAATTTTTCATGTACATAAACCTCTTTTATTCGTGCACATACATAGCTAGTGTATAAAGTATTTTTTGTAAAAATGATTTCAAAAATCTTTTGTGTGAAGCTTGTGTAAAATATTTTGTATCAAAATTATGTATATAGTACAAAATTTTTCCAAAATGTTTTGAAAATCAAAAGTTTGCAAAAATCTTGTGTAAATGTGTGTAAATATCATTTTGCAAAACTTGCACTTCATGCATCATTCATTCATGATTTCAAAACATTTTTCAAAATTCTTGCATGATTGTAAAATATTTGTAAATAGCATCTTTTGTACATATGTGTATATAGTTTCTCCTGGATAAGAGTTGACATTTAAACTAAGCCTGGAATTAAATTGAGAAATGGAGCTTGAATAAGATCTTAATTCACTTAACTTCAAGAGGAACCTTGTAGGACTTAGGGTTAAGGCTTTTCAGGTCCATAAGGACTTAATTCTTTGAGTCCACTAGGCTATGAGCATATGTCATCTTGATGAGCCTAAGTAGAGCACTTAACAACACACGCATGACTCTCAGAGACAATGGCTTAACTTGCACCTGCACTTTACACATGGCTCTCCATGGACGAGGTGGTGAGGAGGCAGTTTCCTTTGGCTTGGGGTAGCATATGAGGGTAGTACTTCTAGGCGGAACCTCTCTTCTTCTTATAGTGAAGGAAGTGCACCTCAACTTGGTCTAGTGGTGTTGAAAGCTAAAGACAGAAGCTGTGGGTTGCAATAAAGCTTCAAAAGAGGGATAGTCTACTGGCTCAAGGAGAAATTTCTTATATATGCTGCACCATGTAGATATGTTGTACAGAAGTTGTTGAAAAAAAAAAATGCAAAAATGCAAAAAGAACTCCAAAAAAGTGGTGGGTCGGATTGAAAATTTAATAACCCCACCGGAGTGAAAAGCAAAAGCTTATGGTATCATGTTAGATCTCATGAAGCTTGCAGCGGGAGACTTAGCTACACTGGCTAAGCTTCCAAAACTCTATACTTCTACCCCCTCTTCTTGAGCCGGTTGCACTTGAACTTAGAAGGGAATACCCCGCTTCTCGAGGAAAGAGTTGCTAGACTGAGGCATTAGAGTTACCAGGTTGAGGGAGGTTGTTTCTTTGTCACTTCTGAGGTGGGGAGCCACATATCACTTACACCGCAAGGAAAGATTCATGGTCATTAGAGTTTGTGTATGTAGACTTGTTCTGATCTGGTTTATTGAGGAGTCTTGCCCATAGATTGGTGGAACTTGGAGGCTGTTGAGTTTTAGGCTTAAGTCCAAATAAGGTTCCGACACATTAATAATCCAAAGATCTGATCGAGCTCCATATTTCAAGTTAATGAAGGCAAAATTTAATAAGTCAACCTTGATCCATGTACATCCTCTTTTTCTTTTTCTTTTTCTTTCTTTTTCACTTCTTTTTCAAATAAGTGTTTGCTAAGGGACTAGCAAAGTTAAGCATAGGGGGGTGATGAATACCCATTCATCACTCTTTATTCTTCTATTTTAGCTACAAAAACCTTTGCAAATACATGTAGATATGTGTAAATACCAATAAATACCAAAATCATGCATTGTGTAAAAACCTATAATTAGCATGTTTTTGTGCACAAAATAAAAGAATAAAGAGCAAAAAGAAAAAGAGGGAAATATTTAGAATAAATATTGAGCAACCTAACCCAAGGGAGGGCTCAGCATGGGCCTGACCGCATAAAAGCCAAAGTAGAGGGAGATAGGAGCTCATGTGTATATATTTGTAAATATATTAAACTATATATTTTCCTCACCCAAAAATATGTTTGTCCATATTGTGTGTATATTCTATTAAAAACAAAATAAAAAGATAAAAATCAAAAAGTCAAAAATTACCCTTTCACCATGTACACAAACCACACTCTTGCATTTATTTAACCCTATAAATAAATTCATTTATTTTCTAAACTTTTTGTGAATATTCTATGGATTATTTTGTAAATAAAATAAATAAAAAGAAATAAAACAAAAATCAAATAAAAATTACAAAATTGAAAATACCAAAAATACATTGTATTAATACCATGTATATAAATGTAGATATCCATTTATTTCACACTTGTATATAAGTGATAAAAATAAAATAAAAATATTCTTTTATTCCATATTTCATGTTGTAAATAAATAAAATACAAAATGGGCATAAAAACACATAAAAATAACAAATAAAAAATCAAAAATAAAAATTCATGTAGTGTACATATACCTATATATAGAGCTAACCTATTTTTATTTCCAAAAATTAAATAAAAATCACCAAAAAAATAGAAAAAAATAAAAGAAAAATATTTCATGTTTTGAGTTTTATTTAATTCGACTTATTTCTACCCTAAAAAAATAAAACAAAAATCCGCTACACGTGGCCGCTCCTGATTGGGCCACGGGGGAATGTTGACCCCAGTCAACTCCCCCGCGCCTCCTTCCTTTTCTGGCCAACGCGCGCCGCGCCTTCTTCCCCGAATTTTCCCACGCGACTCCAGCTGTCTTCCACTCAACCCCCGCGCCCAGATTCTTCGCCGCACATCCCTCTCCCTCGCCGGATCCTTCGCCATCAAAATCACGCCTTCCTTTGCTGTCGCCACTCAACCCTAATCGCCCGGTCACATTATAAAACCACCATCTCCGCCGCCCTCGCGCCGCATCTTTGGCCCTTCTCTTCCTTCCCAGTGACCTCCATCGGCAAGGGGAGAGTGACAGCAAGCTTTTGCCCGTGTTGCAGTGAGGTGAGGGAGTGATACCATCGATCCGGCGACCTTCGCCGTTCTTGCTCCGCCGCCAGCGTCGAGCACCGAGCTTCAGGCCTTGACGCCCTTCGAAGCTACGACCAGGAGATAGCCACGCTCCAGCCCAGTCTACTTCAGCCACCAGGTAGCTTTAGTTCCTTCTAGTTTAGCCTAATTTCCGATTACGCCCAAACCTCATCTCCGACGCATCTCTCCGATTCCGGCCACTCCGATAACCCATCGGCCAATCCGACCCGATCAGCACCTTCGCAACCTCCTCACGCACCTTCTTCACCCCTTCACTCAACCCAGATCGCACAGGATCTGGGATTCGAGCTCCCTCGCCGTCGCTTCGCCGGAGCTCGTTCACCACGCACCACCGTCCACCTTCACGCCACCTAACCGGGTCGAGGCACTTTGCCCTCGACCCGCGAAGCTTCTTGACCATTTTGCAGGTCCAAAGGAGGTGTCTGAGCCTCCTTCCCAGTTCAGCCAGGAGCTTCGAGCCATAAGCCTCGCCGGAGCCCCTCCAGGGCTCGGTTGGGCCCTTGGCCACCACCAGCAGTTGCGCAACTTCACGCCGGAGCTTCTCCGACCTTCAGGCGCAGCAGAGGAGGGAGGAGACACCTTCACGAGGCCGGCGAAGTTCGCCGGCCATCAGTTCTTTGAGGACCTCCCAGAGCCGTCCGATGAAGGCCTCGCTCCAGTTCTTATCCTAGCCGTTCATCTGAGGAGGAGCAGCAGCCGTCGATCCATCTGAGGATCTCATCTGGGCCGTTGAGCAGCGAGGTTAAGCCACGACGTCTCTCAGCCGTCCGATTACACACGTGGGTGAACCTCGACCACCCGATCTGAGCTCGGTTGCCTTCGAAGAGCCACATCGCATCTGCACCGTCCGATCAACCACGTGGACACACGCCAGCCGTCGGATCAGCCCAGCGCTTCCATAGTCAAGGGCGCGTTTGTTCTCCGCCGTCCGATCATCCACGCGTCATCATCTGGGCCGTCGCTATTAATAAAGGGGTAAATATCATAGACCCCCCTCTGTTTGTCTTATTTCAGTTCAGTCCTGTAATTTTCAATTCTAGTTGTTTATTTTCTGGGTAATTTGCATCAAGGACCTCGCGCTTTATTTTAATTACATTTATACCCCTGCCAGTAGAGACCCACGTGCTTTGGCACGTGTTTTGTTGGGTTATTTGCATATCTTGCCCTGTAGTTCTGGAATGTTAATGAATGCATGAAATGTTTCGTTTATTTGCAAATATACCCCTGTGAGCATTGATTTTGTACATGTGCGAATTATTTTGGGTAAATTGCATATAAGCCCCTGGACTTTTGGTACTTGTTACCAATAAGCCCTCGGAACTTATTTTTATTACATTTAGGTCCCTGTGTGCCCCAGACACGTGCTTGGCACGTGACTTCTTGGGTATTTTGCACCAGGACCCCAGAACTTTTGGGTATTTGCACTTAGGTCCCTGTGCACAGTGCCCCATCTTTATTTTTGAATAAAATATCAAACGACCTCCAAATCCAATGAAATTTTGACACATGGCTCCTGCCATGGTGTAGGAATTTCTATGATTTTTGGGGACATTTCTGATTTCATTTATTATTTTTAAAAATTCAAAAACCCCTATTTTTGCTACTGTTTGACTTTAAAAATACCAAAAAAATATAAAAACTTCACCAAAAATTCCAAAAAAATTAGACATTGTTGTTTACTGTTTGCTTGATTTTCTAGCCAATTTTGGCTACTTTTCATTACTTAAAAACCCTAAAAATTGAAAAAACCCTAAAAACTCATAAAAATTGTAGTAAATAAATTAAAAATCCAAAAACAATAATTAGGGTGCCTAAATTTTCCTCATTCTTCATAGATTATAGGAAAATTACCTCCAGGGTTGTTTGAAGCTCTTAAATATTTTATTTTTGAGTTTCTAACCTTGCTAGACAGTACCCCTTCTTTGTTGCATTGTTTGATTTTTAATAATTAATTTACACATTAGAAAAATTCCAAAAATTCACCAAAAACAGTAAAAAACCTAAAAAACATAAAAACCATTTTTCCATAATTTTTGCATCATTTGTGTGTCTTGTATAAATTGTTGAAGTCCAGTGTTTGTTCATTTTCTCATCTTTTAAAAATCTAAAAAAATTTCAAAAACAAATAAAAACCTTAAAAAAGACTTTTTGGATTCCTGACTACATCGTAGGCCGCAAGGCCAATCTGTGCTCCTTGAGTTCGACCCTGGGAGCTATACCAGGTTAAACCTATAGCAGACCGCTCTTTCTTGTGTATCGATTGATTGATCTCTTTGTGAGTGGTTTATTTTCTTGATTTACTCAGCCCGAGTGATTGAGGTCGCAACGACATTGTGATTTATTTCTTTAGACCTTTTACCTCTGTCATTTGGGCGGCGATCAGGCGACTGGACATTTTTGGGGGGAGGGGGGAGATGAAGAGGTTGACGTCTGGAAGAGGTTTCTACTTGTCCTCACCGCAAAAGAAAGGAGGGGAGGGGAGAGGCACGAGAAGGTGAGAATGCGGAATGACGGTGGCACCACGTGTCAAGAGCCGGGTGGGGGGGGGGAGACATGAGAAGGTGAGAATGCAGGAATGACTGGGGCACCACGTGTCAAGAGGCGAGTGAGAAACCCAACCGATGAAAGGAGGGAAGGGGAGAGGTGCGAGTAGGTGGGAAGGACTGAGGCACCACTTGTCAAGAGTCGGTGAAAAATCCGGCTTTATAATATGTATATAGATATAGATAGTACACACGTTAGGGTTAAATCACAAATATTATAGGAATTATCATTTAAATTGAAAAGTTTGCAGCGATGATATAAAACCCTACTTTATCACAAGAGGAACATGTACGTACAGTCAAAGGTCTGACGAAATAAGGACGCCTGTCAGCAAATAAAACCTATTCCAGCAGAGCAGCACGTGGGCAAATGCTGCAAATCATAAACCTCCGCTACCCCCAACCCCCCCCCCCCCCACACACACCGCTGCAGAGCGACTGCGTCTCGCGCCGACATCATCGGAGTCGGGAGGTAAAATCGACTCCTCGAGCTCAATCCTCCCGCTCCAATGGTGTTTGCTGCCGCACTGCGCCGTGCCCTCCTCCACGGCCAACGCCTCACGGCCTCTGCCTCCTCTAGCCACCTTACTCGCCGCCAGGTGAGTCGCATCCTCCTATGCATCTCCCCCGCGATCATCGCGGCGTTTTCTTAATTCGATCATCGCGTCTGACTCCGGTGAGATTGGCATCAGATGAGCTCGGAATCTTCATCTGGGGCGCTGTCGCGGCTGAGGGAGCCGGCACTGCTTAAGATGCAGGGACTCGTTGGGGGGAAGTGGATCAACGCCTACGACGGGAAGACGTTGCAGGTTGATTCTCGAGTCACCCTTGTTCGGTGGAATCCTGTTAATTATGTGTGAGTGGCGTCAAACTAGAATATCATTTTTTGCCGAGGTGATGGTGTACTGCGGAAATAACGCCGTCTGTGCAGCCGCGATGCTTCCAGTGTCGGCAACATGATGCAGGCATTGCCCCCAATATTGTTCAAACTAGAATAGTAAGATAGATTGCATTGGACATCTATCTTATATAAGAAAGCTCTAGGGCTCTTTTGGAAAGAAGGTTACCCATGAGGTAACCTGGTTTATCCCTTTTTTTTTAGATCATACTTGGGTTGGATTTCCATCACATATCAATGTGACATCACATCACATTCCTTATTCCAACCCTCGTAATCATCCAAACACCTACTATTCAACCCACCCCAACCTAACCCACCTAAACCCTCTTTCCAAACAAGCCCCTAGAGTCTAAATATTGATAAGCATTCTTTTATATTTTCTCTGACACCGTCGTCTCGTAGGATACATATTGCCCACTTATATAACGTTACCTTCAGGACTTTTAAATTGCTTTTGAAATATTGATCATAGGAAACTAGTGCAAAGTTAATATCAATGTTCCTTTGAAAAAAAATTAATATTGGATTTTACTAGTACCCTCTTTTGAATTCATTGTCTCATATTTTATTGGATTTTTGGTTATATCATTTATTTGAAGGTTGTCAACCCTGCCACTGGTGAAGTCGTTGCCAATGTACCCTGCATGGGCAGTGGAGAAACTGCTGATGCAATTTCTTCAGCACAAGACACTTTCCGCTGTGAGTAACTTATCCTGTCATATTGTCTCTTATTTGCTGGAGATGTGATGATTATAGTTTTTCTTCTATGATGACTATTTTTACGCACTCAACATTAATACCTTCTTCCGCCATGATTATCCTCTCTTTTCACCTGCTGCACTATTCTTTTACTTGACTTGATGACTTGTTTTTTTGAGAAAGGGTGGGTCAATATCCTTGGTAGGTGGTATCTGTGAAATGTATTAATCAAAAGTTACAGGTTTTTTGAAAATCTATAAAAGTTTTGCTCTTACTCCTGGATTGACATGCATTGTTAAAAGTTTTCCAGAAACCCTAATAATGGTTGAGGGCATCACTTTGAGAGGGGCGATGGGGTTCCCCTTGGGGAGAGACGAAGGGAAGGGGAAGGAAGGGTGCGAGGACGTAGTGAGGACAGGGTAATGAGGGCCACCTTGGATGGGATGGGGCAGAGAGGCGACACCGTTAATCTGTTGGTGGGCTTCGCATGCTCGGGTTTGATTGTCCCCCCTTGGGCAGAGGGGTTGTGTGCATAGGTTCGCTATTTCATTGTTGGGGTTTGTAATGTGGGCCTTACTTTTTTTTCTTTTTTTAATACGTTACATAAATCAATTCTATCAAAAAAATAATATATTATATCACCATATCATATAAAAATTATAAACAACTCCACTTCTACTCACTTTTCCAAACTTTAGTACAATCACATCACAATAACTACTCACCTTTTCAAATTTCAATACAATCATATCACAACAAACTCACCCCCTAGTTTAACCCTCTATCCAAACACCCAAACACAAAAATGGGTTACCCTCTACCAGTTTAACCCACCCTAACCTGCGTACCAAACACACCCAAAAGGTAAAGGTGTAATACGAGGAAGCCATATGATCTTGACCATATGCAGGGCGGTAACCTTGACAATGCTTGTCGAATTTGTGATAATGGTGAAGAGGATGGGGCTCTATTGCTCTTTTTCTGTCCAATAATGTCTCTAGAGCGGAGCCCTATTACCCTGTTGCCCTACCCCACCCACCGCCCTCCACCCCACGTCGCACGGTCACACACGACTACGATCCCTTTGTGTCTCTCCTCCCGCACACGTTGCTCGATCACGCACGTCCATCCATGCACAAGCACCTCTGCCACCGCATCGCGAAGCCACCTTTGCATGCAACCACCTTCGTTGTTGTCCAACACAACCACCTTTGGATACCTTTGTTGTTGTCCCACGCGGCCACCTTTGCATGCAACACCACATTGTGACCTTCTCCAGCATCATCTGGTAGTCCTAACTGCACCTTGTTGTGCGTGTATATGCTCTCACCCATTATTGTGTACACACCCTCGCGCGGATCCCCGCCAAGGAATCCCTTGCGTGCTCTAGCTCTCCCAACGATGTGATTTTGGTCTGATATGGGTGATTTTAGACCTCTAAATTCACCCCACTCGGTCTAGGACGCCCTCGGATATCATGGGAATAGTTGTGCGTTAAGTCTGCATACAAAACATCTTCCCCATATGATTGTGGAGGCAGTTTTACACTAGTCGCGTGCTTCTGAGACTCTGTAGTACATCGTTCATTGTCAAGATGGATGTGCCCAATTATGAACTATGGTTCATTACTAGGTTGCAAAATCCGTTACTCGATACTCGATCGGTTAGGTCACTGATTAAGAATTATTCGACAGCCAGAGAACTAATTGAATTTAGTCGGAATTTAATCAATTTCGAATTTTTAATTATTTTAAATATATAAATCATTTTGTATGTATATTCTTATATATTTACATAGATTTGTTCATTATTTATACTATCATAATGAAAGAAAAGAAGCAATTGAATTTAAATAAAATATTAAGCATATTAAAATAAGTTTTCTTTTAAAGAAGATAAAGAATAAAAAATGGTATCTCCAGGCAAAAATCGATTGACTAGTCAAGGTAGTCAGAATTAGTCAATACTCGGTCGACCACTTCACTTACTAGACTAGTCGGATCTGCTAGTCAGGCCTGTCGAGGGACTTCTACAATAGTGGTTCATTCTGCTCATAAGCATTATAAAGTGCAACAAGGAGTACATTCTGACGCAGACTGAGCCGATCGATAAGACTAGGGTGAATACTTCGTGGAAGCAAGATGACACGTATGTACCTATTAGGGTATTTGGTATGCTTACCACATAGACAACCATTGGCATTGTCCATCAACCCACTGCCAAGGCAATGCTAGACATCCTTGCCGCGATATATTTTCAAGTGAGGAATGAGATGAAGATTCTGTAGCTTCATTACGATATTTCCATATCCAAGTTGAATGGTCGCCCTTTTCATGCTTTCTACTTCTGGCTTAAAGGCATGTCTGTGAAGCTTCATAGCTTCATGCCTCTATATGCTTCCACCGAGTAGCAAAAGGCGTACAGGAATGCCATGATGGTCGGAGTATACCTCCCATGAGGAAGCCTATAGCCGACTGAACAAGATCACGATATTTCTTACATTATTACTTATATCTCTTCTGTGATGGCCCATCTTGTGGTAGCAGAGGCAAAGTACAGTTCAAAAGACGTGGTGTCTATTGTAATTTTGTAAAGGAGGTGAACGCTCACACCGGTAATGTACATATGGCCACCGTTTTGGTCACTTTGAGGAATCTTGCTTCCAGAAGCATGGTCACTCCGCGTCTGCTTGTGTTGCCCAACATATTGAGTCTACTACCACTTCTGTTGAGTTCGACGACCCTGTCTCCCATCTGAGGAAGATCATGACTCCTTCTACATGCCCTCCTAGTGCTCCTTTGTGCCCTTCTGATATTGCGATCTCAACCTCTGTTGGTACTTGTATAGATTATACACTTACTAGTTTCCTCAGTGAAAATATTTCAGAGTGGATTATGGACTTCGAAGCATGATGAATACCCATTCATCACTCTTTATTCTATTATTTTAGCTACAAAAACCTTTGCAAATACATGTAGATATGTGTAAATACAAATAATTACCAAAAGCATGCATTGTGTAAAAACCTATAATTAGCATGTTTTTGTGCACAAAATAAAAGAATAAAGAGCAAAAAGAAAAAGAGGGAAATATTTAGAATAAATATTGAGCAACCTAACCCAAGGGAGGGCTCAGCATGGGCCTGACCGCATAAAAGCCAAAGTAGAGGGAGATAGGAGCTCAGGTGTGTATACTTCTGTAAATAAAACTATATATTTTCCTCACCCAAAATTATGTTGTAAATATTTTGTATATTTTGTAAAAGCTATTAAAAACAAAATAAAAAGATGAAAAGCAAAAAAATCAAAAATACCCTTCCTTCACCATGTACATGAACCACACCTTTGTATTTATTTAACCCTATAAATAAATTCAATTATTTTCTAAACTTTTTGTAAATATTCTATGTTATATTTTGTAAATAAAATAAATAAAAAGAAACAAAACAAAAATCAAATAAAAATTACAAAATTAAAATACAAAAATACATTGTATAAATACCATGTATATAAATGTATATATCTATTTACTTCACCCTTGTATATAAGTGATAAAAATAAAATAAAAATATTCTTTTATTCCTCATTTTATCTTGTAAATAAATAAAATACAAAATGAGCATAAAAACACATAAAAATAACAAATAAAAAATCAAAAATAAAAATCCATATAGTGTACATATACCTATATATAGAGCTAACCTATTTTTATTTCCAAAAATTAATTAAAAATCACCAAAAAATAGAAAAAAATAAAAGAAAAATATTTCATGTTTTGAGTTTTCTTTAATTCGGCCTATTTCTGCCCCAAAATAAATAAACAAAATTCGAGCACACGTGGCCGCTCCTGATTGGTCCACGGGGGATTGTTGACCCCGGTCAACTCCCCCGCGGACTCCTTCCTTTTCTGGAAGAGGCGCGCCACCCCGTCTTCTCCGAATTTCCCACGCGCCTCCAGGCTGTCACCCACTCAACCCCCGTGCTCGGATTCTTCGCCAATCATCCCTCATCCTCGCCGGATCCTCCGCCATCAAATCCACGTTTTCCTTAGCCGTCGAGCCTCAACCCTAGTCGACGCTGTCACTCTATATATTCTTCCCTCCGCCGCCTCCGCGCCCCATCTTTGGCCCTTCTCCTCCTTCCCAGTGACCTCCATTGGCTTCGTGAGAGTGACAGCAAGCGTCAGCCCTTGTTGCAGTGAGGCGAGGAGGCGTATCCACTGATCCGGCGATCTTCGCCGTACTTGCTCCGCCGCCGGCGTTGAGCATCGAGCTTCAGGCCTTGACGCCCTTCGAAGCTACGACCCGGAGATAGCCACGCTCCAGCACAGTCTCCAGCATCCATCAGGTAGCCTTAATTCCTTCTAATTTCTTCCAATTCCCGATTACGCCCAAATCATAGCTCCGACGTACATCTCCGATTCCGATCACTTCGCGTATCATCTCGACCATCCGACCCTACCATCACCTTCGCCATCTCCCCGCGCACCTTCTTCACCCATTCGCACAACCCAGATCGCACAGGATCTGGGAGTCGAGCTCCACCGCCGTCGCCTCGCCGGAGCTCTTCCGCCCCACCGCACCGATCACCTTCACGCCACCTAACCGGGTCGAGGCACTTTGCCCTCGACCCGCGAAGCTTCTTGACCACTTTGCAGGTCCAAAGGGGGTGTCTGAGCCTCCTTCACAGTTCAGCCAGGAGCTTCGAGCCACTAGGCCTCGCCGGAGCCCCTCCAGGGCTCGGTTGGGCCCTTGGCCACCCGCAGCAGCTGCGCAACTTCACGCCGGACCTTCTCCGACCTTCAGGCGCAGCTGAGGAGGACCGGAGTTCACGCAGGACGTCGGCGAAGTTCGCCGGCGTCGAGTTCTTCCTCCACCCTCCAGAGCCGTCCGATGAAGACCTCACTCCAGTTCTCATCCTAGCCGTCGATCTGTAGAGGAGCAGCAGCCGTTGATCCATCTGAGGATCTCATCTGGACCGTCGCAACCGAGGAGAGAGGCGCAGGAGCCCAGCACCGTCAGATCAGCCACGTGGATCTCTCTCTGCCGTCGATCGAGCCCAAGAGCCGAAGGAGTAAAGGCGCGTTTGTTCTCCACCGTCAGATCTGCCACGCGTCAGAATCGGGCCGTCGCTATTAATAAAGGGGTAAATATCGTAGGCCCCCCTCGTAGTTTGTTGTTTTCGTTTAAGTCCTGTAATTTTTAATTCAGTTGTTTATTTTCTGGGATATTTGCATAGAGACCCTCGCGCTTAATTTTATTTGCATTTATACCCCTGCCAGTAGAGACCCACGTGCTTTGGCACGTGTTTTGTTGGGTTATTTGCATAAGAAGCCCTGTAGTTCTGGATGTTACTCATTGAATGAAAAGTTTTGTTTATTTGCATATATACCCCTGTGAGCATTGATTTTGCACATGTGCGTTTTATTTTGGGTAAATTGCATATAAGCCCCTGGACTTTTGATACGAGTTATCAATAGGTCCCTGGAACTTATTTTTATTACATTTAGGTCCTTGAGTGCCCCAGGTACGTGCTTGGCACGTGACTTCTTGGGAATTTTGCACCAGGACCCCAGAACTTTTGGGTATTTGCACTTAGGTCCCTGTGCACAGTGCCCCCTTGTTATTTTTGAATAAAATATCAAACGACCTCCAAATCCAATGAAATTTTGACACATGGCTCCTGCCATGGTGTAGGAATTTCTATGATTTTTGGGGACATTTTTGATTCCATTTATTATTTTTAAAAATTCAAAAACCCCTATTTTTGCTACTGTTTGACTTTAAAAATACCAAAAAAAATATAACATCACCTTTAAAAATTCTAAAAAAATTAGGATTTGTTGTTTGCTGGTTGTTTGATTTTCCAGCCATTTTTGGTGACTTTTCATCACTTAAAAACCCTAAAAATCGAAAAACCCCTAAAAACTCATAAAAATTGTAATAAATAAATTAAAAATCCAAAAACAATAATTAGGGTGCCTAAATTTTCATTATTCTTTCTAGATTATAGGAAAATTACCTTCAGGGCTTTTTGAGATCCAAAATTATTTTATTTTTGGGTCTTAAGCCTTGCTGGACAGTACCCCTCCTGTTTTGCATTGTTTGATTTTTAATAAATAATTTACCCATTAGAAAAATTCCAAAAATTCACCAAAAACAGTAAAAAACATTTAAAACATAAAAATCAATTTTCTGGAATTTTTGCATCATTTTTGGTGTGTGTAATAAATTGTTGAAGTTCCCTTGTATTTACATTCTTTAATTTTCTCATCATTTCAAAAATCTAAAAAAAATATAAAAACAAATAAAAAACCATTAAAAAAGATTCTCTTGGATTCTGACTACATCGTAGGCTATTTAGCCAATCTGTGCTCCTTGTGTTCGACCCTGGGAGCTATACCAGGTTAATCCTATAGCTAGATCGCTCTTTCTTGTGCTTGCTTGTTTTTATCTGATTTGAGTGATTGATATTTTCTTGATTGACTCAGCCCGAGTGATTGAGGTCGCAACGACCTACATTTTTTTCTACACCTTTACCTCTGTCGTTCGGGCGTGTCGTCAAAGCATCTTACCATCTCTGCGAAGACATCACGGTTTACTTCATACTGTTCAGTTCACGTGGGCAAATCTGTAGTCATTGCAGGTGACCCATTCCTCTATTACATGACAAGGGGAGATTCAATTGACACCGTCTATGCGTTTATAAAATGTGCTTCATATACATGGATTTTTTAATGAATTTGTTATATATTGGTTATATTATCAAGGATCTGAATTATCATGTCATATTCGACCATTCTTCTCTTGCGTTTCAGGATATACCCAAGAACATGGTGATTGGATGCACTTGTGAGCAAGGGGGTCCCTACAGACTGGTCCAGTCTCCTTATGTAGGCAGATCTTGAATTCCCGCTGGATTAGTTTCTTCGTACATGTTCCATCTTTAGTTCATTCCCATCCTCTACAAAAGCTGGGTAGAGTCCTCCTACAGATTCTATTCAGTTTACTTTCCGGTGTGAGGCTTTGTGGGTAGCATGTATCCTCAATATGCCTTATACTTTTGCATTTTGTGCACTTTGGGCGAAACCTCTACGTATGTGGTCTCCACGTCCTCTGAACTAAGCATACCCTCCCCGACACCATGAAGCAACCATGGCAAAGAAAGTCTAAAATGCAGGTGCAAATGACAATGAGATTTTGCTCAGATAATTGTATTCCTTCTTGACAGGTAGGGTAGAAACGCTCGAAAGAAGCTAACTACAAGATGCATCGTAGGTTGGATAAAGATCAACAAGAAAAACATCGACCATCTTGGTGCTCCTATATTCTAGTTGCTACTCTATACTAGCACGTGAAGGCATGCGACTATGGAGTTTCTCGTACATGCCTCTCAGATTGGAGTAGAACGACTGGAGGGAGTGGCTGTCCTGCTTGGTCATGTAGATGTCATGCTGAAGCTGAAGAATCTTCGTCTCATTCTTCGCATGGGAAAAGGGGATCTACACATGGAGAGAGGGAGATATACCGTGTGAGAGAGCGGGCAGTGCTCTTGGGATTCGTCGGTGCGCTGTGGGAGATGAGTGAGAGGTAATAGATGGTGAGAGTTGGAGAGGGCCTGCTTGGAGTTGTGGAGACTCTCCTTCATGGCATTGGTGAAGGCTATGGGAAATGCCTTAGGCGCATCATGGAAGCGTGAAGATCGCATCCAATGCAATCGAGAGCGACTAGTCATATTAGTCGCTCGGGGCAACGGATTTTAATTTTTTTAAAAAGATGAAACCACATGATCCGAGAACACTTCTCAAATCGTTTCATCATAACCACAAACTAGATATAGGAATACCTCTTTGCGATCGTTGTCCCTAAAGGAAGAGACCTCCTATCTCAAATCCGACTCAACGGAGGAGATGCTTGTGAGCGCGTTGATGAGACATGTGCTTCTCACAATTCAATATGAAGATCCAAGCAATGAATCTTCTGATTTTGTCTCATGAAATCCAAAGTCTTCTTCATGTGCAAGGAGCATCGAGGAAGAAGGAGATTCACAAGCGGTCAAGACGGCAACACGATGGCATATCAACGACAATGATTCTCTCTAAGTCAAAAAGTAGATGGACACACTTGAAAGAGAGGGAGGGGGGCGTGCGATGAGAATGAAAGAGAGAGCGCCTTGCAATGTGTTGTAAAAGAAGAGCTAGGGTTGCCTCTTTTTTTATAGTATTATGGAAGTCCATGGATCACATCCATGTGCAACACAAACAATGGTTTAGATCGATTTGTGTTTTCTATTAATGGCCATGATTTTGTTGCATAAAAATGCAACAACAATTAAATTAAATTAAATATATCAAATTATTATCAATATAATTAATTTAATTAAATCAATATTCATAAAAGAATAAGGAAGGAGGCTAGCCATCTTCCATATACGGAGGGGACGACCACCTTGAATCAGTCAAGGGTGGCCGTCCACCCTCCATATTAGTAAGGTGGCTCCCTTTCCAATTATGTAATATTTTTATATCTCACATAATACTTTATTTATTTGCAACAACTTTTGTTGTAAATTAATTCACAAAAATAATTCTAAATTATTTTATAAATATTTCAATCATGCCATTGAAAAGATGTGTATCATATTCACACATCCAAAATAAAATGTAATTGTATTTTCAATTAATTGTCCAATGTGAATCCAATTCACATCAACAATTAATTCGTAAATACTATTTACAATTAATTCTCTCTGATATAATATAAATCTTTTTTATAATATGTATGAATAATATGGATAGTGCTATCCACATTATTCATATCTTTGATAATGGAATCATATTTAATTATCTTGGATCTCCATTCTTATGTGTCTAAATACTTTGAATCATATTCATATTATTCATGATAATTAAATCTCATTTAATTATCAATTTCCCAATGCTCAGATACATTATTCAACAATGGAATTATTTTTGAACTCTTTCAAGAATAATATGCTTTCTCTGCAGATACTTGGAGATAAGGACATGGCGATTGTACACTCCACGTATAGTGACTTGGATATTGAGATCATATCTCAAATTCAGATCTCGGGGATCTCTCATAGAGGCTTGATTGAATCAAAACCGCAAATCTAATCTTCTTATTGCATCTGAATCGTATTTAGATCAATGTCCAACATTTGGACTAACATTAGATTACTTCTCTATTGAGAGGAGTCACTAAAATCCAAATATGTTTCATCACTCACTCGAAATGGAAGCGTCATGGTTATACACTCGTTTATGATCACATCACCCTCGAGTATTCCTAATACCGGTACATCATGCATACTGGAAGACCTGCAATAAACCTAAAGTTTTAGATCACTTTTTAGACTATCATCTTCAGGATTTTATAATTAAGTTTCTCAATCGGTCATTGGGTGTTGGTATCAATCACATGCTTTCTAAAAGCATATATCGTACTTACAAATTCTTGTCATGCTTCCAAAGCAAGACGATCATGTATGGAATTTGATCGGTCCCAATACCTCATGAGTGATCTCATGTCTTCCAGTTCAATAGTGAACCTGTATGATCTCTTTGAGAGATTGTATTACTTATATACCCTCATATGCACACCAACTCATCAGTGAATAGACCTTGATTAGATCATCAACCTAACGGTCTGCCAAATGTACATATTCAAAAATATAGCAATACATCTGTCTTCGGTTAGAGGATGCATGCCTATATCGTGAAAGTATACGGCACATATCTTGGTCAAGGTTCAGAAAGTCGGTATGCGGTATTCGTGCGGTCAGGCGGTCTGAAGCGAGTAAGCGGATATGCGGGAGTATATGCGGAGGTATATGCGGATTATGCGGTTTGCATTATTTTAATTTAAAATAATTAAAATAACAAATTAATTTCAAATATTGGAGATTTATGTTTTGAAAAAATAATAAATGAAATATATGCATAAACTTTTTAGTACGACATGATTTTGAAGGTGAAATTAGTTGGCATACTTACTGTTGCAATATAAAAATATAAGACAAAAAATTATATAATAATGAATCAATTCCCTTTAACAATATTTTTTATGGTTATATAGGTTTTAACTAAATAAAATTAGATTATGAATCAATATAATTCAATGATTGAATAATCGAACTCCCTTTTATCAAGCGTTAGTGGGATGACATCTAACTAAAGGATTTAACACAATTTTCTAGTGCAAAATATCTGAACAATTGAGATAAATATTAAATGAAGAAAGTAAACTACTCATAGATATATTTTTCACGAAAGAATATGTATCGGATTCTATAACTAAATTATATTGAATTCAAATTAAATAAATGTAGAGACATACAACAACATTGGAAGAAAATTAATTAAAATATTTTATGTCAACAGACAGATGGTTGGCAGATGGTTGTAATTAAATAAAAAAATTTACAGCAGCTGCATAAAAGCATTCTGTTAATAATTTAATTATATTATAGGAAAAATTTAATTTGTCCTGCAACCTGACAACAACAACTATAGATGAGCCTGAGGTCTATCCAAAAGGCGGCCGAGTATGCGGCCACATATGCGGTTTACTCGGCCGCATACTCGCCAAAACCGCATATACACCGAATATTGTATATGCGGTTCGGTCCAGTCACCGAATACGCATATGCGGCCGCATATGCGGCCGCCTGGACCGCCTTTCTGAACACTGATCTTGGTTATCTTGATCTCGTTAAGTCAACTCTTTGACCTAACTTATCTGTCACCTCCGAATGTCTACTTTATACAGAGGACCTGCATCAAGAGATCAGTCAGATAACAACCTTTAGAGAAGGATTATCTTCTCCTTCTCAAGCTGGAGATTATCTCTTAATAATCATTTGACGGTTCTTGTTGGGTCCTCAATCTAACTCTTTAGATATCATCCAAGCATCAACCCATATGATTCAACCAATGAATCACCAACTGTATAATTATTAAGATGTCCATGGTACATAACCTTATTTGTACTAAGAGACCTTATAAGTGCATTCATCCATTTAATCTCAGACATGGAATGAAATAAATCAGTAACCTTTATTGATATATCAAAGATTACAATAACATTTATTGTAAAATAGTTTGCCTTAGGCTCACATGGCTAACAATTGGACCTTGATGGTTCGGGTTAGGGTTTCATCCACGACTGTCGGGAGGCCACTGATAGTCTCGACTTGTGGCCTTCAACGTACCTTCCAGGTGGGTATGGTCCTTTACTTGGAGGTGTTGTGCATCCAGAGCAATCGCTTGGGGGACCTACACCGCCGTTGGAGGGTGGTGGGTACAAGGACGGAGTCAGGATGGTAATTAGGAGGGGATACAAATTAGATATAACATTTCTTTTATCAATGTAATGAAATTAACTAACAAATGATGTAATGAAATTAACTAACATATATAAAATCTACAAATAAAAATGATTGTACTCTTTTTTAAATCATAAAAATTATTGTGCTCTTTCTGAAATTACCTTTTAGAGTTGCCCTCGACGAGATTTCATATTTTGAAATCGTTGAATAATTTCTTCATTGCTGACATTTGTGAACATATCTTTTTCAATATAAGTAACTAAGCTATCATTCAGCCAGTGATCCCCCATCTTGTTCCGAAGGCAATTTTTGATGTGTTTCATTGCAACAAGTGCTAATTTAATAAGCTTATAAACCAAAGGATATATCATGTCCTTTTTCTTCTCAACCACTAGTTGTGTGAGATATACGATTCCTTTCAGCTTGGAAAAATCTTCATCAGAAGTCACATCCAAAAAATATGTTTCAAGTTGAATATCTAATTTCACCATGTCAACATATGAAAAATCATCTTTATAAAACGAGACCATCTGAACTAACTTCTCTTTATTGAAGGAGTAAAATAATTGTGATGGATTAAGACATGCTACACACAAAAGCAAATCAGTTGTCCTTTCTGTAAAATGACAATTCAGTTCTTAAAGTTGTGAGTCGATGACCATATAGAATATTTCAACCTTATAATAGTGCAAATTAGTCATACTATGAGTTCTGCGTCGAGGCCTTCCATGAGCCATCCAAGGTTTGTCCATCTCAGGAACATCAATATTTTGCTTTCTGCAAAAGCAAATTACATTTGCAAGTAACGAGTCCCATCCACTATCTCTTAAAAGTTGCAATCTGTATGTATAAATCTTGACCAAAGTCATGGAAAATAGAATATCCTGCTCTTTTTGTTGTAGTGACCAAAGTCATGCTTATTGTTTGCATGTGAATAATCATCAAATTATAAAATGATTATTTAACATAATAAACAATTTTCACTTTTTTCTATTAACATTTCTATGGAAAAATTGAATAAGAACATATAGACTGTCTGATATCTTATAACAAAGAATCTAGATGTATAAACTTATACGATAAAATTATTCAATCGAATTTGTTATATAAAAGGTTCCTATCAATTTAGACTTTTCGTAATAGTAAAAAAAAGAAAAAAAGAAAATAAATGGACATTGTTAATGGAATAATTATATAACATAAAATATACCTTTCCTCCTTCAACTTTGAATCTTGATAGCCATCGAATTTTGTCCAATTTGATCTAACATGAGCGTGTGAAGGTGAATTGAATAAGAGATATAATGGTAAGAGAGAATATCTAGAGAGAGAGAGCAATTGAGAGAGAGTGCAGGAGAGAGATTGAGAGAGATATAGAGGCGTGAGAGAGGGATAAAGATGGGAGAGAGGAAAAAAGAGGGGGAGAGAAAGGGGTACGAGAGATGGGGAAAAGGAGGGTGAGAGATGTGGAGAGAGAGAGAGGGGAAAAGAGAGTGAGAGAGAGGATGTGGGAGAGAGAAAGAGTGGGAGAAAGAGGGTGCGGGAGAGGAAAAGATGGTGAGAGAGAGAGGATGTGGGGGAGAGAGAGAGAGTGGGAGAGAGAGGATGCGAGAGAGGGGGGAAAGAGGGTGAGAGAGGATGCGGGAGAGGGGGAGGAAAAGAGGGACAGAGAGGGTGCGAAAGAGAGAGGGTGCGAGAGGGAGAGAGGGAGAGAAGTTAGGGGAGGGTACTAGAGAATTTAGGGTGCTATATATAGTATTTTTTGTAAAAAATGAGGAGGGCACTTGCCCCTCCTTGCACCCCCTCAATCCGTCCTTGGGTGGGTAGACCTGGCCAAAATGCAGGCCGGACCAGTCCATGGACCGACCAAACGGGCTGAGGTTCAAAAATCTCTATCGAAAGCCCTCCATGGGCCGGCCCATGGTCCATTTCATTCTTTTTCCATTAATTTTTAATGGTATTTAATATGTATAAATAATTTTATTAATACCATTAATACTTTATATAACTAATATAAGTAGTTACATGTTACTTGACATGTAAACTATTAAATTTTATTTAAAACTAGCGTCACATATGAAAAACTTGAAGTGTATCATATTCATACATGTATTAATTCAACTTATATATATATAATTTTTATTTTTTGCGGGCCAGGCTAGCCCATGCCCGAATCTCCTAGCCCAAGCACGACCCATTAGCGGGCTGGGCAGATGGGCCTCCATCCCGTTGGCCAAGTCTAGTGGTGGGCCTCCATCGGGAGATCCTTTGCGTGTTCTTGGAGGTTTGGCTGAGGCGGGGGAGCCGTAGCTCTTTGGTGCAGCCTTGTTGTCCTTCACGATTATTGTTGTAAGGCCCTCGACTGCGGAGGATGATAGTTGGGAGGTGGTGTGGCACCTTCGATCCCATTACGGATGTCCGAAGCCACCATACATGGAACTTCGAGATTTCAAATGTGGTATTTGGGACCATCAACGTCACGATTGTAGGCTTCGTAGGGTGTGGCAGCCTCAGGTGACCTCCAACTTGAGGGCCGAGAGGGACATGACACAACTTTCTATTCCTTTTAAACGGTGCAATAAGGAGCTTGCAAAAGTCGTACTCTGCAGAAGAGATATATTTGTGTTTGCAGGAGACTGTAGACGTGTTGATTGATTAACATTCCTCATGTTTGATTGCATGCTAGCTTGTGGTGATGTGATGTAGGTGATAAAAAATATGCCGTGAGTACTTTTTCTTGGACCTATTTGTGGGAGAGATTATCCCCCCTTGAGCCGTTAATTGCTCGTTTGCATGGTCTCTTCCCATTACAAGTAGGGATGAGTATTGAACTGGGCCGACTCGACCCTACCCGGAGCCCAGCCCAAAAAACCCAATCCAACCCAATCCCAAATGAACATCGGGCTGAGCTTGGGATATAAGTTCATTTTTTTTTCAGACTGGGCTCGGGCTTGACTCGGCCCAACCCGCCTAGCCCGAGAGCCTGGTCCAATGGGCAGCCCGAACCTGACCCGGGTGCGGTCCGAACATTTTGTTTGGATGGCTCGAACTTTCTATTTGGATGAATTCTTAAGCATATTTAATGAAGGCCATTTTTCCTATCCAAATTAACCATATCTTGCAAGAAAGAAAGAAAAGAAGCATGCATACTACAAGCAAAAAATCTAGAGAAACCGTGATTACCCATTTTTATGTGTAATTCCAAGCATCTAAAATGTGGTAGTCCACATTCTAAATAACACAAAGCAGAAGTACTTAAGAAAAACATTGTGCAGTATATTGAGACAATTGCTTCTCTACAGGACCCCTAGTTTGGATTCCTCCAAGGTTCAATTACCACATGCACCTATTTTAGTCCCACATCGTCTATCAGTGGTACTCGGTCCTTCTGGTGGGGTTATATAAAAGCCCCATGCCCATTGTAGTAATTGAGAAAATGAATAGAAGAACTAGCCTTAGTGGCGTTTTCCTGTAGTTTCATCGTGCTCCTTATGGAGTAGGGCTCCACGTAAAATTCTAGCATTTTCCATGTTTATATTTCTTTATCTCGGATATGCTTCCGCATTCATCGTTTTCTACAACTATGAATATATCATCCCTATAACACAACTTTTATTGTTATTCGCCGAAATTTAAATTCAAATTGATTTGCCTGTAATAAACTTAACAAGATACCCACGTGTGTGGATGCTTGCCCAGATTTGTGCTGTGAAGGTAAGCCTTGAGAATTAATAGTTTGCACGTGTGTATGTGTGTATGAGTAAGCCGTTGAGGAAAATATATGTAGAGCAAATTTATTTAAGTTAAATAAGAAGGGCATTCTCTAATTTTCTTTTTGAACCTCGGGCTTACCATTGATGCCAATTCTCTAATACTTAATTGGGCAGGTCTAGCCAGTTATGAATTTAAAATCGTTATAGTTGATTTCCTTCATTTTGTTTATGCTGTCACTTGATAACCATATGTGTAATTGGATATTTTCATTGTTTCTTTTAATAAAATCATCAAGTCCCGTCCTGATAAGCTGTCATTCTTCTCTATTTACAGCTTGGAGCAAAATCACTGCAGGTGAAAGGAGCAGGTGCTTAAGGAGATGGTGAGAGGGCTTAAGTCATCAACTATATACTTTGACTGTATTTGGATTTAGAAATGATAATGCTGGTCAGAAGCGACTGAGTTTTCTAATTGCAGAAGATGTGAAAATCTACCTTTACTAATATCACATGTACGTGTGTGCCATTTTCTCAAAAAACACATATACAAGTGTGCACAGAAAAATATCTAATTATTTTCTCAAGGTTACTAAACATAGTGATTCATAAATCCGTTATGCGGCTTGTAATAGTATAGCGTTTGTTTGTCAATAAGAATAAGAGGCTTAACAGAAACGGAAGAGGCCTTGCTTCTGTTTCATTAGAACTTGGGATAATATTCTCGTGGTCCTGTGCTATCTACAAACCATTTCTTACTTTTATTGTAATTTCTTTTTCAGGTTGACTTTTTCCTGTTAAACTTGTTCTTTTAGCGTCAGTCCTTTTTCAGTTGGCGTTTAAATAGGTTGAAATCAAATTACTAGCCCAAAAATCATGAGGATTTAATCGTGATTTAAATTTTTTGTAAACATTCCAATATTTGATAGAATATAGTTTCCAACTTGAAAATTCCTTTACTTAAGGTCAATGTGTCCACGATATATTTGCGTTTTAATCATATAATCCTATCAAACAATTCAAACCTAAGTTGCTGTATTCTTCTCAGAGGAACTGTTTGTGAATTAACCAGTTGCTTCTTCTTTTGCAGTTCGTTTGTGTTAGAATACTTAAATGGCCTGGTGGTAGTGCAGTGTGCCTACCACCCAAATGACCAGGGTTCAATACCACCATTGCGTGGGTTGCGTTTGGTAGTCGACAGCCAGCGTAAAAAATAGTCGAATCTTTCAACATGGATTTGGGCAAGAATCCATGTATCCGGCCCTACTTATAGTGGGCGAAGGCTTCGTCATTTTTTTGTTTGTGTTAGGATACTTCTGATAGACTTTCTTACAGGTACGACCTGATTATAACACATAAGGAAGATCTGGCCTTGCTAATTACACTAGAACAAGGGAAGCCTTTGAAAGAGGCCTTGGGCGAGGTATCTCTATTTCATGGTTGCCGTCTATTTAACTTATATTAGATTGTCACATAAGTTGGAAATCTTGTTGGTGCATAAGGACTTGTGGTATTATGGAATCATCTGATGCAATCCAAAAATAGTTAATTTGTTTATATTCTATTTTCTAGTGGAGTTGTTGGATTAACTATTTGGTTTTACTTTATATGGACAATTTTTTAAAATTTTAAGATAATACTCAGTGCTGTTATTATGATTTTCTTTATTTCATTGTTCGGTTAATATTCCGGAGTCCACAAATATAGACTATCAAGCTCGTGAAAGGAAAAAGTTCAGCTTAATGAAATCAAGATTTGAAGTTGTTTTTTCTTAAAAAAAGATTTGAAGTTTGTTTATGTTATTTTCTTTCCTCTCGTTTGTTGTGAAATTTGATATCTTCATCCCCTTCTTTTCTCAACTCATGAAGTTCATTCTAATCTGTTTTCTCATTTAAAATATCCAGTGTTTGAGCACGGCTTTAAAGTTGTCCAGACAATTTGTCGATGTACGAAATGAACATTATATGAAATTGACAAGACCAGAAATAATTTTGATGTATGGGCAAGTTTGAGAAACGACTCAAGCAGACTTTAAAGTAACATGATTGGATTGGAGGAGGGTGGGGCACATCATGCTCAATGGAAAGACTTTTTTCGTTGAACCAAAAAAGGGGGAAAATCAATAATGGTGTTCACCCCAAAATATATATAGTTAAACTACAACTGCCAAGTCTCAAGGAGGGATCTAGCTAATTGAATTACATTCTCAACATAAATCGCTCTGCTCTACAAATAATGTTAGTGTGTGACAACCAGATGGCCCACGAGGAAGTTTGAACAGTTAACAGGGTCAATGTTGATTGTAGAGCCCATAAGGTTTTTGCAATAGTGATGCAGTAAAGACTACAATATATATCCTTAACAAGATTTCGAGCAAATCAATACCCAAAATCCCTCATGGGCTTTGGTTTGGAACCAAGCTTGATATTAGACACTTGAGGATTTGAGGTTGCTTGGTCCATGACAAAAACGTGGATGCAAGTAAACTGGAATCTCGCTTTGTAGAGTGTTACTTCATTGGGTGTGTAAATGATGGTATTGTATACCAACTTTTTGACCATGAGACTCAAAATATATTCATCTTTAGAGACGCAAAGTTCTTGGAGGATGACTTCCTTAAAAGTCAAGATAAAAATGAAGTGGAGTAACTCATAGAATCAACTGAGGATAATGTGTTTTATGAACCAAAAACTGAAGAGTTAATCGAAGATGAAACACACGTACCTCTTCGAAAGAGTTCGAGGGTGGTTGGATCACCTGAAAGGTATGGATTCCACATGTTAGAAGAGTCTGTTAATGATCCTACTTCATATGATGGAGCACTTGTGGATCATGACATATATACATCAATGCTAGCTATGAAGTCTGAAATAGACTCCATGCACGAGGACAATGTATGGACCCTAGATGATCCACCTAATGGGGTAAAACCCATTTAGTGTAAATGGATCTTCAAGAGAAAAATGGGGACCTAATGTAAAAGTAGAGACCTTCAAGGCATAGCTCGTGGCTAAGAGTTGCAAATAGAGAGGACATCTATTACGATGAGACATTATCTCCTGTGGTGATGCTTAAGTCCATCAAGACACTGCTAGTTATAACTATACATATCATCCGCGACAACTGATGGATGGACGCCAAGATTGCATTCATTAATGGATATCTCAAGGAGGATATCTACATGGAGCAACCTCAGGGCTTCGTAACTGAGGAAGCAAAGCGTGCAAGCTGAAAAAGTCCATTTACGATCTCAAACAAGATTCTTATAGCTGGAACATCAGATTCGTTGAAACCATAAAGAGTTATGATTTCATTCAGAATCCTGATGAGTCATGTGTATACAAGAAGCTTATGGGAGCCACATTGTGTTCATCGTGCTTGACGTAGGTGACATCCTTATCATTGAAAATGATGCATGGATGGTGACTAGTGTTAAAATCACATTGTCTCATACCTTTGAGATGAAAGATCTTGGAGAAGCCTCTTACATCTTAGGTCCAAAGCTATTCAGAATTCGAGGAAAGAGGATTTTGTGACTATCACGATAAGGGTACAATAAGATGGTCTTGGAAAGGTTCTGTATGGAACACTCCAAGAAAGGTTATTCTTTTAAGGCATGATATATATCTGTCTAAAGGGATGAATCCTCAAATTATCGAGGAAAGAAAGGCCATGGCTTGATGCCCTTACACATCAGCTGTATGAAGTCTAATGTACGCCATGATGTGTACCAGACTAGATATCTGCCATGTAGTGGAAGTAGTAATCTGTTACCAATCCTACTATGGATAACAACACATAAATGAAGTAAAAAATTTCAAGTATCTAAGAAAGACGTAAGATTATATCTTTGTCTATGGAGGTAGTGATCTCCAAGTAAGGTCAACTTCGATGTTCGTATTCCTTTTGAATGGTGGTGATGTGAGATGAAGTAGCATTTATCAGGAGACTACAAGTGATTCAACAACAAAAGGTGAGTATTGCTGCATCAGATGGTGCAAAGGAGGCGAAGTAGTTGTGCAAATTCATCTTAGAGCTGGACATAATTTCCTCAAATACTCTCATCTTGTTACTTTGCAATAGGAAGAGCCAATACTCAAGTGAAGGAACCCATGTGGCATAAAAAAACAAGCACATGGAGATGAAATACCACATCATCAGGGAGATACAAAAACATGGTGACATCATAATATCCATGGTTGTCTTCGTGGACAATATTACTAAACCTTTATCTCAAAAGGTTTTAACCATCATGTAATGAGTATGTGTTTAAAAGATTGTCTCTAATTGGTTCTGAGGGTTAGTGTGAGATTGTTAGACGTACGAGCCCCTAGCGAATCATTTCTACAATAAATGTTATTGTAAATTAATTTATCGATAACAATACAGATTTATTCACAATAAATGTTATTGTAAATTAATTTATCGATAAAAATACAGATTCGCTCCTTTTCTGAGATTATAATTTGTATGCACTTATTGGGCTCCTTTGTACAAATAGGGTTATGTACCTTGGCCACCTTGAGATCATACAACTATTGATCCAATTGTTGATCTAATTGTTGAATATTTAAAATGTTAGATTGAGGACTCAACCACATCGTCAAGTGATTATCAAGAAGAGATCTTCAGCCTGAAAAGGAGATGTCAATCCTTACTCTAAAGGCTAGCATCCAACCAACCTCTTGATGCATGTCCTTTACATAGGAATAGAGATTCAAAGGTGTTGGGTGAGTTAAGTCAAAGAGCTGACTTAGCGAGATTGAGATAGCAAAGGCCTATGATGTAAACTGTCACGATATAAGCATGCATCCTCTGACCAGAGATAGATATGTTACTATATGTCTGAGTTTGCACCTTTGACAGACCATTAGGTTGGTGACCTAATTAAGGTCTATACAGCGGCATGCTAGTGTACACTGGCACGCTAGGCACTCAGATTGGCTCCCGGTGATAAGAGTGAGTGGAGCAGAAGTTGGCAGGATGGTAGGCCTCCTACCTTTCTAGGGGTGGGATACTTATTCTACTGATGGAAGTTCTAGCTTTCATACCCATTTTTCTTCATTTCCACGAGTATTCTTCCTTTGGGGATCATGCGTTGCATGAAGGCTTGCACTTGGTTCTTCTAGAATCCCTCCAGTGGCCAATCGAGGGATCTTCACGTGGTGAATTGGGAGCAGGTCATCTCCCCACTGGATCAGGTGGGGCTTCGTGTACTCCAACTGGAAGAGATGAACATGGCTTTCCTGCTCAAATAGATGACCCGCCCGTGGGATTAAGGAGAGAACCTTCCTCGTTGCTTACTTCTGGACATCTATGATATCCATGCTCAACCGACCCTTGCCGAGTCTTCATAGTGCATCTCCTTTGCATTTTGGAAAGGGATTTGCTTGGTCATCCACGAGTTGCCCCCATATATGCGCTCGGTTCTAGGCAATGAGGACTCTTTCTTGTTCTGGAGGGATGGCTGGTCGAGGGATGGTCCCTTACAGGGGCATTTCCTATGAGGTTTGCGCTTACCAAGGATCACGATATGTTTGTCAAGACAACTTGTTTAGACGGCTAATGGATGCTGTGTTTCTCCTCCCCTCTATCTGAGTAGTAATGTGAGTAGTTTATGCAAATGTTCAAGGCAATTGCGGGATGTGGGAGCCCATCTGAGGGCCGTCATCACTGGTTCTGGCATGATGGCTATTTCTTTGTCAAAAAGCCTACAAGGCGCTCACAGCTTGACTCAGGAGAGAGAGAGAGAGAGCGACTGTAGATTGTTTGGCAAAGCATATTTCCGGTGGAGCTGCACAGGATTCATGTCCTAATCCTACAAAAGTATTTAGTGCTTCTCCCTTCAAGCATATTATTAGTTGTTGCCCGCGGATAGCTAAGTCACGATCTCATCATGACTTTTGCAGAATTTGGTTTTGCATCCATGTTGGACATAGTTAAAATATTGTTTAAATTTTTGGGGGGAAACACCAGGGATTGGGAGGGACAAATTGGATGTGAGAAGAGTTGAAAACACATCAGCTGTACAAGGTCGTGGATGACGGTGCATCAAGTTACACGAGATGATGGAGGGAGTTTACACCAAGACACATGAGGTAGGAGAGGAAGATGGGAACATAGGGTAAAGAAGAAGGAAGAAAACCAAGGGAAAAACCAGGCAAAAACCGATGGCTAACCGAAATCTATGACATGCGCTCCATGTTTCAACATTAAGGCCCCGTTCAGCGGGCAGTTTACCCGCGGGTTAGGGGGGTTTACCCCCCTTAACCCACTTCCCCTCTTTCCTACGTGGGCCCCACTTTATTACTTTTTTTAAAAATTAAATAAATCAATTTTACATCATCAATCCTATCAAAAAATAATATATTATACCATCATATCATATAAAAATTATAAACTACTCCACTTCTACTCACTTTTCCAAACTTCAATACAATCACATCACAATAACTACTCACTTTTTCAAACTCCAATACAATCATATCACCTCAAACCCACTTCTAACACACCCCCAGTTTAACCCTCTATCCAAACACCAAAACACAAAAACGGGTTACCCTCTACCAGTTTAACCCGCCTTAACCCGCCAACCAAATGCACCCTAAGAGTAAAACCAAAGTGGAAGGATGGATGAAAGCCAATGTCTAAACCAAGTTTAAGAGTAGGAGTTACAAAGTGATGGTATGATGAAATGATGCGACCCTGTGAGCCAACACATTTCTTGGTGAAACTGCATTTAAAATTTAAACAAAAACAAAGAACAAGTCGAAGTTAGAAAATGGCCAGCAGATACATATTTTGTTTTGTTTGTTGGATAATTGTACACTGTATTTACTATGGAGTTTTAAAGTTAGAAACGGAAGAACATTAATATTTTAAAATCAAGAATATGGAGCTGCTTTTTTATCTTCTCCACTCTTTCAATCTCCTTATCCCCCTTCTCTCAACTTGCAAAGCTTGTTGTGGTGTTAATTCTTTTTTTCTCATCCGAAATTTCCATCTGAAACAGCATCCATGCATTTTTTTTGCTTTTACTGAAATTAAGATGTACTAGCTTTGTACGTAACCCTGCCATTATCTCTAGATGGGAGCCTGGTACATGTTAACATTGGATCCCTTCATTTGTTTGATTTATAATGTCCTTCTCACCTCATTTCTAATGAGTTGATATATGCCTTTTTAGGTTTCGTATGGTGCCAGTTTCATTGAATTCTTTGCCGAGGAGGCAAAAAGAGTATATGGAGACATCATCCCTCCAATTTTGGCTGATCGTCGCTTAATAGTTTTAAAACAGGCATGCTATCTATTTTCATCCTTGGGCACTTTATCGAATTTAAAATAATTTAAAGTCAAATGCCATGTATAGTTTTGGATTTAAAGGTGACCCGCACTTTTAGTTTTTTTTATAAGAAGAGGGTGGCATCCCAAGATGGGACCCACCACTAAAAATATAAAATACAATTAACGCTCACTTTTAGTTACAGAGTTGGTTATGCGCTTTTGTAATTAGTGTTTGCAATTAAGGCATAGTGTTTTTGGAAAACACACTTCCACTTCTCCGTAGAGTTAACTAGGTGTGTTGTGGTGGGCGATGGCTTACTTTAGATATTGGCATTTATCTAGCTATGCCATTTTAGGAGCCAAGCATTTATCAATTTTTAATGGTAAGGTCCTTATCTTTTTCAATGGTAGAATCTTCATCACCATTAACTTGAATTCAATTTCATTAGTTCTATACCTCCACCAATATGAGTGCAACAACAACAACAATGCTTTCTCTCACATTAAGTAGGGCCAGCTACATAGATTCTTTGTTTCCATTCAAATCTATTCAGCTACAATGGCCTCCATCAATATGAGTATAATCCGAAAAAGACCTAGGTAATATGCCTTTTTTTGTTGAAATTACGACATGGCTTAGCTACTATTCTAGGATCTTAGTCCTACCAATGCACTTACCAAGGATCGCAACTAAAACTAAGAGTAATTACTTTCCCCCTTCATAGTTGCCAAGGTCGTTTCTCAATGGCAAGTGATCACTGAATTTATTAGCAAGGACATCAGAGTAAATGGTTAAGCACCTAGATTACCCTCAATTTAGCATTACTATAACAGAGAAAATGACTAAGCACCCTGTTAGAGTATTTGGGGCTTGCGTCACTTATGTAATAGGTGGGTAAATGGATCCCTCCAGGATCCATTTACCCCACCACTGAGTTTTTTCCCTCATCGTCCAGTGGTGGGACTTGGAGGCCCTATGGAGGCTATATAAGGAGCCCCAGGCCTCCTGTAACAGATGAGAAAGTCAATAGACAAACACGGCCCTTAGAGGCCTTCTCCCGTGGTTTCATCCCGCTCCTCACGGAGTAGGGTTCCACGTAAAAATCTTTTGTGTTCTTCATGTTTATCTCTATTTCTACGCTCTGTTTATCGTTTCCGCTTCCGCTTCCGATTTTCTAACATGGTATCAGAGCGGGTCGATTCTCGAGGAATTTACGTTAAATATTTTTTGAGATTCGATTATTTTCATTGTTCAATATTCTTCTTGAAGATTCATATTCAAATTTACGGTCTAGATGTTCATTTTTATAAACCCTAAATCCTGCACTTTGTTCGTGCACATCTCGTCCCTTCAAAAGATGACCTCCAGCCGCACATGAGGCGGCGTTGGCGGCGCACTGCTCCAGACAACAGATCTGTGAATCCTAGGGTTCAGTCTGGAACCCCAAAGACAAAGCTTCTCCTGTATCTCCCGATCTCCAGATCCAGTTTCAAGGTGGTCTCGATCCCCTGCCATGCCGCCGCCGCTATCCAGATTCTCTGGACGATTCGAGGCAGAGGCGAGTATACTCGCTCCAGGCAGAAGATCATCCCTCCTGCACGCGAGACCCAGGTGCAATCCCTTGCGCATCTCATGCGTGCGCTCCAGGTCTGGAACCCCAGTGGCGGCGCTCATCACCCTCTGAATCTCCTCGTAGCCCTGTGCGGTGCTCCCAGGCGGCGTGTGGCGGTGATTCATCCTTCAGAATCTCAAGGGCAGGCAGCCGCAAGATGGGTTCCCAGATGGGGAACCCTAACTCCTCACGAGCGGCGGCGATGCCGCTGTTCCCTCTTTGGCGGCGATCATCCCCCGCGCGCGCCTTCACATATCCAGGCGCTGTCATCCTCCAGGATCCCCCAGCTTGAACCGCTTCCTCCAGTTCCATCTCTCGACTGAGGCGACAGACGACGATCATAGTCCCACAGGTGGTGCAACAGCGGCACCAGTAAGAAGCTTCTGTGACGGGAACTCGCCCAGGTGCAAGGCCACCAGCGGCGCGCGTGACTCTCCTACGAGGGGACCCCATGAGGCGACATTCGAAGGGGCGAACCCTAAGTAGGGTTTCGATATTTAAGATCCTAAGTGGGCCGTGCCTTTTTTATATATAAAAAAAGATGTGTTTTGTAAAGCCCAAATGGGCTAAGGTTTCTTTGGGCCCAAATGGGTCTTGCTTGTTTGTTAAAAAAAGAAAAAAAAAGGAGAAAGAAAAAAGGCGCGTACATAATACAAAAGCCGTACGCAGAAAAAAATGGAAGCCGTATAAAAAAAATATCGAAGCGGCTTTAAAAAAATGTAAAAAAAGAAAGTAAAAAAAGAAATGTGTCGACTTATTTAAAAAAAATTTGGAAAAGCCGCGAGAAATTTTTTTGAATGATCATATTTTCCCCATATTTATGTATTATCTTATCTTCTCCCAACGTGGTCAACAATGTCATTCCGACTAGTATGGGAGAAAGGGGGAGTATATGTAGAGTCATAGGTCTTGTTCTAAGATTCAGATATTAGATTTTCCAGACCGGTCAGATATTCAGACTCTACAAATTTCAGATTCAGACTCGATGATGACGCATGCCAATCATTTGTCATTCTTGTTGGTCGGCCAGAGCTTTCATGTGAGCCATAGGGACTCCAGAGCAGAGGACTATTCCCTATGCCATTGAGGGCAAGGATTTTCATGTGGTATCATAGGGACTCCAGAGTAGAGTACCATTCTCTGAGCCAGATAGATCCAGTTTCACACTCCAGCCCGTTCGTCCTCCACACATGCACGCCATGAGAAGCAATGTCCTCGACTGCAGCAGCTGCGCGCATTGGGTTGATATTGTCTGTAGTGTCATGTATTGTGAGTTGAGTTTCTTTCTATTTGTCCAAGCTGAGCATTGCATGCTCCAGCTTGAGGGGGAGTGTTAGAGTATTTGGGGCTTGCGTCACTTATGTAATAGGTGGATAAATGGATCCCTCCAGGATCCATTTACCCCACCATTGAGTTTTGTCCTACATCGTCCAGTGGTGGGACTTGGAGGCCCTATGGAGGCTATATAAGGAGCCCCAGGCCTCCTGTAACAGATGAGAAAGTCAATAGACAAACACGGCCCTTAGAGGCCTTCTCCCGTGGTTTCATCCCGCTCCTCACGGAGTAGGGTTCCACGTAAAAATCTTTTGTGTTCTTCATGTTTATCTCTATTTCTACGCTCTGTTTATCGTTTCCGCATCCGCTTCCGATTTTCTAACACACCCAACTTGCTTACTATTTAGAATCACCACATTCTCCCACCCTTCAACAACGCCCAACCTTCCTTTTCCTTTAACTGGTTATTTAAATTCACTTAATTTACATCTAGTCACAGATTATCTCGTTTTTTTAAATAAAATTCACATATTTGCGCCTCTCCAAATAATCACATATTTGTCAATTTATATAAGTATTGTGAAAGTAATAAATGAGATATTTATTCTGTGCCATAGGGCTCTCTCTGTCTAGAATGACAACCCTAGAAGCAAAAAAAAGGATGCCATGTGGATTGCACATAGAAAAGGAAAAATATAAGCATCATATTACATACTACTATAAGAGTCTAATTACTATAACGTACCTCCTCAAGTTGGAGCATATATGTCTATTATGTTCAACTTGGATGGACACTTTTGGAATGATTTCCTGGAGAGTGTTTTCATGAATACATATGCTGCCCATTTGAGCTGAACTGATATGAGATATAGAAATGAAGCCATTATGTATCATATCTCTAATGTAGTGATAATCCACCTCAATGTCCTAGGATTCCTCATGGAATGAAGGATTGTTGACAATGAATAATGTTGCTTAATTGTCCCACAAACGCTGCATAGAAAGAGGTACCTCAACTGCTAGGCTAATTAGAACTGACTTAACCCCCATCATTTCATTATTGCTAACTTGAGCTATGACCTTATACTCTGATTCAATGCTCAATTTGTTCCCCACAGTCTAGTGATGGTCACCATAAAGAAGCACTTATACGAACTCTGTTAGAAAAATCGGAAGCGGAAGTGGAATGATAAAACAGAGCATAGAACAAGAAAAATAAACATGGAATACCATGATTTTACGTGGAACCCTACTCCGTGAGGAGCTGGATGAAACCACGGGAGAAGCCCTCAAAGGGGCGGATATTCTATTGAATTTCTCATTTGTTACAGGAGGCCTGGGGCTCCTTATATAGCTTCCACAGGGCCTCCGAGTCCCACCACTGGACGATGTGGGACTAAACAACTGGGTGGGGTAAATGGATCCTGGAGGGATCCATTTACCCACCTATTACATAAGTGACACATGCTCCAAATACTCTAACACTCCCCCTCAAGCTGGAGCATGCAATGCTCAGCTTGGACAAATAGGAAGAAACTCAACTCACAATACATGACACTACAAACAATATCAACCCAAAGCGCATAGCTGCTGCAGTCGAGGACGTTGCTTCTCATGGCGTGCATGTGAGGAGGACGAATGGGCTGGAGTGTGAAACTGGATCTATCTGACTCAGAGAATGGTACTCTACTCTTGAGTCCCTATGATACCACATGAAAACCCTTGCCCTTAATGGCATAGGGAATACTCCTTTGCTCTGGAGTCCCTATGGCTCACATGAAAGCTCTGGCCGACCAACAAGAATGATTGGCATGCGTCATCATCGAGTCTGAAATTTGTAGAGTCTGAACATCTGACCGGTCTGGAAAATCTGATATCTGAATCTTAGAACAAGACCTGTGACTCTACATATACTCCCCCTTTCTCCCATACTGGTCGGAATGACATTGTTGACCACGTTGGGAGAAGATAAGATAATACATAATTATGGGGATGAATAATACATAAACAATATAAATAGGGGACAAAACATCCATTGCGGCTTTTTTCTCAATTTTTTTAAGCCGTAAGTTTTTTTAAGCATTTTTTTCCAACCATTTTTTTTCGACTTTTGCAACCTTTTTTTTTGGAATTGCGTACGACTTCTCTTTGTACGCGGCTTTTTTTTACAGCGTACGACATTTTCAAATGTACGCGCTTTTTTTTATTTAATTTTTTTGTGTGGTAACCTATGGCCTAAATCGGAGACCTAGAATCTGACGTCGAGTATGTCTGAAACTGGAGACCTAGAATCTGACGTCGAGTATGAAACTGCGCATCACACTGTGGACTCAGAATCTGAACATTGATTCTGAAACTGCACATGGAAAATCTTTATCTGAAAAACTGTAGAAACTGATTAACTGGCAATCTGGAATCCGACATCTGAATTTGGAACAGACCTTCGACTCTACACAATATTCCCCCTTTCTCCCATACTTGTCGGAAAATAGTGACATCGACAAAGTTGGGAGAAGACAATGAATGTGGGGAGAAAACATGAATTCATAAGCCGATCTCAATTTTTTCGGCTTTTCTTTTCACATTTTTTTGAAACTTCTTTTACCCATTTCTTTTTTTCAGCCTTTTCCCTTTTTTTAAAAAAATTTCTTGCATACGGCTTTTCTTTTGTACGTGCCTCTTTTTTTTAAAAACAAGCCATCTCTTTTTTTAATATTCACGACCCAACTTGGGCCTAAAACATGCAACAACCCAATAGGGCTCCTTTTCTCCTTTTTCTTTTTAAAAAATTCAAATGGTCCACTTGGGCTTCCTCTGCCTTTTTTTAAACCACAGACTTACGGACCCTCCCCTTTTTTTACTTATTAGGGAAACCCTTCTCTCGAAGAATCGAACGCCGCCACTGATGGAAGCTCGCAAGTGCTCTACTTCTCGAAGGTGGTGCCACAACTGGGAAGGAGGACCCGCCTAGATCGTGCGCGAGTGTGCACACCACCTGGAGAAGGCTTCTTCCTCGGAACGTCGCCTCTAGAGATATGCGTGCGTGAGGGCACCGGCTGCGCGCGCCTGGGAGTTTTGCGGCCAACGCGATGGCGATTGGAGAGATCCAATGAGGAGGTACGACCTCCAATGAGGAGGTGCCATAAACTAGGAGGAGATGCGTGTGAACCCCTCAGGATCCGGGCACCCGTTTACGACAAAATTCGCGACATTTCATTCACATGAGATCGCACAAGTCGTAGAAACACATGGAAAATTTTTCGCGCAATTATGACATTCATTTCCAACACATAACCACAAGTAAAATGAGACAATTGGCACCAAAATCTTATTTCATAAATTTTCATATGATTTTACAACATGTACAATGTCTAACAGTACATACAACATCCCAAAAATTTGACTGAAGAGAAGAAGCATTTTTCAATATCAATTGAACTAAAAACTGTAACAAAAACTACATACCGTCTGGTATAGACCTTGTCTCCTGAAACCCTGTATAGCTACTGAACAACAGACTCCTTTCCTGCCATGCGTGCAAGGAAGAAAAGGAGTCACAATTGTGAATACAAATCCGTAGTTTTTAAAATAAATGACAAGTAATTTATTATGTGCAAAAGAGAGCAAGTAGAAAGGTGGAATAACTACAATTTACATATACTTGCGTAAGTAAAAGGGTTTTCAACTGTTTGGTATTAAGTTCATTTGTTCTCCCCTTTTTCCCATTCATCCCATATATATATTTATATAAAGTTTAGATGACAAACCCTAACATATAATGATTTCCTGTGTTTTAAGATCATGATTTTGGGTCTTGGAGATCATGTTGCGGAACTTGATGGCACATGTAAATACTACTTTCTTGTCATTGAGATCATGTCATGGTTTCCGATGATGGACTGATATAATGATGACGGATTTGATCCTTAATTCTATTTACTCCTTTTAAGTTAGTGGATAGTCCGTGGTCTTGGTCTGTGTGTAACCTCACACTATGACTCTAAGGTATTAAACTACCTTAGGGTTGGGGGGGCCTCCGTAGGCATGCGGTGTTGTGTAATGCATCCTAACTAAGTTCCCAACACGTCCACTAACTTATAGGGATTTCGAATCAGATTAAAGTCACCTCCAATCAACTCAATTTTAATTGTAATTTCCTCCAAACCTTCACTCTAACTCTCTCAGATGCAACTCTTGATGATTTAGATGTAGATATAGATGATCTGGATGTAGAATCGCCAAGTCTGTTGGCGAAAGAAAACTCAAGCGGTGAAGAAGCCTGCAAATGGCTCTTCCGTCTCGCCCTCTAGTTGGAAGGACGGTCCAATAGAGGGATAGGTCTACTCCCCAACTACGCCACTGAGACGGGTGAGAGGGACTTCCAGGAAAAGTCACTCTAGAAAAACAGCCCGACCGGTAACGGGCAACCGAGCTCGTACGTAAAACTGAAAACCAAGGATCCCCCGCCTGGGTATCCTAAAACAGAGGGTCAACGGAATGGTCTAAAGTCGGGATCCCAACGGAGGCGTAAAAACACTGCGAGCTCGCGTAAAAGCCGAAAAGGGACTGGGATCATAGACCCAAGCACTTGGCGGCCGCTGCCCTAACTGGACTTCCTATCTTCCGCCAGTTGAGGGTCACCGCGCCCTCGCACGGTCATGTGTAAAGATCACTATGACCGGACCAATTAATTAACTTCCTAATCCACCATCACATTTGCTTGATTCTACAGTCCTTCCTCAATTTCATATATGATCAATTTACTAGATCTGGATTATCTTGTCAATAATTCCATTTGTAGTGATCTAATGTTAGTAGATCACATATAAAAGATTATCCTATGAAGATTAGTCCTCGGATTACTTGATGTAAGGCATATCGTGACTAGATTTGTAGAGATGAGAAGACTTGTCAGAACTCAAGCCAGGATAGTCCTCAAGTACTGGTTAATGTGAATTTCTATAATCAGATGGTCTCCCTATTATGGACTGCTTATACGAACTACTCATGCTCTTGTCTTATCAAACCCCAATAAGTATTTCCATAATCCAAAGTGATAAAATCAATTGCAAGGTATAGATGGATACATTTATGTGGGTAACGATGTGAAGAGCTTTCAATCCATGAGTATATAACGTGGTGTTCTCGCCAAATCATGACGTAAAATACAATAATTTAAACTTAATAAAAAGCTTAATTCTAACCATTTATATTGTTAGTATATGAACATGTTAAATCACATCTTCAGAATAATTATCTCTTTTCGTGGAGTACTTGCTCACTTTGATCTTGGAGTTGCCTAGACTGCATCTTTAATAATTTATATATAAGATCTCATAAAAATAGAGTCTACAAGCTCTGTCACTTTTCCACCTCCAAACAATATCTACTACAGTCAACGATCATGCAACACTAGAAGTAAGTCAACAAGTGCCACTTTATCGATTTTATTGGCCATGTAATAATTATTACATGTTTCATCAAAGTTTCTGTTAAGGTGTCACCTACATGTTTCAGACTTCATAGTGAAAGATAATGTAATAAAAAAAATCAGGCTACAAATCTTGTCATTACAGGTTTGAGAGATATGATGGCTGAGACTTTCAAATGTATAAAAGATAACTCACATGTTATTGGCTTTTTGTGTGGAGTCGATGTCTTTTGTGTGGTAAGTCTGTTATGACGTCAGAACTATTAGCGGTTTGTTGGAGCAGATTACATAGCTGGTGGTTGGATATGCGATATTTCTTATTTTCTATGATGATAAATGAGACACAATTTAAACCTTACGATATTGGAGATTATTAGTTTCATAATTCTGATACTTTTACAAGTGTGGGCCCATCTGAACCGAATTTCAAGATAAATAAAATTTAAAGGCAAAATAGTTTGAATTGCAAGTTCATTGGCACAGACATGAGACATTTAAGATATACTTTTCTTTTCATTATACAAAAACAGTAGCAGAGATATGCATCCAGAGGCATTTCTAATATAATATATATATATATAATTTAAACATTAAGATTTTAATTTACTAAGAACAACAAATAGTACAAAGGTGGCATTGTAATCAATTTTATTACAAGAGTGACAATCCCTAAGCCAATTACTATGTTAAACATAAATGTGCATTTTAATTAATGCCTTATTTGCATGTCTTAGAGGCCTGGAATGTGATATATGTACCTTACACAAACTCCATAAAATTTCATTCTAACTATTTTCAGAAAATCACATTTAATTAAACAAATTCAAATCAATTATATACATCTAAGACATCACCATTTATCAGTAATTTCAGATTCAAGATTTCTAAATTTCAAATTTTAATTATGAACAATGGCAAATGCAGAGATTATTGTGTAAGTCACATGCAGAACAGCAATAAGGGGAAGGGAATTGTACATATGCTCAGCTCAATGGGCATGCATGACAGCAAGAGAATGGATAAGGAATGTACCTTATTAGATCTCCAACAGTGAAGATCTAATTGCATGCAATTGCTGGAAATTTGGAGTAGAGAACAACAATCCCTTGGCTGTAGCAATTGTTCCCGGGTTGGCTTCAATTTGGAGCAGAAAATCCTCTTTCAGGAGCTTGGTTTTAGGGTTCCAGCAATAGAGGACAGCAACAAATATCCCCCCCCCCCAATCCAGGAGAAAAGGCTATGGAAGAGGAGACCTTCTTTGGAAATTGGGAGAAAAAGAATGTGGAAGAAGAGAAACAAGTTGGAGGCTCTCTCGTTGGAATTTTAGAAGAGAAAAGAGAGGGGATTTGGTGCTTATATAGCCAACAAGGGAATGTTGTTGTTTGCCAAGTGGAAAAGAAAATAGGGGCAGTTGGAGGGACATAAGGCCAAGTGTAAGATTTTTTTTTAAAAAAAATAAATGGGGCAAAAGTCCAGTGGTTGCCGTATGCTGTGTACAACAGATAGAAAATTTATTATTATTTTTTTCACAACAATAGTTTGCTGCTACGGTTCTGTTTTAGAAATATTTTTTTTCATTTATTTGTGATAATTTAAAAATGCTTGTATTCACGCCTCTTATGTCGGATTTCTATGGGAAATAGCTTATTTCGATCGTTTCTAAACAACGATCAATATGAGTATAATATTAAGGTACTTTTGATTGGTTTTGAGACCCCGAAATTTTTCGAGATACGGTTTTTGTTTAAGATTAAATTTTGTGATTTAAAAATATCAAATGACCTCCGATTGACGAACGGTCGATTCCGTTGGTCTTGTATCGTCGAATCGGATCTAATGGCGGTCTCGGTTCGTTTTGCGGTTTCCGAATTTGCGTCGCGGCTTTTTCGCGGCATGCATTACGGAGCGACCGATTTTTGGTCGATTTCACCCGAACAACTTTTGATTCACGATCAATAGATCGTTTTAGATTGTCTAGTATTGACCAACAACTTTATTGGGTTCATCGGAACCAAATCGGACCGAGTTTGGGTTTAATTGAAAATCGGATGTTACAATGCGACCACCAGTGCGAGATCCACATAAGGAAGGTGATGCAGCCATCACTGCCGACTAGGGCTGCGTGCCGCCAACGATGAGGTCGCTAGAAAAGGGGTTTGAAGGGCGATGCATGGAGCCACCGCCTGTACGGCATCCGTCAGAGAAGAGGCTTTGCCAGGAACGAAGGAGCCTTCCCCGCAAGAGGAGCACATCCATGGAGGATTATCCTCAACAGGACTAGTATTCCTTGGAACCCATTGCCGCCCAAGCTGGGCTGCATGGAGATGCAAGATCAAAGACCGAATCGTGGAGAGTCAGGGTTTCAAAAATTCCTAAATTGCACCTTGAACTTGAAAGTGCTTGCAAATCTTCAAGAATAATATCATGAAATGATTCGCGATCTTCAGAAAATAATCTTCAAACCACCAAAAAAATCGAATATAAAAAAATGATAAATATAAACTCCTCGAGAATCGAACTTACTCTAATACCATGTTAGAAAAATATACATGGCTCTGATACCATGTTAGAAAATAGGGAATGCAGAAGCGAATTGATAAACAGAGTATAAATACAGAAAGATAAAACATGAACTCAGAGATTTTTACGTCGAACCCTACTCTCTAAGGAGCGGGATGAAACCATGGGAGAACGCCTCAAAGGGCTGATGTGTCTATAGACTTTCTCACTGGATACATGGAGTGAGGTTCTTCTTATATAGCCCTCACTGAGTCTCCACGTCCCATAGACGGTAGATGTGGAACTAAACCACATGATGTGGTAAATGGATCCTGGAGTGATCCATTTACTCATCTACACCACAAGTGACGCATAACACGTACTCCAACAGTATACATATACTGTTGAGATATTAGTTATCATTTATTGCTTTCTTGTTTTTTCTTTTCTTTCTATCTATCATATGTAATTTGCCCAATAGGTTTCTCTTCTATATAAGAGAACCCTAGGGCCTCATGAATAAGCAACTCATTTTTTTCACTCCAAATGGTATCAGAGCAATGATCTGGATTACTGCAATCACAATATTCTAAAACATGCACATCGTTACGTTGCACTTACAATCATAGATAAACGATCGAACCACAAGTGCACATGTATTTAATGTGGAAATCCTCCTAGGTAAAAACCACGACCAGAGTATTTTGACTCGAGCTTTCAACCTGACCCACACGAGTCTTCTACTAACCTCGGTTTCTTATGCAGATAACCCAACCGTATTACTACATAAACTGATTGCGCGGTACTCAATCGTATACAAGTAATAAAAAACCTAACAACCTCAATATCAAAATAATTTTGCAAAGAATTATATGAGGCACAACTAAAACAATCTTACTGTAAAATCTGGGATCCGCGTAAACCCGAACTCGACCCGAATAAGGTCCGATTAACCCAATAAAGTTATCTGACAACATTAGATAACCTAAATCGACCAATTGATTGTAAATCAAAAGTCGTTCGGGCGAAATCGACCAAAAACCGGTCGCTTCGTAATGCGCACCGCGAAAAAGCCGTGACGCAAATTCGGAAACCGAAAAACGAACCGAGACCGTCATTAGATTCCATTCGACGATACAAGACCAACGGAATCAACCGTTCGTCAATCGGAGATCGTTTGACATTTTTAATTCACAAAGTTTAACCCCAAACCGAAACCGTATCTCAGAAATTTCGGGCATCCAAACCCGATCGAAAATATATCAATATTATATTCATTTTGATCGTCGTTCTGAGACGGTCAAAACAAGATATTACGCGTCGAAAACAGACACTCGAGGCATGAATACGTTCAACTTTAAATATTTTAAATAAATAGAGTTTTTTTAAAAAAATATAAAATAATAATTTTTTTCTGTACAAAACAGAACGACAGATTAGAATCTCTTTCTTCTTGACTTAGCTTTCCTCATGACTCCACTTGGCATATTAATAAACCCTCTTTTTGCTATATAAACACCAACACAAAACCCTTTCGTTTCTCCTAATTCCCCTTCAAATCTCAACGTTAAAGATTACCCATTTTCTTTCTCTATTTCCCTCCAACGAAGGAGCTCCAGCAGTGTTAAGGCTCCGACCTTCCATTCATAGCTACTGCTTCAGGCATTGTTTCAGCTCCTGCCCAAGATTTCCACTGTCTGTGCTGCAACAACTCCATTCTCTTCAACTCCATGAGCCATCTGCTGCTCCATTGTTAAATTCCAGCAACTCCTCTGCTGCTCAAGCCTTGCATGCAAGAAAATCTTCAAGTTTTGAAGATTTTTTAAGGTACAGTCCTATCCTTAATCTCTTTGCTGCCATGCATGTTGTCTTACCTGTGAACCCCTTAGGATCCGGGTACCTGTTTACGCTACCTTCGCAGCTTTCCATTCACTAGAGATCGCATAATTTATAGAGAAACAGGGAAATTTCGTTGCAATCATTGGCATCTGACATTCACATTTATATTCATAACCTCCAGTTAGTAGAGACAATTGGCACCAAAATCTTTATTCCATTAATTTCCATATGATTTTACAACATGTACAATGTCTGTCAGTACATACAACATCCCAAAAATTTGACTGAAGAGAAGAAGCATTTTACAATATCAATTGAACTAAAAACTGTAACAAAAACCACATACCGTCTGGTATAGACCTTGTCTCCTGGAACCATGTATAGCTACTAAACAACAGACTGTTTGCATGCCAAACATGTTAGGAAAGAAGAGGCATCAGCGGGCGCTGGTACCTCCCAAAAACTTATAAACATAAACAAGGATTTAATATGTTCAAAAGTAACAAGTAGAAAGGTGGAACAACTCAATTTAATTTTATTTCTACTTGCAATGTAAAAGGTTTCCAAATTTCTAGTAAGCACCTCTCATGATTAGCCATTAACCCAACATTTCCCACATACGCATATTTATATTGTAACTAATTGATCATAAGTAAGTATATTTTATTCTCATATTACTTAGAGATCATATTTGTGGATTTTGATGATGGGAAAGGTGAGATAAGAAGATATAATGATTTATTAAATTCTTAAGTCTAGTGGATAGTCTGTGGTCTTGGTTCGTGTGAAACCTCACACTATGACTCTAAGACTTGGGAAAAGTCTTAGGGTTGGGGTGCCTCCGTATGCATGCGGTGTAGTATAATGCATCCTAACTAAGTTCCCAACACGTCCACTGGCTTAATGAGATTTCGAATCAGATTAGCGTCTTTTCCATTTACTCAACTTTAATTGTAATCCCTTAAAACCTTAAGTGCAACTGTCTCAGATGTAATTCTAGATGATGTGGATATAGAGATGGATGATCTGGATGTAGAATCAATCCTTTCAAACCTCAGTGCAACAGTCTCAAATGTAACTCTAGTTGATATAGATGTAGATATGGATGATCTGGATGTAGAATCGCCAAGTCTGTTGGCGAAAGAAAAACTCAAGCGGTGAAGAAGCCAACAAAAGGGCTCTTCCGTCTCGCCCCCTAATTGGAAGGACGGTCCAATAGAGGGATATGTCTACTCCCAAACTACGCCACTGAGACGGGTGAGAGGGACTTCCCGGAAAAGTCACTCTAGAAAAACAGCCCGACCGGTAACGGGCAACCGAGCTCGTACGTAAAACTGAAAACCAAGGATCCCCCGCCTGGGTATCCTAAAACAGAGAGTCAGCGGAATGGTATGAAGTCAGGATCCCAACGAGGCGTAAAAACACTGCGAGCTCGCGTAAAAACCGAAAGAAGACCGGGATCCTAGACCTGCGCACTAGGCGGCCGTTGCCCTAATTGGGCTTCCTTTCCTCCGCCCAGGTGAGGGTCACCGCGCCCTCGCACAGTCAGGCGCAAGGATCGCCATGACCGGCATAATTCATTATCAGTACTGATTAATTATCAACCAATTATCTCAAAGATTTCACAGTAGTATATGTCACTTAAATTCCTTGATCTGACTAAGCACTGAGTTTCCTAGATCTAATGATTTGGGCTAAGACTTAGAGTCAAATTCATGCACCCCCCCTTAGTACTCTCTTCTTGAAGATCATGAGATTAGAAGCGAATTATTAGACATGGATTCAAGTTTAGGTCGATGCAAAACCATCCCAATTTACAAAATTAGGTTCCCCAAAGTCCTGTATCTATATGGAGTTTCAATCTACAAGTGAAATGAGGAGGGGGAGAGGCAGTAAGAACATAGATATCATACTAACCCCAAATGTGTCTAATGCTAGGGTGATCTTGACACATTCATAACTTCTGATTTTAAGAAGATTAGCTACATGGAATTTAAAACATAATCCAAGAAAACCATACTGATAAAATCATTATATAACGAAGTGCTTATGCTCTGTGTATCTCTAGCAATACATGTAATTGTAGTAACATAACCTCTGATCAGGAAATGGATTTAAATTCCCATCCACTAGATTCTGCAAGATCAGTTTACAGCTTGCTACAACATAATAGCTGCCAGATGTTCTAATTGTGAACATGGACCAAGTATGACTTTTAACGTATTAGATTCAACTTTAACGAGTCAAGCTAAAGAAAATACAAATGCTATTTCTCATTTCAGGAAAATTCTGTGATGATAATTTTTTTCGAGTATAGAGTAACAGACTAAGAGAAGTGAGAGAGAAATTTTAATTCATGTGCCACACATTCCTGAATTGATGTTAGAGTTCAAATGATGGAAATTATACTCCTTTTGGTTGGAAGTGACGGTGCTCAATAACGTATTTTGGAAAAGTCAGATAAAGTGTTCTAGATGGTTAAGGTGCCAGCAAATCTAACTGCCTTTAGATAGTTTTAACTATAAATAAAAGATAGTATACTTCAACTCTTACAAATCCTACTTGCCACACAATTGTTAGTATGAATAGTTTGATTTTTTTAAATGTTACAATCTCCTGCCAATCAACACTCTATCATTAAGAAAATCTCCAGATTTGGTGTTTTGAATTGGAATTTTGCATCAGGAACAGTAAGTATATAAATGGTTGATTTATAAGAAAAGTCAGAATTTAAGAGTTTAATTGAATGACTCCTTCAGGGAATGAAGAAAAAGAGATTAATCTACTTATGTATGACTTGAAATAGCATTTTTTTACATAATACTGTTTCTAAAATCAACAGTAACTAAAAAAAATCTGTTAGTATTCTGGTGTTATTACGGCAAGACATTCAGGTAGTTCATTAAGCTCGTAGGAAAATCAATGCACATTTCTTGGATCATTTAATTCAGGTCACTGGTTTATACCTCATCTATGTAATTAAATATCATGGATAGCAATAAATAGGGGTCTAATTGGGCATGCATGGCAGCAAGAGGTATGGATGGGAATGTACCTCTTTGATTGTTTCAAGTTGAAGATCAAAACCTTGCATGCAATGCAGTTCCAGGAAATGAGCAGCAGTTTCTTGGTGCACGAAGCAACTGAAGCAAGAGCTGTTCTTGCTTGAGAAAGGGGTTGTTTCTAATTGCTGTCCAATAGGAACCACGAGGATGAAGGTTGCAACAGGATTCCTTGATTAGAATTTGAAAGGAGATTTGGAAATAGAAAGGGAAAGGAAAATGATTGTACCAAATTAGATTTCCTAACAGAAATCTCTTTGCATGCTACAATTGATGTTTTGGATCGGCTCCTACTTGGCAGAATATGGAGCAGCAATAGGAGCTCTAAATAGCTTCTAATCCGGAGCAAGAACTTTAGTAGATTTGCACTCCCAACTGCAATTTCAGACGATGAGGGGAAGAGAAGGGGAGATTCTCGGCTGAAATTGAGGGGAAATAGAGATATATATGGAGAGGGAATGAAGGTGGGAAGTTTCCTGGAAACTTCCACTCAATGTAATTTATTTGTTTTATTTTGCATATGTTTAGTGACATCATCATAATGATGTCATCCATGACATCATTAATGATGACATCATTCATGATGCCATTATTGCCTTTATAGTGTTTATAATTTCTAATTATATTATTATTATTATTATTTTTATAACAACAATTAACGTTAACTGCTACTGTTACTGTAATAATTAATTAATATATATTATTTTAAACTTTATTTAACAAACCTAAAGTTGATCATATTTGTGTCTCGAGTGTCGGATTTCGACACGAAATATCTCGATTTGATCGTCTGTGAACAACGATCGAAATGAGTATAATATTGGCATACTTCCAATCGGGGTTTGAATACCCGAAATTTTCGAGATACGAATTTGGTTTGGGTTTAAATTTTACGAATTAAAAATATCAAACGAAATCCGATTGACGAATGGTCGATTCCATTGGTCTTCTTCATCCAATCGGAAATTATGACGGTCTCGGTTCTTTTTGCGGTTTCCGAATTTGCGTCGCGGCTTTTTCGTGGCACGCATTACGTAGCGACCGATTTTTGGTCAATTTCGCCCGAACGACTTTTGATTCACGATCTATTGAAACAACTTTATTGGTTTAATCGGGCTCTAATCGGGTCGGGTCGGGTTCGAGTTCGATTGGAAACCGGGTGTTACATTACCTATAGTTCAAAGCTTCAAATGTTCAATCTAAGGCCTCTCCTTTTGTTGCACTCATGTATTTTTTACACAACTCTATATATTACTCGGATCCGCTGGGGTTCACATTTTTGGTATCAGAGCGGTGGTACCCCGATACACACATTCACAATATTTCAATTCCGATCGCATTAAGTTCTCGGATAGCGACAGTCTTCTGACTTGTTGAGAATCTGAGAAGGGAATTATGACATTCAGATTCAATCACCATAGTTGTCACCAATTTCATTAATTTTCATATTATATCCCAAGAAGAGAAAAGCATTTATGATAAGTATCTGCCTATGGCATTCTTATGACTAATTATGGTTCTCATGCAGAGCCATGACATCTTGACCCGGTCAGGAGACGGCTGACCAGTTGGCATGCATACTGACTGCCCTCACCGACCTCCAGCAGCAGCAGGCTGCCATGCGAGGTCAGCAAGAGCAGATTTTGGCTTAGCAGACTGAGATTGCCGATTGGCAGACAGATATAGAGATGAGGTTTGAGGACCTATCAGATTTCACGTACCATCCATCACATGATGGGATACGGCAGGACCAACACCAGTCTGTTGAGGTAGAGCAACCTCATGCTGATGATCCACTTGAGGAGGTACCTGAGCATGGAGCAGATGATGCGGACTTTGACAGGGAGCAAGACCCTGTTGACTTTGCTGACGAGGGTGCACACGAGTACTCAGCTATTCACAGGCACCCGTCCATTTTCACGTCCTATCAGCGGGCCAACATACCCTTGTTCAAGGGCACATGTTCACCAGATGTTGCTGAGCAGTGGCTAAAGCGGGTGATAAAGGTGCTCAGGATGATTCGTCCGCCATGAGACATGTGGCTATCTTTCATGGAGTACTCACTTACAGACTTTGTTGAGAGATGATGGGATGCCGTAGTATCTGAGTTAGGCCGAGAGCCTACATGGGACGATTTCGAGACGAAGTTCAGAGCCCACTTCTTTTCTGCGAAGTGGAAGGAGTCCCAGCGCCGACTATTTGCGGAGCTTCGTCAGGGACAGATGACAGTCAGAGATTATTTTATCCGTTACACAGAGCTATCACGACATACACGAGCAGCTGGCGCATTTCCAGAGGAGAATCTGGAAAAGTTCATCAGCGGCATGCGAGAGGAGGTACAAGAGAAGCTGACAGGGTTACACATCACTTCTATCTCCGAGGCTACTGATGTTGCGGAGAAGTTCGAAGACATTAGAGGGAGACGTTTCGGGAGCTCGTCTGGAGCAGCGCCTAGACCGCAGCGATCTTTTGGACCGATACGTCGACCATTTCAGCAGCAGAGGTCAGACAGACGGTTTCGACCTACAGGTTCATCCTTCACAGGCAGTGCTCGCTCTTCTCCATCGAGTACTTTAGGAGGAGCACTTCCCGGACGTGGCACAGATTCCGCTCGACCATCTGGGTCGCAGCGAGCAGACAAACCACCTGTAGGACCAGCCTGGAGCACAGACACAACCACTCCATCCACCAGACCAGTCCGGTGTTACCGATGTCACGAGTGGGGACACTATCGATCACAGTGCCCACAGACTTCTGACGAGCCTCGCCGACAGCCACAACCTTCACAGTCGCAGCCCCAGGCATAGCGCTCAGGGAGTTTCCGTGGCAGGAACTCCAACTTGAGGCGACCGCAACAGAAACAGACACAGAGTGTGGCAGGTTCCCGTGCCGTACCAGTCAGGCAGGGACAGTTACATGCAGTTACTGAGGAGCAGGCACGTTCAGCGGCTACTGTAGTGAAAGGTATGATCTCAGTCTTGGGCCGATCTTTCCATGTTCTACTTGATCTGGTGCGACGCATTCTTTTCTTGCTTCGAGGTTGCTTGCTTCTTTAGGTAGAGTCGTAGAGACTCTTTCTTCACCATATCACATCGGAGGGCCTGGTGGCCAGTTGTTTATCATTTCCTTGATAGTCAGGCACTTGCCCGTACTGATTTGCGGTCACGAGATGATCGCAGATTATCTACTTCTGTAGCTTGATGAGTTCGACTTGATTTTGGGCATGGATTGGTTATCCACTCATCATGCACTGGTTGATTGCTTTAGGAAGACAGTTGTCTTCAGGATTCCTGATCTACCCGAGTTTACTTTTGAGGGTACTATACATGACTCCACCATGGAGTACATTTCAGTGTTGCGAGCTCAACGACTTATTGATCAGGGTTGTGATTCATATCTTGCATTTGTTCGGAAGGTATCTGATCAGGAGTCGATGACACAGGACATCCGAGTAGTATCAGAATATCCAGATGTATTTCCTGATGAGCTACCAGGATTACCTCCTGAGAGAAAGATCGAGTTCGAGATCACATTGCTGCCAGATACACAGCCGATCGCTATGGCACCATATCGCATGGCACCAGCTAAGTTGAGGGAGCTGAAGGTGCAGTTGCAGGAGTTACTTGACTTGGGATTCGTGAGGCCGATCACTTCACCTTGGGGTGCTCCGGTTCTATTTGTCAAGAAGAAGGATGGATCCATGAGACTGTGCATCGATTATCGGCAGCTGAACAAGAGAACGGTGAAGAACCGTTATCTTTTGCCACACATCGATGATTTGTTTGACCAGCTCCAGGGATCTTCGGTTTTCTCAAAGATCGATCTTCGCTCAGGTTACCATCAGCTAAGGATTAGAGAGGCTGATATTTCGAAGATCGCATTCAGGACGCACTATGGACACTACGAGTTTGTGGTGATGCTGTTTGGGCTCACCAATGCACCTGCGGCTTTCATGGATATGATGAACCGAATTTTCCGTCCATACCTGGACAAATTTGTAGTGGTGTTCATCGATGATGTGCTCATCTACTCACGGAATGAATGGGATCATGCGAATGATCTACGGATTGTCCTGGTCACATTGCGAGAGCACAAACTATATGCCAAGTTGAGCAAGTGTGAGTTCTGGTTATCCCAGGTCTCATTTCTCGGGCATATCATTTCTGGAGAAGGCATTGCAGTTGATCCTGCAAAGATAGATGCAGTTATGTCTTGGGAGCATCCCAAGATAGTTACTCAGATTCGGAGCTTCCTCGGATTAGCAGGCTATTACAGACGCTTTGTCAGCGGATTTTCACGCATTGTTCGTCCTCTGACACGACTGACGCAGAAGGGAGTCACATTCATTTGGGATGATTCATGTGAGCAGGCCTTCCAGACACTGAAGGAGAGGTTGACTACAACGCCTATTCTTGCTCTTCCTTCAGGCACTCAAGACTATGCAGTCTACACAGATGCATCTGGAGAAGATCTAGGAGCAGTGTTGATGCAGAGAGGACAGGTGATTGCTTATGCATCACGACAGTTGAGACCGCACGAGCAGAACTACCCAACATATGACTTGGAGTTGGCGGCAGTTGTCTTTGCCTTGAAGATCTGGCGCCACTACCTATATGGGGTAAATTTCGAGATCTTTACAGACCACAAGAGTCTGAAGTACATCTTTGATCAGAAGGAGTTAAACATGAGGCAACGCAGATGGCTCGAGCTGCTGAAGGATTATGATTGCACGATCTCTTACCATCCCGGTAAGGGAAACGTGGTGGCTGATGCACTTAGGAGGAGAGCGCATGCAGAGGCTACGACCAACTGGCTATACACGTGGGATATACTTGCAGCATTGACCGATTGACATCCTCAGGAGAGCGCATCCATTTCTACCGTCGTGCCTCCACGATACAACAGTCTTTGGGATCGTATCGTAGAAGGACAAAAGACAGATCCTTGGATCCGAGATAGATACATGCGCGCCATCAAAGACGAATTTGATGATTTTGTTGTGATGGAGTATATTTTATGGAAGGCAGGCCGAGTCGTGCCCAATGACGAGCAGCTTTGCAAAGATATTCTGGATGAGGCACACAGTTCACGGTTATCTATCCATCCAGGCAGTACGAAGATGTACCGTGATCTGCGTCAACATTTCTGGTGGGATGTGATGAAGCGCGATGTAGCGCAGCATGTCAGTAGATGCATGACCTGTCAGATGGTCAAGGCCGAGCACAGAAGACCACCATGATTACTGCAGTCTCTCCCCATTCCTGAATGGAAGTGGGAGAGCATTTTTATGGATTTTGTCACAGGATTGCCGAAGACATCAGGTGGCCATGATTCCATTTGGGTCGTTGTTGATAGGTTGACCAAGTCAGCCCATTTCATACCGGTCAACATGACTTACACTCCATCCAAATTGGCCAAGCTCTATGTGTAGAATATCATTAGGCTACATGGTATACCACGAGAGGTGGTATCTGACAGGGATTCGAGATTTACATCTCATTATTGGCACCAGTTTATGTCAGCACTACATACAGAGCTGAGGATGAGTTCTGCATATCATCCGCAGACAGATGGACAGAGTGAGCGCACCATTAAGATGCTCGAGGATTTGCTTCGCGCTTGCACTTTAGAGTGGAAAGGGTCCTGGAAGGACCATTTGCCTTTGGTGGAATTCACGTACAACTACAACTATCACTCCAGTATTGGCATGGCACCATTCGAAGCTCTATACGGGCGGAGATGCCTCATACCTCTCAGTTGGCGTGAAGTAGGTGATCATACTCTCTATTCCGTGGATCTTATGGAGGAGACCGCGAGAGCTGTTGATCTTGTGAGACGGAGGCTTCTGACGGCACAGAGCCGCCAGAAGAGCTATGTAGACCGTCGGAGAAGAGACTTGGAGTTCTAGGTAATCCAATTCTTTCCTCTTCATCCATTCAATTATGACAAATATATTTGTTCAATGTAATCTCACATACTAATAAAACTCCTGTAAATACAGGTCGGAGATTGGGTATTTTTGCGAGTATCTCTCATGAAGGGAGTACAGAGATTCGGTGTTCGTGGTAAGCTGACGTCGCGATATGTGAGTTCATTTGAGATTCTTGCAAGAGTGGGGAAGGTGGCCTACCGAGTAGCCCTTCCTCCACATCTATCAGCGATTCACGATGTCTTCCACGTATCCAACCTGAGGTATGTGCACGACCCTCGGCACATCATCAGTTATGAGAATCTAGACGTGGAGCCAAATCTGATTTATGAGGAGAAGCCAGTCCAGATACTTGATCGTGCTGCGAAGAAGCTTCGCAGCAGAGAGATTTCATTGGTCAAGGTTTTGTGGCACCGTCACGGAGTCGAAGAGGCAACATGAGAAATCGAAGCCGACATGCGGGCACGATACCCGCAACTTTTCTGAGGTAAAAATCAAAATAAGCTTTTAGATATATGTTAAAATATATGGCTTGTTTTCTCTTTGAGGTTTTTATGGTTCAAAACCCTTTGAGGTTTTTATGGACATATAAAATCCCAACAAGATACTTAATGACCTTGACCCGAGTCTCGAGGACGAGACTCCCTTTGAGGTTTTTATAATTGTAACATCCGGGATTCACGTAAACCCGAACTCGACCTGAATAAGGTCCGATTAACCCAATAAAGTTATCTGACAACATTAGATAACCTAAATCGACCAATTGATTGTAAATCAAAAGTCGTTCGTGCGAAATCGACCAAAAACCGGTCGCTTCGTAATGCACACCGCGAAAAAGCCACAACGCAAATTCGGAAACTGAAAAACGAACCGAGACCGTCATTAGATTCGATTCGACGATACAAGACCAACGGAATCAACCGTTCGTCAATCGGAGATCGTTTGACATTTTTAATTCACAAAATTTAACCCCAAACAGAAACCGTATCTCGGAAATTTCGGGCATCCAAACCCGACCGAAAATATATCAATATTATACTCATTTTGATCGTCGTTCTGAGACGGTCAAAACAAGATATTACGCATCGAAAACAGACACTCGAGGCATGGATACGGTCAACTTTAAATATTTTAAATAAATAGAGTTTTTTTTAAAAAAATATAAAATAATAATTTTTTTCTGTACAAAACAGAACGACAGATTAGAATCTCTTTCTTCTCCACTTAGCTTTCCTCATGACTCCACTTGGCATATTAAGAAACCCTCTTTTTGCTATATAAACACTAAAACAAAACCCTTTCGTTTCTCCTAATTCCCCTTCAAATCTCAACATTAAGGATCACCCATTTTCTTTCTCTATTTCCCTCCAACGAAGGAGCTCCAACAGTGTGAAGGCTCCGACCTTCCATTCATAGCTACTGCTTCAGGCATTGTTTCAGCTCCTGCCCAAGATTTCCACTGTCTGTGCTGCAACAACTCCATTCTCTTCAACTCCATGAGCCATCTGCTGCTCCCTTGCTAAATTCCAGCAACTCCTCTGCTGCTCAAGCCTTGCATGCAAGAAAATCTTCTAGTTTTGAAGATTTTTTAAGGTACAGTCCTATCCTTAATCTCTTTGCTGCCATGCATGTTGTCTTACCTATAGTTCAAAGCTTCAAATGTTCAATCTAAGGCCTCTCCTTTTGTTGCACTCATGTATTTTTCACACAACTCTATATATTACCCGGATCCTCGGGGGTTCACACTTAGAAAGAGAGGATCAGGCTCGTAAGATTAATCGCAGAGCTGTAAGAACGAAGCAAAAAATAGCCGTTCGATCTTTCTCTTGGACTATAGAGTGGAAACCTGAGAAAGAATAACTTGTTGCTCTTGTTGTGTGTTGAACAAGTGAGATATGTGATCATGTTTATAGGTCTTCGATTCCCATAGTCGTTGGAGGTTGAAATGGCAAGGAAAATTTCTTGAAATGCCGTATTTAAAAAGATTGCTTAGTGAAATTGGTGATCGATTAAATTTCAAAAATATGATCGATCAATGAAAATTGGTTGGTTGGTCATAACTCAAAAATATGACCAATATATAAAAATGGGATGATTATCAGAATTAAAAAATATTACCGATCAATAAAAACTAGATGATCGATCATAATTCAAAAGTATGATCGATCAGTAAAATTGGATGATTGATTATTTTGACAGTTTGACCTAAAAGTCAAAGTCAGTCTGAGATGGGAGATGCATGATTCTTGGACCCTTTTACATTCTAAGACAATTACATAGTGCATGACTCAATAAGAAAAGACTCCGTTCCTGTCTTGAGCTTGAGATTGTTCCTTGAGCTTGAGCTAAAAATCCTTAGCTTTGAATTTCTTTGAGCTTCGTCACTTCTTCTTCACTTAAGATTTAGCTCCTCAGGTTTGAGCTTCTTCCTGCTTTAGTAGATTTCCTGCTCTTGGCCTAGCTACAAGCTTTACACATAGGTTTTATCTATTCGCACAAGTTTTGACTAACAACACAAGTTTTGTTATCATCAAAATGTGCACGCTCATGCACTAACAATCTCCTCACTTTTGCATGAACTCACAGTAATGTGAAATCTCACATTATAAACCAGGGGTCAAATTTTTACCCATATTTTCATCACATCACTTTTCTCAGACAATGACTATGTGCTTCTTATTCCTATTACACATGTCTCACATTATCTACCCTCATTTACGTGTGAATAATCAGTTTTAAATCCATTCTTTCTGTTGGGAGAAATGAGCAAGTTGTTTATTCCATAAGCCCTAGGCTCTCTTATATAGGAGAGTAGCCTATGGGTAAATTACATAAAGCATACAACTAAAATTAGAAATAACAAAAAGGTACGAATACTAATGTGTATGCGTCAACACTCCCCCTCAAGATGGAGCATAGATATCTATCATGCTCAGCTTGGACGCACACTTCTGGAATGGGCCTCGAAGTAATGCCTTGGTGAAGATATCAACCGTCTGATTCTCTGAGGTGACATGAGATGTAGCAATGAAACCCTTCTGAATCATGTCACGTATGTAGTGACAGTCAACCTCAATGTGCTTGGTCCTCTCATGGAAGGCTGGATTGTTTGCAATGAACAAGGCTGCCTGGTTATCACATTCCAGCTTCATAGGGAGCGTATATCAAGATATAGATCTGTAAGAAGAGCTTTCACCCACATCATTTCTGTGCTAGCCTGAGCCATAGCTCTGTATTTTGATTCAGCACTGGATCTTGCTACCACTGTCTGTTTCTTGCTCCTCCACGAGACTAAGGCCTCTCCAACATAAACTGCAAATCTTGAGGTGGACTTCCTGTCTTTGGGGCATCCTGCATAATCTGCATCAGCACTTGCTGTGATAGAGATCTCCTTTCCCTTCTTAAATAGCAAGCCTGCACCTGGAGATGATTTCAGATATCTCAGAATCATGTGTATAGCATCCATATGGACCTGACGTGGTTGCTCCATGAACTGGCTCACACGACTCACTGCAAATGATATATCAGGTCTAATGATCGTGACATACAGTAGTTTGCCTACCAGTTCTCTGTACCTCCTCCTGTCCACCTCTTCCGTGTCATCATCATAGAGCTTCATGCTGGGATCCATTGGTGTCGTAGCAGGCCGACACCCTAGCATACCTGTCTCACTCAATAGATCTGTAACATATTTTCTCTGCGACATCACTAATCCATATGGATTTCTAGCAAACTCTAGTCCCAGAAAATATCTCAGGACTCCCAAGTCTTTGGTGACAAATTCGGTTCCCAGTCTTTCTTTCGCCTGCTTTATGCCCTGCTCATTATTTCCTGTAATCAAGATGTCATCAACATAAACCATGATTACAATAATACCTCTAGTGATCTTCTGCACAAACAAGGAGTGATCAGCATTGGAGCGCTTGTATCCTTGTTTCTCAAAGAGATCTGATAACTTCTGAAACCATGCTCTGGGACTCTGCTTAAGGCCATAGATAGCCTTATGTAACCTGCATACCTTGGAACACTCCCCCTCAACAGCAAACCCAGGTGGCTGTTGCATATACACTTCTTCCTGTAAATCGCCATATAGGAATGCATTCTTCACGTCCAACTGATGAAGTGGCCAGTCTCTAGCAACTGCAACTGACAATAAGATCCGTAGGGTGGAATGACGTGCCACAGGCGAAAAAGTGTCAAGGTAGTCCACCCCATATGTCTGTGTGAAGCCACGTGCAACCAGTCGTGCCTTGAATCTGTCAATAGAACCATCGGCATTGTGCTTCACTGTAAACACCCACTTGCAGCTCACTGGGTTCACCTCTGGAGGTGTAGGAACCAAACTCCAGGTTCCTCTGGACTGGAGTGCCGCCATTTCTTCCTCCATTGCTAGCCTCCATCTACTATCCTGCATAGCTTCATGATGATTCCTCGGAATCTCGACAGCTGAAAGTGCCACAACAAAGGACCTGAAATCTCCAGATAGCCTCTCAAAAGATACGGATGCTGATAAGGGATATGTAGCACAGCTTCTCTTCGACTTTCGCAGAGCAATGGGTACATCTAAGTCAACTATGTTCTCCTCTGGCCCCTGCAACGTATCCTGCTCAGAAATGTCGTCAGATCCATCAACATTAATATTATCATTACATACCATAGGCGAGCTAGTAGACGATTCATGACCATGAGCGGGAGGAAGCCTGCGGGTATAGTGATATGGTAGCGTTGATATAGTTTGTGGTGGCGGCGGCGGCGGCGGTGGTGGTGTTGACGGCAGCTGTGGTGGTGGAGGTGGTGTCATATATATGGAATCAGTGGATAGTGGTGGTTGCTGCTTGTCTCCAGAGGCTGAAAAATACATAATATTTTCAAAAAATGTAACATCTGCACTGATCATATACCGCCGACGCAGAGGATCAAAACACTTGTACCCCTTTTGAGTTCTGAAGTACCCGACAAAAACACACTTGACAGCCCTAGGAGAGAGCTTGTCAGTACCAGGGGACAACTGATGGACGAATGCAACCGACCCAAACACACGAGGCGTAAGTGAAAATAACTACTTGTCGGGATGAATGATGGTAAACGGGATCTGTTCATTTAGAACAGAAGAGGGCATACGATTAATGAGGTAACATGCCGTGAGAACAGCATCACCCCAGTAGGAGTAGGGAACATGAATCTGTATAAGGAGAGATCTCGTGACATCAAGAAGGTGACGGTGTTTCCTTTTAGCAATTCCATTCTGTTGAGATGTATGAGCACACGACGTTTGATGAACAATCCCTTTTGAGGAGTAGTAACTAGCAAGAGCATTTGTGCACAATTCTAACGCATTATCACTTCTCACAAATTTTACCGATGTGGAAAAAATATTTTGTATTTCATTCAGGAAATGAATAATTATATTTCCGGCTTCAGATTTATTTTTCATCAGAAACACCCATGACACCCTAGAAAAATCATCCACAAGTACAATATAAAATCTGTGTCCCTGATGATCAGGTACACGACTCTGACCCCAGACATCAGCATGAAATAACTCAAACTTGGAGGTACTACTCCGACCAGGACGACTGGGAAAGGACGACCTGTGATGCTTTCCCAATTGACACGCCTCGCACTGAACAGATGTGTGAGGAAGACTATAGGGTAATACTTGACGCAACTTCTGAAGCGGTAAATGACCAAAACGCAGATGCCACAGTAAATGAAATACTTGTCCAGCAGGAGAGGAAGTGGTTCCAGCGAATGGGGTCTGATTCAAGCGGTAGAGGCCTCCTTGCTCATAGCCACGACCAATCACGTTGCCCGTATGGATGTCCTGAAAAATCAAAGAAGATGGATCAAAAATTGCCCGACAATGAAGATCCTTCGTAATCTGAGTAATTGACAACAGATTCATTGAAAAATCAGGTGCATGTAGCACATTCTTGAGCTGCATAGAAGATGTCAGTCTAATCTCCCCCTGACCAGTGATTGGGGAATGGGTGCCATTGGCAATGACAACTGTCCGTCCTGGAGGGATCTGAGTGTATCCTGTAAGTAGACTCTGGTCGCCACATAGGTGATGTGTAGCGCTTGAGTCCATAATCCATGGCAATGTATCAGATCTACTACTGTGAAGTGCAAGTGTACTACCTGAAGTACTGGTAGACGCGGAGGCAGAAGCAGCAACATCAGAATGACTCTCTGTAGTCGGTGCTGGACTGGATGGTGGGATAATGCCCCTCAGACGGGCAACTAGATCATCGAACCGTTGATCCAGGGTAGCAGCAGACGGAGGCTCTATTTGCTCAGCGGCTTGAGCTGATGCAGAAATCCATGCTTCGAGTAGCATGTGTCTTCATTGTGTCCGACTCGATGACAGTAGGTGCATGTTGGCCTAGTGCGGCCACCCCTCCCACGGGGTCCACGTCCACGACCCTGGTGATAAGAACCACGACCTCTGGTTGCTGCCATGGCTGAAGAATTCTGACTTGCAGCAGTTGAGGGAACTGTGATCCGACTCAGTCTATGAAAGGCTTCCTCCATTGGAGGAATTGTAGAGTCGGCCAAAATCTGTGATCGTGCTGCCCCGTACTCAGGATCAAGTGCAGCTAGGAACACGCCCACCATAGTGGCGTTCCTATATGTCTTCTGCTGTTCTGGCGTGGCTGTCAAGGGCATGAAGCTATATAGCTTCTCGAACATCCCTCTCAGTGATGTATAGAGAGAATGTAGGGGGCGACCATTCTGCTTGATGGTGAAGATATCATGCTGGAGTTGCAGAATCTTTGTCTCGTTCTTTGCCTGGGAATATGTAGCCGCCAGAATGTCCCACATATCCTTCGCTGTGGGTTGATGGAGAATGTCATTGGCAATCTCAATTGCCAACGTGCCAGATAGCCAAACTTTGGCGTATGCGTCATCAGCCTCCCAGGAGGCATAGGTTCCAGTCTTCTCAGCAGGCTCTGGTTCGGTAAGAATATGCTTCTTACCCGTAGACTTCATCATGCTCATGAACTGCATTGCCCACAATTCATAGTTGGTACCGTCCATCTTGACAATAGGCGCTGGACCACGGAATGCGCCAATAGATGGGATATCTGCCTTGCTCTCCGACATATTGACAAAGAAGACTGGAACGATTGACAAACACTGTGATTTGTCTACAACGACATAAATGGGTTTAGTTGCACGTGTAGACCTCACGCAACTAAACCCATGATGATGTTCTGGTCTTAGGGCTGGAAACCGTGCACCCGTACAGGAGCTACAGGACTCGGAGCACTTGATGCGCACTGGATGCGCAGTAGATCACGTGTTCTGGGCACTGGGTGCGCTGAACACGCGCACTGGATGCGCTGGGCACGCGCTGTGGATGCGCGTACAGCTCACGCACGTAGAAGATCTCGCGCGCACACCCAGCCTTGCGCAGATGATGCGCAGTCGCACGTTGGAAGGTGCGCGGTCAGGCACTGGAAAGGCGTTGGAGAGGCGCAGGTCACGCGCGATGACGCGCAATGGATGTGTGCGCGCAGGAGATGCGCAGATCACGCGGTGGCGCGCGCCGTAGATGCGCACAACGCCTGAGATGCGCCTGGGATGCGCACAAGATGCGCTGGAGATGCGCTGATCGGAGGAGAAGCACCCGAGGAGGAGGGCGGCGCCGATCTGCAGAGAAGAGAAGAGAGAGAGAAAGGGGGCCGGCGGGTGTGGTGGGTAGGGTTAGGGTTTCGAGAACTCCGGTCTAGGACCGTTGCTCTGATACCATGTTGGGAGAAATGAGCAAGTTGTTTATTCCATAAGCCCTAGGCTCTCTTATATAGGAGAGTAGCCTATGGGTAAATTACATAAAGCATACAACTAAAATTAGAAATAACAAAAAGGTACGAATACTAATGTGTATGCGTCAACACTTTCTATATCCATATCCTCATGATGTTCTTTCGTTCTCATTGTCTGGTTACTAGGCATAAGCATCTTTAATTGCTCTTGTTCCTCCATTATGCTGTCATGCTAATGAAAGTAAATGGGTTGGCGCAACCCAAAACTGAGTACATGTTAACCAAGTTGGATTGGACCATGGGCAAACTTGAATAGAAAAATGGGTTGCATGCCATGCCTGACCCATCAAATTAAATGGACTTTTGGTTGGGTCTCCTCTAATTAGAAAGCCCGATGCTTATCCCTAGTGATAGCTATTATGATTAGAGAGATGAATAGAAGGGGTGGAGTGTTGAGGGTATGCTATGAAAGGTTGATTTTTTTAAGGCATATGACTGTGTAGATTGGAGATTTATCTTGGCTTCTTTTTACAAGTGGGATATTTTTAGATACTTGTATTGCGTGGATGAGAGGGTAGATCACCAAGGTGTCATACTCGGTGTTGATCATTGAGAAGTTGGAAGGGGGTTTCTTCTAGCTGTAATAGGGCATCAAACATGAATCCCTGATGATACCTCTCATGTTCGTCGTTGTGCCTAATGCATTGATTGTGATGGTTGAAAAACTCTATGATGGGGTGTTTCTACCAGGTCTATAACAGAGTGGAGTCTCAATTCTGATGCTGTAATATGCTTACAATATGATTTTTGTGTGGTAGGGTGTTCAAAGGAGGCTAAAGGGATTTCCATTGCTATTGAGATTTTTGGTAATGTTTAGGGACTCAAGGTTAACAAGGACTTGTCTGCTTTTGCGCTTTTAGACTTTCACATAAGAAGATTGATGTGTGTGGGGCGGTTTTAGGTTCCCTCAGGGTTGCCGTTTTCCTGTTTGGGGTTACCTTTGTCTTGTGGCCGACTGAAGCAGGTGGAGGGGACGCTTTAGTTGGGAAGGTTGGAAAAAAAGTTGGCTGGCTAGAATGCTAGATGTCTGTTGAGGGAAGTCGCATGGTGCTTCTCTAGATGATGTTGCCATTATTCATGTTTTCTCCCTCTCCCTTTTTGCTTTTAGTATGGTTGCGAGTGTACTTGAAGTATTTGATGCAGCATTATTTCGGGTTCAACTCAAACTGGAGAACTCATTGGTTCATCTGGTGGAATGGAACTCTGTGACACATTAAGACGATGCGTGTGCCGTGCCTCAAAGTGATGAACAAAGCATTGTTGGTCAAGTAGACGATGAGAATGTGGGAGAGCATACTGATTCAATGTGCTCATTTGTTGTATAAAATCTCCATGGTCATGTTAAACTTGTAGGTTGTGCAGTACCATCAACTCGCTGTCTGTTTTTGGAGAGGGATTTGTGCTATTTTACCATATATGTGCTCTTTCTTAAGGCCAGTTCTTCCCATTTTTGTAATCTGGGATTTAAGCTTGTGAGTATATAGTTTTTGGCCTGCATCACTATGGATGCTCCCTTTTTTTTTGAGGCTCAAAAGAGGGGGATACACTCGTTGGTGTTCGCCCCAGAATATTAAATTACGTAAAGATAAGAAAAAAGATACTTACAGATTTAGGAGTGGAGGAAAGAGAGATAAGGGGGACTAAAAAACAATGTAAACAAGCGGCTGACGAAAGCCGTGACCCAACTAATTACACCAATCTGAAATTAATCTGATGGCCGTAATCGTCACATTCTCTTTGTAAAAACGCACCCCCGAGAAAATAGCCTCATTACGAGCACGCCAAATGGACCAAAGGCACGCAATGGGGCCCAACAGATCAGATCGAGCCCTCGTCCTGTTGAGCCATAGGATGTCGCAGAAGTCGTCAATATTCTCCGCACGAGCCCAAGCAACGTCGTCCCATACCTGAGTCACCGACAGACATTGAAAGAAGAGGTGGTCGGCCGATTCATCCCTCACCCCGCAGAGATGGCACCGGACGTTGGAGGGAGGAAGAAATGTGGCGCAACGGTCCCGGGTCATTAAACGCCGATGATGAAAGACCCTTAAGAAAAAGTGATCCGCGCGGGCAGACGAAGATCCCATAAAAAGGCGCAGTCGCGCACCAGGGTAGCGACCAGAGCAGGTGGAGGAGAGAGCAGAGCAAGGAATGCCTTACGAGAGGTGAAGTCCCCGTCCTTCCAAGCCCAATGGTCCCGCAGAGAACCGGGAGAAGCGGAAGAAGAAAGGGCCTCCAGCAACGAGGCCAAATCGATCGCGCGTTGATCCGAAAGAATGCCCGAGAATGATGGGCACCAACAACCGTTGATCCAATAATCCGCGACAGAGGCCAGCCGATTCTCCGCCAGAGCAAATAACCTCGGAAAGCGTGACTGGAAGGAACCACCCCCCGACCAGTCGTCCTGCCAAAACTTGAGGAGGGCACCCGATCCCAGCACAGGGGTGAACAAGGAACGGTTACTGCTATATATATCAAACACGCAGCGCCAGAAATGAGAGGAGTGGACAGGGCACACCCCACGTATAAAGCCACTCCAATCCTCGCCCAAAATTGCCCGCAGCACATTAAAGAGAAAGGAATCATCCTTGCCCCAGATCTCCCTATTTTTCTCCCTATTTTTCTCCCTATTAAATAGCCAGAAATGAGCTATGGATGCTCCCTATTTTTCTTTTAAAAACAATCTACTTTGAATCCAGTGTATGCCTGCCAAATTCACCGCATATTGTTTTGGTGAATCTGTATGTTTATTTATGTGTTCACGTGCCACTTTGGATTCTAATATCAATACAGATTAGATATATGATCTCGATTGGTTAGCAAGAAATGGGGTACTTTTTTCCTTTACAACATTTCTATTGCAGAAATGTAATTTTCCATTTTAGGACTCTTCTCGTGCCCTACGTTTTTGCAATGTATTTGGGGCAGACACTATAGCGTGTTTCCCTCTTTTTTGACTCAAAAAGAAAAGAAAAAGAAAAGAAATGGTGCACTCTTTACCTGTTAGCGTATTCATTCCGAAATGTAATTGTTCATATCAGGAATCTTCTTGAGTCTTGGCTACTGTAAGTCTTTTTGTAACTCTCCTTTTTTAATATATTTGGGGCGGACTCCTTAGCATTTCTCCTTCTTTTGACTTTAAAAAAAAATAAATTCTCTAGAATATATTACTCAAGTGGTTGCTGAATCTCCCCTTGTTGGAATTCCTTTTTCTGCCATGCCTATGGGTTCATCTGTTTCAGTAGTTGAACAGTTGTATGGTGAGAAAACTTTATGATAACATGCTCATATAGTTTTACGACGGGTTGATATTTGGAATTTAGTCAAGATTCTGATTTTTTTGTTTATTAAGTTCATTATATATCCTTAATTATATATATATATATATAGGATTTATTTCAAATAGGACGCAATCCTTCCATTCCTAAGGAAGGCCAGCCCCTTTTTTGTATAAAACAGGATGACTTTAGTAGAATACATATACAGTTTTGTATTATAATGTGCAGTTTTAATGTTTGTATTATAATGCGCAGTTTTGTATGCGGCTTTGTATTTATAACGTGCGGCTTTGTATTTATAACGTGCACCTATAATACAAACTATATACGTATTCTACTAAAGTGCCCTGTTTTATACAAAAAAGGGGCGGCCTTCCTTAGGAATGGAAGGACTGCGTCCTATTTGAAAGGCCCCCTATATATATATATCACTAGTTTAACAACCTGGGCTACGCTGCAAAATCGTAGTTCAAGCATATATTATGGAAGGATTTCTTTTATTATTTTCTAAATAATGGTAGTCCATGGAACTTCATATGTAGTAATGTGTAATTGATAACCTCTATACATGATTGAAATAAATGCTCATAATTCTTATAATTGTAATTGTATTTTTACATCGGAGTAATTTTGAAACCGCGATCCTAAGCAATAGGGAAATTGACATCCATAACTTTCCTATTCATCTATTACAGTGTTCTTAATTTTTCAGATGTACGCAGAGATTTAGTTTATTAATTTTTTTATAGATATTGATACTCAGTATCAAATCAACTTTGATCACATTACATGGTGATTATAGTTGTTGACATACAAATAAAACGAAAATATATTTAGCAATATAACACCATAAATATAAAAGAGAAAAGTTGATGCTTTTAGATTTTAGAAATATTTGTTTAGGGCATTAATTATTGTAGACTATTGGAATTTATATAAAACAAGACTTGTTCTTTTATAAAAATATATTTTTAAAAGAATGTAGTGGGTGAAAAAATGGAGAATACAAATATAGAAGGAAAAATGGGAGAAATTGAGAGCACGAGAAAGAGAAAATACAATACGGAGCTATAGCTATATTATATTGTCAATCATAGAAAATTAAAATAATGCAATGGATAATGGAAGATATATGGGGAATAGAAATACAAAGGGAGAGGGAAAAGAGATGACTCTGCTTTAGGAAAGAGGGAGATGGATATTTTGGGGGGAGGAAAGAAAATGGTGGGGGTGGGGGGAGAATGTAGAGAGAGAGAGATGACTCTGCTTTAGGAAAGGAGGTGGGATATTTTGGGGGAGAGGAGAGAGAATGGGCTAGAACATGAGAATGGGAAAAAAATCTCGATTGATCGAGAGAGAGAGTGCGCACGAGAGATGGGAGGAGCCCATATAGCAATCCACGTGGCAGTGCCGGGGAGTATGGTGATAGGAACACTGTTTTAGTATATAGTATAGAAGTATAGATTGTAGCCTCGTTTTCTTCTCTCGCCCTTACACAGTGAAGGGAAGCCTTCATGAAATAGTAATTATTACTGTTGTTTGACCTACATGCCGTGGCTGAAGTTATTAAAACAACTTTTCTAGGAAAAAATGGTAAGGTAACTTAGGTAAGGCTGCATACAATAAACTCAAAGTGGACCTACCCTTCCCTAGTCCTTGCATAGCAGGAGCTTATGCCCTAGACTGCCCTTCTCATGTAGTGAAGGATGCCTCTATTTCTCTGCTTTTCTTTTAACAAAGTATACATTAAAGGTCATAATAAATAATGGAATAACAATTACATTATTTACTTTCAGCCTGTTGGAGTTGTTGGGGCAATCACACCGTGGAATTTTCCTCTGGCAATGATAACTCGAAAGGTTCTGGCTTGTTACCATAGATTACCTAATTGTACATTGCTGTATATTATTTAGGACTTTAATTGTCCTTTTCCTTCTTATTCATTTGTGCTAATTATGAGCTGGAAGATGCATTCTACACCAGGTTGGGCCTGCACTTGCTTGTGGATGTACAGTAGTAATCAAGCCGTCTGAACTGACTCCATTAACAGCTTTAGCTGTTGGGGAACTTTCTCTTCAAGCAGGAATACCACCGGTGAATTTTCAAATTGATTGAATAACTATTAACCTTGAGTAGATAATGTTTTGGCTTCTCAATTATTTTATTTGGACTGTATTTGACTGTAAGCATATATTTGAAATTCTTTATAAATCGAGTCCTGCATTTCAAATTTGTTATTCAATGTTTAATTTTTCAAATCTTTTCTTGTAATCTTCAAGGGATGTTTTTGTGAAAGGAGGTTTTTCTGAAGGTTTCAGTGCTCTCTTTTAAGAAAACTTCAGTTTTAATTTTTTTCGAACACTAATTTCCTATTCCTACTTAATTGTGGGAAAAGGCTTTGTTGTTGTGTTGTGTTGTGACTAATTTCCTAATCCTCCTTCTTGCTTATCTCTTTTTTCTTACTACTCTTCACCTGGTGCAACAATTGTCTTTACTTCTCATCACCCTTAGTTTGTTAACCTTGCTCTTCTCTTTTATATCTATAATATATTGACAGTCATACTTGGGATTGTTATCATTCTTTTTTGAGTCAAAAGAGGGGGAAACACGCTATGATATCCACCCCAAATATATTACAAGACAAAGAGTTACATGAAGACTTAAAAAAGCCAAGACTCGAGGAGAGTCGTGGAATGGAAAATAACATTCTCAAAGTAAAAACGTTGTAATGAAAAGAGTACCATTTCTACCTAGCCAAATTGCGCAGATGATTGCAAGAGGCTTCAAAAGATCCTCTCTAGAATGATGTTTTGCCTCAAATAGGGAATCCCAAAACAGGTCCAGATCCTGTGTGGCTTTTTTAGCAAAAAAGTGCATGCAAACAAAATGGTGCACACCCAAAGTGTCGTAATAAACTAGATGAACCAAATAGTTATTGTGGAAAGAACACAATGAATTGTGTATTTAAAGTCCATAGGGCTGTCTTATAGGAGAGGAGAAATTATATAGGGTAAATAATCAAATAGGGAAAATTACAAAACAAAGAAATTACAAATATATAAATGCTAATAATTCTTAATACTCTCCCTCAAGATGGAGTATACATGTCAATCATGCTTAGCTTGGAACAATACTTTTGGAACGACCTCCTTGCCAGGGTCTTGGTGAAAATGTTTGTTGTTTGTTCCCTTGAGTTGATATGGGAAGTAGAGATGAAGATCTTCTGTATCATGTCTCGTGTAATAGCTATCTAAGTCGACGTGTTTGGTCCTCATGGAAAATTGATTGTTGGTCATGAGTATGACGTTGCTCTTGATCATGTGTAATAGCTATCTAAATCATGTCTCGTGTAATGATTGGGGTCTTTCTAGAAGCTCTTGATCATGAGTATGACGCTGCTCGTGCCCAGATTCTTATTGATGCCACCATACCTCCAATGGAGGAGGCATATCGTAGATTGAGCAGGCTCTCAATAAAATCTGATGGTATCCCACGGTCTCAGACTTCTTCAGCTATGGCTGCATCTCGTGGTAGGGGGAGCCTTACACAGTATCGTGGTAGGGGGAGCTCTAACTGTGGCAGGGGACTGGTAGTCGACCTTGTCAGTCGTGCACCTACTGCCATAGGTCCGGTCATTCTGAGGAAACATACTACTCCAAGCATGGGTTTCTGGCTTCAATACGAGTTGTAGAGCATATTCAGTAGGTTGGGATTTCATCACCTATATCTGATCAGAGATTTGATGAACTTGTAGCGTGGCTCAGGGAGATTATGCCTGCTTCTGGATCAACCGACTCTCCTTCAGAATCCTTAGAGGTAGCTGCCTCAGCATCAATGTCCACATCAATTATAGCTTATGCTTTTACTAGCTGTTGCAGGGAAGATTTGTCAGAATGGATTATGGATTCAGGAGCATCTCATCATCTCTGTTGTGACAGAGGACAATTTAGTACTTATAGTTCAACTCAATCAGGGAGATCTGTTGTGATAGCTGATGGGACACACTCTCCTATTATTGGTCAGGAGGAAGTGCAGTTAACTCCTGCAATGCAGCTTCGGAATGTTCTCTATGCTCCTGAATCTTCTATGAATTTACTATCCATTAGTCAAATCACCAAGGATTTACATTGTCGTGCCATATTTTACCCTTTTTCTCATGTGTTTCAGGACATTCTTACGGACAAGATGATTGGATCTGGCCGTGAGCAAGGTTGTCTTTACAGACTGGTACAATCTCCTTATGCTGGTGCTTCCCTTCGCACTAGATCCATTCCTCCCTATATATGACATCTTCGATTTGGTCATCTTCCTTTGCAAAAGTTGTGTAATGTTCTTCCACAGATTTCTCCTCGATCTACTTTTCAGTGCGAGGACTGCCGGCCTGGGAAGCATCATCGGTCCACTTTGCAAAGTCGTTAGGTTCGAAGTAGTCATAATCTTTTTGAGTTAATTCATTTTGACATTTGGGGTCCAAGTCGTGTCCCAGATCATTAGGGACATAGGTTTTATCTTGTTGTTGTCAGTGAGTTTTCAAGATTGTCTAGGGTTTTTCTTCTTAAGAACAAATCCGATGCTGGTCATGTTATTTAGTCCTTTATTAATGAAATAAAAATATTTTTTTCTGCAAATGTCAAGTTTATACGCTCAGATAATGTGCTAGAATTTTGCATTACCTAACTTTCTCGATTCCTCAGATCATATGAGATTGTGCATCGGACATCTTGTGCGTATACTTCTCAATAGGATGGGGTGGCTGAACGAAAACACCGCCATCTTTTGGATGTTACCACGACTCTCTTGATCCAGAGTTGTGCTCTTCATCCGTACTGGGGGATTCGGTTCTAACTGCTTGTTACCTGGTGAATCGCATGCCTTCATCGGTTCTTGGAAAGAAGATACCGTTCTCAATTGCATTTCCCGAGATGGATCTTTTCTTTCTTACGACTCGTGTTTTTGGATATGTTGCTTTTGTTCATCAGATGTCTTCAGGTTTTGACAAGCTCTCTCCTAGAGCTGTCAAGTATGTGTTTGTTGGGTATTCCAAGACCCAAAAGGGTTATCGTTGCTTTGACCCTGTTCGACGAAGGTACTATGTTAGTGCGAATGTCACTTTTTTGAGTCCATTATGTATTTCTCTCATACATGTGACAAGCTCATTCCTTCAGAGAATGGAGAAGAGGTCTATATGCCTCTACCTCCGTTCTTGTCTACACCATCACCACCACCACCTCCTCCTCCACCGCCACCACCACCTCCACCACTGCCTGCCATGCCTACCTTCTTTCCGCATGTTTAATAGCGTTAGACCTCGTGCTCATGTGCCTCCTCCATCATCCAACACGCCCAAGGTATCTTCTGAGCATTTGAGTTTTACTAACGACAATGGTGATTTTCGTGTGCATCCTGTGGTGCAGGATGTCTTGGATGAAACACCTTCTGAGGATGTTAAGGATTTGGATGTGCCTATTGCTCTTTGGGAGTAGAGGCGTGCATGCATTATGCATCCTCTTTCTTCCCATGTTTCCCTGGCACAACTCTCTGAGGATATTTAGAGGTTTGTTGTGGGATTATCAACCGTGGAGATACCATGGTCCTAGCAGGAAGCGTTGCAGAGTAGTCAGTGGCGTCTGGTGATGGAGGAGGAGATGCCAGCCTTACAGCCTTGTGGTATGTGAAGTGTTGTACAGGCTCCTCCAGGTGCATATGTTGTTGGCAGCAAGTATGTGTCTACTGTGAAACATCGAGCGGATGGTACTGTGGACAGATATAAGGCCAAATTTGTTGCTCGTGGTTCACCCAAACCTATGGGGTGGATTTCCAGGATACCTTCTCTCCAGTTGCGCATCATTATACGCTGTGGATTCTTATTGTTGTTGTTGTGGTACGTGACTGGCCGCTTTTCCAATTAGATGTCAAGAATTCATTCTTGTATGGAGACATGTAGGAGGAAGTTTACATGCAGTAGCCACATGGGTTTGCTGCTGGGGGGGAGTCCAGTATGGTGTGCTGACTTCATAAGGTCATATATGACCTTAAGCAGAGTTCAAGGGCTCGACAGAAGCTCTCAGAGTTGATTGAACAGAAGAGGTTTGTCAGATCTAGCGCAGATCATTCTCTTTTTGTTAGGAGAACCTAGGGAGGTATCGTTGCTATTCTGTTTTATGTTGACGACATTATTGTTACTTACAACAATGAACATGGCATTCAGGCAGCTAATGATTTCCTTGGACGACAATTCGTGACCAAGGACCTTGGCAAGCTGCGTTACTCTCCTGGCCTAGAGTTTGGAAGAAATCAGCATGGTCTGGTAATTACACAAAGGAAGTATGTCACTGATTTTTATCTGAGAGATGTAATACACGATGCAGACCTGCTACTACTCCAATGGATCATAATGCTAGGCTCTATGGTGATGACTCCGAGGAGGTGGATAAGAGGTGATATAGAGAGCTAGTAGGAAAGCTGTTATATGTTACTATTACCGGGCCTGATATATCATTTGATGTTAGTAGACTCAGCCAGTTTATGGAGCAGCCTGGACAGGCTCACATGAATGCAGTTAACATGATCTTGAGGTATCTGAAGTCTTTCTCCGGATGTAGGCCTTTTTATTCAGAAGAGATATGTCTCTCACAGTTACAAGATGTGCAGACGTGGATTACGTCGGGTGCCCCAAGGACAGGAAGTCCACTTCATGTTTCATTGTGTTTGTTGGTAGTTCGCTGGTTTCATGGAAAAGTAGGAAACAACCAGTTGTAGCTAGATCTAGTATGAATCAGAGTATAGGGCCATGACCCAAGGGAGCACGTGATTGATGTGGGTCAAGTCCGTCCTGACTGACCTAGCTATTGAGGTGCCTCTTCCTATGCACCTCAAATGTTATAATCAAGCCCCGCTCTATTCACAGCTAATAATCCAACCTTCCATAACGGAACAAAGCACATTGAAGTTGACTGTCATTACACCATGATTTGATTCAAAAGGGACTTATCTCCACTTCTCATATTGCTTCAGGCGATCAGATTATAGATATGTATACCAAATATCTTGCGAGGGTTCCTTTTTACCGTTGTTATTCCAAGCTAAGCATGATAGATATATGTGCTCTTGAGGGGGGAGTGTTGAAATACTTATATCTCTTCGTATTTATTTTATAATTTTCTATTTCGTCAATCTACTTTATGTAATTTTCTCTTAGAGCTTTTCTCCTATGTAAGAGAGCTCTTGAGCTACGATGAATACTTTTCATTCCACATTTTCCACAGATACTATACAGAAAGAACCGAATGAATTGTTTATTCAGAGGTCATAGGACTCTCTTATATAGAGAGGAAAAACCTTAGAGGGCAAATAATAAAAATGAAAAATTACAAAATAAAGCAATAGCAATTACATAAATGCTAATAACTCATACCAAGAGTCTAAGGGAGCCTTGGCTTGCTTTAAAACATTCCCCACTTCGTTGATTATTGCCCACAAGATGGTTGAATACAACCCATATCACGTGCCAACATAGCAAGGTACCTAGTGGTTATTATCGATTGCAATGTTGTTTGGGTTACTGATATAGTTACGAAGCATAGCTTTGTATCTAGCAGTGGAAACTGCAATGGTCTTGAAAGATAAATGCCAATATGAAAAATCAAAGATGGTCGTGTCATATTAGAAAATATTGATATATGCAGAATATGTTGATAATTGAATTAATAACAAAGAGGACTGTTTTGCTTTTTAAATACAAAGTTTTTTTGTTTCAGGTAGCATTCATCGTAATGTTTCTCAGCATGCATGATAATGTCAAGAATTTTCATGAACATAAATAATTTCATAGATTTTTATCACCTATTCCCTTCTTAACTTCTGTATTTTTTGGAATATCAGTTGTGCCCCTGTATTCTTACAAAATTCACAGTTCTACCCTTTTTCAATATCAGTTACGCCCCTACTTTACCTTAACAGAAGAGCAGAAGTGTGAATTTTTTAAGAATATAGGGGCACAACTGATTTTCCAAAGAAGGAAGGGGCATAAATGATATTGCATAAGTTAAGAAGGGCACACTTGATAAAAATCCTAATTTCATCCATTTTATCAAACTTTACTTATTATGTCTTAACAACGACATAAATAAGGTATAATGATAAAGTACTATAACATAAAATAGGTAATATATTAAGGAGAACCTAAGAGAGGTGGTGGGGAGAAAAAGAATGTGGGGCTTGAAGTAGAACGGACGAGAGGAGAGCCTCAAAGCGAGGGCAACTAGATGGTGACGTGGGAGATGAAGAGGGGTTGTCATTTGTTCATCATAGGAGGCCTAATTAGTTCTGTTGAGATAAAATTCATTCATATGAAAAAGAGATCCCAGGGCTCTCTTATATAGGAGACGAGCCATGGGTTAATTACATAAGTGATACCCAAAGAAAACATAAACTGTAAATATAAAACGGTGATAAATAAACATCTCAACACTCCCCCTCAAGCTGGAGCATAAATATCAATCATGCTCAGCTTGGAACAACATCTCAGAAATGGACCTCTGGCCAGTGCCTTCGTGAAGATATCTGCAGTCTGATCTCCTGTGGAAACATGAGAGGTGGATATAAGGCCTTTCTGGATCATGTCTCTAGTGTAGTGACAATTCACCTCGATATGCTTTGTCCGCTTATGAAAAGCATGGTTATTGGCTATAAATAAAGCTGCTTGATTATCACATAAAAGCTTCATAGGAAGAGAAACCTCAACAGTAAGGTCGGTTAATACTGATCTGACCCACATCATTTCTGTACATGCTTGTGCCATAGCCCTGTATTCACACTCAACACTAGATCTGGCCATCATAGTCTGCTTCTTGCTTTTCCATGAAACAAGTGAACTGCCTACAAAGATAGCAAAATCAGAATTCGACTTTCTGTCCCTGGGACAACCAACATAGTCTGCATCTGCACATCCTGTCACCTCAAGTGATGCATCCCTACTGAACATAAGGCCAGAGCCAGGTGAAGCCTTCAAATACCTCAAGATCATGTGTATGACATCCATATGTACCTTCCTGGGTTGCTCCATGAACTGACTGACTTTGCTAACTGCAAAAGCAATATCCGGCCTGGTAATGGTGGCGTATAGGAGCTTCCCAACAAGCTTTCTATATCTCCTCCTATCAATTTCTTCGGTGTCCTCATCATACAATCTCATGCTTGCATCCATAGGAGTAGAAGCAGGTTTACACCCTGTCATGCCTGTCTCAGATAGGAGGTCCATAACAAATTTCCTTTGATTCATCACGAGTCCACGTTGATTCCTGGCGAACTCTAATCCAAGAAAGTAGCGAAGATTGCCAAGGTCCTTAGTCACAAACTGCTGACCAAGGAAATCCTTAGCGGTAAGAATACCCTGCTCATCATCTCCTGTAATGACAATATCATCCACATAAACAAGAATAGCCACGACACCTCTAGGTGTCCTCTGTACAAACAGTGAGTGGTCCGCAATAGACCGCACAAACCCCTTTTTCTCTATCAACTTCGATGGCTTTTCATACCAAGCTCTCGGACTCTGCTTCAGGCCATAAATCGCCTTGTGAAGACGACACACCTTCTGAGACTCCCCCTCAGTAGCAAATCCTGGTGGTTGTTGCATATATACTTCCTCCTGGAGATCCCCATAGAGAAAGGCATTCTTGACATCAAGTTGATACAGAGGCCGGTCCCTGGAAACGGCAACAGATAGCAGAATGCGTAGTGTTGAATGTCTTGCTACTGGAGAGAAGGTGTCCTGATAATCCACCCCATAGGTTTGGGTGAACACTCGAGCCACAAGCCTTGCTTTGAATCGGTCGACACTGCCATCGACCCTTTGCTTGACCGTGAATATCCATTTGCAGCTTACAATAGATGCTCCTGGTGGAGGTGAAACAATGCTCCATGTGCCACGTGATCGCAGAGCCGCCATCTCTTCTTTCATAGCAAGGCGTCATCTACTATCCTGGAGTGCCTCCTGTTACGTCCGTGGGATAGTAACAACAAATAGTCCCACTATAAACTTCTTGTACTCCTCTGACATATGATCCAAGGAAACATGTGCAGCCATTGGGTAAGTAGCACATTGGCGACGAGGTTTCCTTAGAGCAATCGGTATCTATAGGTCATCAGCCTCACCGTCCTCTGGAATTAACTCTTCCTGTTCATCAATAAAATCTCCAGTGCCATCAGTAGAAATAATATGTTCCTGACATACCTGAGGCATGGTGGATGATGTGGTAGGTGCATGAGCAGAGGGGCGAGTAGAAGACCTGTGAGTATAAACATGGGGAAAGATTGTAGACTCTTTGGGAGGAGGTGGAGGTGGAGGTCGCGGTGGGGGTGGTGGTGTAGGTGTTGAAGACCGCGGGACATCACTAGGAGCAGATGGAGGTGGATGAACCACAACATCTTCTCTGGATCCAGTATTAGACAACCTGTCACCTGTAGGAGAGAAATGCATAATAGATTCGAAAAATGTAACATCAGCGCTGACATAGTATTTTCTCCCAACAGGATCAAAATATCTATACACTTTTTGGGTACGAGAATAACCAACAAAGACACATTTGACAGCTCTAGGTGAGAGTTTGTCGTGGCCAGGAGTAAAGTCATGGACAAAAGCTACCAATCCAAAAACACGAGGTGTAAGTGTGAAGAGTTCCTTCTCGGGAAACACAATTGAGAAGGGACTCTTCTCTCCAAGAATAGTAGATGGCATGCGATTTACCAAGTAATAGGCGGTTAGGACGGCATCCCCCCAGAAAGAATGAGGTGTACTACTGTGAATCAACAAGATCCTCGTGATGTCAATAGGTGACGATGTTTGCGTTCTGCAACCCCATTTTGCTGTGATGTATAAGTGCAGGAAGTCTGATGAACTATACCTAGAGACTGGAGAAATTCTGCCAAATGAAGAGTAGAAAATTCCAACGCATTGTCGGTATGAATGTATTTGACTTTAGCAGAAAAAATATTATTGATCTCAATAAGAAAAGTTTTAATTATAGCACATGCTTCAGACTTATGTTTAAGCAAGAAAACCCAAGAAAGTCTTGAATAATCATCAACAACAACAATATAAAATCTATGCCCCTGATGATCAGGAACACGACTTGGACCCCAAATGTGAAAATGAAACAACTCAAATGACCGACTACTACTACGTCTTGGACGACTCGGAAAGGAGGAGCAATGGTGTTTCCCAAGCTGACAAGCTTCACAGTCCAGAGTAGTACGAGTAGATAGTTGCAGGAGAACATGTATCATCTTTTGGAGAGGAAGGTGGCCAAAGCGAAGATGCTACAGAAAAGGCGAAGCAGATCTAGAGGGAATAGAGGCGACCCAACACATGATTGACCAGCAAGTTTGTATAATCCTCTCTGCTCACGGCCATGAATAATCATCCTGCCAGTTAGTATGTCCTGAAACATAAGAGAAGAGGGGTCAAAAATGGCACGACAGTGTAAATCTTTTGCAATCTGACTAATAGACAAAAGATTCATTTGAAAGTCTGGAGCATGCAAAACATTATGAAGACGTATAGTGGGGGCTAAAACAATCTCCCCTTGACCAACAATAGATAGACGAACTCCATTGGCTATGATCACGGATCGCCCAGGAGCGATAGTCGTGTATGAGGAAAATAGTGTCCGATATCCATACATGTGATGAGACGCTCCAGAATCCATAATCCAATCTGTCACATCGGAACTGCTGCTACTGGTAAGCACATATGAAATACCTGACGAACTGGGTTGTGCTCTGGCGGTGGCCGCTGCATCTGATGGTCCTACAGTATGAGTCACAGGAGTGGTCACCATTTCTCGAAGTCTCGAGACAAGATCGTCAAAACGTGCATCAGTAGTAGGTGCAGGTGAAGAGTCAGCCTGCTCCGCAACATATGCAGACGTTGGAAAGCCGTGCTTGTGAAAGCGTGTCTCCTTGGAGTGGCCAGGACGACGATAATAAGAACATGAACCACGCTGACGGCCTCCACCTCTACCACGAGATCCACGACCACAGAACTGGGACGCACTGCCTCATCCACGAGAAGCAGCCATAGCTGAGGAAGTCGGCTGTGGCGTGGATGTAGGTGTGGTAGTAATCATGCTCAATCGCTTGTAGACCTCCTCCATTGTGGTATGGTCTCGCCAGTCAGAAGTTGAGTACGAGCGGCATCGTACTCTGAGTCAAGAGAGGATAAGAACACGCCAGTCATAGTGGCATTCCGATTCATGCTGGTAGTGATGGACTTGAAGCTATGGATTCGTTCAAAACATGCCTCTCAGATGTGAAAAGTGAGCATGTAAAGATCGACCATTTTGCTTGGTCAAGAAAATGTCGAACTGAAGTTGGAGTATCTTGCTTTCATTTTTTGCTTGTCCATAGGTAGCAGCCAATATGTCCCACATGGCCTTTGCAGTTGGTTGATTGACAATATCATTAACAATCTCTGTGTTAAGCGTCCCAGAGAGCCATATACGAGCATATGCATCATCTTGCTTCCATGATGCGTTGGCTCCAGTCTTGTCCGCCGGCTCTGAGTCAGTCAGAATATGCTCCTTGTTGTGGCATTGCATCAGGGTACAAAACTGCATGGACCATAACTCGTAGTTGGCCCCGTCCATTTTTACGATAGGTGTCGGTCCTTTGAAGGCACCGAAAGAGGAGAACACATCACCCTTGATTTCTGACATTCTTTAATACGCCAAAATGCGGAATAAGAGGGGAATATCTTGCAAAAGTCTTGTCTGCATCATCAAATGAGGGATGAGATGTATCTGTAGACTTATACACTCATCCCTAATGCTGTGTTTGTGGTCGAAGGCTGCAAATGAAGGGAGAAGTCAGACTATATCACCCTTCGCAGATCAGTCCAGACCTCAACGCATGTGAACAAGGGTCCGCTTAACTCAAACTGGGGACCCGAGGCCGCCGAGAGTTTGCCAGACCCCTTGTGAATCAAGCCACCGCGCCTACGGAGGCAAAGGGGGGTCATCGGGGCCTCGCTGGGCTGCTGCGAGGCGGCAGCGACCGCTGGGAGGGGCGGCGACGGTGCTGGAAGGCGGTGGCGGCAGCACTAGTGGTGCTGCAGGGGGTGGCAGCTGCGCCTGGGGGTGGCTGCGGTAGCGTCAGGGTTGCCGCAGGCCGCCCTGAGGGGCGCGGTGACGCGCGGAGGCGCGCAGAGTGAGGCCGACGGGTGGGGCTAGGGTTAGGGTTTTGGTTCGAGAACCCCGGTCTAGGATCGTTGCTCTGATACCATGTTGAGATAAAATTCATTCATATGAAAAAGAGATCCCATGGCTCTCTTATATAGGAGAAGAGCCATGGGTTAATTACATAAGTGGTACCCAAAGAAAACATAAACTGTAAATATAAAACGGTGATAAATAAACATCTCAACAAGTTCAAGGGATGGAGCATTGATGATTGTCACCTTAAATATGTTGCTATCGGTATGGGGAGGTCAACCATAAGGCTCTCATCTACAATGACAATGTGCAGTGTTTTTGTTGCGGACATGACGCGCACCGTCACTCAAAGTGCAAGATACATAAGGCATTGCATTACGGTTTATGAAGATATCAATGGTGGAATCTGGGAAGGGAGCGTATGATCCCTACAAGACTTTTGCCGACATTTTGTTTGTCAATCTTTATAAGGTGATATTGGAAATGGGTAACCTGAAAGGAGATTTGGAGATTCTGGAGACTTGCATACAACAGGGAATTGAGAATATTCTCATTGGTTTCGGTCCTTCCAATGACGACAACCTAAAGCTGGTGAAGCATTGTATTACAATGGCTCTCAACACATTGTTCAAGGGCAAAGGGTGATCTATTGCGACCACCACACATCACACCAGCCTTCCTCCATCCCATGTCTCAAGCCAACCTGCGCCATGATTTCCTTGATCCCGAACCCCTTTCCCACCCCAATCTTACACCCACCCGACATGAACCATAATCCGATCTCAAATCAAATCCACAATCTCGGAAGATCATAATGATCCGGTGGGGCAATGCAGCAACTAGATTGGCATGGAGTTGTGGAAGCAACTTTGCCAAGAGCACAATATCGACAAGCACAACCTCATCGAAGACTTCACCACTCAGCTGACGACCACTACCACCATCACTCTCGTCAACGATCTGGGGTTTAGGCTTTATGCATTTGCCTGCCAAAGTGATGTGATGAGCACTCTGGGGGACTGTGACATGAACATTTCTACAAAGCAGATGACTGGCACCACATCCTCGTGCCTTGCTCATCGATCTCAAGCCCTGCATCATCAACAACATCCAGAACAACGAGCACCACAACATCTACAATCACGAGAACACATTCGTGTCCCATCATTGTGGCGATGTGGGAAATAACTAGTTCAAAGGTTACCATTAGGTATATCCAGGAACTTGGTCAGATCATGCTATTGGACAAGAGATCATCACGATAATAATGTTTATAAGTTTGCAAAATTTTCTGCAAAGCTAGTAGACGAGGCATCTATGAGGAGGTCAGGACAACAAAGGTCGGAGCGGAGGTTGGTTGTTGCAAAGAGGAGGGATGGTATTGAGTGGGAGGTGACATGTTGTCAAAATTGCATGGGCACAATGGTACTAAGATTTTTCTTAACCAGCCCTTGGTTTGTGTAAACGTGCTTTGGTTCATGTAATAGATGGTCAAACTATTGGAGGGTCACAACTATTAATGGCGCAGGAAAGTAGGTGCACTAGCGTTGTTGCAAAAAAGATAGAGGCATAAGTGTATCTGCAGATACTCGGAAGTTGCAAGTGTAAATCCCTTTTCTTAATGCTAGATGGATGATACTTATCTCACAAATATCAATTTTATTTTTCAGGAAAAAAGGGGTTTCTCTCTGAGGCTATAAAGAATAAACAAATAACACGTAGTAGAATGGACTATTGAAAAAATTGGGATTAAACGATGTGGATTTTTTCACGAGACAAGGTCATCTAGAGTAGAGGCCAGAGTGGTTCTCTTTGACTTATGATTTTTTGTTATATGCCTAGAAATTTGGCAAAATCCAATTATGCACCTTTACTGGAAAAACAACTAATGCCCCTGTTAACCTGCTGAGTTGAATTATCCTGCCATTCTGATGTTGAACTGTTCTAACAAATATCTGATTATATATTGTGGAGTTTTCTTGTATAAAAAATGGCAGAGCCTCCCCCACTATTGGGAGGTTTTCTTGTATATCATAAATAATTCTTGTTAAGAATAATCTTACTGCTGCTTGTTTGTTATACGCCCCTTGTTTGGGCAAGTGTTTTTTATTATATAATATCTTATACATGGTTTGTTATCAGAAATCTGTTATTTTTTGTGTGGTTCTTTCATCAAATGCTATCTCGCTGTTTATTTGATATATTTTCGGTCATTGCACTCAGGGTGCCGTAAATATAGTATTGGGGAATGCATCTGATATAGGAAACACTCTACTTGAAAGTCCACAGGTGGTTTGAATTTTAAATGAGAATATTAGCTGTCCACAATGGCGGTTTGATGCACATTTCCTCTATTCATAGGTAAGGAAGATCACTTTTACAGGGTCCACAGCTGTAGGGAAGAAATTATTGGCCGGGTCAGCCAGTACTGTTAAGAAGGTCAGTAGTATAAGCTTCACTGTTGTTGACATAGTATGTTTTTGTTCCTGCGTCAAATTAGTAATTATTCCAATGGTAGTCATACTTTACTATCCTTTTGTGATTTTGTTTTTAAATTCTTTTATCATCAGACACCAAAAAATGTTGTGCATCTCACTTCCACCTTGGATGATATTTGGTCAAAAAAACCTGTACTAGCTCCATATTATATGGTATTTGGAAATTTCACTATTTGACCCAAAATACTTTAAATAGTACGTTACTGAGGTGTTTGAAATATACATTTCGAATCTGAACAATAAGTCAGCTTATTTATTATAAAAATTCTTTATCCTGATTATCTCTAACCTCTGTTCTTGTTGTTTACGAAACAAAGATGAATGAAAATATTACCATACTATTTATTTATATGAAAAGCTACACTGCTAACCATGGGAAGGATTGAAACAGGTATCCCTTGAACTTGGTGGGAACGCACCATGTATTGTATTCGACGATGCAGATCTAGAAGTGGCTGTGAAAAGCACTGTAAGACAGCTTTTATTGTTAAAAATATTTTCTGGTCACAACGGCTTTCTGGTTTATGAACATGTAAAGATGTTAATTTTTAATTTCCTAAATTCTCTAAATCATACATTCACTTAGAGTTCACTTTCTTTTCCTTCAGAAGCACTCCTTGTGGCAGTAATTTCAAACATATTTATGGCCTTTAATATGCATCAAAACGTCTGTGATTATACTAGATCTTGTAGGACTAAAATCTGCAACAACTACCAAACCTTTTCGCATTTAAGTAGGGACCGCTACATAGTTTCTATGATTCCAAATAGATGGAATTTGAATCACACACACTCACTTATATCTAACAAAGCCATATCCTTCTCACGGAAAAAAGGATGTCTACTGTTAAAGGGGCAGGTTTAATATATAACAGAATCCCTGAAATTAAAAAGTTGTATAGTAAAAATTTCTCAACTGGACCACTATAGAAAAGCTACAAATAGAAAACATAAATACCTCCTTTAAGTTGGAGTATATCTATCGATCCTGTTCAACTTGGAGGTCAACAATCAAAATCATTTATTCGGAAGAACTTTAGCGAAAATATTTGCAAGCGAAAGCTATGTAGAAATATGAGGTATAGTAGTACTGCATCCCTGATGAAATGACAATCTACCTCAGTATGCTCGGTGCCTCGTGAATGACATGATATATAGCAATATAAGCGGTTGGCTTGTTGGCACAATGGAGATGAAAATGAAATCTTATAGACAACCCAAGTCCTTATAAAAAGGTGACAAGCCAACTATTCTCACAGATAGTTTGCATGATGGCTCTATATTTTTCCTCTATGCTAGATTTGAAACAACAACCAACTTCTGTAAACATATATTAGTTACTTTTGTACTGCTTTGCTATTTTCTTTTCTGCCGTATGCTTTATGTAATTTACCCATAGGCTACTCTCCTATATAAGAGAGCCTAGGGCTGATGGAATAAACATGCTCTTTTATTTTCCCAACATGGTATCAGAGCGACGGTCCTAGACCGGAGTTCTTGAAACCCTAACCCTAACCCTAACCCTAGCCCCACCGTCGAGCCCTCTCTCTCATCGCACCGCCGCCGCCGGAGGCACCTCTCAGAGCATCTCGCCTGCGCCTACGCCTGCGCCTTCGCTTCCCTAGCGTGCGGTGCTGTGCGCGCATCTCCAGCATGCTGTGCGCATCTCCAACGTGTTGTGCGCATCTCCAGCGTGCCGTGCGCGCATTCCTGGCGTGCGGTGCCTCCTTCCCCTGTGCTTGCACGCATCGCGCACTGTGCTGCGCGCCTAACGCACGTCCCTAGCGTGCTCTCCAGCGCGCCCCTCGCGCACCTGCACGCATCCTCCTGCGCCCCGCGAGCATCACCAGCACGTACCTCGCGAATATAGCGCATTTCCAGTGCGCCTTCTCGTACAGCCCCTCGCACGCTCCCTGCGCCTAATCGCGTGCTCCTTGCGCGCCCCTTTGTGCGCCTAGATCATCTCTGTACGTAGTTCTAGCGCGTACACCTTCAGAGGAATGGGTTTGGTTGCTTGAAGTCTACACCTGCAGCTAAACCCATCTATGTCCGTGTAGACGATCTTATTTTCAGTCTACCACTCCAGTCTTTGGTTACAAGTATGTCTGAAAGCAAGGCAAATATCCCATTTGTAGGCGCATTCCGAGGTCCAACGCCGATTGTGAAAATGGATGGTTCGAACTATGAACTGTGGGCGATGCAGTTCATAAGTATGATGAAGTCAACCGGTAAGAAACACATTCTTACTGAAGAAGAGCCTGCTGAGAAGACTGGAGTTAATGCCTCGTGGGAGGCAGATGATGTATATGCCAAAGTATGGCTATCTGGAACTCTGGCAATCGAGATTGCCAATGATATTCTTCATCAGCCCACATCCAAAGATATGTAGGATATTCTAGCCGCCACATATTCTCAAGCTAAGAATGAGACAAAGATTCTGCAACTTCAGCATGACATATTAACTATTAAGCAGAATGGACGTCCTCTACACTCACTGTACACATCCCTACGAGGGATGTTCGAAAAGCTGTATAGCTTTATGCCCCTGACAGCTACACCAGAGCAACAGAAGACCTACCGGAATGCTACCATGGTAGGAGTGTTTCTTGCTGCCCTTGATCCTGAGTATGAGGCAGCACGATCTCAGATCTTGGCAGACTCCACTATTCCTCCTATGGAGGAAGCCTTTCACAAGTTGAGCCGAATCATTGTTCCTTCTTCAGCGACGAATCAGACTGCCTCGGCCATGGCTGCCAACAGAGGTCGTGGAGGTTACCATCATACACGTGGCCGTGGCCCTCGTGGTAGAGGAGGCCGTACTCGGCCAACGTGTACCTACTGCCATCGCACAGGACATACTGAAGACACATGCTACTCTAAGCATGGATTTCCTGCATCTGCACGAGTCGCTGAGCAGATAGAGCCTCCATCTGCTGCTTCTTTGGATCAGCGTTTTGATGATCTTGTTGCCCGTCTAAGGGGAATTATTCCTCCATCTGGCCCAGCACCCACTACTGATAGTCATTCTGATGTTGCGGCATCTGCTTCTGCATCTACCAGTGCATCAGGTAGTACACATGCATTTACTAGTAGTGGATCAGATACCTTAGCTTGGATTATGGACTCTGGTGCCACACATCACTTATGTGTTGATCAGAGTCTACTTACAAGATACAGACAGATCCCTCCAGGTCGAACAGTGGTCATTGCTAATAGCACACATTCCCTGATTACTGGTCAGGGGGAGATTAGACTGACATCATCTATGCAGCTCAAGAATGTGTTACACGCACCTGATTTCTCGATGAATTTATTATCTATCAGCCAAATTACAAAAGTTTTACAGTGTCGTGCGATTTTTGATCCATCTTCTCTTGTGTTTCAGGACATCCTTACGGGCAACGTGATTGGTCGTGGCTATGAGCAAGGAGGCCTCTATCGCCTTTGTCAGACTCCCTTTGCTGGAACCTCATCTCTACATATTGGACCCGTTTCCCCTCTGCTATGGCCAAGGTTGCAGAAAGCGGTAGTCGGTACTCGGTCGGCGGGGTCACCTACTAAGGATTAGTCGGCAGTCGGGCGACTAGTCGGAATTAGTCGGTCAATAGTCGGTTTTGAATTTTTAATTATTTTAAATATATAAATCAGTTTTTTATACATATATTCGTATGTATATACATGTATTTATACATTTTATATGACATCATGATGAAACAAAAGAAGTAATTGACTTTAAATATAACATTAAGCGTATTAGAATATGTTTGCTTTTAAAAAAAGTGAAAAACAAAAAAAATAAAAAAGGTTGTTGTAAAAGTCGGCCGATTAGTCGGCCGACTAGGCCGACTAGTCGGCCCGACTAGTCGGGTGGACCGACTAAGGGCCGACTAGGCCTAGTCGAGTCGGCTACCCCCCCGACTCGACTAGTCGGGCCGACTAGTCGGCCTAGTCGGCCGACTTTTGCAACCCTGGCTATGGCATCTGCGCTTTGGACATCTGCTGCTTCAGAAGTTGCGTCGTGTGTTACCTCAGGTTATGCCTCACACATCTATCCAATGTGAGACGTGTCAGTTGGGAAAGCATCATCGGTCTACCTTTCCCAGTCGTCAGTGTCGGAGTAGTACCTCCAAGTTTGAGTTATTTCATATTGATATCTGGGGTCCGAGTCGTGTTCCTGATCATCAGGGTCACATGTTTTATATAGTTATTGTCGACGACTTCTCTCGTGTGTCATGGGTGATTCTGTTAAAGAATAAATCTAAAGCAGGGAATATTATTATCAATTTTCTTAATGAGATTCGCAATGTTTTTTCTACATCTGTTAAAATTGTGAGAAGTGACAATGCTTTGGAGTTGTGTACTCATGTCCTAACCAATTATTTCTCATCCAAGGGGATTATCCACCAAACATCTTGTGCATATACATCTCAACAGAATGGGATCGCTGAAAGGAAACATCGTCACTTACTAGATGTCACCTGGTCACTCCTTATACATAGTCATGCTCCTTATTCGTATCGGGGTGACGCTGTTCTTACAGCATGTTACCTAATCAATCGTATGCCGTCATCTGTTCTAGGTGAAGAGATTCCTTTCTCCCTTATCTTCCCTGGAAAAGATCTTTTTTCCCTTACTCGTGTGTTTGGCTCGGTCGCCTTTGTCCATCAGTTGTCTCCTGGTACTGACAAGCTCTCTCCTAGGGCTGTCAAGTATGTGTTCGTTGGGTACTCCAGAACTCAGAAGGGGTACAAGTGCTATGATCCATTATGCAGGCGGTATCTTGTTAGTGCAGATGTCACATTTTTTGAATCGGTTATGTATTTTTCAGCCTCAGGTGATCAGTTGAAACCTCCAGCCAATACTGATGCTATTTACATGTCACCACCACCACCATTACCACAATCTCCACCATTACTACCACCAGGGCCATTACCATCTTTTGCACCTCCTATTACTATACCTGTTTCACCACTACCATACCATTATACCCGCATGCCTTCTTCAGCTCATGGTCATTGCTCATCACCGAGCTCACCTAAGGTATGTTCTGAAGATATTATTATTGATGGATCTGATGATGTCTCTGAGCAGGATGTGTTACAGAGAACGGACGAGGATACAACTGATCTAGATGTTCCTATTGCTATACGGAAATCGAAGAGGAGCTGTGCGTCATATCCTTTCGCATCTTCTGTGTCATTTGAACGACTAACTGGAGATTTCAGGAACTTTGCAGTCGCATTGTCAGCTGTAGCTATTCCCCGGAATTATCAAGACGCTCTTAAGGATAATAGATGGCGTCAAGCAATGGAGGAAGAAATGGCAGCACTCCAGTCTAGAGGAACTTGGAGTCTGGTTCCTTTATCTGCTGATGTGTCACCGGTAAGCTGCAAGTGGGTGTTTACAGTCAAGCAGAATGCAAATGGCAGTATTAATAGATACAAGGCTCGCCTTGTTGCTCGTGGCTTTACACAGACATACGGGGTGGACTATCTTGATACATTCTCGCCAGTGGCCCGTCATTCTACTCTGCGGATCTTGCTGTCAGTTGCAGTTACTCGTGAATGGCCGCTATATCAGTTGGATGTGAAGAATGCGTTCTTATATGGTGACCTTCAGGAGGAAGTCTACATGCAACAGCCACCTGGTTTGCTGTTGAGGGGGAGTGTTCCAAGGTGTGCAGACTTCATAATGCTATCTATGGCCTTAAACAGAGTCCCAGAGCGTGGTTTCAAAATCTCTCAGACCTCTTTGAAAAACAGGGATACAAACGCTCTAATGTTGATCATTCCTTGTTTGTACAAAAGACTTCAAGAGGTATTATTGCAATCATGGTTTATGTTGATGCCATCTTGATTACAGGAGATGATTCCCAAGGAATAAAGGAGGCGAAAGAAATGCTGGGTAGCGAATTTTTTACCAAGGACCTTGGAGTTCTTAGATATTTTCTGGGGCTGGAGTTTGCCAGAAATCCATATGGGTTGGTAATGTCACAGAGAAAATATGTTACTGACCTGTTGAGTAAAACGAGAATGCTTGGTTGCCGGCCTGCTACAACACCAATGGACCCCAGTATGAAGCTATATGATGATGATACAGAGGAGGTGGACAGGAGAAGATACAGAGAACTGGTGGGCAAACTTTTGTATGTCACTATTACTAGGCCCGATATATCCTTTGTTGTGAGTCGTGTGAGCCAGTTCATGGAACAACCACGTCAGGTTCACATGGATGCCATACATATGATACTCAGGTACCTCAAATCATCTCCAGGTGCGGGTTTGCTATTCAAGAAAGGCAAGGTGATCTCTATCTCAGCATGTGCAGATGCAGATTATGCAGGGTGTCCCAAGGATAGGATGTCCACCTCTGGGTTTGCGGTTTACGTTGGAGATTCTCTAATCTCATGGAGGAGCAAGAAACAAACTGTGGTAGCCAGGTTTAGTGTTGAATCTGCATTTCTGAATATAGGGCTATGGCTCAGGTTAGCACAGAAATGATGTGGGTAAAGGCTGTGCTTACAGATTTATATATAGAAGTCCCACTTCCTATGACCTTAGAATGTGACAATCAGGCGGCCTTGTTCATTGCAAACAATCCAGCGTTCCATGAGCGAACCAAGCACATTAAAGTTGACTGTCACTTCATACGTGACATGATTCAGAAAAGATTCATTGCTACATCCCATGTTAGTTCAGAGAATCAAACTGCAGATATATTCACCAATGCATTACTACGAGGCCCATTTCAGAAGTGTGCGCCCAAGCTGAGCATGATTGATATCTATGCTTCATCTTGAGGGGGAGTGTAAACATATATTAGTTACTTTTGTACTGCTTTGCTATTTTCTTTTCTGCCGTATGCTTTATGTAATTTACCCATAGGTTACTCTCCTATGTAAGAGAGCCTAGGGCTGATGGAATAAACATGCTCTTTTATTTTCCCAACAACTTCTTCTTTTACACCAAGTGACTAGGTTTCCACAAACTAACATAATAAAACCAGTGGTGAGGCATCCGTCCTTTGGAGAGCTGGTGTAATTAGCATCTGTATAGCATATAATGACTGTGTGACCATTATAAGGATAGAAAAATTCCTTGCTTTGAGTTGGAGTATATGTTATGCATCACTCATATGTGTAGATGGGTAATTGGTTCACTCCAGGATCCATTTACCACATCCAGTTGTTTAGTCCCACGTTTACCAGTTGTGAGATGTAGAGACTCGGTGAGGTCTATATAAGAAGCCCCTCATGACTGCTTTGTAAAACTTTCTTTTGATTTTCAAAGGAATTTTCTTATTGTTAGAGAATATTCTGTGGCTATTTGTTAAGAGAATATTCTATAGAGAATATTCTATAGAATATTCTCCTTTGAGCACTTATATAAGGATCCCCACACCCCCTGTATTCATTGAGAAATTCCAATAGAATACCCGCCCCGTTGAGGGCTTCTCCCGTGGTTTCATCCCACTCCTTAGGGAGTAGGGTTCCACGTTAAATCTCTGGTGTTCATTTTATGTTTCTTTGATTTATCGATTCCGCTTCCGCTTCTCAGATTTCAACATGGTATCAGAGCGGGTGCGATTCTCGAGGCTTTTATGTTATCATTTCTGTTCGAGATTGGTTTCTTTGGAGGTCTTGTTCTTGAAGATTTGATGTTTGAAGATTAGAACGAGTTCCACGTTCTAGGGTTTTTTCTTGGAACCCTAGTTCTGCTTTAAAAAAAATTTCGACATTCTGATCATATACAAACAGCGAGCCTCGCACAGATCCAGCACGCAAGGATGCGTCTTCCTCCTCCAGTTGGAAATCCAAGCAGTGCTGCACAACCTGCGGCTCATCTTCAGCCACACGCTTCGACCTCTAGGTTCCAGGAACCCTAGCAGGCGCCGCCATCCTCCTCCATGATGCATCGAGCGCAAGACTCGCAATGAGTCCACGCGCTCCTTCCAGTTTGGCCCGCAACTCCTCCAAAGCGTACATGCGCGCAGGCGTTCTTGATCTCCTCCTGTTAGTGGCAGCCGAACCCTAACAGATTGGCAGCGCAACACGGCGCAAACAGCGGGCGGCGGCCCTCCGCCCAGGTCGCCACGCGACCAGACCCACTGGTGGTCTAGTGGAACCACGACCGTAAACCCCCAGGCAAATGGCGATGACTGGATCCCTTCGCGTTAGACGGCGATGGCTCCGCCTCCAAGCAGGCGCGAGCCCAGGCTCCGAGCGGTGGCGCTCCCCTCGCATGCTTCTTCCACGGCTCCCGCGGTCTCCTCCAGGCGCATTCCTCTCCAACGTGACGCGCGACACGGATGCGCTTGAGCTCGAGCACTCCAGGCGCACTCTTGCGTAGAGGTGCAGAACTTCCAAGCGGAGCCCCTTCCTCCTCCGATCTTGTGCAGCATCCATACGCAGGGCAAATGACCCTTGGGGCGGCAGGCATCGAGAAAAAAAGGTTCCCAATTAACCCTAGTGTTGCTCTTTTTATTAAAAAAACTGTAAGGGCCCTCTGGTGTGTATTAAAAAAATGAAGAGTGAGGGACCATGAAGGGAGAAAGGGCCAGGCGTTTAAAAAAAAGGAGCCGTTAGTTTACAAAAAAAAGGAGAGAGAGAGAGATTGGGCCCCTGTGCGGGGCAAGGTTCAGGTCAAAAAAAAATGTTTTTTTCCAAGAAAAAAAGGCGCGTACATTTGAAAAGCCGTACGCAAAAGTTTCTTAAAAAAAGGAAGAAGAGGAAAAGCCGTATAAAAAAAGAGAGTTGAACGGCTTAAAAAGGAAAAAAAGAAAAAAAATGTTGAAGAAAAGAATGCATGTTATTCACTTGTTTCTCCCAACTTGATGCTATCTGTTCTTTATTCTATCAAGTATGGGAGAAAGGGGGAATCAGAGATGTATTCCTCACAACTGTCCATCTACGACTGACAGCTTTCTACAGATCATCCATCTTCACCGAACATCGACTTCTTCGTCGAGGCGTATACTTCTTCTTTTACGACCCGATCAGTTCCCGCGCTGGACTTCTTCTGTAGCGATTCTTCTCCAGACACGACAGAGATATGTTCCGATGATCTGATATCGCAGCGGCTCTACATGCATGACAGAGATATGTTCCGATGACCTGAAAGCCGCAAACCCGTCCTCGTGCGAGGTCTTCTACCAACAACGGACTTGTATTCTTCTTGTGATGTATCGTGTGAAGATGTGTTGTATACTTTCTTTTTGTTGCAAGCTGCAGCTTTCTCAGCTCCAGCTTGAGGGAGAGTGTTAGAGAATATTCTGTGGCTATTTGTTAAGAGAATATTCTATAGAGAATATTCTATAGAATATTCTCCTTTGAGCACCTATATAAGGATCCCCACACCCCCTATACTCATTGAGAAATTCCAATAGAATATCCGCCCCATTGAGGGCTTCTCTCGTGGTTTCATCCCGCTCCTTAGGGAGTAGGGTTCCACGTTAAATCTCTGGTGTTCATTTTATGTTTCTTTGATTTATCGATTCCGTTTCCGCTTCTCAGATTTCAATACTTATCATAGAGAACAATAGAGGCTTCTCTCCACTTTAGCCAATCTGCATTTATTATGTCAATACCATCTCCATCAATTTTCCCATTATGTTGCAAAATAGATCCCAAGTATCTAAAAGAATCTCTCTTCTTAATGTTATCGTCACCAATCTTCACCTCGATTCCTTTACCATTGCTTCCATCAAAATTCAAAAGTGCACTCCATATATTCAGTTTTAGCCCTAATTATACAAAATCCTTTAGTCTCCAATGCATGTATCCAGACCTCAAGCTTCTCATTTACTCCATCTCTATTCTCATCAATCTACACAATATCATCAATGAATAACATACGTTATGGTATCTCATCATGAATGTGAATTGTCAACTCGTCCATAATCAAAGTAAAAAGGGATAGACTCAAAATTGAACCTTGATGCAGACCAATTTTGATGTCAAAATAGTTAGTCTTCCCGGACTGGATGCTTACACAAGATGAAGCCCTATCATACATATCCTTTATAAGGTTAATGTATAGGGCATGTACTTGTCTCTTATCCAAAACTCTCCACAACATCTCCGGGACAGAATTATAAGCCTTCTCCAAATCAATGAAAAACATATGAAGAATCTTCTTTTCACTCTATAAATCTTCATTGTCCTCCTCAGCAAGTGAATGGCTTCGATAATTGAACGACTTGGCATGAATCCGAATTGGTTTTCTTTTACTTTGAAAGCATGCCTCAACCTTCTTTCAATATATTAATCTTGCATGCCTTAACATTCTCCTCGAAAAGAGGAAACATGCCTTAACATATACATTTAATTTTTTATTGTCAGAAATCTTGCATGAAGTAGATATATTGATCAAAATATAATATCTAATAAAATTGAAGATAAATAAAATGACTTTTTCCTGTCACACTATGACCCCTGGGTTTTCCCCTTTTTTATTAATAATATTGGAAAAACCATTTATGTTCATAAATATCTGTCTTCTGATTCTGTAATAGCTAATTTCTAAAAGAAGCTGTTAAACATGATGCTTTAAGCCTTTAACACCGGACCTTCGGGTCCAAACCTATAGATCAACTTGCTATGAATGCAAGAACTGTTTGAAAAGATTTATTTTTCTTATATAAGTTTCCATTGTCTTAGGAAGATGCATTATTCCTCCAACAGGTGACATGCTGAGAAATGATCTACTTTTACTAATTCTTGTAGTTGGGTATCCGAACAACTGTGTGCATTGAAGCTAATCGACAGTGTCATCTGTTGTACTAATGAAAACAATTGGCTGTGACAGTAACCTTTTTGAATTGAAGGAGGCCATGCCTTCGAAATTTCTCTTATGTACTAAGAAAGTATCATCTGAGGTGCTTATCTGCTGAAACATCTGTTTACAGCTTGCAGCGAAGTTTCGGAATACTGGACAAACTTGTGTTTGTGCCAACAGAATACTGGTCCAGCAAGGTAGTTAATGCATCCCTTTTCCGTCTATTTTGGTTAAAACTCCTATTCAATTTGCAAAGCTAAATTTCATTCATTTGCTGTAATTCCTGTGTGGGCAATTTCACCAAAGGTTTATCATGTACTGACTACTGAGTAGTATGCATATTTGTTGACTTTGATGCTGTCATATATTTATTTTCTATAACAAGACATCCATTAGAGTAGGATAATTATCAAAGTACAAAGATTATTAGATATATGAGCATATAAGACATGAGAAAATAAGATAGAAATTTTAAAATAAATACAGTTTTTAGAGGAAAATTCGCGTGGGGGGCAAGTTGTTAAAGTTATTAAGTGTATACGGTCGAAAATTTTTTTATTATGTACCGTAGGTAAGCCGCCTCTTGAAGAGGCGGCTTTGGTTAAGAAAGAGCCGCCTCATCAAGAGGCGGCTTTAGTGAAAGCCGCCTCTTGAAGAGGTGGCTCTCAATCAAAGCCGCCTCTTCAAGAGGCGGTTGTTCGCCAGAACCTAAAAAAAGAGAAGCAGTAGCTCTGCTGCTCGCAGAGCTGCTGCTTCCCCCTTTTTTTAAAAAAAATTCATACGTTGGCGAAGTGCATGCACAATATGTAATACAAAATATGATATTAGAACAACTTTAAAAGACAAGATTCATAGATTAGAAAGTAAATTGTTCATATACAAGGTGCATAACGCAAGCGACAAGACAATAGTTGCAAACAGTATAAATTACATGCTTGCTTTACATTACAAAAAATTGCCAACATATCGTTCTATGGTCTACGCTCCCTCCTCCTTTTGTATTGTAATTTGACCGGTCTTTCATCTGCCATGGTGGTCTCCGGTGCTCTAGGGTCAAATCCATGCAGTTGGCTGTTGCGATCTATGTCATCGATGTTGGTCATCTCGGTTCCTTCAACTCCAAAGAAGGACAACGGGAGGGATGAATGATGTAAAGGTCCTGCATTGTGCTCCGCTCAATCCCTCCGTGGTGCAGGCGACATTGTAGGCTCTCTGGATGTCCCACACTCAGGAATTGGGGTCTCAAATTCTATGCCAGACTGAGGGGTTGTTGTGTATCTACTGGGACATCTCCCTCGCCAGAAGGCCTCTCCCCCCTTTGTCGTTGACTACGTCCCCTTCCACGTCCTCGAACACGTGAACGGGGATGAAATGTAGCTTCTGCCTCGGCATCTTCCTGTGAAAGCTCGTCGGTAGGACCATCTCGGAACTGTCGCTGTATAGACTCACGTATCCTAGAACTTGCTTCAGCAGCAAGTTCTCTAATACGTGGAGCACCATCATCGCAAAGTCGAACAAACTCGTCGAATTGAGACACCTGCAATATTAGCAATTGTTGTCAGAAAATGTTAAATCATACCACAATATGTAATTTAAGTAAATGCTATCGTACTGCGTAATCGAGTGTGCATCCACGTCGTCCAATGAAACGTCTTGTAATTCGACGATACCATGGCAAGTACTCGGCGGTCGTATCTGGTCCTCCCAATGAAATGGGAGTCATTGACACCACGTAGTCCCTACGGATGTTCCATAGTCTAATATAAACTGCATGGAACTCCGTCCAATCGACGTTGCTCTTCCCTCGGAGATCGATTGCATGCAATTGAGATGACGTGTCGCAAGCCATTGACAACTGTAACAGTATCAAGGGACCACCAATCTCTACTGCCTCAGCCTTCGATGCAACACATAACTGCCTGTACAAGTAAGCCAAACAAGCTGAGCTCAAATGTACCTCCCACAAGTCTCCAGGTCCTCCAAAAATGGTAGGTAGATAAGTAAGACCTCGTTTCCTTACTTGTCAGGAAAGATCACACCACCAAAAAGCTGTAGAATGTAAGCCCGTGTGTATCGCAGAATGGTATCTTCATCGGCGTCCTCTGGCAGAACTGAGAAGTGCTCTAGTAGCCAAGTCATGCGGACTCGAGCGCCATCAATGTTGGGCCGTTCTGGCTGGACCCCAAGAAACCGCTCACACAAGCCTGCCCAATTGGGAGTAGTATGACCAATCACTGCCTGACCATCTATCTGCAACCCAAATATGTACGCCACATCCTGCAATGTAACTGTCATCTCCCCGTGGCGCATGTGAAATGTGTGCGTCTCGGGACGCCATCTCTCAACCAGAGCTGTAATCAGGTGCCAGTCTAAGGATATGAAATCCATCTGCATTACGCCCAAAAAACCCGCTACGCAAATGTGGTGAACTATGCGCTCGTCCAAGGGGACATGCCTCAGTGTGCTCTCCCGTCGTCGGTACCGTAGGCATCTCGTCACTTGAAAAAGTAAACATATAGATTATGAAAATTATTCAAGGAAATATTATGTGAATACTTATTAAAACTGTACTTACATCCCCTGCCCAAACAACAGTCTAACGGTGCTCCCTCTGCTGTCGTAAAAGAGAACGGTCAACTGGGCCCGGCTCCATCTGTTCATAAACAACATTAGAAATAACTAAACAATGACTTTAGATTTGAATAATTTAAAAATATATTCAAAGAAATCATTCACATACTATCTCTGTTGGGACACTTCCTCCTGTTATGACCCAATCCCCCACAGATACCACATGTATTTTGCGTCCTTCCATGCGTGGTGTTCCTCATATTATGACCTTCAACACCACAAGTGCCGTGTGTATCGCAGAATGGTATCTTCATCGGCGTCCTCTGGCAGAACTGAGAAGTGCTCTAGTAGCCAAGTCATGCGGACTCGAGCGCCATCAATGTTGGGCCGTTCTGGCTGGACCCCAAGAAATCGCTCACACAAGCCTGCCCAATTGGGAGTAGTATGACCAATCACTGCCTGACCATCTATCTGCAACCCAAATATGTACACCACATCCTGCAATGTAACTGTCATCTCCCCGTGGCGCATGTGAAATGTGTGCGTCTCGGGACGCCATCTCTCAACCAGAGCTGTAATCAGGTGCCGGTCCAAGGATATGAAATCCATCTGCATTACGCCCAAAAAACCCGCTACGCAAATGTGGTGAACTATGCGCTCGTCCAAGGGGACATGCCTCAGTGTGCTCTCCCGTCGTCGGTACCGTAGGCATCTCGTCACCTGAAAAAGTAAACATATAGATTATGAAAATTATTCAAGGAAATATTATGTGAATACTTATTAAAACTGTACTTACATCCCCTGCCCAAACAACAGTCTAACGGTGCTCCCTCTGCTGTCGTAAAAGAGAACGGTCAACTGGGCCCGGCTCCATCTGTTCATAAACAACATTAGAAATAACTAAACAATGACTTTAGATTTGAATAATTTAAAAATATATTCAAAGAAATCATTCACATACTATCTCTGTTGGGACACTTCCTCCTGTTATGACCCAATCCCCCACAGATACCACATGTATTTTGCGTCCTTCCATGCGTGGTGTTCCTCATATTATGACCTTCAACACCACAAGTGTCGCATTGAGATTGCACGGTATTCTCCCTCATGTCCATCTCATTGTGAATCCTCTTACTCTTTGGTCGCCCCTTTTTCCTTATCCTGCTATCATCTGGAATAACTAATGAATGGTCGAAACTGGGTCACTTGTCTCTGTCACCAATGGGGTAGAACAACCCTTCGTAAATGTGGGACTGAGCTTGCCATGTATACCATGGGCCAACATATTCTTCCACATCTGTGTTCAAGTGAGATAGAACATCACATGCATGAGAACAAGGGATTCTGTGAGTTTGCCATTTTTGACATGTACACGACAATGGGCCTGCAGTATCTGAATGCCTCAATACAAGGTCCAAATGCCCAGAAGACCCGCTCAAATAGCTCCCCTTGGTTCACTGTTGTTGTGTCAATATATGTAACCGAACCAGGAATAGCCTCCTCAAAGGCCCTAAAAAGATAAGGAAGTTCGTTGTAAGATTTCTTCCAATCGCCGTATACTATCTTAATGCCTTTCCTTCTTGTGTCCCAAACCCTTTTTCTATTCACATGGAAGCCAAAATCATCTTGAATTGATGTCTAAAGAAATGAAACCTTGACTGATGGATATATATTTATTTGATTCAGGAATCTGAGTGCCATGAAGTTGCAATCCAGCTGAGGATGGTCTTGATTAACAGCACGATTCAAGCATGTATGCGGCTTCTCAACCATTGAGACAACAAACTATCCATCTATTGGTCTACGATGACCACGCAATCTCCATAAACAGCCTCTAGCCCGTTCGCTGCAGTGTATATCCCACACCTTCTTGTCTGATTCCAGTACCGTGAAATTGTAATGGCGTTTAATGTGGAAAACCTTCACGGCGTACACTAAATCGGCTTTGTATTTGAAAAGCATGCCATTTTTCAACTCGTTGCTCAGACTAATCCCATCATCACAATTCATGCAATCTTCGCCATTCAGAATATAGCCATCACCACCTCTCATGTTCAAAAATGGAATGTCAGACACGATACGGGTTCTAAGATGATGATCCTCCTCCTCATTGTCATCATTTTCCATCTCATCATCCGTATTCTGTGGTGAGGGTTCCATTAACCTGTCCAGTTCCGGATCATTAACAGGATCCATGTTTACCACGGGAGCAGAAACTGGAGGTATGGATCTACGTTGCGGTACAGAAACTTGAGGTCCGGATCCGAGTATAGAGACAGCGACAATAAATATCACGGGCCGATATGCAACACCCATCTCCTCAGCATATTCGACAATCTCTCGGACATCATCATCATACTCGACACACCCAATATAAAAACTTGCTCCATCTTGGGACATTCTATGAAATACCTGTAACTCAAGTCCTTGCGATAAATCCAACCTGAAGACGGACTTAATGTGCTCAATCAGTCCCGAGAATGACATTTCGTAACCAATTTTGATGGTTTTCATACGACCTCCTACATAGGTCACGTCTTTACTAGACTTCGATATTGTACCCCCACAGTGACAGAAACAACGAACTTCTCGAGACATCCTAAATACCATTACATCGACATCAATGTATTAGAGTGAAAAAATTATTTCAAACAATCATTTAAACCCTAAACATGTAGCCAAAACCCTAAACCAATGACATATCATACCTTCCTTGAGGTGGGGAAGGAGAGGAATAACGGAAACGAGGCCAACGGACGTTGGCAAGATGGCCGGAGAGCCGAGGGCTGCGGGAGGGGGAGGCTGAGCAAGCTTGGAGGAGGCGGGCGAGTTTGGGCGGAGGGTTTTTCTGTACGCGTGGGTCGGGCCCTGGCCGCGGGCTGGGGTTTATGCCCGAACAGAGCCGCCTCTTCAAGAGGCGGCTTTCACTAAAGCCGCCTGCTTTCACTAAAGCCGCTTCTTGAAGAGGCGGCTCTTTCTTAACCAAAGCCACCTCTTCAAGAGGCGGCTTACCTACGGTACATAATAAAAAAAAATTCGACCGTATACACTTAATAACTTTAACAACTTGCCCCCACGCGAATTTTCCTCACAGTTTTTAAATTACGTTTTGTTTAACAAAATCATTTTACTGATACAGACAATACAGTTACCGAAGTCCAATATCCAAAATAGAGCTTTTCCTCTTAGCATTTAGTGAAAAAGTCACTGTAAGTCTAAATTTTAAGAACCTGTTAGATAATGGGAGTAGTGGAGTAATTAAATTATAGATTTTCAAAATATGATGATTAAATATTTTTTCTTTTAACATCATGCATAAGGAATTCCAGATCCAATAGATAATAAGTTTCGCACATCCAATGAATGATTGGAGTAGTGGAGTTTATGGTGATCATGCACATTGGAACTGCTACAAATCATGTTTTTTTTGTGATGGCGCATGTTTTCTCTGTTGTTGATCATTCTGTTTGTGTGTCAATTGATCAGATTCATTCCCAACACCATTCCCTGCAAAATACCAAACTGACACTTCGATTAGGCATTATTTGGACAAGTTGTCATTCACAATTACCCGTTTAAGTAAGACGTAGTCAAGAGGAGGTTTCTTCGGAAGGTGATGGGTGGGGGATGAGGGAGACACATCTGTTGATCTTGGTTGGAGGAAATGTATAGGCTTGATAAGGATGGTAGGTTGGGTGCCATGAGCCTTAAGAAGTTCAGTGAGGCATTGCTGCTGGCCAAGTGGATTGTGAACTTGCTAGGAGGGGGCAACGTGCTATTTGGTAGGGTGTTGTTGGCCTACTACAACAACAGATTTATATATCGTGATACATTGGCAAGAAATCGCTCGATATGTCATATTGATGGGTTTCATATTTCAATATTACCATAGATCTTCCTTTTCTTTTCCAGGATATCGATTGACATGTTGTGATATTTCAGTGATATGTCGTCTTGTATAGCCAGTATTAATGAAATTAGAAAGTTCGATGTGAGTTTTCCATAGTTGTAACTTACACAAACGATCGCGGTGCTCTCATGTTGATTCCTTTTAAAAAAAATCACCTTTGCTGATTTGTTTGCTGGTACTTGTGAGGAATGAAGGTTAGAGAGTAACATTTGATTTTTAAGCTATTACCGGCTAATTTGTCATACAATTTTATAGCCTCTCTATTATTAACCAATTCAAAATCAAATCTAGCATGAACAACCATCGTATCTATGATTTTGTATAACCACTCCCAATATTCACACATTCATATAGCCGATTTTGTTTTCAGAGGACTTCACCCCACTTCTGATGATGGAAATCATACATATCTGCAACCAAAGGTTTAAAATAACTACATACGTATTTCATACATGTTAAAATAGAACTAGTGTCTACTTTATAATTATTAATAGTCTAGTAATATGGGTCTAGCAAGGGCTCTATTACGTGCAAGGATAAGCAACAACAATACTAGAGCTGGTATCTGGTGGCACAACAAGAAAATGAAAGAGCTTGAGAACTTTGTAATAATGATGATGGGACAAGAATGATCTCTATGGTTGGGGTGCTCGACCATGAGGAAATCGAACATCTAAAGTTGTGTATTACAATGTTTAAAAGAAATAAAAGAAAGTTTACAATAAATATGAATAAATATGTCAAAAACTCTAAAAGCCATCTCCCCAAGATCTTAATACGAAAGATTGTATCCTAAACCTGGAAAAAAACTTATGAATTATTGAGATATTGGTTACCTTTTCATTGTTGTATGTATTTCCTTTCTTTCAGTCTATATTATGTAATTTGCTCAAACATGTTTCTACTCTAATACGAGAACCTTAGGGTCTCATGCATGAATAAACATGGTATCAGAGCAACGATCTTAGATCGGAGATCTCGTACCCTATGCCCTAACTCTACCCATCGCCTCTCTCATCTCTTGTGTGCATCGCCTAACCTCCAAGGAGGTTGTGGGTCGCCCTAATGGTCCTTGAGGACCTCCAATCACATCCCATGCCAGTCCGTCATCGGTAGCCCCCCTAGGGCTCCTTCGTTGCCTTACAACCCTCTTTGGAGCCCCCTCACTACTCAGGCTCCTGGTGGGCTTTCTTCTCCATCGCAACCCATCGCCAAGGTCTTCTAGGGCCCTTAGCATGATCCACGGTTCTGTCGTGAACCCCTTCAGTATGTTCTTCATGTACTAGGGCCCTTTTTTGGTCTAATTGTGATCGGAGAAGTGTTCTTTCATACCTTTAGATCATGTCTCAGGCATTCACGGAATTCCGGATTGAAGGGGATGGTTGTATGAGTCTACACATACAACAAATCCTTTATATGATCGTGTAGACTTGCTCGGATTGATTTACTACTCTAGTCAAGTTCCATTACAGCCTTGTTCGTCATCATGTCAGAGAGCAAGGGTGATGTCTTCGCTTTGTCCAGTGCCTTCAAGGGCTTGGCTCCCATCATCTAGATGGATGAGACCGACTATGATTTATGGTCCATGAGTTCCTAACCCTTATGCAGTGCAATAACAATGAGTGCATTCTAACACAGCCATAGCTGACTGATAAGACTGGGGAGAACAATTCGTAGAATCAAGATGTTGCGCACGTACAGATTTGCCTCTCTGGGACTCTAGTCATGGAGATTGCCAATGATATCATGAACCAACCCACCGCCAAGGCGATGTGAATGAGGCTACGATTGGGACTCTCGTCACGGAGATTGCCACAGATTTTCATGGCAGCCACTTATGGCTAAGCGAAGAATGAGGCTAAGATTTGGTTGCATATTGATATCTGCACGACCAAGCAGAATGACTGTCCTCTGTATAGTTTCCACTCTTCGCTTCGTGGCATGTTTGAAGCTTCACAGCTTCATGCCCGTAACTACATCTACTGAGAAATAGATAATGTACAGGAACTCCATGATGGTTGGAGTTTTCTTGGCTGCTCTAGACCCTATGTACGAGGCAACACACACAGCTTCTTACCGGTGCAGTTATACCTCACATGGAGGATGCATATAGTCATCTCAATTGGATCATTGTCCCACCACCTGTCACCATACGGACCTCCTCAGCGTTGGCCGCATCTCACGGCATGTGAGATACTACTCAGTTAAGAGAGCGTGGTCCAGGTGGTAGAAGAAGCGAACGTCAGCATGGTCCATGCACCAATTGCTGTTACCCTGCTCATTCATTGGATGCATGCTATCAGAAGTATGGATATCTCGCTTATGTTCATGTAGTCGAGCAATCAGAGCCTCCCAACAATTGGGCCCCTTCTACATATTCACGACTAGATGGCATTGTCTCCTGTCTGGGAGAGATAATGGATCAAGATGCCAGTGCTACTATAGGTTCCCTAGATGTTGCAGCTTCTGCCTGAGCATCTTCAAGCTCCTCAGGTATAACCTATGCTTTTACCAGTTGTAGCAGGTATATATGATAGAGTGGATTATGGACTCTAGTGCTACCCATCATCTGTGTAGAGACATGGCGCAGTTCAATTCATACATATCTGTAACCCCTGGCAGATCAATTGTCATTGCGAACGGGGCTCATTTACCTCTTACTGGACAAGGGGCTATTCATCTGATATTTTAGAGATATTTCTATGTTTCTATGTACCTTTTCGGTTATTTTATTTTTTTATGTTTGTCTTATGTAATTTACCCATAGGTCTCTGTTGACGCATATAAGAGAATTGTATCTTTTTGTTATTTTATTTTCTTGTTATTCTCTTTATGTAATTTACCCATAGGCTACTCTCCTATATAAGAGAGCCTAGGGCTATGGAATAGTGTATCTCATTCACGTTTCCCAACATGGTATCAGAGCGACGGTCCTAGGCCGGAGTTCTCGAAACCCTAACCCTAACACCCCACCCGCCGGCCTCTCTTCTCCCTCTCTCTCTCGAATCGGCGCCGCCTAACCGATCGGCGATCGTCTCTGATCTTCTCCGCGCCGCGCATCGCATCGCGCCTGTGCGCGCATCGCCTCGCGCCTGTGCGCGCATCTCGCGCATCTCCTCACGCCTGTGCGCGCATCTCGCGCATCGCCTCGCGCGTGTGTGCGCATCGCCGTGCCTGCGGTGTCCCTGTTCGCGCATCACCGTGCGCATCGCTTCTGTGCGACTGTGCGCACTACTACGCGCACTGTTGCGTGCACAGTTGCGTGCGCCAGTGCGCGCGTGATCCTCCATCTGCGTGCTCGCGTGCGTGCGTGCTCCTTGCACGTGCCTACGTACCCTAAGCCCCAAAACCCTAGGGCACACATCCTGATCTACATGGGATTAGTTGCTTGAAGTCTACACACGCAACTAATCCCGTCTATGTCATTGTAGACAAAGATTATCTTCTCTCAGTCGCTCCAGTCTTCCGTCTCCAGTATGTCAGACAGCAAGGCAGATATCCCGTCTATTGGCGCATTTCGTGGTCCAGCGCCCATTGTCAAGATGGATGGTACGAACTATGAACTGTGGGCAATGCAGTTCATGAGTATGATGAAGTCTACAGGTAAGAAGCACATTCTTACCGAGCCCGAGCCTGTAGAGAAGACTGGAGTCCATGCCTCATGGGAGGCCGATGATGCATATGCCAAGGTGTGGCTATCCGGCACATTGGCTATTGAAATCGCCAATGACATTCTACATCAACCCACAACTAAAGACATGTGGGATATCCTGGCAGCGACATATTCTCAGGCGAAGAACGAGACGAAGATCCTGCAACTACAACATGATATATTCACAATAAAGCAGAACGACCGTCCTTTACATTCTCTCTATACATCATTGAGAGGGATGTTTGAGAAGCTCTATAGCTTCATGCCTCTTACCGCCACGCCAGAACAACAGAAGACATACAGGAATGCGACGATGGTGGGTGTGTTTCTCGCTGCACTTGATCCAGAATATGAGGCAGCACGTTCACAGATTTTGGCGGACTCGACTATTCCTCCCATGGAGGAGGCTTTTCATAGATTGAGTAGGATCACAGTGCCTTCAGCAGCTGCGAGTCAGAATCCCTCAGCCATGGTGGCCAACAGAGGCCGTGGTTTTCATCACCAGGGCCGTGGACGTACTCCCCGTGGAAGGGGTGGCCGCACTAGGCCAACATGCTCATATTGTCACCGAGTCGGACATACTGAGGATACATGCTACTCAAAGCATGGATTTCCTGCATCTGCACGGGCCGCTGAGCAGATAGAGCCCCCGTCTGCTGCCACATTGGATCAACGATTTGATGATCTAGTTGCCCGCCTCAGGGGCATTATCCCACCATCTGGTCCAGCACCGACTACAGAGAGTCATACTGATGCTGCTGCTTCTGCCTCGGCCTCTACTAGTACTTCAGGTAGTACACTTGCACTCCACAGTAGTAGATCTGATACATTGCCATGGATCATGGACTCGGGCGCTACACATCATCTATGTGGCGACCAGAGTCTACTTACAGGATACACTCAGATTCCTCCAGGACGGACAGTAGTTATTGCCAATGGCACGCATTCTCCTATCACGGGTAAGGGGGAGATTAGATTGACGTCTTCTATGCAGCTCAAGAATGTTTTACATACACCGCATTTTTCTATGAATCTGTTGTCAATAAGTCAGATCACGAAGGATCTCCATTGTCGAGCTATTTTTGATTCATCTTCCTTGATTTTTCAGGACATCCGTACGGGAAACGTGATTGGTCATGGCTATGAGCAAGGAGGCCTTTATCGTCTGAACCAGACCCCGTTTGCCGGAATCACATTTTCTCCCGCTGAACAAGTATCTCCTCTCCTGTGGCATCTGCGTTTTGGTCATTTACCGCTTCAGAAGTTGCGTCTAGTTCTACCCTATGGTCTCTCTCACACACCTATCCAGTGTGAGGCGTGTCAGTTGGGAAAGCATCACAGGTCGTCTTTTCCCAGTAGTCAAGGTCGGAGTAGTAACTCCAAGTTTGAGTTGTTTCATGTCGATGTCTGGGGTCCGAGTCGTGTTCCCGATCATCAGGGGCACAGGTTTTATATTGTTTTTGTGGATGATTTCTCTAGAGCATCATGGGTATTTCTAATGAAAAATAAGTCTGAAGCAGGAAATATTATTATCCACTTTCTAAATGTTTTTTCCACATATGTCAAAATTGTGAAAAGTGATAATGCCTTAGAGTTGTGCACCAACATTCTAGCCAATTACTACTCCTCAAAAGGAATTATTCACCAAACATCTTGCGCTCATACGCCTCAACAGAATGGGGTTGCAGAAAGAAAACACCGTCACCTACTTGATATCACAAGGTCACTTCTTATTCAGAGTCATGTTCCGTACTCCTACTGGGGTGATGCAGTCCTTACTGCATGTTACCTTATCAATCGTATGCCTTCGTCTGTCTTGAATGAACAAATTCCTTTTTCACTCATTTATCCTGACAAGGATCTGTTCATTCTTACCCCTCGTGTGTTTGGGTCAGTCGCATTTGTCCACCAGTTGTCGCCTGGTACTGACAAGCTCTCTCCTAGGGCTGTCAAGTGTATCTTTGTGGGGTACCCCAGAACACAAAAGGGGTACAAGTGTTTTGATCCTGTGCGTCGGCGATATATGATCAGTGCAGATGTTACATTTTTTGAATCCGTTATGTTTTTCTCAGAATCCGGAAACATGCAGCCACCTCCTATACCTCCTGATGCCGTATTCATGGAACCACCACCACCGCCACCACCACCACCATCACTAGTATCCCCGCTACCATTCCATTACACCCGCAGGCTTCCTCCAGCTCATGGTCCTGATCCGTCAACTAGCTCGCCTATGGTATGTAATGAAAATATTAATGTTGACGAATCTGACGACATTTCTCAGCAGGATGCATTACAGGAGCATGGTGATAACACATATGATCTGGATGTTCCAATTGCTTTACGCAAGCCGAAACGAAGCTGTGCCAAATATCCATTGTCAGCAGCTGTGTCCTTTGAGAGGCTATCTGGAGACTTCAGAACGTTTGCTTTGGCACTTTCAGCTACAGACATTCCACGGAACCATCAGGATGCTATGCAGGATGCTAGATGGCGGCTAGCAATGGAAGAGGAGATGGCGGCACTTCAGTCTAGAGGAACCTGGAGTTTGGTTCCTATACCTCCAGATGTTAGCCCGGTGAGTTGCAAATGGGTGTTTACAGTTAAGCACAATGCAGATGGTTCCATTGACAGGTACAAGGCACGCCTAGTTGCACGGGGATTCACACAGACATATGGGGTAGATTATCTGGACACATTCTCCCCTGTGGCGCGTCATTCCACTCTACGGATCCTGTTATCAGTTGCAGTTGCTAGAGACTGGCCACTCTATCAACTAGACGTGAAGAATGCATTTCTGTATGGAGACCTGCAGGAGGAAGTCTATATGCAACAGCGACCTGGTTTTGCTGTTGAGGGGGAGTGTTCCACGGTTTGTAGATTACATAAGGCCATCTATGGCCTTAAGCAGAGCCCCAGAGCATGGTTTCAGAAGCTTTCAGACCTTTTTGAGAAACAAGGATATAAACGATCCAATGCTGATCATTCCTTGTTTGTACAGAAGACGGCGGGAGGTATCATTGTAATCATGGTTTATGTTGATGATATCTTGATTACAGGTGATGATGACCAGGGCATTAAGCAGACAAAAGAAAGGCTAGGGACCGAGTTCGTCACCAAGGACTTGGGAGTCCTTAGATATTTTCTGGGGCTGGAGTTTGCTAGAAATCCATATGGATTAGTCATGTCACAGAGGAAGTATGTCACAGATCTACTGAGTGAGACAGGTATGCTAGGGTGTCGACCTGCTACGACACCAATGGATCCTAGCATGAAGCTGTATGATGATGACACAGAAGAGGTGGATAAGAGAAGGTACAGAGAACTGGTAGGTAAACTACTGTATGTCACGATCACTAGACCTGATATATCATTTGCAGTGAGTCGTGTGAGCCAGTTCATGGAACAACCACGTCAGGCCCATATGGATGCAATACACATGATCTTGAGATATTTAAAATCATCTCCAGGTGCAGGCTTGCTATTTAAGAAAGGAAAGGAGATCTCTGTCACAGCATGTGCGGATGCATATTATGCAGGATGCCCCAAGAACAGGAAGTCAACATCAGGATTTGCAGTCTATGTTGGAGATGCTATAGTTTCATGGAAGAGTAAGAAGCAGACAGTAGTAGCTAGATCCAGTGCTGAATCCGAATACAGAGCTATGGCCCAGGCTAGCACAGAAATGATGTGGGTGAAATTCTTACTTGCAGATCTATATCTTGATATACCTCTTCCTATGATGTTAGAATGTGACAATCAGGCTGCCTTGTTCATTGCAAATAACCCAGCCTTTCATGAGAGGACCAAGCACATTGAGGTCGACTGTCATTACATACGTGACATGGTTCTGAAGGGGTTCATTGCTACATCTCATGTCACATCAGAGAATCAGACCGCTGATATTTTCACCAAGGCCTTACTTAAAGGCCCATTTCAGAAGTGTGCGTCCAAGCTGAGCATGATTGATATCTATGCTCCATCTTGAGGGGGAGTGTTGACGCATATAAGAGAATTGTATCTTTTTGTTATTTTATTTTCTTGTTATTCTCTTTATGTAATTTACCCATAGGCTACTCTCCTATATAAGAGAGCCTAGGGCTATGGAATAGTGTATCTCATTCACGTTTCCCAACAGTCTCTCCTCTATATAAGAGATTCTAGGGTCTCTGGAATAAATATCTCAATTATTTCTTCCAACATGGTATCAGAGCGGCGGTCCTAGACTGGAGCTATCCGAAACTCTAGACCCCACCTTCCAGCCCCGTGTGCCCCCTCCCCATGCCCCCGCGCTTCTGCGCCGGCCCCACGCCACCCCGCGCACACATGCCCAACCCCAACGCCCCTACGCCACTCGCACTCGCACGCACAACGCCCTCGTGCCGCCCGCGCGCTGCTCAAGCGCCTAGCCTTTGCGCGCAAGCCTGTGCGTGCAACCTTGCATGCGTTAACTGCACGCACGTCATCCCACGCGACGTTGGTCCTCTCGTATGATTGATGGATTTGTGTGTATAAGTCTACATATGCATTCAAATCCACATATGTCTGTGTAGACATTCACTTCTTGGTCTTCGCAAGCCCTAGTCTTCTACCTCCAGCATCATGTCTAAGTACAAAGTAGATGTACCCACCACAGGCGCTCTCAGAGGTCCAACACCTATTGTCAAAATAGATGGGACAAACTATGAGCTCTAGGCTGTGTAGTTCATGAGCCTTACGAAGTGAAATGGTAAGAAACATATTCCTACCGAGGAGGAGCCGGTGGACAAGACTGGAGTAAACGCCTCATGGGAGGCGGTCGACGCTTATGCCAAAGAATGGCTCTCTAGTACAATGACGATTGAAATCACCAATGACGTGTTACATCAGCCTATTGCTAAGGCGATGTGGGATATTCTCGCAGCAAGATATTCTCAGGCGAGGAATGAAACGAAGATCCTCCAACTCCAGCATGATATATTCACTATCAAACAGAATAGATGACCACTGCATTCGTTGTATACATCCTTGAGAGGGATATTTGAGAAGCTACACAGTTTCATGCCTCTCACTGCCACCCTGAGCAGCAGAAGACATATAGGAATGCTACCATGGTTGGTGTATTTCTAGCTGCTCTTGATCCTGAATATGATGATGCCCGCTCCTAGATCCTTGCAGACTGGCTTAGCAGGATTATTGTTCCGTCTACTACTAATGGTCAGACTTCCTCGGTGATGGCAACCTCTCGAGATAGAGGAGGCTCGTCTACTTTCCGTGGACATGGACCCTGTGGTAGAGGGGGTTGAATCCATCAGCCCTGCACGTTTTGTCACCGTCTTAGCCATCCAGAGGATACATGCTAATTCCAAGCATGGGTTTCCTCCATCGTCCAGAGTAGCGGAACATGTTGAATCTCCTGTAGTTCCTACTTCATATCAGCGGTTTGATGACCTCGTGGCCAGACTGAGGGACATTATGCCTCCTTCCACTTCACCATCTCCAGGAGGCCATTCAGATGTTGCAGCCTCTGCTTCTGCTAGTACCTCTGCTACAGCTAGCATCCATGTACTTATGCTTTCATATTTTGTCATGAATATGAAATTACAGAGTGGATTATGGACTCCGGTGCGACACATCATTTGTGTGGAGACAGACAACAACTTGCATCATATAGATAGGTTCCTCCATGAAGAACAATTGTGATGGGACTTATTCCCCAATCACAGGACAGGGGGAGATCACTTTGACGCACTCTACACATTTATTGAATGTGCTACATGCTCTTGATTTCTCTATGAACTTGCTTTCTATTAGTCAGATTACAAAGGATTTGTACTATCAGGCTATTTTTGAACCATCGTATCTTGTTTTTCAGGACATTCTTACGTTCATAGTGATTGGGTGTGGTCGTGAGCAGGGTGGCCTTTATCGCCTAGTTCGGTGTGAACCCCCTCAAATCCAGGTACCCGTTTACGACACTTTCGCGACATTACATTCGCATGAGATTGCACAAAGTATTGAAAATGTGGGGAAATTTCACGAGTTTTTGCCATGACATTCACATTCAGATAAATAAACCACATAGACAAGTAGGACAAGTGCCACCAACATTTCATTTATAAATATTCATATATTTACAACATGTATCAGAAGTCTGCCATTACATACAATATTCCCAAAATTTTGTATAGAAGAGAAAGGGAAGCATTTACATCATAAAATGAACAAAAAACTGAGACAAAAGTAACATACCGTCTGGTATATACACGGTCACCGGATGCCATCAATAGCTACTGAGCAGCATGCTCTTTGCCTGCCAAAACATGTTAGGAACGAAGAGGCATCAACGGGCGCTGGTACCTCCCAAAACCTTTAAAAAAATAAGCAGGCATTTAATTATTTTCAAAAGCAAGCAAGTATAGAGGCATGAACATCTCAAATTAACATCTACTTGCAAATATAAAAGGGTTTTCAAATTTGCTTGTATGTACCTCACCCCTGTTCACCCTTTATCCCAACATTTCCTATATATAACATATTTATATTGTAATTAATTGTTCATAAGTGTATGGATGTGTATATATATTCTCATATTATTATAGACAAATTATTTCAAATCAAACTTTATTATAAACACTTCCAACCAACTCAACTTTGACTGTAATTTCTCCAACTCTTAACTGTAACTGTTTCAGATGTAAACCTAGATAACCAAGATGTAGACATAGATGATTTGGATGTAGAATTGCCAAGTCTGCTGGCGAAAGAAAAACTCAAGCGGTGAGGTAGCATACAAATGGCTCTTCCGTCTCGCCCTCTAATTGGAAGTGCGGTCCAATAGAGGGATAGGTCTACTCCAAAACTATGCCACTGAGACAGGTAAGAGAGACTCTCCGGAAAAGTCACTCTAGAAAAACAGCCCGACCGGTAACGGGAAAACGAGCTCGTACGATAAACTGAAAACCGAGGATCCCCCGCATGGGTATCCTAAAACAAAAGGGTCAACAAAACTGGTCAAAAGTTGGGATCCCAACGAGGCGTAAAAACAACGCGAGCTCGCGTAAAAACCGTGAAAGAGACTGGGATCCTAGACCCGTACACTTGGCGATCGCTGCCCTAACTGGGCTTCTTTTCCTCCGCCCAGTTGAGGGTCACCGCGCCCTCGCATGGTCAGGTTTAAGGGAACCGTGACCGGCACTCAAATTTATAAGTCATTCTAATTTACCAACATCTTTCCCCTCAATGATTGTTCATCTCTTTTCGAAGTTTTTTTATTGCATCGATCTAGGTTATTTGGTCAAAATGATTCTATTAGTAGTGATCAATAGATAGTAGAAATACCTAGAGGATTAATCTGTGAAAATGATCTGTCTTTTCAGTCATATAATATTATCTCTAAAATTTTTACTCTAACTGTTATTCATTGGACTTGGATCTAATTTTTAACTAAATATAGAAATTTCCAAATTTTCTCATTGTAATCATTAAATTAGTGGCTTTGTAGTTCTGTAAAAAGAAGTATATATTATTGAATGTTGTAATTAGGGTGAAGACGTTATACCTCAATTTAGTCACCTGAATTTATGTTTGCAATAACTAGTACAGAGTATGAGATAACATAACGATTGCACAACAGTATTTCTAACCATATGCAGTGAGGAGTCTTCGCTAGTAAGAAGCCACCATTACTCCCTAGTTTTCCCGTAGGATTATGATTTGTGATAAGCTATCAATAAGAGTATACAGGAATTGGAACATATATCGGAGTCTAAGCTTGTGCTTGTTTGATTCCCCATACAATATTAATATCCTAATAACTATTGTCTTAACATTGCATTAGTCAGGATCAACATGTTTTTCGCCGATGTATTCATATACAAAGTCCAAATTCAGAATTAAGGGAACCTAAATATATCTCCATTTAATATAGAAAAATGCTTGATTATAAATCTGGACAGAAGGTAGTAAATCATTGTGAAGCAACACAATTTGATCAATGATTTGTTTAAATATAAGAGTAATTCTATAAGCAAGGCCAACAAACATACACATACTACAATATAACCCTAAATCTTTGAATGTCATATAAGTTATAAAATTATCTTAAACTTTGTTAATCTGTACCTAATTGTATCTATTTGTTACGTAACACTACTTTGGTTACGAGGTATATAAAAAATGATTTTGTTTAATTGATTGACAGGAGAAAAAAAATATAGTTTTCAATATCCAATCTTGTCTGGCATTAGCATAGAATGAAGTACAACAAACATAAATCTATGAATGTGGTCTAGATATGAACCTCATCCAGATAATACGAGTTTTATCTTCCAATCTTACTTATTGCAAGAATGATATGCACATTTCTCCCTCTTTTATCTACGACAAAGCTCTAGAATTCTTATAATTGACTTTCATCAATCAAATTCAATGACAACAAATAATTACAGTGGTTTAGGGTATACCATGAGGAAACATGCATCCATTCCATTTCCAGTTCCGTACTAATGAATCTTCTAGAAATTGGCTTTCACTAAGATAAAGTCTTTAAATAAGAACCATATAGGACCATGATTTGCTTGAGAATTATAAACTTAACAGAAATCGAAAGGACCATGATTTGCTTAAAGTTTAAATTTTTGTCCTGCATGTGCTTATACAGCCAAAAGGAATTTCATCATACCCTATATATACATATGAATGTAGAGAAAGGGATTTTAGAATGTACATGTATGGCAGCAACAAGGAGGCTAAGGATTGTGTATATAATCAATTGAAATGTGCATGCATGGCAGCAAGGAGGGAGGGATGTACCTAATGTTTGCCCCAAACTCGGAGAAGAGAAGAAGCTCCCAACTGTTGGTCTGTAGCTCCAGCAGTGGCTGGACAACAGCACTTTCAGAGGAGATGAGAACAAAAAGAGGGGAAGGGGCTGTCTATTGGTAGAATTTGGAGAAAAAAATAAGAAGGAAATAAGGGGAGAAGAGGGAAATGGAGGAAAAGAGAGCAAGAGGAGATGAGAACAAAAAGAGGGGAAGTGGCTGTCTATTGGTAGAATTTGGAGAAAAAAATAAGAAGGAAATAAGGGGAGAAGAGGGAAATGGAGGAAAAGAGAGCAAAATAGGAAGAAATGGGAGGGAGAGGTGACGTTGGAGTAGCTTAAATAGAGGAATGGGAAGACAACTAAGGGGGATTATCTTTGACATGTGGAATACATATAGGCCAAGTGGAAATAGGAGAGACAAGTGTTAGATTTTAATTTTATTTTATTTTTTTCCAACGGCTGGAATTTGCTATTAACAGTAGCTGTCTGCTACTGAAAAAAATTACTTTTATATTATTATTATTTTTTTAAAAAATCTCTTTATTTAACATACTTAAAAATCTACCGTACGCGTACCTCGGGCCTCGGATTTTGACACACAACATCTCGATTTGATCGTCTCTTCACGACGATCAAAAGGAGTATAATGTTGATATACTTTCGATCGGGTTTGGATGCCCGAAATTTTCGAGATACGGTTTCGATTGGGGGTAAATTTTGTGATTTTAAAATAACAAACGACCTCCGATTGACGAATAGTCGATTCCGTTGGTCTTGTTTCGTCGAATCGGATTTTTAAGTGGTCTCGGTTCGTTTCGCGGTTTCTGAATTTGTGTCGCGGCTTTTTCGCAGCACGCATAACAATGCGACCGATTTTTAATCGATTTCACCTGAATGACTTTTGATCCACGATCAATTGATCGTTTTATATTGTCTAATGTTGCCATATAACTTTATTGGGTTAATCGGACCCTAGTCGGGCCGGGTTTGGGTTTATGCGGATCTCGAGTGTTACAAATATAAAAATCTTAAAGGGAGTCTCATCCTCGAGACTCGAGTCAAGGTCGTTATGCGTCTTGTTTGTATTTCATATGGCCATAAAAACCTCAAAGGGTTTTAAACCCATAGAAACTTCAAAAAGAAAAACAAGCCATATATTTTTAACATATATCTAATTATAAAAGCTTGTTTTGTTTATTACCTCAGAAAAGATGTGGGTATCGTGCCCGCATGTCGGCTTCGGTCTCCCATGTCGCCTCCTCGACGTCGTGCCGGTGCCATAGTACATTGACCAGTGGGATCTCTTTGCTGCGAAGCTTTTTCACAGCACTGTCAATAATCTGCACTGGTCTCTCCTCATATATCAAATCTGGTTCTACGTCTAAATTTTCGTAACTGATGATATGTCGAGGGTCGTGCACATACTTGCTCAAGTTGGATACATGGAAGACATCGTGAATAGCTGATAGATGTTGAGGAAGGGCTACTCGGTAAGCCACCTTCCCCACTCTTAGAAAGAATCTCGAACGGACCCACATATCGTGGCACCAGCTTGCCACGAACACCAAATCTCTGTATTCCCTTCATGGGAGATACTCGCAAAAATACCCAACCTCCAACCTATAATTTATAGGAATGTCATCAGTATGAGATTAAGTTCGTAATAAAAGAAAGAGAAGAAGATTGGATAACTGAAATTCTAAATCTCTTCTTCAACGGTCTGCATAGCTCTTCTGGCGGCTCTGTGCCGTCAGAAGTCTCCGTCTCACAAGATCAACAACTCTCTTAGTCTCCTCCAAGAGATCTACGAAATATAAAGCATGATCACCTACCTCACGCCAACTGAGAGGTGTGAGGCATCTTCGCCTGTATAGGGCTTCGAATGGTGCCATGCCAATACTGGAATGATAGCTGTTGTTGTACGTAAATTCAACCAATGGTAGATGGTCCTTCCAGGACCCTTTCCACTACAAGGAGCATGCGCGAAGTAAATCCTCGAGTGTCTGTATAGTGCGCTCACTCTTCCCGTCTATCTGCGGATGGTATGCAGAACTCATCTTCAGCTTTGTCTGTAATGCTGACATGAACTGATGGCAATAATGCGAAGTAAACCTCGAATCCCTGTCAGACACCACCTTTCGTGGTATACCATGTAGCCTGATGGTATTCTGCACATATAGCTTGGCTAATCTAGATGGAGTGTAAGTCGTGTTAACATGTATGAAATGGGCTGACTTGGTCAACCTATCAACAACAACCCAAATGGAATCGTGGCCACCTGGTGTCTTCGGCAATCCCGTGACAAAATCCATAGAGATACTCTCCCACTTCCACTCGGGAATGGGGAGAGACTGCAGTAATCCAGGTGGTCTCCTATGCTCGGCCTTGACCATCTGATAGGTCATGCATCTACTGACATGTTGCGCCACATTGCGCTTCATTCCATCCTACCAGAAATATCGACGCAGATCACGATACATCTTGGTGCTACTTGGATGAATAGATAATCGTGAACAGTGTGCTTCATCAAGAATATCTCTGCGCAACTGCTCATCGTTGGGCACAATGATCCGACCTGCCTTCCATAAAATAGACTCCTCCACCACAAAATCATCAACCTCGTCCTTGACGGCTCGCATGTATCTATCTCGAATCCAAGGATCTGTCTTCTGGCCTTCTACGATGCAATCCCACATACTGCTGAATCGTGGAGGTACGGTGGTAGAAATGGATGCACTCTCCTGAGGATGCCAATCAGTCAATGATGCGAGCATATCCCATGTATATAGACAATTTGTCGTACCATCTACATGAGCTCTCCTGCTAAGTGCATCAGCCACCACGTTTCCCTTACCGGGATGGTAAGAGATCGTGCAATCATAATCCTTCAGTTGCTCGAGTCATCTGCATTGCCTAATGTTCAACTCCTTCTAATCAAAGGTATACTTCAGACTCTTATGATCTGTGAAGATCTCGAAGTTCATCCCATATAGATAGTGGTGCCAGATCTTCAAGGCGAAGACAACTGCCGCCAACTCCAAGTCATGTGTGGGGTAGTTCCGCTCATGCGGCCTCAACTGTCATGATGCATAAGCAATCACCTGTCCTCTCTACATCAGTATTGCTCCTAGACCTTCTCCAGATGCATCTGTGTAGACTGCATAGTCCTGAGTGCCTGAAGCAAGAGTTAGAATAGGCACTGTAGTCAATCTCTCCTTCAGTGTTCTGAAGGCATGTTCGCATGAATCGTCCCAAATGAATAGAACTCCTTTCTGAGTCAACCGTGTCATAGGGCGAACAATGCGTGAAAATCCACAAACAAAGCGTCTGTAATAGCCTGCTAATCCAAGGAAGCTCCGAATCTGAGTAACAGTCTTGGGTTACTTCCAAGACATAGCTGCCTCAATCTTCGCAGGATCAACTGCGATGCCTGCTCCAGAAATAACATGCCCTAGAAATGAGACCTGGGATAAGCAGAACTCACACTTGCTTAGCTTGGCATATAGCTTATGCTCCCGCGATGTATCTAAGATGATTCACAGATCATTCGCATGATCCCATTCATTCCGAGAATATATGAGTACATCATCAATGAACACCACCACAAATTTGTCCAAGTATGCACGGAAGATCCGGTTCATCATATCCATGAAAGCTGCAAGTGTTAGAAAATAGAAGAATGCGGAAGCGATTGATAAACATAGCATAAACAAGAAAGATAGAACATGGAAACACCATGATTTTACGTGGAACCCTACTCCGTGAGGAGCGGGATGAAACCACGGGAGAAGGCCTCAAAGGGCCGTGTTTGTCTATTGACTTTCTCAATGGTTACAGGAGATCTGGGGCTCCTTATATAGCCCCCTCAGAGCCTCCAAGTCCCACCACTGGTAGATGTGGGACTAAACTCAGTGGTGGGGTAAATGGATCCGGGAGGGATCCATTTACGCACCTATTACATAAGTGACACATGCTCCAAATACTCTAACACTCCCCCTCAAGCTGTAGCATGCAATGCTCAGCTTGGACAAACAGAAAGAAACTCAACTCACAATACATGACACTACAGACAATATCAACCCAACGTGCACAACTACTGCAGTCGAGGATGTTGCTTCTCATGGCATGCATGTGAGGAGGACGAACGGGCTGGAGTGTGAAACTGGATCTATCTAGCTCAGAGAATGGTACTCTACTCTGGAGTCTCTATGATACCACATAAAAACTCTTGCCCTCAATGGCATAGGGAATGGTCCTCTGCTCTGAAGTCCCTATGGCTCACATGAAAGCTCTGGCCGACCAACAAGAATGACAAATGATTGCATGCGTCGTCGTCAAGTCTGAATCTGAAATTGTAGAGTCTGAACATTTGACCGGTCTGGAAAATCTGACAACTGAATCTTAGAACAAGACCTGTGACTCTACATATACTCCCCCTTTCTCCCATACTGGTCGGAATGACATTGTTGACCACGTTGGGAGAAGATAAGATAATACATGAATATGGGAAAACATGAATATTCAAAAAATTATCTTGCGGCTTTTCTTTGTTTTTTTAATAAGTCGTCCAAACACACATTTTTTTGTAAACTTTTTTGCGTACGGCTTTTTATTATATGCACCTTTTTTGCAATAGCGTACGGTTTTTTTGCACACATCCCTTTTTATGATTTTTTTGAACACAAATTTTTTCTGAAATAATGGCCCACTAGGGCTCAAAACTGTAACCCCTCTTCCTTTTCTTTTCTTTTCTTTTCTTTTCTCTCCTTTCTCTCTCTCTCTTTTTTAATCTGACCCTCCATTTTTCTTTAGCTCTGCCGCAGCCCCCTTGGCCTTTTCAATTTTTTTAATAAGTAACCTCTAGGGTTCCCATCGTGGGAACCCTATCTCACAAAGCCATCGTCGTTTCCCGGAAAGGGATTGTGTCGCCGCCGCTCAACACAGGGAGGAGGAGCACGCCTTCGCTATGAAGGAGCGAGAGGCGAGATCGGGAGAGGAGCGGGAATTGCCGCCTCGTGATGGGGGCTCCGCCTGGAGCAGCACGCCGCCTGGGGACTGGACTTGGCAGGGGGCGGTGCCTGGATTTGCAGGAGATAAGGGGTGCCGCATCGAGTGTGGAAGAGGTATAGCATCGCCTGGTACTGTTGGGAGAAGTCGCGCAGAGGTTGGGTTGCGCCCTGAGTGGTGCACGGCGATGGTGGGGCTAGCCGTCAAGGTTGCGCCGCCTTGCGCGCCTGGGGCTTTGGCTAGGATCGGCGGGGACGAGAGATATCGCCAGGGCCTGCCGCCGCTCGAAGATGCTGGAGGGTGCGCCGCCAAGAGCACGAGGAGGGATTGCGGGGCTTCTTGCACCACGAGTTGCGACTGGAGGCGGTGAACTGGACGAGCTCCGGGGACCAAACAGGAAACCCCTGGAGCGCCGCCTGGACTACTGCAGCACCGATCTAGGGAGTTGCTTGCCTGCGACCCGCCGCATCGGGATTTGAGGACTGCGAGAGGTCGCGTCGGTGCGCGCGCGCTTGCGGTTGGACTAGTACCGCTTGGAGGAGACTGCCTGTTGCTGGGTGGGATTGCTGCTAGATTTGGACAAGAAGGGGATGCTGCTAGATGCGGCCAGGAAGGAGATCGTGATGCCTGCACGATCGATTCCGATGATCTGCGATTCCAACCTTGAATTAGGGTTTCAAAGAGAACCCTAGAACATGATATTGAACTGGTGCCTGCCAATCTGAACACAATAATTGAATCTCGAAAGAAAAAACATAAACTTCAACAATAGTCCCACGAGATTCGAACCCGCTCTGATACCATGTTAGAAAAAATAGAAGAATGCGGAAGCGATTGATAAACAGAGCATAAACAAGAAAGATAAAACATGGAAACACCATGATTTTACGTGGAACCCTAGTCCGTGAGGAGCGGGATGAAACCACAGGAGAAGGCCTCAAAGGGCCGTATTTGTCTATTGACTTTCTCAATGGTTACAGGTGGTCTGGGGCTCCTTATATAGCCTCCTCAGAGCCTCCAAGTCCCACCATTGGTAGATGTGGGACTAAACTCAGTGGTGGGGTAAGTGGATCCTGGAGGGATTCATTTATCCACCTATTACATAAGTGACACATGCTCCAAATACTCTAACAGCAGGTGCATTGGTGAGCCCAAACAGCATCACCACAAACTCGTAGTGTCCATTACGAGTCCTGAAGGCTGTTTCGGAATATCGGACTCTCAAATCCTCAACTGATGATAGCCTGAATGAAGATCGATCTTCGAGAAAACCAAAGATCCCTGGAGTTGGTCGAACAAATCATCAATGCGCGGCAATGGATAACGGTTCTTCACCGTTCTTTTGTTCAGCTGCCGGTAATCGATGCATAACCTCATGGATCCATCCTTCTTCTTGACAAATAGAAACCGAAGCACCCCAAGGTGAAGTGCTTGCTCGGCCTCACGAATCCCAAGTCAAGTAACTCCTGCAACTGTACCTTCAACTCCCTCAACTCAGCTGGTGCCATGCGGTAAGGAGCCATCGAGATCGGTTGTGTATTTGGTAGCAATGTGATCTCGAACTCGATCTCTCTCTCAGGAGGTAATCCTGACAACTCATCAGGAAACACATCTGGGTAGTTTGCTACTACTCGGGATGTCCTGTTCCATCGGCTCATGATCAGATACCTCTCGGAGTAGATAAGAATCGCAACCCTGATCGACAAGTTGTGAGCCCGCAATACTGAAATGTACTCTATGGTGGAGTCATGTATAGTACCCTCAAAAGTGAACTCGGGTAAATCCGGAATCCTGAAGACAACTGTCTTCCTAAAGCAATCAACAAGAGCGTGATGAGCGATAACCAATCCATGCCCAAAATCAAGTCGAACTCATCAAGTTGTAGAAGTAGACAATCTGCGATCATCTCGTGACCGCCAATCAGTACTGGCAAGTGCCTGACTATCAGTGAAATAATGAACAACTGGCCACCTGGCCCTCGGATGTGATATGGAGAAGTGAGAGTCTCTGCGACTCTACCTAAAGAAGCAAGTAGCCTCGAAGTAAGAAAAGAATGCGTCGCACCAGAATCAAATAGAACATGGAAAGGTCGGCCCAAGACTGAGACCATACCTTTCACCACAGTAGCTGTTGAACGTGCTTGCTCCTCAGTAACTGCATGTAACTGACCCTGCCTGGCTGGTGCAGTACTGGATCCTGCCACACTCTGCGTCTGTCTCTGCTGTGGTCACCTGAAGTTGGAGTTCCTGCTACGGAAACTCCCTGAACGTGGTGCCTGAGGCTGCGACTGTGAAGGCTGTGGCTGAGGCTCACCAGAAGCCTGTGGGCACTGTGATCGATAATGTCCCCACTCGTGGTATTGGTAACATCGGATTGGTCGAGTAGATGGAGTGGCCGTGTCTGTGCTCCGAGTTGGTCCGGCTAGTGGTCTGTCTGCTCGCTGCGACCCAGATGGTCGAGCGGAATCTGTATCTTGTCCAGAAAGTGCTCCTCTTAAAGTAATCGATGGAGAAGAGCGGGCACTGCCTGAAAATGACAAACCTGTAGGTCAACACCGTCTGGCTGGCCTCTGCTTCTGAAACGGTCGACGAATCAGTCCAAAGGATCGCCGCGACCTTGGCACTGCTCCAGACGAGCTCCCAAAACGTCTCTCACGAATATCCTCAAACTTCTCCGCTGCGTCGGTAGCCTCGGAGATGGAAGTGATGTGTAATCCAGCTAGCTTCTCCTGCACCTCTTCTCGCATGCCTCTGATGAACTTTTCCAGATTCTACTCTGGAAATGCGGCAGCTGCTGGTGTATTTCGTGACAACTCAGTGTATCTGACGAAGTAGTCTCTAACTGTCATCTGTCCCTGACGAAGCTCTGCGGAAAGTCGGCGTTGGGACTCCTTCCACTTCGCAGAAAAGAAATGAGATCTGAATCGTGTCTCGAAGTCATACCATGTAGGATCTCGGCCCAACTCAGAAACTACAACATCCCACCATCTCTCAGCAAAGTTTGTCAGTGAGTACTCCATGAAAGATAGCTACGTGTCTCGTGGCACGCGTATCATACTCAACACCTTCATCACTCTTTTGAGCCACTGCTCTGCCACATCTGATGTCCCTGTGCCCTCGAACAAGGGCACATTGGCCCGCTGGTAGGAAGTGAAGATGGACTGATGCATGTGAATGGCAGAGTACTCGTATGCGCCCTCGTCTACAAAGTCAACATTCGTGTAGGAAGTGAAGATGGACTAATGCATGTGAATGGCAGAGTACTCGTATGCGCCCTCGTCTACAAAGTCAAGATTCGCATGAGATCGCACAAAGTATTGAAAATGTGGGAAATTTAGCGCATTTTTGCCATGACATTCACATTCAGATAAATAAACCACATAGCCAAGTAGGACAAGTGCCAGCAACATTTCATTTATAAATTTTCATATATTTGCAACATGTATCAGAAGTCTGCCAGTACATACAGTATTCCCTAAATTTTGTATAGAAGAGAAAGGGAAGTATTTACATCATAAAATGAACCAAAAACTGAGACAAAAGCAATATACCGTCTGGTATATACACAGTCACCATATGTCATAAATAGCTACTGAGCAGCATGCTCTTTGCCTGCCAAAACATGTTAGGAATGAAGAGGCGTCAGCGGACGCTGGTACCTCCCAAAAACTTAAAAAAATAAGCAGGCATTTAATTATTTTCAAAAGCAAGCAAGTAGAAAGGCAGGAACATCTCAAATTAACATCTACTTGCAAATGTAGAAGGGTTTTCAAATTTTCATGTATGTGCCTCCCCCCTGTTCACCCTTTATCTCAACATTTCCTATATATAACATATTTATATTGTAATTAATTGTTCATAAGTGTATGGATGCATATATATATTCTCATATTATTATAGACATATTATTTCAAATCAAACTTTATTATAAACACTTCCAACCAACTCAACTTTGATTGTAATTTCTCCAACTCTTAACTGTAACTGTTTCAGATGTAAACCTAGACGACCAAGATGTAGACATAAATGATTTGGATGTACAATCGCCAAGTCTGCTGACGAAAGAAAAACTCAAGCGGTGAGGTAGCCTACAAATGGCTCTTATTTCTCGCCATATAATTGGAAGTGCAGTCCAATAGAGGGATAGGTCTACTCCAAAACTACGCCACTGAGACGGGTGAGAGAGACTCTCCGGAAAAGTCACTCTAGAAAAACAGTCCGATCGGTAACGGGCAAACGAGCTCGTACGATAAACTGAAAACTGAGGATCCCCCGCCTGGGTATCCTAAAACAAAGGGGGTAAGCGGAACTGGTCAAAAGTCAGGATCCCAACGAGGCGTAAAAACACTGCGAGCTCGCGTAAAAACCGTGAAAGAGACTGGGATCCTAGACCCGCGCACTTGGCGGCCGCTGCCTTAACTGGGCTTCCTTTCCTCCGCCCAGTTGAGGGTCACCGCGCCCTCGCACGGTCAGATTTAAGGGAACCGTGATCGACACTCAAATTTATAAGTCATTCTAATTTACCAACATCTTTCCTCTCAATGATTGTTCATCTCTTTTCAAAGATTTTTTATTGTTCCAATCTAGATCATTTGGTCAAAATGATTATATTAATAATGATCAATAGATAGTAGAAATACCTAGAGGATTAATCTATGAAAATGATATGTCCTTTCAGTCATATAATATTATCTCTAAAATTTTTAGTCTAATTGTTATTCATTGGACTTGGATCTAATTTTTAACTAAATATAGAAAATTCCATATTTTCATATTGTGATCATTAAATTAGTGGCTTAGTTGTTCTGTAAAATGAACTATATATTATTGAATGTTGTAATTAGGGTGAAGACGTTATACCTCAATTTAGTCGCATGAATTTATGTTTGCTATAGCCAATACAGAGTATGAGATAACATAACGATTGCACAATAGTATTTCTAACCATATGCAGTGAGGCGTCTTCGCTAGTAAGAAGCCACTATTACTCCCTACTTTTCTCGCAGGCTTATGATTTGTGATAAGCTATCAATAAGAGTATACAAGAATTGGAACATATATCGGAGTCTAAGCTTGTGCTTGCTTGATTCCCCATACAATATTAATATCCTAATAACTATTGTCTTAACATTGCATTATTCAGGATCAACATGTTTTTCGCCGATGTATTCAGATACAAAGTCCAAATTCATAATTAAGGGAACCAAAATATACATTCATTTAATATAGAAAAATGCTTGATTATAAATCTGGATAGTAGGTTATAAATCATTGTGAAGCAACACAATTTGATCAATGATTTGTTTAAATATAAGAGTAAGTCTATAAGCAAGGCCAACAACATACACATACTACAATATAATCCTAAATCTTTTAATGTCATATAAGTTATAAAATTATCTTAAAATTTGTTAATCTGTACCTAATTGTATCTATTTGTTACATAACACTAATTTGGTTACGAGGTATGTAAAAAATGATTTTGTTTAATTGATTGTCGGGAGAAAAAAAATAGTTTTCAATATCCAATCTTGTCTGGGATTAGCATAGAATGAAGTACAGCTCAAACTATCAAACATAAATCTACGAATGTGATCTAGATATGAACCTCATCCAGGTAATACGAGTTTTATCTCCCAATCTTAATTATTGCAAGAATGATCTGCACATTTCTCCCTCTTTTATCTACGTCAAAGCTCTAGAATTCTTATAATTGACTTTCATCAATCAAATTCAATGACAACAAATAATTACAATGATTTAGGATATACCATAAGGAAACATGCATCCATTCCATTTTCAGTTCCGTACTAATGAATCTTCTAGAAATTCTCTTTCACTAAGACACATTCTTTAAATAAGAACCATATAGGACCATGATTTGCTTGAGAATTATAAACTTAACAGAAATCGAATGGACCAGGATTTGCTTAAAGTTTAAATTTTTGGCCTGCATGTGCTTATACATCCAAAGGGAATTTCATCATACCCTATATATATAAATACATGAATGTAGAGAAAGGGATTTTAGAATTTTAGTATGAACCTTTATCTGAATCTTAAACCACTATGATGGAGCGCTGGTGGAGACCTCGGAGGGTGGGTGCACGGGAGGTCTCGTTGCATGGAACTTCGACGGTGAGTGGCTCGTCGCAAGGAGGAGCTGGGAAGGGCCATGTGCGAGGGGTCGACACTGGGGAGGTGCTGGAGAGAGGCCGTGAGGAGGGAACTCGCAGCAGGGCTTGGGGTTTCGTGCTGGAGAGAGGACGTGAGGAAGGGCCATGTGCGAGGGGTGGGGGACCTTGCAGGGTATCAGAGAAGGGGAAGTCGGTAGTGTGCAAGGAGGAGGGCGGGAGGGCTGTCGTCGGGGGTGGTGCCGAGGCTACCGGAGGGGGAAATGGGGAGTGGGTGCCTGTTTCTCACAGGAAGTTGGAGAAGCGGTGCTTCCGATGTGGAGCAAGGGGGCATGTGGCTTCGTTTTGTCCCTCCCCGCCGAGGTGCTTCTTCTGCGGAAGGCCTGGGCACCGCCAAGCTACGTGCATGGCTTCTGTTGGGAAGATTGACGTTGGGGGTCCTGCGAGGGGATCGGCTCCTTTGCGCGAGCACCGCAGCTCCGGTGCCTCATCTGTTCGCCGGGGGGGGGGGGGGGGTTACCTTCGCCGAGGTGGTGGAGGGTGTACACAGTCATGTAAGTGCAGCGTAGCGTGCGGGTAAACCGGTGCATGTGATGGGGGGTGCTTTGTAACAATCGGTTTTCAATAGAACCCGAACTCGACCCAAATAAGGTCCGATTAAGTCAATAAAGTTGTTGGTCAATACCATACAACCTAAAACGATCAATTGATCGTAAATCAAAAGTCATTCGGGCTAAATCGACCGAAAATTGGTAGCATCGTAATGCCCGCCGTGAAAAAGCCGCAACATAAATTCGGAAAACCGCGAAACAAATCGAGACCATCATATCCGATTCAACAAAACAAGACCAACGGAATTGACCATTCGTCAATCGGATATCGTTTGATATTTTTAAATCACAAAATTTAAATCCAAACCAAAACCATATCTCAAAATTTCGAGGGTTCAAAATCCAATCAAAAGTATATCAATATTATACTAATTTTGACCGTCATTTTGAGACGATCGAAACAAAATATTGCATGTTGAAATCCGACACACGAGGTGCGCATACGGACATTTTTAACATCTTACTATACAAAAGAAAATTTATTAAATAAATAAATAAATAAATAAATATATATATAATATTCAATTTCTGCTACAGTACAAAACTGTAGCAGACTCGGTTCTGCCTAAGTTTAATTTTTTTCTTATGTAGCAAGTAACGGACAAAAAAAAACAAAAAAAATATCCATTTTCGCCGTAGGAGACTGTCGCAGTAAAAATAAATAAATATGTCTTCTGCAAACACGTGTGCAGTCTTTCCCCCAAATGTTCAAACGCATGCATATCCCCTTCCTTTTAAATATTACTCAAGCCTTCTTCTCTATCCCATCTTCGTTCTTCCCCTTCTCCCAAAAAAAAAAACCCATTCACAGACCTTCTACTCCAAGCTACTGCTATCGATTGCTGCAAATTGTTGATGCATGCAGCCTTATCTTCCTTTTTTGGAGGATTGAAAGGTACCATCCTTCTTCATCTCCTCTTTTACTTTACCAATTCCAACAGTTTTTTTCCCCAAATGTGAAGCCCAATTCCTCCCCATTCTTATAGCTATTATTCACAAGCAGCAACCTGCTCTGTTTGCAAATCGAAGGAGCTGGAACCCAGTCCCCTCTTTTGCAACATCTGGAGATTCAAGCAGCAGTTATGGCCCACGATATACTGTAGCTACAGCAGTAGCTCTGTTGCCATTCTTAGAGCTAATATTGTTGCTCCTATCAGAACCAATGTTGCTGCTTCCAGCAGTTAGAAGATTCAATTGGGACTGCCGGTTTTTAGAAGATAATTGCATACATTAATACTCTATGTTTGGAGATTCAAGAATAACCTAATTTTTTTCCATTACCAACTATCAAGGCACATCAATAGTAGTGGATTTTGAACAAATACGATATGCAACATGAAATCCAAAGTATCTTTACTAAAAACCATGAAAACCAAAAGCTATTAGAACAAAAGAAGATCCTATAGGATAGAGAGAGGAAAAGGTACCTTAAACATCACAACCAAACCTTTCGACTTTCGTAGGCAAAGAGGAAACACTCCATCTTTACCTGTAGATTCTCTATGCTTTTGACAATGAATGGTGTTGGCAACAATGTTAAATAAGGTATATTCTTAAGAACATATTTAAAAGCATTAAAAATTGTTGTCACTTACAATTTCACTCTCATCTGTGAAAATTTCATAAAATCAAATACTAACAGAATTCTGTGTGAATGCTACCCACTGCTCACCTTCCAATGTAACCACCATACATACATACATATTTATATAAAAAAAAGAATTTCCTCTAACAGTTTTCAACTTCAGAACTTGCTTATTATCACTAAATGTTCTCTGAGTATCAAGGGTCAATATGTCTTAACATGAAAGGATATGTGTAATTAATAAACGGTAGGCAATGTCTACTTGAACTAGTTGATTGATTAAAAACATTATACAATTGAACTCAGTCGACTAAAAGTAGTAGTTAACTGAAAAGTTCAATAGAAAACTACACAATAAAACTTTGATAAATTAAGTTGTCAATGGATATTCAAGAAAGTCAACTAATTACAGAATCCATCAAATGATCGAAAACAGACTGTAACTCTCGAAGACAAGAGTTAGTCGAGTAATCAGAATCAATTAGTCAACTAAATGAAAGCTTAATCAAGATGATCACTCATCAAGTAGTTATTGAGGTATGATGTGAACATTTAAATGATTATTGGTTGAATACTAGATGACTAAGGAAAATCATTGGTCCTCTGGGTGGAAAATACACCTGAGGGTATATATCAAGTTTGACATAAGATTTTGAATAGTGAAATTTTGTTGTAAGGGTTTTCTTCTTTGATTATGTCAGATACTGGTTATCAAACTGCGAACCAATGATTAATTCTATAAGGTTGTATTTATGATCTTCAGAGAAGATCGTAATCTAAGAAAATTTTGTAAATAGAAATTGTTGTAAATCAATGATCAAGTGAAAATGTTGGGAATCTGTGATCGTTTGAAACTAGAGGGAATCAATGATCACATGAAATTGTTGAGAATAAAAAAAAATAGACCGGTCATGGTGACCTTTACACCTAACCGTGCGAGGGCGCGGTGACCCTCAATTGGGTGGAGGAAAGGAAGCCCAGCTCGGGCAGCGGCCGCCTAGTGCGCGGGTCTAGGATCCCAGTCCTCTTTCGGTTTTTACGCGAGCTCGCAGTGTTTTTATGCCTCGTTGGGATCCCGACTTTAGACCAGTTCCGCTGACCCTTTGTTTTAGGATACCCAGGCGGGGGATCCTTGGTTTTAGTTTTTCGTACGAGCTCGGTTGCCCGTTACCGGTCGGGCTGTTTTTTTTAGAGTGACTTTTCCGGTAAGTCCCTCTTACCCGTCTCAGTGGTGTAGTTTGGGAGTAGACCTATCATTCTATTGGACCATCCTTCCAATTAGGGGGCGAGACGGAAGAGCCCTTTTGTTGGCTTCTTCACCGCTTGAGTTTTTCTTTCGCCAATAGATTTGGCAATTCTACATCCAGATCATCGAAATCTATATCTACATCATCTAGAGTTACATTTGAGACTGTTGCACTGAGGTTTGAAGGGATTAATTCTACATCCATATCATCCATCTCTATATCCATATCATCTAGAGTTACATCTGAGACAGTTGCACTTAAGGTTTTAAGGGATTACAATTAAAATTGAGTAAATGGAAAAGACGATAATCTGATTCGAAATCTCATTAAGCTAGTGGACGTGTTGGGAACTTAGTTAGGATGCATTATACTACACCGCATGCCTACAGAGGCACCCCAACCCTAAGACTTTTCCCAAGTCTTAGAGTCATAGTGTGAGGTTTCACACGAACCAAGACCACAGACTATCCACTAGACTTAAGAATTTAGTAAATCATTATATCTTCTTATCTCATCTTTCCCATCATCAAAATCCACAAATATGATCTCTAAGTAATATGAGAATAAAATATACTTACTTATGATAAATTAATTACAATAGAAATATGCTTATGTGGGAAATGTTGGGATAATGGCTGATCATGAGAGGTGTTTACTAGAAATTTGGAAACCTTTTTCATTTGCAAGTAGAATTAAATTTTAATTTGAGTTATTCCTGCCTCTCTACTTGCTTGCTTTTGCACATATTAAATGTCTATTTATATTATAAATTTTGGGAGGTACCAGCAACCGCTGACGCCTCTTCTTTCCTAAACATGTTATGGCAGGCAAACAACCTGCAGTTCAGTAGTTATAAATGCTTCTAGGAGACAGGGTCTATACCAGACGGTATGTGGTTTTTGTTACAGTTTTTAGTTCAATTGATATTATAAAATGCTTCTTCTCTTTTGTCAAATTTTTGGGATGTTGTATATACTGTCGGACATTGTACATGTTGTAAAATCTTATGGAAATTAATGAAATAAGATTTTGGTGCCAATTTTCTCTATTAACTTGTGGATGTGAATGTCATGTGGAAAATTAGCCGCGCGAAAAATTCCCCATAAATTTATGTTTTTAATGCGATGTCAATAAATGGAATATTGCGAATTGTGTCTTAAACAGGTACCCAGATCTTAAAGGGGTTCACATTTTTGGTATCAGAGCAGTGGTACCCCAATACACACATTCGCAGTATTTCAATTCCGATCACATTAAGTTCTCGGATAGCGGTAGTCTTCTGACTTGTCGAGAATCCGAGAAGGGAATAATGACATTCAGATTCAATCACTACAGTTGTCACCAATTTCATTAATTTTCATATTATATCCCAAGAAGAGAAAAGGCATATATTATAAGTATCTTCAAATGGTACTTATATGACTAGTTATAGTTCTCATACAGAGCCATGGCATCCCGACCAGACCAGAAGATGACTAACCAACTAGCACACATACTGACTACTCTTATCGACCTTTCCATGTTCTATTTGATTCTGGTGCGACACATTCTTTTCTTGCTTCGAGGTTACTTGTTTCTTTAGGTAGAGTCGCAGAGACTCTCTCTTCTCCATATCACATTCGAGGGTCATGTGGTCAGTTGTTCATTCTTTCATTGATAGTCAGGTACTTGCCCATACTGATTGGTGGTCATGAGATGATCGCAGATTGTCTACTTCTGCAGCTTGTTGAGTTTGACTTGATTTTGGGCATGGATTGGCTATCTACTCATCATGCACTGGTTGATTGTTTTAGGAAGACAGTTGTTTTCAGGATTCCACATTTACCTGAGTTCACTTTTGAGGGTACTATACATGACTCTACCATGGAGTACATCTCAGTGTTGCGAGCTCAGCGACTTGTTGATCAGGGATGTGATTCATACCTTGCATTTGTTCAGGAGGTATCTGATCAGGAGCCGATGACACATGAAATCAGAGTAGTATCTGAATATCCAGATGTGTTTCTTGATGAGCTACCAGGATTACCTCCTGAGATAGAGAAATTGAGTTCGATATCACACTACTGCCAGATACATAACCGATCTCTATGGCACCATATCGCATGGCACCAGCCGAATTGAGGGAGCTAAAGGTGCAGTTGCAGGAGTTACTTGATTTAGGATTCGTGAGACCGAGCACTTCACCATGGGGTGCTCTGGTTCTCATTGTCAAGAAGAAGAATGCATCCATGAGGTTATGTATCGATTACCGGCAGCTGAATAAGAGAACGGTAAAGAAACGTTATCCATTGCCACACATTAATGATTTGTTTGACCAGCTCTAGGGATCTTTGATTTTCTCGAAGATCGATCTTCGCACAGGTTACCATCAGTTGAGGATTCGCGAGTCGGATATTCCGAAGACAGCCTTCAAGACTCGCTATGGACACTACGAGTTTGTGGTGATGCCGTTTGGGCTCACCAAAGCACCTGTGACTTTCATGGATATGATGAACCGTATCTTCCGTTCATACTTGGACAAGTTTGTAGTGGTGTTCATCGATAATGTGCTCATTTACTCACAAAATGAATGAGATCATGCGAGTGATCTACGGATTGTCTTAGATACATTACGGGAGCACAAGCTGTATGCCAAGTTGAGCAAGTGTGAGTTCTGGTGACCCCATGTCTCATTTCTCGGGTATATCATTTCTGGAGCATGCATTGCAGTTGATCCTGCGAAGATAGATGCAGCTATGTCTTGGGAGCAGCCCAAGACAGTTACTCAGATTCGGAGTTTCCTCGGATTAGCGGGCTATTACAGACGCTTTGTCAGCGGATTTTCACACATCGTTCGTCCTCTGACACGGTTGACACAGAAGGGAGTTCCATTCATTTGGGACGATTCATGTGAGCATGCCTTCCAGACACTAAAGGAGAGATTGACTACAACGCCTATTCTTGCTCTTCCTTCAGGCACTCAGGACAATGCAGTCTACACAGATGCATCTGGAGAAGGTCTAGGAGCAGCATTGATGCAGAGAGGACAGGTGATTGCTTATGCATCACGACAGTTGAGACCGCACGAGCGGAACTACCCCACACATGACTTGGAGTTGGCGGCAGTTGTCTTCGCCTTGAAGATCTGGCGTCACTACCTATATAGGGTGAATTTCGAGATCTTTACAGACCACAAGAGTCTGAAGTACATCTTTGATTAGAAGGAGCTGAACATGAGGCAGCGCAGATGGCTCGAGCTGCTGAAGGATTATGATTGCACGATCTCTTACCATCCCGGTAAGGGAAATGTGGTGGCTGATGCACTTAGCAGTAGAGCGCATGCAGAAGGTACAACGAACTGGCTATACACGTGGGATACGCTTGCAACTTTGAGCGATTGGCATCCTCAGGAGAGCGCATCCATTTCTATCGCCGTGCCTCCACGATACAGTAGTCTTTGGGATCGTAGATGGACAGAAGACAGATCCTTGGATCCGAGATAGTTACATGCGCGCCGTCAAGGACGAGGTTAATGATTTTGTTGTGGCGGAGTATATTTTATGGAAGGCAGGTCAGGTCGTTGTACCCAATGACGAGCAGCTTCGCAGAGACATTCTGGATGAGGCACATAGTTCACGGTTATCTATCCATCCAGGTAGCACGAAGATGTACCGTGACTTGCGTCGAAGTTTCTGGTGGGATGGGATGAAGCGCGATGTGGCGCTACATATTAGCAGATGCATGACCTGTCAGATGGTCAAGGCTGAGCCCAGGAGACCACCAGGATTACTGCAGTCTCTCCCCATTCCCGAGTGGAAGTGGGAGAGCATTTCTATGGATTTTGTCACAGGTCTATCAAACACACCAGATGGCTATGATTATATTTGGGTCGTTGTTGATAGGTTGACCAAGTCAGCCCATTTCATACCTATCAACACGACTTACACTCCATGCAGATTGGCCAAGCTCTATGTGCAGAACATCATCAGACTGCATGGTATACCACGAGAGGTGGTGTCTGACAGGGATTCGAGATTTACATCTCATTATTGACATCATTTCATGTCAGCACTACAGACAGAGCTGAAGATGAGTTCTGCATATCATCCACGAACAAATGGTCAGAGTGAGCGTACCATTCAGGCACTAGAGGATTTGCTCCGCGCTTGCACTTTGGAGTGGAAAGGGTCCTGGAAGGACCATTTGCCTTTGGTGGAATTCACGTACAACAACAGCTATCACTCCAGTATTGGCATGGCACCATTCGAAGCCCTATACGGGCGAAGATGCCTCACACCTCTAAGTTGGCACGAGGTAGGAGATCATGCTCTCTATTCCGTAGATCTCTTGGAGGAGACCGCGAGAGCTGTTGATCTGGTGAGACGGAGGCTTCTGACGGCACAGAGCCGCCAGAAGAGCTATGCGGATCGTCGGAGGAGAGATATATAGTTTCAGGTAATCTAATTATTTCCTCTTCACTTATTCAATTATAACTCATATATAATCAACTTAATCACATACTAATGGCATTCCTGTAAATTATAGGTGGGAGATTGGGTATTTCTCTGTGTATCTCCCATTAAGGGAGTACAGAGATTTGGTGTTCGTGGCAAACTGGCGCCGCGATATGTTGGACCTTTTGAGATTCTAGCTAGAGTGGGGAAGGTTGCATATCGAGTAGCACTTCCTCCACATATTTCTGGTATTCACGACGTTTTCCACGTATCTAATTTAAGAAAATATGTGCACGACCCTCGACACATCATTAGTTACGAAAATCTTGACGTAGAGCCTGACTTGACCTACGTGAAGAGGCCAGTCCAGATACTTGACCGTGCTGTGAAGAAGCTTCGCAGCAAAGAGATTTCATTGGTCAAGGTTTTGTGGCACCGTCACGGAGTCAAAGAAGCGGCGTGGGAGACCGAAGCCAACATGCGGGCACGATAGCCGCAAATTTTCTGAGGTAATAATTAAAACAAGCTTTTGTAATTAAATATTTGTTCAAATATATGGCTTGTTTCCTCTTTGAGGTTTTTATGGGTTCAAAACCCTTTGAAGTTTTTATGGACATATGAAATTCAAACAAGACAACTAATAGCCTTAACTCGAGTCTCGAGGACGAGACTCCCTTTGAGATTTTTATATTTGTAACACTCAGTTTTCAATAGAACCCGAACTCGACCCGAATAAGGTCCGATTAACTCAATAAAGTTGTTGGTCAATACCAAACAACTTAAAACGATCAATTGATCGTAAATCAAAAGTCATTCGGCCTAATCGACCAAAAATAGGTAGCATCGTAATACACGCCGCGAAAAAGCCGCAACATAAATTCGGAAACCGCGAAACAAATCGAGACCATCATTATATCCGATTCAACAAAACAAGACCAACGAAATTGAACGTTCGTCAATCGGATATCGTTTGATATTTTTAAATCACAAAATTTAAACCCAAACCAAAACCGTATCTCGAAATTTCGAGGGTTCAAAATCCAATCAAAAGTATATCAATATTATACTAATTTTGACCGTCATTTTGACACGATCGAAACAAAATATTGCGCGTTGAAATCCGACACACGAGGTACGCATATGGACATTTTTAACATCTTACTATACAAAAGAAAATTTATTAAATAAACAAATATATATATATATATAATATTCAATTTCTGCTACAGTACAAAACTGTAGCAGACTCGGTTCTGCCTAAGTTTAATTTTTTTCTTATGTAGCAAGTAACAAACAAAAAAAAAACAAAAAAAAATCTATTTCTGTCGTAGGAGGCTGTCGCAGTAAAAATAAATAAATATGTCTTCTGCAAACACATGTGCAGTCTTTCCCCTAAATGTTCAAACGCATGCATATCCCCTTCCTTTTAAATATTACTCAAGCCTTCTTCTCTATCCCATCTCCGTTCCTCCCCTTCTCCCAAAAAAAATACGCCGGTCATGGTGATCTTTACACCTGACCGTGCGAGGGCGCGGTGACCCTCAACTGGGCGGAGGAAAGGAAGCCCAGCTCGGGCAGCGGCCGCCAAGGATGCAAAAATCGGTTCATGCGGCCGTTTAAAAGGCCGTTTAAACTCATTCGGTCCTCGACCGACTGTATAACCTTTAATCGGCTATGTAAACGGTCAGACCGTTTAAACGAGTGTAATCGGCCGTTTACACGCCGTTTAAACGGCCGCGTTTTGCATTAAGGTTACATAAACCCTATGTTGATTATGCTATCTACTTTGACATGCCACGTTTGGATGAAGAAGTCATTGAAATTGACAATATCTGATCAAAATTGTGGATATGTGGTTATATTTTTAAAGTTCATTTATACTTTTTTATTAAATATATATATCTAATATTTTTTATTAATTTAAAAATGTAAAACCGCATAGACTGTTTAATTTCCGTTTAAACTCCCGCATATCGTTTAAACAGTAATCAGTGACCCTACCGACTGTATACCGCATACCGTTTTTTGCAACCTTGGCGGCCGCCTAGTGCGCGGGTCTAGGATCCCAGTCCTCTTTCGATTTTTACGCGAGGTCGTAGTGTTTTTACGCCTCGTTGGGATCCCGACTTTAGACCAGTTCCGTTGACCCTTTGTTTTAGGATACACAGGCGGGGGATCCTCGGTTTTAGTTTTTCGTACGAGCTCGGTTGCCCGTTACCGGTCGGGCTGTTTTTTTAGAGTGACTTTTCCGAGAAGTCCCTCTCACCCGTCTCAGTGGCGTAGTTTGGGAGTAGACCTATCCCTCTATTGGACCGTCCTTCTAATTAGGGGGCGAGACGGAAGAGCCCTTTTGTTGGCTTCTTCACCGCGTGAGTTTTTCTTTCGCCAACAGACTTGGCGATTCTACATCCAGATCATCCATATCTATATCTACATCATCTAGAGTTACATTTGAGACTGTTGCACTGAGGTTTGAAGGGATTAATTCTACATCCAGATCATCCATCTCTATATCCATATCATCTAGAGTTACATCTGAGACAGTTGCACTTAAGGTTTTAAGGGATTACAATTAAAGTTGAGTAAATGGAAAAGACGATAATCTGATTCGAAATCTCATTAAGCTAGTGGACATGTTGGGAACTTAGTTAGGATGCATTATACTACACCGCATGCCTACGGAGGCACCCCAACCCTAAGATTTTTCCCAAGTCTTAAAGTCATAGTGTGAGGTTTCACACGAACCAAGACCACAGACTATCCACTAGACTTAAGAATTTAGTAAATCATTATATCTTCTTATCTAATCTTTCCCATCATCAAAATCCACAAATATGATTTCTAAGATATGAGAATAAAATATACTTACTTATGATAAATTAATTACAATAGAAATATGCTTATGTGGGAAATGTTGGGATAATGGCTGACCATGAGAGGTGTTTACTAGAAATTTGGAAACCTTTTTCATTTGCAAGTAGAATTAAATTTTATTTGAGTTATTCCTGCCTCTCTACTTGTTTGCTTTTGCACATATTAATGTCTATTTATTTTATAAATTTTGGGAGGTACCAGCAACCGCTGACGCCTCTTCTTTCCTAAACATGTTATGGCAGGCAAACAACCTGCAGTTCAGTAGTTATAAATGCTTCCAGGAGACAGGGTCTATACCACGGTATGTGGTTTTTGTTACAGTTTTTAGTTCAATTGATATTGTAAAATGCTTCTTCTCTTCAGTCAAATTTTTGGGATGTTGTATGCACTGTCAGTCATTGTACATGTTGTAAAATCTTATGGAAATTAATGAAATAAGATTTTAGTGCCAATTTTCTCTATTAACTTGTGGATGTGAATGTCATGCGGAAAATTAATCGCGCGAAAAATTTCCCCATAAATTTATGTTTTTAATGCGATGTCAGTAAATGGAATATTGTGAATTGTGTCGTAAACATGTAACCGGATCTTAAGGGGGTTCACATGCTTCTTCGCTGACCCCGGGGGAGTTGAAGGAGGATATTCGGGGGACCGACGCGAATGCATTGATTGGGTTCGCGGTGAAAGGTGCTATCGAGTGGGAAGATTTGACGACATACTTGTTTGGGTTCCTTGGGTCGAGGTTCTCTGGCGATCTTGTAAAACTTGATGATCGAAGATGTTGTGTCCGTGGGCTCTCCACGTTCCAGAGGGATCGCCTTCTCCAGAATGACGATGTTGGCAATGTATGTTGGAGAAATTTTCGTTTTGCCGATGGTTCCTTCTCGTAGGTGGAGATCTGTGTTGCTAGGGTGACGGGAGTTCCGTTCTTATCCCGGATGGTGGGCTGCCTGCGGAAGGCCTTGAGGCGATGGGGCACTGTTCGAGAGGTGCTTGAAAATGGCCTCAAGCCGGGCTCACAGGTGAACGACACGGTGGTGTTATTGGAATGTAACCCGACCGTGTTGGGCGAGATTGAAGGTCGGAGCTCATTCGTGGAGTTGGAGGTCGGCTGCTACACGTTCTCCATCGAGTTGCACGTCGAGGCGCCTCCTCCACCGCCAGAGTTTCCAAGGGAGAACGTCGGGGGCTTGAATGGCGACGGTTCGCGTTCCGTGATGGCGGTTGGATTTCCAAGGGGAACTTTGGGTGGAACGGCTCGCGAGGATGATTGCATGCGCCCGTTCGCGGACACGTCTCGGGTCCTGTGCAACGATTCATTCCCTTTGCCTGATGACGTGGAAACATAGTTTTCGGTGTGGTCCCCGCTCCTTAGTTCTTTGGCTCTGGATGTAGGTCCGTGGACCCGGGTTGCACGCGCGGACCCTTTTGTGGATCCGGCTAAACCTTTCACCCTTTGCTCGGGTACGAAAGGCCTTTCAGATTCGGATCTTGCCCGGGTCTTCTGCACGGCGTCGGCCTCAATTGATCCTCTACAGGTCGTGGCGTTCTCGGCCTCGCCAGTTTGGCCCGTCCCTTGTGGTGAGTTCGGGGCTTCATCATACGGGTTTCCCCAGCAGGCGTCAACCTCCTTGTGCTTCCCTGTCGTGGCGGAGGTGAGGACCCAGCCCCAGCTGCCGCCATCTTTCGCCTATGTGCCTTCCTCCTCAATTGTGGTCAGCCTTGACCCCTGTCCTGAAGGTGTTGCCGATACTTCAACAGCGATATCGAGCACCAACATGAACATTGGTCTATCTTCTGAGGGGACAAGTGACAGGAGGGCTGGGAAGAGATACAAGAGAAGGAGTAAATCCAGGTCGTCGCGACTGGAAGCTCAACCGGGCGTGACTCTAAAGAATATCGTTGCGGTGGCCGCTGGGGTGGTCCGCATTGAGGGGAGGCAAGACGGTTCCAAATAAAAGTTCTTTCTTGGAATGTTCATGGGCTCGGAGACCCGAGCAAACGAAGGACGTTGGGGTCGAGATTCATTGACTGGGGTTGCGACATCATTATGCTACAAGAAACAAAGCTTCAGTCTATCACATATGACATTTGGAGATCTTTTGGTGCGGGGGCCATTGATCAGTTCAGAATGGTGGATGCTGAAGGCTCTGCTGGTGGAAATCCTCCAATTTGGCTTTTGTAGCACTTATCCGTCGGAGTCACGTCCTGACGGTCCTGCTGGTATGTACGAATTCCTCTTTGTCGATGGCTATCTCTTGTGTTTATGGTCCTTGTTGTGGTGTCTTGCGGGGAGAGGTGTGGGGGGATCTTCTTGAGGTGGGCAGGACGATCTCGGAGATCCCTTGGCTCATTGGTGGGGATTTCAACGTTACGTTACGGACGTATGACAAGCCCAGGAATAGGGGGGCAAGACCCGGGGCGATCGACTTTGCCGACACTATTGACTCCCTGGGCCTTGAGGTTATGAATGCTGAGGATGTCGCCTATACGTGGAGAAGTTCCAACTCGCATTCGCGTATTGATCGTTTTCTGGCTTCGCCGGAGCTGTTGGGGTCTTTCGCTTTCTCCTTCGTGAGGGCCAAGCCACGATCGCCTTTCGATCACGCTCCAATTTTGTGGGATTCAGCTGATGCCCCTGTACAAAGGGATCTCTTCCGTTATGAGAAATGCTGGCTAATGGAAGGAAAATTTTAGGGAGGTGGTTGCCTCCCATTGGTCTAACGTGACTGTTGCTGGGTCCGCCGCATTTCGGTTTGTCCAGAAACTTACTTCTTTGCGTGGAAGACTGTCGGCTTTCAAGAAGGATTCTCGTGCGTCCAGATGTGCAGCGAGGAAGGAGGCTGAGGAGGTGATTCAGACACTTGATGCGTTGGAGGACCAGAGAGAGCTCTCGGGGGACGAGTTGGCTTGTCGCGCAGCTGCCCAGAATCAGGTTACCATCGAAGATCGCAAGCGGGTCACGGAGTGGAGGCAGAGGTCGAGAAGTGTTTGGTTGAGAGAAGGGGATGCGAACACATCTTATTTTCATCGCGTTGCAAGTGGGAGGCGCCGGTCTAACGCGATGCGGTCGATATCGATTGGTGGGGTCCGCGTGGAAGGGAACAAAGAAATGGGGAGAGCTATTATCAATCACTATAAAGACGTCTCTTCGACGATTATTCCGAGGATTTGGAAGTGGTTGGGCCTGGACACAACGCCTGTGGCGGCCTCCTCTTGCGACTTGCTCACTCGCGCTGTGACTCTGGAGGAGATTAAGGATGCGGTATGGGACCTGAATGCGGATACCGCTCCTGGACCAGACGGTTTCCCGGTTTCTTTTTATAAGGACTTCCGGGATTTGGTTGGCAATGAGGTGTTGGAGGTCGTCTCTGAATTTTGTTTGGGTAATGCGGGCTTTGAAAGGGTCAACCGTGCTTTAATCATCTTACTTCCCAAGTCCACGGCGCCGGATTCTATTGATGACTACCGTCCTATTGCGTTTTCTAACGCATTATATCTGATTACCGCAAAGGTCTTCGCCACCAGATTGAGTTGTGTTCTTCCTTGCCTTGTCTCCCCGCTGCAATCTGCTTTCATTCCGGGGAGACAGGTCTCGGATTGCCTCACGCTCGCATCTGAGATCATTGCGGACTGGCGGAGAAGGGATAAAAGCGGTGTTTTGTGGAAGGTGGATTTTGCTAAGGCTTACGATAGCCTGGACTAGAGGTTCCTTTGGTCGGTGTTGCGAAGGAAGGGGTTCCCGGAGGAATGGATTGCTTGGATGAGGCGTTGTGTAACAACGTCTTCTTTTACGATCATGGTGAATGGTCGCATGGAGGGGGGCTTCTTCCAGCCTCGGAGGGGGGTGCGCCAGGGGTGCCCTCTTGCTCCTATGTTGTTTGTCCTTGCGATAGATGTCCTCGCTAGCATCACGATTCGTGTTGTCAACTGTGGGCTCTCAAGTGGCTATTCGAGGGAGGGTTCGTTGGTTTCACTCCTACAGTACGCCGACGATACTCTATTCTTCATTGGGGGGGGTTGCGGAGGCAAGTGGCATGGCTATGACCCTGGAAATTTTCAGCGAACTATCCGGGATGTTCAAGAACGCCAATAAGTCGAATGTCCTCCCTATAGGTCTCTCAGTGATGGAGGCTGTTAGAAAATCGGAAGCGGAAGCGAAAACATGGAACACGAATAAGAAATATGAACAACGGGATTTTTACGTGGAACCCTACTCCGTGAGGAGCGGGATGAAACCACGGGAGAAGCCCTCAAAGGGGCGGATACTTCATTCCTTTTTCTCAATGAGTACAGGAGGTCTGGGGCTCCTTATATAGCCTCTCCAGAGCCTCCAAGTCCCACCGTTGGACGATGTGGGACTAAACACTGGATGGGGTAAATGGATCTCCTCCAGGATCCATTTACCCTGCTACAACTCAATGGGCGCACATAACACATACTCTAACACTCCCCTCAAGCTGGAGCATGCAATGCTCAGCTTGGACAACACATAAAGAAACTCAACTCAACGCTACAAGACACTACGGACAATATCAACCCAACGCGCACATTGCTGCAGTCGAGGACGTTGCTTCTCATGCCGTGCAGGTGAGGAGGACGAACGGGCTGGAGTGTGAGTCAATTGAAGACTCGGAATCTGACCATCGAGTCTGAAACTGCGCCTAAAGTCTCCTCGTCGGAGAATTGGGTCTCTCCCATCTGGCTCAGAGAATGGTGCACTGCACTGGTGTACCTATGATACCACATGAAAACCCTTGCCAACATATGACATAGGGAATGGTCCTCTACTCTGGAGTCCCTATGGCTCACATGAAAACTCTGGCCTGACAACTTGAAGAATGATGGGGACCTCTGACAATGATGGCAACTTATGCTCATCTGAAAAATGACCACAAACTCGTGCGTGTCTGAAACTGGACTCAGAACTATTTGATGTCGAGTCTGAAACTGGATCTGAACCGTAGAGTCTAGAATCTGATCAGTCTGGAAATCTGAATCTGGAATACAAGACTTGTGACTCTACACCATACTCCCCCTTTCTCCCATACTTGTCGAAAAATATGGACGTCGACCAAGTTGGGAGAAGACAAAGAGATACATAAATGGGGAAAATAAAACAAAATAAGCCGTTAGAAATTTTTCGGCTTCTCAAATCATGAATTTTGGTCGTTTCATTTTTTTTACGGCTCACATTTTTTTTAAGCCGTCAACCTTTTTTTTTACGGCTTTCCTCTGTTTTTTTTTTTGCAAATTGCGTACGGCTTTTTTTTGTACGCGCTTTTTTTCTTTTCTATTTTAACAAATCTCCTTTTTTTAAGTCATAGCCCATTTGGGCCATCAAAAATAACCTTTTTTTTTACAAAACTCGACTTCCCTTTTTTTTGCATACGGTTTTTTTTGTATGCACCTTTTTTTTTACCCACTTGAGCTCAACACTCAAACCCCCATTTAAAAAAAACAGCCTATTTGGGCTCTCACCGAAATAGCCCACACAATTTTTTTTAATCACGGGCCCGCTGCCCCTTTAGGGTTCCCCAACGTGGGAACCCTTTCTCTTGGACTTGGAGGTGCGACACGGCATGACAGGGAGCCGCGCCGCCATCATGCAACCAACAAGGGTTTTGCGTCGCTGCGAGTTCCCAGAACGCCACGAGTCCTGGCGGGGTGCATCTTGAGAAGGAGGATCCATTCGGGCGGGGGCGATCTGGAGAGATCTGGAAAGATCTGTTGAAGTCGAAGCCCATGGCTGCGCCGTCGCCTGGGGAGATCTGTAGAGGGCGCGCCTGGAGAAGGTCAGTGGCCTGCGCCGCCGTCTGGGGTGCGCGCCTTGGGGTGCGCCTGGGCCTATGGGAGAGAAGGAGGAGCGCGGGGTCGTGGCGGCGTCGCGCCGCCTGGATGGGCACTGCTGCGGGTTGCGTCTGGGCCTGGAGGTGCCGCCTGCGCCAGGAGCCGCATGGAGCAAGGGAGGCGCGCCTGTGCGCTCGGAAGGAGCCTGCTCTAGACAGATCGAGGGACTTGTGCTTGCGGGCTCTGATCGCGAGGAGGGAGGGAGAACGGGAGTATCGCCGCCTTTGGATCCTGGCGTGAGTTGCGAAGGAGGCCCAGAACTGGGGCCGCATGAAGTCGCGTGGAACCTGGAACGACAGGAGATGCCATTTCGCGCGGATGTCTGGAGGCGCGCGAAGGGTGCCTGGAGCCGCTAGGGCTCGCTTACAGGGCGAGGAAACTGGAGTGGGCTCGCCTGGAGGTCACCACCTGCGCTGAGTGCCGCAGGGACCAGAGATCTGCAGAATCTGCTCATTGCAGAAGTAGGGTTCCAGAAAACCCTTGAATCATGGAATTTTTCTCGATAATCGTGGTCTTCGGATCAGAACATGGCAAGATCCCGGAACAAACATAATACTCCATTATAACTTACAAGAACAACTCACTAATAAAATCGAATCCCAAATCAACAAATAAGAAAATGAAATCTCCGAGAATCGAACCCGCTCTGATACCATATTAGAAAATCGGAAGCGGAAGCGAAAACATGGAACAAGAATAAGAAATATGAACAACGGGATTTTTACGTGGAACCCTACTCCGTGAGGAGCGGGATGAAACCACGGGAGAAGCCCTCAAAGGGGCGGATACTTCATTCCTTTTTCTCAATGAGTACAGGAGGTCTGGGGCTCCTTATATAGCCTCTCCAGAGCCTCCAAGTCCCACCGTTGGACGATGTGGGACTAAACACTGGATGGGGTAAATGGATCTCCTCCAGGATCCATTTACCCTGCTACAACTCAATGGGCGCACATAACACATACTCCAACAGAGGCCGATGCCTGTGCTCAGGCGTTGGGTTCGTGTTGCAGCTCTTTGCCCATGGATTATCTGGGGATGCCCCTGGCTACGGGCAGAACGAGGACGAGAGATTGGCTCGGGGTCGTCGAGAATGTTGAAATGAGGTTGGCAGGGTGGAAGTCGGTTGTTTTGTCAAGGGGGGCGTTTGGTACTCCTGAAGGCGGTCCTCTCCTCCTCCATCCCGATCTATTTCCTCTCCAACCGGCGTGTTCCAAAGGGTATTAGAGTTCAGTTGGAGAAGAGGATGCATAGCTTCTTATGGGGAAGTCACGGGGGGGGGGCATCCACCTTGTTGGATGGGAGGATATTACGGTCAAAAAGAATCATGGAGGTCTGGGAGTAAAGTGTCTCCAGCAGACGAACGAGGCCTTGCTTGTTAAGTGGCCGAGTAGGCTCTGGGGACCTGGAGAGGATCTTGTATGTACCGTGCTGCGTAAGATTTACGGCGTTACAGGGGCGACTCCGAGACCGGATTCCCAGATGGACTCTTCAACCCCTTTTTGGAGGGGGGTCGTGGAGTTTTTCTCCAAGAACTTATCTTTGTTCAGACCGATCCTTGCTGGGGGCGAATCTTTCGCTTTTTAGACGGACGATTGGACAGGGGGGGACCCCTTTGCTCGCGGTTCCCACGGTTATTTGCTCTCGCGGACGACAAAATGATGACGGTTGCAGCGTGTTGGTCGGATGGAAATTAGTGCCCGACTTTCTCCTCTCATTTTTCCGACCAAAGATTGGAGGATTTTTTGGGCATGCTGGATGCGATCAAGGAGGTGGGCATCCTTCGGAGGGGAGAGACCACTGGGGTTGGCGCGCGGGTCAGTTTACGGTTAAAAAGGCCTTTGGGGCTATTTGCAGGCCGCCACCTTCTCGTTCGGAGATGTTGATCTGCAATTGTGCGTTCCTCTGGGCACTCAAGCTTCCTGAGCGAATTGGTTTCTTCTTATGGCTGCTTCGGAGACAAAGGCTGATGACGAGGGACCGATGTACCAGGCTTCTGGGTTCCACCTTCAACAGGTGCCTACTCTGCGAGGAGGCGGTTGAGTCTATCGAGCATCTGTTCTTCAATTGCCCCAAGGTGCTTCAGATTTGGCAGGGGTCGGGTTAGGCCTGGTGTTGCGTTGAGGGTCTCGAGACGTTTTGCGGCTTGCTGGTGGCGAATAGGACTAGATCTAGGAGGGAGTTGATCTTCCCCCTGGCCGTCCTATGGGCTATCTGGCTGGGGAGGAATGCCTTGTTGTTCTCGGGGCAGCATTTTTATAAGGAAAATGTGGAGATACATGCCAAGTGTTCGGTGGAGGATTGGGTGGTGTAGTTGGTCACTCCGTCGGCCGTACTTTCTGTATGTTTCTCTTCTCTTTGCTCTCACTTTCTGAATAAAAGATGGGACGAACACCAAAGAGTGTCTCCCCCTATTTCAGGACTTCAAAAAAGAAAGAATGTACATGTATGACAGCAACATGAAGGCTAAGGATTGTGCATATAATCAAGTGAAATGTGCATGCATGGCAGCAAGGAGGAAGGGAGGGATATACCTAATGTTTTCCCCAAACTTGGAGAAGAGAAGAAGCTCCCAACTGTTGGTCTGTAGCTCCAGCAGTGGCTGGACAACAACAATTTCAGAGGAGATGAGAGCAAAATGAGGGGAAGGGGCTGTCTATTAGTAGAATTTGGAGAAGAAAACAAGAAGGAAATAAGGGGAGAAGAGGGAAATGGAGGAAAAGAGAGCAAAATAGGAAGAAATGGGAAGGAGAGATGACGTTGGAGTTGCTTAAATAGAGGAATGGGAAGGCAATTAAGGGGGATTATCTTTGACATGTGGAATACATATAGGTCAAGTGGAAATAGGAGAGACAAGTGTTAGATTTTATTTTTATTTTATTTTTTTCCAACGTTACTGAAAAAATTTCTTTTATTTTATTATTTTTTTTAAAATCTCTTTATTTAACATACTTAAAAATCTACGGTACGCGCACCTCGGGCCTCGGATTTTAACACACAACATCTCAATTTGATTGTCTATGCACGACGATCAAAATGAATATAATGTTGATATACTTTCGATCGGGTTTGGATGCCCGAAATTTTCGAGATACGGTTTCAGTGTGGGGTTAAATTTTGTGAATTAAAAATATCAAACGACCTTCGATTGACGAACGGTCGATTCCGTTGGTCTTGTTTCGTCGAATCGGATTTTTCGGCGGTCTTGGTTCGTTTCACGGTTTCTGAATTTACATTGTGGCTTTTTCGTGGCACGCATAATGATGCGACCGATTTTTGATCGATTTCCCCCGAACGACTTTTGATTCACGATCAATTGATCATTTTAGGTTGTCTAATATTGCCATATAACTTTATTGGGTTAATCGGACCCTAATCGGGCCGGGTTTGGGTTTATGCGGATCCTGGATGTTACATTCGGACTCCCTATGCAGGCGTATCTTCTCATTCATCTGGATCAGTCTCTCTGTTCACTTGGCACCTTCGGTTTGGTCATCGACCTCTTCAGAAGATGTGTCACATGTTGCCACATTTTCACCTGGTTCTTCCTTCCAATGCGAGGCATGTCAGTTGGGAAACCATCATCGATCTGCTTTTCCTAATCGTCAGAGTCAGAACAGTAGCTCCCTTTTGAGTTATTTCATGTAGACATTTGGGGTCCGAGTCGTGTTCCTGATCACTAGGGACACATGTTTTATCTTGCTGATGTAGATGATTTTTCTCGTTTGTCATGGGTGTTTTTTTTGAAAAATAAGTCTGAAGTAGGGGATGTGATCAAAACTTTTATTAATGAAGTACATAATATTTTTTCTACCTCGATGAAATTTGTGCGAACTGACAATGCTTTGGAATTCTGTACTCGTGCTCTATCCCATTTTTCTCATCTTGTGGGATTATTCATCAAACATCTTGTGCTTACATTCTCAGCAAAATAGTGTTGCTGAGAGAAAGCACCGTCATCTTCTCGATGTTACTCAGACTCTTCTCATTCAGAGTCGTGCCCCACATTTGTTTTGGGATGATGTGGTTCTTACAGCATGTTATTTGGTGAATCATATGCCATCGCCTGTCTTGGGTGAGAAAATTCCTTTCTCTATAGCTTTCCCTGAGAGGGAGTTATTCTCACTCACTCCTCGTGTGTTTGGCTCTGTTGTGTTTGTTCACCAGTTGATTCCAGGTCTTGAAAAGTTCTCTTCTAGATCTGTCAAATATGTGTTTGTTATGACCCTTTGCGCAGAAAATACTATATCAGTGCTGATGTCACATTTTTTGAGTCTGTGATGTATTTCTCTCCTACATGTGACAAGTTGGCTTCATCAGACTCAGATGATGAGGTTTACATGCCACCCCCTCCTACGGGCGATTCACCACCTCCTCCTGTGCATGTGGTCCCACCACCACCACCACCTCCTCCATCCCGTCTTACTACCCAGTCAAATGTGTCAACTGTTGAAACATTACCTAAATTCTATACCAGTCGGACAACTTCTGCTCATGGTTATCGCCCATCATCCAGTATGCCCCGGGTTTGTTTTGATAACATGATTTCTAATGATTGGTCTGAATCTATATCTATACATAAATCTTTGTAGGAGAATAGCCAACATATGGAGGAGGTTCCCAATGACCTCGATATTCCTATTGCAGTTCGCAAGCAGAAGCGGTCTTGTGCTTCTTACCCCCTTGCTTATCAGGTTTCCTTTCATCGTCTAACAAGGGACTTTCAGAGATTTGCAATGGCTCTATCTGGTGTAGAAATTCCACGAAACTATCAGGAGACATTGAAGGATAGTTGCTGGCGCTTGGCTATGGAGGAAGAGATGGTTGCGTTGCAGTCCTGTGGTACATGGAGTTTGGTGTCTGCTCCTCCTGAAGCGTCTGTAGTCAGTTGCAAATGGGTGTTTACTATTAAACATCATGCAGATGGCATCCTTGATCGCTACAAGGCAATGTTAGTGGTGCGCGGCTTTACTCAGACCTACGACATGGATTACTTGGACACTTTTTCTCTAGTGGCTCGTCACTCTACACTATGTATCCTACTTTCAATAGCAGTGGTACATGATTGGACTTTATTTCAGTTGAATGTTAAAAATGCATTTCTATATAGAGATATACAGGAAGAAGTTTACATGCAGCAGCCTCCGGGTTTGCTGCTGAGGGAGAGTGTCAGCAGGTCTGTAGACTTCATAAGGTAATATATGGACTTAAGCAAAGTCCAAGTGCGTGGTTTCAGAAGCTCTCGGATTTGATTGAGAAGCAGAGGTTCAAGAGGTCTAGTGCAGACCATTCATTATTTGTGCAGAGGACACCTAGAGGTACTGCTGTCATAATGGTCTATGTTGATGATATTCTTGGTATAGGAGATGATATGCAAGGGATAAAGATGGTAAAAGAGTTTCTAGGCTGTCAGTTTGTTACTAAGGATCTGGGCACTCTAAGGTATTTCTTAGGGTTGGAATTTGCTAGGAATGCGTAGGGTCTTGTGATGACCCAAAGGAAATATGTTATAGATATGCTTGTTGAGACGGGCATGATTGGGTGTCGACCCTCTACTACTCCTATGGATTCTAGCATGAAATTATACGATGATGATACATATGAAGTTGAAGATGGTGGGAAAGCTCCTGCATGTTACTATTACCAGGCCTGATATCTCTTTTGCAGTGAGTTGAGTGAGTCAGTTCATGAAGCAACCTCAGCAAGTACATATGGATGCTATATACATTATATTATATTTAAAATCTTCTCTAGGTGCAGGATTACTTTTCAAGAAAGAAGCAACTCTCTATGTATCTGTGTGTGCTGATGCTGACTATGCAGGGTGTCCTAAGGATAGGAAGTCCACTTCGGGCTTTACAGTATTTGTTGGCAGTTCTCTTGTTTCTTGGAAAAGCAAGAAACGAACAGTTGTGGCCAGATCAAGCGTCGAATCTGAGTATAGGGCTATGGCGCAAGCAAGTACAGAAATGATGCGGGTTCGAGCAATGTTAGTAGATTTGCATATAGATGTTCCTCTACCCATGCAGTTATAATGTGATAATCAAGCTGCCTTATTCATTGCAAACAACCCCGCATTCCATGAGAGAAAAAAAATATTGAGGTAGACTGCCATTATACTAGAGATATGATCCTGAAGGATTTGATTTCTACCTCTCATGTTAGTCCAGGAGAGAAAACAACAGATATCTATACCAAGGCATTACTCAGGGGGCCATTTCAGACGTGTTCGTCCAAGCTGAGCATGATTGACATCTATGCTCCATCTTGAGGGGGAGTGTAGAGATATTTCTATGTTTCTATGTACCTTTTTAGTTATTTTATTTCTTTATGTCTATCTTATGTAATTTACCCATAGGTCTCTCCTCTATATAAGAGAGCCTAGGGTTCCTGGAATATATATCTCGATTATTTCTTCCAACAGACACCATTCATCCACATGTAGAATATGCTACATGCACCTGATTTTCAGATGAATTCACTTTATATTAGTCAGATCACTAAGGACTTGCATTGTCATGCCATTTTTTACCTCCATTCTCTTGTGTATCAGGACATACTCACGGGTGGGGTGATTGGATGTAGCCGTGAGTAGAAGGGCTCTACAGACTGGTTCATTCTCCATAGAATGGTGCCTCTTCTGTTCTTACATGATCAATCTCGCCATACATGTGGCATCTTTGATTTGGTCTCCTTTCTCTGCAGAAGCTATGTCATGCCCTCCCACATAACTCCACGCGTTCTATCTTCCAATGTGAAGCTTGCCAGCTTAGGAAGCATTATCGTTCTTCTTTTCTTGGTCATCATAGTTGTAGTAGCAATCATTTATTTGAGCTTGTCCATTTTGACATTTGGGGTCCTAGTCGTATTCCTGACCACCAGGGACACATGCATGTTTTATCTTGTAGGTGTGGATGAGTTTTCTATACTATCTTGGATTTTTCTTTTGAAAAACAAGTCTCAAGTTGGATCTGTCATTAAATCTTTCATTATTGAAATAAAGAATATTTTCTCTGCTACTGTTAAGTTTATTTGCTCTAACAATACCTTAGAGTTTTACATATTACAATTTTTTTGAGTTCTTTAGGTTTCTTGGAATTATACATCAGACCTCGTGTGCGTACACTTCTCAATAGAGGTGTGTTGCCGAACGCGAACACTGTCACTTACTTGATGTGACCAGGACACTTTTGATTCAGATTCGTGCTTCATACTCTCTTGGGTGATGCGATTCTCACTGCTTGTTACTTGGAACCGTATGTCATAATCTATTTAGAAGAGAAGGTTCCTTTCTCGATTGCGTTTTCCAAGGACATGTTCTCCCTTACACCCCGTGTGTTTGACTCTATCGCCTTTGTTCATCACCTGACTCCTGGTTGTGACAAACTCTCCCCTAGAGTGGCTAACTGTGTCTTTGTAGGCTACTCTCGTACCTAGAACGGGTGCAGTTGCTACGACCCCATTAGACGGAAGTACTATGCTAGTGCTGGCGTCATATTTTTTGAGTATGTCATTTATTTCTTTTCTACAAGTGATAGGTTGACTCTGTATGACTCTAGCCAGGAGGTGTATTTGCCTCCTCTTATGGCACCACCACTTCCAGTCCCACAAGCACCTCTACCACCACCTCCACCGCCACTTAGTACATTGGCCCACTTGTTGCTTCTTTTCTATGTTCGCATGCCTCCCATGGTTCCCTCCGCTCATGGGCCTTCTCCACCATCCACCATGGCTTGGGTATATATTGAGCACATTGTTTCTGTTGATGGCACTAATGATTTGTCCATGCAGCTGCCTACTTTACAAGATGAGCACGTGCCCTCTCAGGAGGCTAGTTTACAGGTTGAGAAGGGGGCATGTGATCTTGATGTGCCTATTTCTCTTCGGAAGCAGCAACGACGTACATATGCTACTTTTCCTCTTGAAACCCTTGTTTCTTTGGGGCGGCTCTCCGAGGATTTCATGAGGTTTGTCTTGGAGTTGTATGTCATGGAGATACCACGAGGCAATACAGAAAAATCGATGACGTCTTGTCATGGAGGAGGAGATGGACGCGTTATAGTTACATGGCACGTGGAGCATTGTTATTGTTCTTATAGGCATCTCTCGTGGTATGCAAGTGGGTGTTCGAGGTGAAGCAGTTAACAGATGGCAACATGAATTGCTACAAGATGAGGCTTGTGGCCCGTGGGTTCACCTAGATGTATGGGGTGTACTATCAGGATATTTTCTCTCCACTGGCTCGGCATTCTATACTGCGGATCCCTCTCTGTTGTAGTGACACGAGACTGGCCCCCATATTAGCTTGATGTGAAGAATGCATTTGGTGACCTGTAGGAGGAAGCCTACATGTAGCAGCCACTTGAGTTTGCTGTTGAGGGGGAGTATTTATGGCATGTTTACTTCATAAGGCTATCTTCGACCTTAAGCAGATTCCAAGAGCATGGTTGCAGAAGCTCTCGGATTTGATAGAGCAGCAGAGGATCATGAGATCAACTGCATATCATTCACTGTTCGTTCAGAGGACTCAGAGAGGTATAGATGTTGATGATATCATCGTTATAGGAAATGATGTGCAATGCATTCGTGCAAGTAAGGATTTCTTTGGTCAGTAGTTTGTAACCAAGGATCTTGGTGATCTACGTTACTTCCTTGGACTTGAGTTCACCATGAACCAACGATGTCTTGCTATGACCCAAAATAAGTACGTTTCGGAACTTCTATCTGAGACAAGCATGACAGATTGCAGGTCTGCCACTACTCTTATGGACCCAAGAATGATGTTGCAGGACTCTTTGATGTATTTGGGGATTTAGGAATATATATACTTTGAGTGTGGGAATTTCACTTTACTTATTCGATACTAGTCCTTGTTACAATTAGTCTTGTCTAATGGTTCCGTGTACAGTTCTGTGAAAAATCTCGGACTCCAAAACTTGTAAATACTTTACAGCAATTGTTTATTTTTTACGTGTCCCATTTTAGGTATATATGACAAATTTGCGGATGCCTTTGCAAAAGCTGTTCAAAAATTGCAAGTTGGCAACGGCCTTTTAGACAGCACAGTGCAGGTATTAATTCTTGTGCTTGATCTGACTTTTTTTTTGCAAAGTTAAAGGATCTGTCTTGAATATGTGGAGGTTACATTCATTTGTAATCTACTAGATCTTTCTACGCAATTCAGGAATAGAAACATGAAATGGATAGGCTTGCAGACTTGCATTGATAATTGGCGGCTATAGGGTGCTAGTGTGACTATTTTTGTGCTTCATTGTTTTCTTCTTTTGAAGTTTGATTGTTCCAATTATAAATTTGAAAGGGCGTGATAATTTTTGTGTAGTCACTCATGTTTCCCCTTCTTAACTATTGGGTCGCATGCCAATTTATGTGAATGTACTTTTTATCATATGTTACTATTCTTTTCTTCTTGCCTGGTAGTGGTAACCATTTTTGCACCTCTATCTCACAGGGTCCCCTTATTAATGAAGCTGCTTTAAATAAGGTAATATTCTTGATTACATTTACAACATTGTGTATTCATATGTATTGCTTTCAGGCGTGCTATATCATTTGATACTTCGCCAAAGTTCTTTTGATAATGACCCATATGTTCTAGCTTTTGATAGTTTCACTTAATTTCCATTTTAAATGCATCTGATGCTTGCTTAACTTTTCAGGTTGAAAAATTAGTTAACGATGCTACTATGAAGGTTTGTTTTCTGAACCTAGTTGAATTGAAGTTCCTATCTGGTAAATCTAATTTAAATTGCAATATTGTTTAATAAATGCCTCATATCCTCTTTCACAGACCTGTTCAGCCTCAAATTTATCTTTTGACATCATATTCAACTGTTGGATCCGGGAAGTTTTTGTGTCTGTCATTAATAGAAATTACTCATTTTTGGAACATTCGTTTTAACTTGAAGTCTTTGTTTTGACAATGTTGTTGAAGCAGGGCTATCCGAGGCAAATTCCTTTTAGTAATGTCATGGGAATAGATAATTCCCGGGATAGTGTAAAATGATTTTTTTAACCTCAGTAGTGTATCTAAATCGCATTTACAAAATGCGACATGTATGTCACAAGCATCAAATATACGGTGTAGGTCCCTTTTCTCTTTCAAAAAATCTATTCTCGGGACATTACTAAGGAATTTGCGTAAGGACTATCCTATTGAGTTTACACCTATACCAGTCTTATCCCATACTTTGTTGTTTGTGAGATAATAAAAAGTCCAAAAAAGAAAGATTTTGAAACTTGTGAATATGAAGTGTCATTGGGTGACAAATTTGATGAATCCATGCCTTCAGATTGTAAGGTTAATATAAAATTCTGCAGTGCCAGTTAATGTTTGGTTATGTTTGAACCAGAAACTTTTCACTAACTTATGTCTTTGCAGCTTCCATGTTGACAATATGTACATTATAGGCACCGATGGGTGCTGATGAGTGGTGACAATTTTTATCATTCTGATTGTTTTATGAATACTTGTTGATATATTTGTTGGTTGATTACATTAGTGAAAATGTGAAGGCGGAATCATGTATCTTCACATAGTCTTTGTTGTTAAATGAGTAATTTCCTAATGATGAAACTCTAGGAAAGGGGAATGTTTGTGAAGGAATCGAGGTGAAGACGGGTGACGATAACATTCAGTAGAGAGATTTTTTAGATACTTGGGATCTATTTTGCAATATAATGGGGAAATTGATGGAGATGTTACTAATAGAATAAATGTAGGTTGGCTAAAGTGGAGAGGAGCCTTTAATATTCTCTGTGATGAGAAAATTCATTTGAAAATCAAAGGAACGTTTTACAAAGCAGCCGTGATGAGACCTTCTATGCTCTATGGATCTGAATGTTGACCTATGAACAATAGAGATGTGCTGAGAATGGCAATAGCATAAATGAAAATGCTAAGGTGGATGCGTGGACATACACATATAGTTTGAATTCGGAATGATGCAATCAGAATGGAAGTTAGTGTAGTGCCGATCGAGGAAAAGATGTGAGAAAATCGCGTAAGGTCTTTTGGCCATTTGCAAAGGAGGTCGACCGATGCACCAGTTAGGAGGTGCGAGTTTTGGGATGTTGAACCAGCTAAAAGAGGGCAAGGAAGGCTCAAGAAGTGTTGGAATGAGACCATCATACACATCTTAGTTTTTTGGATCTAAGCCCGAGAATGACCCAAGATAGATCTGAATGGAGGCAAAGAATCCATGTTGCCGACACCACTTAATGTGGGAAAAGGCTTTGTTGTTGTTGTTATCAGCGAGCGAATGGACCTGCCACACAGAGGGTGGTGCAAAAGCTGGCAGACATGCATAATTTGCTTATATCTTACAAGAGTGACTTCCTAGAGAAGTATTAGGTGTTGAGGATTAGGACGCATGCAGAGTCGGCAAGGCATGACTCCATTGAAAATGTGAAAAAGCTTAACGAGGAGGAGATGATGGTTAGGGTTTTCCAATAAAAGGTCACTGTAGATGAGGATAAGGGGATGGAACTTTTTTTGACAGAAAAAGAGGGTGTAGCCTCGAGATGAGACCCACCACAAATCTATTAAGATTAAAAAATATATGTGAACGAGAAAATTACGAATTGCATTATGAATGAGGCCATAGGGCTCTCTTATATAGAGAGGAGAACCCTTATAGGGAAAATTACATATCAAAGCTCAAATCCACGTTGAAAGATCGGACTATTTTTATGTCGATTGTCGGCTACCTAACACAACCTCGCAAGGAGGGATTTGAACCATAGTCATTTGGGTGGTAGGTATATTGCACTACCACCATACCATTGAAGTATGCACACTACACTACCATCAAACCATTGGAGGCAAAATTATATTATATAGAAAAAAGAAACAAAAAATATAATAAATATGAAAAGATAAATATAACTCTCAACAACCCCCCTCAAGATGGAGCATAGATGTCAATCATGCTCAGCTTGGAACATCTCTGGAATGGCCTCTGGCTAGAGCCTTGGTGAAAACATCCGCCATATGTGCCACTGAGCTAATCGATCAGTTGATGACTGTTTGGCATTGGCTTAGGGTAGATGAGCAACTCTTTCGGTGGGATATCCTTGGTGGTGACACAACAAGTCGGATCTCTGGTGCTGAGGAATTTTGGGAGAAGCTATTCTCACCGTTGTCTTAAGGAGAAAACAATGTTCATGAAATCAGTTGCACAGGCCACATATGCGGCCGCTTATGCCCGTACAATATGCAGACCGAACCGATTTCATGAATCAGTGCATTGTGCACCCTCCCTGCATATGCGGCCCGCATATGCCCGCATATGCCCCGTATCTCCAACTTTCCAATCCTCTCATTCATGTGCTTAATTCCATAGATCTGCCTCTCCCTCCATTCAATTGTAAGAATATGACATGCGTTTGTATACAATTGCAATGCATTATACATTATATATGCATTGTTTCATGTTTATCTCATGTATTGTTTTCATGAATATATGCAATGTATCATCAAATATTTTAATATATGCTGATTGAGCTCATGTATTGCATGTACGTGTTATAAAGTTTTGTTATTATGAATCATCTAATATGTGAAGTTTTTATGGCTAAATATTTGTTGCAATTAAATGTTAGGCAATTAAAGATTTGTTATTATGAATAATCTAATATGTGATTTTTATTGATTTGGAGAAGGCTTATGATTCTGTCCTATGGGAGATATTGCAGAGAGTTTTGGAGAAGAGACAAATACATGTCTTATACATTAACCTCATAAAGTATATGTATGATAGGTCTTCATCTTATGTAAGGATACAGTCTGGGAAGGCTAACTATTTTGATATCAACATTGGTCTGCATCAAGGTTCAGCTTTGAGTGTATTTTTTTTTACTTTGATTATGGACGAGTTGACAAGTCACATTCAGTATGAGATATCTTGGTGTATGTTATTCACTGATCATATTGTGTTGATTGATGAGAACAGAGATGGAGTAAATGAGAAGCTTGAGATCTGGAGACAGGCATTGTAGACTTATGGATATCGTCTTAGTAGGGCTACGACTGAATATATGGAGTGCACTTTTGATGGAAGCAATGGTGGAGGAATCAAGGTGAAGATTGATGACGATAACATTCAGAAGAGAGATTCTTTTAGATACTTGGGATCTATTTTGCAACATGATGAGAAAATTGATGGAGATGTTACTAATAGAGTAAATGCAGGTTGGCTAAAGTGGAGACGAGCCTCTACTGTTACCTGTGATAGGAAAATTTCTTTGAAAATTTAATGAAAGTTTTACAAAGCAACCCTGAGATATGCTATGCTCTATGGATCTGAATGTTGGCATGTGAACAATAGGCATGTGCAGAGAATGGTAATAGATAAATGAAAATGCTAAGGTTGATGTGTGGGCACACACTAAAAGACTGGACTCAGAATGATACAATCAGAATGAATTGGTATAGCTCTGATCAAGAATAAGATGCAAGATCGCTTAAGGTGGTTTGGCCATTTGTAAAGGAGGTCAGCCGATGCATCAGTTAGGAGATGCGAGTTTTGGGTTGTTGAGTCGGCTAAGAGAGGGCGAGGAAGGCCCAAGAATTGTTGGATTGAGATTATACTAAGGGATCTTAGTTTTTTGGATCTAATCCCAAGATTGACCCAAGATAGATCTAAATGGAGGCAAAGAATCCATGTAATCTACCCTACATAATTTGGGAAAAGGCTTTGTTGTTGCTGAAATGTTAGGCAATTAAAAGCATATACTCAATCATCTAACATGAACGTTTTTCTTAAATCTTTTTAACTCCACTTAGATACATAAATTCAGTAGTAATGTTATTCATAGATATTTATTTATAGTGAAATTAAAAATTAGAAAACTGCGTAGAACCGCATATACCCCACATATGCCCCTGCATATCGCTTATTTAGTATTCGGTGGCATGTCTGAATGCATACGCATACCACTTTCCTGAACCTTGGGAGCGAAGGAGGCGCATGCGTTTCGAGATCTATAGACGATTGGAAATGTTTGAGGAGGGTTGGAGCTAGGGCCTGCTGCGGAAGAACCTTCTTGCAGGTGTGGGGAACTATTGGGGGGTGAATGACCAGGGTCGTGTTTCAATGGGTGCTTCGCACCTGGAGGTTATGGACTTGCATGACAGCGAGGGCAAGGGTAGGGAGGAGCTTGGGCTACAGGATGGTGTTGCTGGCACAAGAGAGGTACTCGGGGAGGGGCTGGAGTAGGATATAGTGGCGTGCCTAGGATTGGTGCCTCCTTTTGCTATTTCTTTTTTCAAATAAATACTTTTACTTGGATTGTAAGAGGCATGAGGAGGCTTAAGAAAAGAGTTGTGGTATGGGACTTGGTGATGGAATAAGGGTTGATATGGTTATGGTTGTGTTGTTGGAAATAAAAATTTCTTGAAACTTCGACGTAGTTTAAAAGGATGTTGGGGAGCAAACTGCTGGATTTCCAAGCAATTGGATCAGATGGGGCCTCCAGAGGTCTGATAACCAGGTGGAATGGCGAGAAAATTTCTTTGGTGGAGGAACTTTTTGGCGGGCACTCAATCTCTAATGTACTACGGTGGAAGGTAGATCGGACTAGTTTTGTTACCAACATATATGGGTCGTGTAATGGCATGAACATTGGGTTGCTGATTGCTGAGATGTCTTTGGCGTGGATGAGGTTCTCTTCAGAGACGTGGGTTATAGTTGGTGATTCCAATGTCACCCTCCATCCATAGGATTGTCCTGAAGGCCACAGTGGTTGCATGTATTGGATGGGGTTGGCGGGGAAGAGGAGTTTTGAGGATCTCCGACCTTCAGGAGAGTTCCCTGATTTAGGACTTTGCGGAAACAGAAACCAAGAATGCTTTATTTCAACTCAACGCTAATGGAACACCCGGTCTATATGGTTTCTCTGTCCTCTTCTACATGTAGTTCTGGGATGTGGTCAAGGATGATGTCATGGTCATTTTGCTTGAGTTTCGTGTTGGGAATCAAGGGTTTGAAAAGTTGAATAAGGCTATGCTATTTTCACTGCCTAAGAAGGAAATTCTTAACAAGGTGGAGGACTGCTCTCCAATGCAATATATCTCAGTATTGCTAAGATTCTTGCTAAATGGGAATGGGGGGGTACTACCTCGCATTATTTCTCTTGAGCAGACGATGTTTATACCTGGGATATTCATGGTGGATGGGTTGGTGATGGTATATGAAATGGTGTCAAATTGGAAGAGAAAAAACTAAAAGTCTATGTTGGAAAGTCGACTTTTCAAAGTCATACTATTGTGTCAACTGGCGCTTCCTTTGGACCTCTTTGGAAAAGAGGGGTTGTTCTAATTTGTGGGTATTGTGGACCAAGCGATGTACTATGATATGACATCCTCTTATGTTGTGCTTACCAATGGTAGACTAGAGGGGGATTTCTTTCAACCCCAGAGGGGGGTCTGGCAGGGGTGCCCTCTGGCCCCATTGCTTTTCAACCTGTTGTAAAAGTCGGTCGACTAGGCCGACTAGTTGGTCTGACTAGTCGAGTCATGGGGGTAGCTGACTGGATTAGGTCTAGTCGACCATTAGTCGATCAACTCGACTAATCAGGTCGACTACTCGACCGACTTTTACGTAGAGATTTTTTTATTTTTTTTATTTTTTTAAAAGCAAACTTATTCTAATATGCTTAATGTTATAGTTAAAAGTCAGTTACCTTCTTTTTTAAAAAGCAAACGCATTCTAGCATGCTTAATGTTATATTTAAAGTCAATTAATTCTTTTGTTTCATTAAGATAGTATGGAAAATGTACAATCTATGCAAATATATAAGAATATATGTATAACTATTTATATATTTAAAATAATTAAAAAATTCAAAATCGACTAATGGTCGACTAAATCCAATTAGTCGACCGACTCCGGATTAATCCTTAGTCAGTGACCATGCTGACTGAGTACCGACTACCGATTTCTGCATCCTTGGCTTTTTATTATTTTGGCGAGTGCATTGACTGTTATGATACGGCTGGCAATGAATGCGGATTGGTGTGGTGATTATAGGAATGGTGGTATTTTGATTCGATTGCTACAATATGTTGATGACACTATGATGTTCATGGGGCTAATAGGGAGCAGATTGGGCCTCGCTTGCCATGGACATCTTTTGGGACGTGTTGGGATTACAAATTAATAGGGAGACATCCATGGTAGTACAACTTGGGCTATATGATTAAGAGGTATATGATGTGAGGGCTACTTTGAGATGTCCTATTGGTGGTCTGCCCATTACATATCTGAGGCTCCCGTTGGTGGCTAATCGACTCAGGTCTAGTGATTGGAGAACAATATCGGCGATATTAGATTGAAGGTTCGCAGGTTGGAAGGCAACATTTCTCTTTTGGGGGGAGGGGATTGATTCTTTTGAAGCATGTTCTCTCCGCTATCCCGATCTTCTTCTTCTCCATGAGATTACTACCTGCGGGAGTTCACTCAAAGATGGAATCTTTGATGAGGCGTTTTTTCTGGTCCGATGGGAGGCTGGCAAAGAGGGGGATCCATTTGGTTAACTGGGGTAAGATTACAAGTGCGAAGAGGAAGGGGGTTCGGGATTGTTGAGAATGGAAGTAATGAATAAGGCAGTTGTAGAAAAATGGGTGGTGCGGCTTTAGGGGAGCTTAGCTGACCGTGTTTGTCGACTTGTGAGGAGGATTTATGGAATTTCTTTGTCCTTGGAGATTGCGGGTGCATGCTCCCTCATTATTGTGGCAGACTACTAATCAAAACATATATATGTAACGAAAGAACAAAAAATATAAAGCTTTTCAGTTAAAACTTGAATTTAACTCTTAAATCTTGTGTCTAACTGATTTGGTTTGGATTTAGATCTACAATTTAGAAACTAACTAAAAACATCTTCAAACAATTTAAATCATTCTAATAACTCAACCCAACGACAAATAAATGCGTGCAAATTCATTGATATATGAAAATTTCGATTAAAGTGAAGGACAGATTCCCTTATTTTCTTGTTTCAACGAAACGACATGCAACTTTGATGAAATTCCATTGACATTTGATTGATATTTCGTTGAAATACTGGAAAAAGAAATAAGGCAGCGTCTAATTTTTGGTGACCTAAAGAAATGGAAATTTCAAGAAATTCGATGGAATTTCGTTGAAATTTGAGTCCATGACTGTAACAATTATATCGTTAATGTAGACTAATATAGCAACAATAACTGGGTCCTCCGAACAAATAGTGAGTAGACTATAGTCGATTTCGTGAAGCCATGCTACTCTATCAAGTTCAAGAGCTTCTGTAACCATGCTCTAGGACTCTGCTTAAGGCCATAGCTTGCCTTTGCAGGCGTTCATACACTCCCAAGTGGCTTGCTTCATGTAAACTTTCTCGTACAAATCACCATATAGAATTACACTCTTCACATCAAGCTGGGATAGGAGCTAGTCCCGTATGACTGCAACTGAAAGGAGGATTCGAAGTGTGGAATGGCACGCCGCAGGAGAGAACATATCCTGATAGCTCACCCCATAAGTATGGGTGAACCCACGAGTTGCAAGTTTAGCCTAGTAGCTATTCATGTTGCCATCTACATTGTGCTTCATTATAAGCACCCATTTGCAGCCAACCACAAAAGCCTCTGTAAGGGCAATAGCCAAGTTCCACGTGCCACATGACTGTAACACAGCCATCTCCTTTGCCATAGCGAGACATCACTGATTATCTCGCATAGCCTCCTGATTTGTCTGTGCAATCTCGACAACTGATAGACCTAGGACAAACCTCTTGAAATCATCTGAGAGACGCCCCAAGGAAACGTGAGTTGCAGGAGGATATGTAGCACATGTATGCCTCTTCTTCCTAAAAGCAATGGGAACATCGAGATCATCTATACCATATGTGGCATGTAAAATAGTCTCCTGAGGTGCATGCTCATCTTGTAAAGTAGCCTGCTACATAGACATATCACAAGTGCTATTAGAAAAAAAACAAAGTGCTCAGAACGTAGTTGGGGCATGCTGGATGACGGGGAAGGCCCATGAGCATGGGGAACATCTGGTATCCTGTAAAAAAAATAATGTGGCAAAAACTGAGCCAAAGTACTAGGAGGTGAAGGTGGAGGAGAAACCATCGTTGGCGAAGGTGGTGGAACAAGTAGATTTGGTGAAGGAGGTGGAGGTGGCGTAGGAGGAACCACAACTGAAGGTGGTGGTAACATGGGAGGAGGAGTCAGACAGATTCAACATTTCACTTGTAGGAGAAAAATACATAACAGACTCAAAGGTGATATCAGAACTGATATAGTACTTCCGTCGAAGAGGATCAAAGTACCGGTACCCCTTCTGGGTCCTAGAGTAGCCCAAAAAAACATACTTGACAGCTCTGGGCGAGAGCTTGTAGCAACCAAGAGTTGGATTATAAACGAAATCTACAGAGCCAAAGGCACAAGGTGTAAGTGATAAAAAATCCTTCTCAGGAAAAGCAATCGAGAAAGGGATCTTCTCTCTCAATATGGAGTACGACATACGATTCACCATGTAACAAACAACAAGAACTGCATCACCCCAATAAGAATAGGGAGCACGATTCGGAATCAGGAGGGTCTTGTTCACATCACGTAAATGACGGTGTTTGCATTTAACAACCCCATTATGCTGGGAAGTGTACACACAAGAAGTTTTGTGTAAAATACCAAGGGACTTGAAGAACTGAGAAAGTTGTAATGTACTGAACTCCAAGATTGAACATATTTGACTGTAGCAGAAATAATATTCATTATTTCATGAATAAAAGATTGAAAAACATATCCTGCTTCATACATGTTTTTCAACAGAAAAATCCAAGATTGTCTAGAGAAATCATCAGTTGTTACAAGATAGAACATGTGCTCTTGATAGTCAAGAACGCGACAGGTACACCTAATGTCAAAATGAACCAACTCAAATAAGTTATTGCTAATACAACTCTAACGAGAAGGAAAAGTAGATCGGTGATGTTTCCCAAGTTGGGTAGATCGAGAAAATATATGTGGAAGGACATGATACAACTTCTGCAAAGGAAGGGGATTGAACTGAAGATTCCATATGTATTGAGAGATCGATCTAGTTGGAATGAACAAAGCACCAATATATTGTGATTGGACTAATCTAGAGAGACCTCATTGCTCATAACCACATCCAATCACCCTGTTGCGAGTATGTCATGAAATTCAAAAAAAGATGTTGGAGGATTTGGTTATGCGTCTTTTATATTATAGATGGGTAAATGGATACCTCCAGGATCCATTTACCCCATCCATGTGTTTAGTCCCACATCTACCAGTGGTGGGACTTGGAGGCTCTGTGGAGGCTATATAAGGAGCCCCAGACCTCCTGTATGCATTGAGAAAAAGGAATGCAATATCCGTCCCTTTGAGGGCTTCTCCCATGGTTTCATCCCTCTCCTTAGGGAGTAGGGGTTCACATAAATATCCTTGTGTTCCATGTTTTATATTTATGTTCTTATGCTCTATTTATCTTTCCGCTTCCACATTTCTATTTTCTAACACAATATCAAAGCAGGTCGATTCTCGTGAATTTTTTTATGTTCTTTTGGTTAACTCGAGATTCGAGATTATTTTGAAATTCATGTTCATCATCAAAACCCTAGATTGTATGGATTCCTGGAACTCTGGTTCTTTTTTTTCAATACTCCGAAGATATCCGCCTCTTCCCAGACTCCCAGTTCATGGCTGCGGACGTGCATCATCGTCAAGGCGGCGACAACCTTTCTTTAACACACACAGGAGGGTTCTCCGAGAACCCTAATCACAATATTTTTCACGGTTCTTGCACGTGCAACATATCAGGTGACCGTGCTCGATGCATCTCCAGAGGGTGGCATGCCCTAAGGCGGCATAACCCAGCAGTGCAACATCTCATTAGCCCTCTTGACCTTTCAACCTTCCGCATCGCACAAGAGGCGCGATCTCCTCTGATTCGCCCTCCAGGCCGCCTCGCCCTCCGGCAGTGCTCCCTCCAGATCCAGGTGGAGGCGAGTATACTCCAGCCCAAGTCGAAGCACACACGGCCTCCTTGCTTAGAAGAACTTCTCCAGATGGCTTCGGCGATGCACTCCAGCGATCGATTCTTCTGCAGGAGGCAAAGCATACCCAGGAGGTGATCTCTTTTCCAGTCGCAACAGCGCATCGCACGCTGATCTTCGTGTGCATCACAAGCCCTCGCGTCGCATCTCCTAGCGGCGTGATCTCCTGGCATCGACATCGCGCAGGTGGCGTGGATCCTTGCAAGCTTCCTCCAAGCTCACGCCGCGCAACCCTCCAGGATCTCCTAGGCGGCAGTCGCCCGCCACGAGCCGCAATCGACGGCACTTGCGCTGGCGCAACAGCCGCGCATGCATTCCCTATCATCCAGCAGGCGGCCCTATTCCAGGAACACCAATCGGGGGGTTGCGGGCGATATAAAAAAAGTGGGGAGGGTTCCCGTATTGGGAACCCTAAGAAAAAAAACAGGCATCTTTAAAAAAAGGGATTTTCTTTTGATGGGCTATTTCGTGAGATCGAGTAAAAAAAGAGGGAGGTATTTTTTTTTCAAAAAAATATATAATTTTTAGAAAAAGTCACATACATAGAAAAAAGGTCGTACACAAATATTTAAAATATGAAAAAAAAAGAGAGGAGGGAAATCCGTAAAAAAATGTTGAAACGACTTAAAAAAATGTTTTCAAAAAAATGTGTTTGGATGGCTTATTAAAAAATGATGAAGAAAAGCTGCAAGAAATATTTGCGAATGTTTATGTTTTCCCCACTAGCTGGTCTTCTCCCAACTTTGTCGATGTTGATTTCCCGACAAGTATGGGAGAAAGGGGGAGTATTGCGTAGAGTCACAGGTCATGTTTCAGATTCAGATTTGTCAGCAGCCAGCCATTTTTCAGACTCTACAGAAGTTCAGACTCGACATCAGATTCCGAGTCTTCAGTTTCAAACATGCACATTTTTGCGATCTTTTCAGATGTGCACATGTATGCCATCATTTGTCATGGTCACCATCATTCTTGTTGTTGTCGGCTAGAGTTTTCATGTGAATAATAGGGACTCTAGAGTAGAGTACCATTCTCTGAGCCAGATGGGAGACCCAGTTCTCCGACGAGGAGACTTCTTCAGGCGCAGTTTCAGACTCGATGGTCAGATTCCGAGTCCTCAGTTACTCACTCCGGCCCGTTCGTCCTCCTCACCTGCACGGGATGAGAAGCAACGTCCTTGACAACAACCGACAGTTGTGCGTGTTGAGTTGATATTGTTCGTAGTATCTTGTAGCGTGAGTTGAGTTTCTTTCTGTTTTTCCAAGCTAAGCATTGCATGCTCCAGCTTCAGGGGGAGTGTTGGAGTATTTGGTTATGCGTCTTTTATATTGTAGATGGGTAAATGGATACCTCCAGGATCCATTTACCCCATACATGTGTTTAGTCCCACATCTACCAGTGGTGGGACTTGGAGGCTCTGTGGAGGCTATATAAGGAGCCCCAGACCTCCTATATCCATCGAGAAAAAGGAATGCAATATCCGCCCTTTGAGGGCTTCTCTCGTGGTTTCTTCCCGCTCCTTAGGGAGTAGGGTTCCACGTAAAAATCCTTGTGTTCCATGTTTTATGTTTATGTTTTTATGCTCTGTTTATAATTCCGCTTTCGCATTTCTATTTTCTAATAGAAGACGGGTCAAATATGGCACAACAATGTAAATCATTAGTGATTTGACTAATAGACAATAAATTCATCGAAAAATCAGGTGCATGAAACACATTCTGTAGATGCATAAATGGCGTCAAACAGATCTCTCTCTGTCATGTAATATGGGAATGAGTCCCATTTGCGATGACAACTGATTGGTCTAGAGGAAGGGGTATGTACAGGGTTGTAAAAGTAGCCCGATTGGCCCGACTAGTAGGTCCGACTAGTCTAGTCAGTGGGGTGGCCGACCGAGTACCGACTAATTCCGACTAGGTACACTAGTCGATCAATTTTTTGCTTGGAGATACCATATTCTTATATGTTTTGCTTTTTTTATAAGAAAACTTATTATAATATGCTCAGTGTTTTACTTAAATTCTATTACTTTTTTATTTTATTATGATAGTATAAAAATGTACAAAATCTATGTAAATATATGTATAAAAATGAGTTATATATTTAAAATAATCATAAAATTCAACGCCGATTAAAGTCCGGCTAAATCCGATTAGTCGTCCGAGTGCCGATTAATCCTTAGTCAGTGAGCCAACCGACCGAGTACCGACTACCGACTTTTGCAACCTTGGGTATGTATGATAAAAACTATGGACAATTGGTAAGGGCATTAGCACTACTTGATGTACCATAGGAAGTTGAGGCGACGATGTTAGATGAGCCTGATGGAGCACTAGTGGATCCAATAGCTAGAGGCATGATCTCCCTCAGACGGGAGATAAACTCTTCGAATCTTGTTGGGAAAAATAAAGAGCATGTTTATTCTATCAGCCCTAGGCTCTCTTATATAGGAGAGTAGCCTATGGGTAAATTACATAAAGAGTACAACAGGAACTGGAAATAACTAAGAAATACATAATTGAATAATATATGTTAACACTCCCCCTCAAAATGGAGCATAGATATCAATCATGCTCAGCTTGGATGCACACTTCTGGAACGGGCTTCCTAGTAATGCCTTGGTGAAGATATCTGCAGTTTGATTCTCTGAACTGACATGGGATGTAGCAATGAATCCCTTGTGGATCATATCACGTATAAAGTGACAGTCAACTTCAATGTGCTTGGTTCGTTCAAGGAATGCTGGATTGTTTGCAATAAACAAGGCCGCCTGATTGTCACATTCTAATGCCATAGGAAGTGGAACATCTATATGTAAACCTGTAAGCACAACCTTTACCCACATCATTTCTGTGCTAACCTGGGCCATAGCCCTATATTCAGATTCAGCACTAGACCGCGCTACCACGGTTTGCTTCTTGCTCTTCCATGAGATTAGGGAATCTCCAATGTATACAACAAACTCTGACGTAGATTTTCTGTCCTTGGGACACCTTGCATAGTCTGCATCTGCACAAGCTGAAATAGAGATCGCTTTACCCTTCTTGAACAGCAAACCCGCACCTGGAGAAGACTTGAGGTATCTGAATATCATGTGTATGGCATCCATATGAACCTGGCGTGGTTGCTCCATGAACTGGCTCGCTCGACTCACTGCAAAGGATATATCGGGCCTAGTGATAGTGACATACAGAAGTTTGCCCACCAGTTCTCTGTATCTTCTCTTATCCAACTCCTCCGTATCATCATCATATAGCTTCATAATAGGGTCCATTGGTGTGGTAGCAGGTCGGCAACCAAGCATTCCTGTTTCACTCAACTGGTCAGTAACATACTTTCTCTGAGACATTACTAGCCCATACGGATTTCTGGCGAACTCCAGCCCTAGAAAATATCTAAGAACTCCAAGGTCCTTATTAACAAATTCATGCCCCAGCATCTCTTTCGCCTCCTTTATTCGTTGTACATCGTCACCTGTAATTAAGATGTCATCTACATAGACCATGATTGCAATAGTGCCTCTGGAAGTCTTTTGTACAAAAAAGGAATGATCAACATTAGAACGTTTGTATCCCTGTTTTTCAAAGAGGTCTGAGAGCTTCTGAAACCACGCTCTGGGGCTCTGTTTAAGGCCATAGATAGCCTTATGAAGTCTACACACCTTGGAACACTTCCCCTCAACAGCAAATCCAGGTGGCTGTTGCATGTAGACTTCCTCCTGGAAATCACCGTATAAGAATGCATTCTTGGCGTCCAACTGATACAGAGACCACTCACGAGTAACCGCAACTGACAACAAAATCCGTAGAGTAGAATGGCGGTCCACTGGCGAAAATATATCAAGGTAGTCCACCCCGTATGTCTGTGTAAAGCCACGAGCAACAAGGCGAGCCTTGTACCTGTCAATACTGCCATCCACATTCTGCTTGATTGTAAATACCCACTTGCAGCTCACAGGTGACACATCAGCAGGTATATGAACCAAACTCCACGTTCCTCTAGACTGGAGTGCTGCCATTTCTTCCTCCATTGCTCGACGCCACCTACTATCCTTCAGAGCGTCTTGGTAATTCCGGGGAATAGATACTGCTGACAATGCGACTGCAAAGTTCCTGAAATCTCCAGTTAGTCCTTCAAACGACACAGAATCTGCTAAAGGATATGACGCGCAACTCCTTTTCGATTTCCGTAAAGCAATAGGAACATATAAATCAGTTGTATCCTCGTTCGTCCTCTGTAACACATCCTGCTCAGAAACATCATCAGATCCATCAATAATGATATCTTCAGAACATTCCTTAGGCGAGCTTGGTGATGAGCAATGACCATGAGCTGAGGTAGGCCTGCGGGTGTAATGATATGGTAGTGGTGAAACAAGTATAGTAATGTGAGGTGCAGGAGATGGTAACGGTTCTGCTAGTGGTGGTGGTGGTGATGGTGGTGGTGATGGTAACATGTAAATGGCATCAGTATTAGTTGGAGGTATCAACTGTTCACCTGTTGCTGAAAAATACATAACAGATTCAAAAAATGTGACATCTGCGCTAACAAGATACCGCCTGCGCAATGGATCATAGCACTTGTACCCCTTCTGAGTTCTAGAGTACCCAACGAACATACACTTGACAACCCTAGGAGAGAGCTTGTCAGTACCAGGAGACAACTGGTGGACAAAAGCAACCGAGCCAAACACACGAGGAGTGAGAGAAAATAGCACTTTTCCAGGGAAGATAAGGGAGAACGGAATTTCTTCACCTAGAACAGATGAGGGCATACGATTGATTAGGTAACATGCAGTAAGAACAGCATCACCCCAGTACGAATGAGGAGCCTGACTCTGTATAAGAAGTGACCTGGTGACATCTAGTAAGTGGCGATGTTTCCTTTCAGCAATCCCATTCTGTTGGGAGGTATAAGCACAGGATGTCTGGTGGATAATCCCCTTGGAAGAGAAATAACTGGCTAAGGCATGAGTACACTACTCCAGGGCATTATCACTTCTAATAATTTTAACGGGTGCAGAAAAAAATTGCTAATCTCATTAAGAAAATTGATAATAATATTTCCTGCTTCAGATTTATTCTTTAACAAAAATACCCATGACACACGAGAGAAGTCATCCACAATAACTATATAAAACATGTGTCCCTGATGGTCAGGAACACGACTCGGACCCCAGATATCAATATGAAATAACTCAAACTTGGAGGTACTACTCCGACACTGACGACTGGGAAAGGTAGACCGATGATGCTTTCCCAACTGACACGCCTCACATTGGATAGATGTGTGAGGTAAAACCTGGGGTAACACACGACGCAACTTCTGAAGAGGCAGATGTCCAAAGCGCAGATGCCATAGTAGAGAAGAGACGGGTCTAGTAGGTAGAGATGAGGTTCCAGCAAAGGAAGTCTGGCATAGGCGATATAGGCCTCCTTGCTCATAGCCACGCCCAATCACGTTGCCCGTAAGGATGTCCTAAAAAACAAGAGTAGATGAATCAAAAATCGCCCGACATTGTAAATCCTTTGTAATTTGGCTGATAGATAATAAATTCATTGAAAAATCAGGTGCATGTAACACATTCTTGAGCTGCATCGATGGTGTCAGTCTAGTCTCCCCCTGACCAGTAATCGGGGAATGTGTGCCATTAGCAATGACCACTGTTCGACCTGGAGGGATCTGTCTGTATCCTGTAAGTAGACTTTGATCGCCACATAGGTGATGTGTAGCGCCAGAGTCCATAATCCAAGCTAAAGTATCTGATCCACTACTAGTAAATGCATGTGTGCTACCTGATGTACTGGCAGAAGCAGAAGCGGATGTAGCAACATCAGGATGGCTCTCAGTAGTGGATGCTGGATGAGATGGGGGAATAATGCCCCTTAGACGGGCAATAAGATCATCAAAGCGCTGATCCAAAGAGGCATCATATGGAGGCTCTATCTGCTCAGCGACTCGTGCAGATGCAGAGAATCCATGCTCAGAGTAGCATGTGTCTTCAGTATGTCCGGTGCGATGGCAATAGGTACACGTTGGCCGAGTACGGCCTCCTCTACCACGAGGGCCACGGCCGCGTGTATGATGGTGACCTCCACGACCTCGGTTGGCAGCCATGGCTGAAGCAGTCTGATTTGTCGCCGTAGATGGAACAGTGATCCGGCTCAACCTGTGGAAGGCTTCCTCCATAGGAGGAATAGTAGAGTCTGCCAAGATCTGAGACCGTGCTGCCTCATACTCAGGATCAAGGGCAGCGAGAAAAACTCCTACCACAGTGGCATTCCAGTAGGTCTTCTGTTGCTCTGGTGTAGCTGTCAAGGGCATAAAGCTATACAGCTTCTCGAACATCCCTCTCAAGGATGTGTACAGTGAGTGTAGATGACGTCCATTCTGCTTAATAGTGAATATGTCATGCTGGAGTTGCAGAATCTTTGTCTCATTCTTCGCTTGAGAATATGTGGCGGCTAGAATATCCCACATATCTTTGGTTGTGAGCTGATGAAGAATATCATTGGCAATCTCGATTGCCAGAGTTCCAGATAGCCATACTTTGGCATATGCATCATCTGCCTCCTACGAGGCATTGACTCCAGTCTTCTCAGCAGGCTCTTCTTCAGTAAGAATATGTTTCTTACCGGTTGACTTCGTCATATTCATGAACTGCATCGCCCACAGTTCATAGTTCGAACCATCCATCTTCACTATCGGCGCTGGACCTCGGAATGCGCCTACAGATGGGATATCTGCCTTGCTTTCAGACATACTTGTAACCAAAGACTGTAGTGGTAGACTGAGAATAGGATCGTCTACACGGACATAGATGGGTTTAGTTGCAGGTGTAGACTTCACGCAACTAAACCCATTCCTTTGGAGGTGTGCGCGCTAGACCTTCGTGTGCAGATGGTTTACGGTTTAAGGATGCACAGTACTGAGCGCACGCGAGGGGCGCGTAGGGAGCACACTGGAAGTCCGCGCGAGAAGGTGCACAACGAAGCGCACACCGAAGACGTGCTAGATGTGCACTGGATAGCGCTGATGCGCTAGGTGTGCACTGGAGTGCACGCGATGCGCTACACCACGATGTGCGCTTGGCGTGCAGATGCGCTATGCAGCAGAGGCACAACGCAGCACAGCAGATGCGCGGTGCAGCAGAGGGAGGGCGTGGCGATGCGCGATGCACGTATGGAGAGTCGCGCGAAGCACGGGAGCACGCGGGAGCACAGGGCGCTGGCCAGCGACGCGCAGGAGGCTGAGGTGCACCGTCGGCGGCGTACGAAGAGAGGCTCGACGGTGGGGTTTAGGGTTAGGGTTTCAAGAACTCCGGTCTAGGACCGTCGCTCTGATACCATGTTGGGAAAAATAAAGAGCATGTTTATTCCATCAGCCTTAGGCTCTCTTATATAGGAGAGTAGCCTATGGGTAAATTAAATAAAGAGTACGGCAGGAACTGAAAATAACTAAGAAATACATAATTGAATAATATATGTTAACAAATCTCGTATTAGTAGGAGCAGCATGAGTCTCAATCTGCTTAGCAGCACAAGTAAAACCCGAAAAAATTTGCTTTGAATGCCTCTCCTTTTTATGAAAATATACAAATAACTCTCAACACTTTGCGTATGGCTAATGCTTGGTCTAGTGGAGTTTAAACCCCTTATTTTTGTATGACAAAGTTCCTACAATGGCCAGAATTTGTCAAGTTTCGTAGGTTAAGTGAAGCGTAAAATCATTGGAGATGAGTTGATGGGAATTTATTACCCATGTAGCGTCATCTCAACAATGATAGTGTTTGGCCTTAGAATATTTGTCATACTTTGTTAGAGTATGCATCATACGTAGAGATGGCTAATTGGATCCCTCCATTGTCCAATTACCATATCATAGGTTTAGTCCCACATCTACTATGAGTGGGTCTCGGTCTTACTGGTGGGGCTATATAAGAGCCCTATTCCACCTATAACAAATGAGAGAGAGAGATACAGAATACCCGACCATTGAGAGGCCTTCTCCTGTGGTTTCATCCAGCTCCTCACGGGGTGAGGTTCCACGTAAATTTCTATTGTTCTCCATGTTCTTTATTCTTTATCTAAGATACGCTTCTGCATTATCATTTTCTACGAGAATCAGAGCGGGTTCGATTCTTAAGGATTTATTTTCATGTTTGTGGTTAGTTCAAGATTCAGTTAACGAAGGTCATTCGATTTTGGTTCTATGTTCTTGAATATTTACTCTTGAAGATTTTTTTATTGGTTCAAGTTCAAGACCTAGAGTCTTTTTTTTAACTCAATTTTTGCATATTTCAAAGATTGTATCGAGTTCTAAAGATCGTATGCCAACTTCTTATTATGTTCATATCGGTGATCTATTCAAAAGCATAAGAAATATCTAGGGTTCGATTTCTGGAACCGTACAAGTATATCTCCACAGGCAACATCTCAGTAGCAGTGCCACATCATGCACATTCTCCAGGCAGTTGGCGATGCTTCAGCGAAGTCAGTCATTGTCCTAGTTCTCCTATTCTGAAGACATGAGGCCATTTCAAAGAAGGCCAAATCCATAATCGATAGGAGAAGATACACAAAGTTCTGTAAATCTCATTTCTAAGATACATGCCACATCACCTTCTGACAGTCGTCACATGAGTTTCCAACCCTCCATCGTAAGATCCAAGCGATTAGCACCATCCAACCACTTGAAGTTCTAGTTATTGAGAAGGGCTCGGTGCCCTAGAATCTATTGAGAAGAAGATCCATCGCTACACCGCCAACTGCAGATCTTCCATGCCCTCAAGTGTGGGCATCCCTCTAGGTGGTGTCGCCCTCAAGTCCAGCTGCACATCTTGTTCTACTCCCTAAGCGACAATATCTTCTTCCCCAAGCGGCGATGGTTGTAATTTCTTTCTCCAATTGGTGATACTGATCCCCAGTTCTTTTCTTCGATCGAGTGACGCATAAAGTTTCCACCCTCCATCAGAGGTGCGAGGTCTCCAAGCTGTACACCCCCAGGAGATCTCCTCAGCGTCACCTTGATGATGTGCGTGTGGCTAAGTTCAGCAGCGACAGTAACAGTAGAGTGGCTCCCATTGTAGAACCCTAAGTCTTTTGGGTGAGCATTTTGGATCCTGATACCCCTTTGATTTAAATGGAAAAGGGGGAGTGGGGTCTTTGTTATATATTCTTTTAAAAAGGGGGGAGAAGAGCTACTTTAGGCCCAATTGGGTTACTGCAACATGTTTTTTTCTTTCTTAAAGGGGTATTAGTTTTGGCCAGTTTGGGCCGATGCTTGGTGAAAAAAGGAGGGGGAATAAGAGTGAGTTGCATTGGACCTAAGTAAAAAATAAAAAAATATTTTGGGGGGCCTAAGGAAAAAGAGCCACATTAGACCGTGATATTTTTTGAAAAAAGGGATTGCATAAAAAACGATACTAGGAAAAAGGCGTAAAAGCCAAAAAACGGAACGACTCATTACAAAAACAGATAGACAGTTGTGAAAAAAGAATAGCCAAGAGAAGAATATTTGATATATTTTTCTCCCTATCTTCATGTCTCCTCCCAACTTGGTCGATGTCTTCTATTTCGACCAGTCTGGGTGAAAGGGGGAGTATTATGTAGAGATATATAGGTCAGATTCAGATTCTCCAGTTCAGATTCCCGATCTGGTTTCAGACTCTGCAATGCATATTCAAACTTTACATTCAGATTGTTTCATAGTCTACAGTTTGATGCGCACATGTATGCAATTATTCTTTGAGAGTTCCCCATCTTGATTTGGATTCACAGTTTTCATGTGATCCACAGAGACTCCAGAGTAGAAATCCCATTTTCCGAGCTAGTGTGGGCTCAGGGTTTTCATGTGGATTCATAGGGACTCCATAGTCGAGATCTCATTCTCTGAGCCAGTATGAGAGATATCCAGTTCTCCGAAGAGGAGACTTTAGGACTCCATTCTCCGGTGACTGTTGACTCTAGCAAGGATGTTTACTCGATTTTTTCAGTTTGGTCCTTCAGAGAAATAGAGTAGTTGCAGGCTAGAGTTCTCCAACGAGGAGACTCATTTCAATTTCAGTAAATCTAACAGACACGGTACATATCACATGTTCTCGGATGAGGAGACTCAGTTTAATTCACATTCTAGCCCTTCAGTTTCTCCTCACCAGCACGACATGAGAAGCAACATCCTTAACAGGCAACCAACATAGTTTTCGTTGAGTTGATACTATCTGTAGTGTATTGTATTGTGAGTGAGTGATTCTTTCTATTTCTCCAAGCTGAGCATTGCATGCTCCAGCTTGAGGGGAAGTGTTAGAGTATGCTTCATATGTAGAGATGGATAATTGGATCCCTCCCATGTCTAATTACAACATCCACAAGTTCGGTTTCGCATATACTGTAAGTGAGTCTCGGGCTTACTAGTGAGGCTATATAAAGAGCCCCACACCACCTGTAACAGATGAGAGAGATATCAATACATAATATCCCTCCCTTGAGAAGCATTCTTCCATGGTTTCATCCCGCTCCTTACAGAGTAGGATTCCATGTAAAATCCCAGTGTTCTTCTATGTTCTTTATTCTTTGTCTCTGATACGCTTCCATATTATCGTTTTCTACATAATTATAAACCAACTATGACAACAGAGTGTTACTTCTAGGCTCTAGGATAAATTTTTTGTGTGGCTTCTTCAGTTGGAGCATATCTTGATAGTAGATCACATGGTTAGGATCTTTTGAGGGACTAAAATGCCATACTCAAGATGTGCCTAACATGGAAGAAGTGGACCACCTTTTTTACTTGTGGAATCTTTACGAGGACATTGGAATTGGTGATCATTTAGGGTGTGACATTCACTTTTGTCAGGGAGCTCTGGTAGTCGATTGGTTTGAGTTCGTCTTAAGTTGAATATGATAGAATTATGACACTAGCCATTATGTGGATACTTTGGTTAGCTAAAAATGGCATGATGTTCCACGAAGAACAACCATGTGTGGAAAATATTTAGGTACATGCTCGGGCTCTCTCTGTCTCATAGTCTTTGTAATTATTGTGGTACTTTTGTGGTCAATAATACTTCGGGTGTGCATCATTTCAGTGAATACCCTTTTATGCGTCAAAAAAAATACGAGTAAAAAACTCAAATAAAAAGAATGTAAAATATGAGGTATAAAGAAAAGATCTTCTAATGAACAGGAAAGATGGATCTAGGATCAATCAAGATTGCAGAGAGAGCTTGGATTGGCATGTAAATACATAGGAACCCCTGAAACTCTCCTAAGTATTGGAATGAAGCGTAGGGGATTGCATGTCACTTGTGTTTTGTAAAGCACTATAAGATATAAAATATTGGATAGAAAATTCCTCACATTTATTATGTACAACCAAGGCAAGGCCTAAAACTTTCTAGAATAGACAAGATTGGTTATTTCAATCGATCGCTCAAAAGAGTTTGACTCGTCACTTTGTGAGTGTTATTGATCGTACTAATTGTGTTAACCAATCACTTTAGCATATTGGCCTAACTAAATTTGATCATTAAGGTATATTTCAGAAGTTGTTTGATTGTGTAAATAAGATTTGATCGATCATAAGTTACGATGATCGATCATTTCAATGTGAGTGATTCGTCGAAAGTTACTGATGTCAAAACAATTTTGGGACAATCGGTTGATCGGCCAAAAAACCATGGTGATCGATAACACTAAGGTATTTGATTTATTACTTTTCCTCATGGAATGAATCATATAGAATAGGTTGAAGAATGTTTTAGGTGGGTAATTGTATCTCTCTGAGAATTCATGTTTAGTCTCACTTTGGATGTTGGCGGGACTTTGGTGTGTTGGTGGGGTTATATAAAGAGCTTCGCACCCTATGTACTCTTTAAGAAATGAAATAGAAGATACAACGTATGTGGCTTTCTTCCATCGTTTTACTTGCTTCTTAGGGAGTAGGATTCCGCATATAAATCCTAAGAGGTCTTATTTCATTTTGGTATTGGCTAGTTTTCTGGATTACGTTCTCTACATGGTATCGGAGAAAGTCGGTTTTGGGTTAATCTTGAGATCAATTTTATTTTCCTGTAATATCGAAGTTTGTGCTACTAGTTTTTTCGAAGAATCTCATGTTGCTAGATCCCATAGTTTGTCACTTGAAAGATGTTCATTTTCTTTTTGAAAGGTGGATATGGTTTCTCCCTGAAACCTTAGTACCGCAAGAAATTTTTTTTTTGAATAAATTAGTTGCAATCTCCTTGTCAACAACATAACAATCCAAAAGATATGCTCCAACAGGATGAAAGCCCTCCATCGTGTTCTCTCCGGCAACCACAAGGTCTAAAAAACTTTGGATGGTTAAAGAATGATTTAAGAAGGACGAAGATATGTTGAAGTAAAAACAGAGAACAACCAAAAAAAGGGCTGAATTCCAAAAGTAGACTTCACTTTTTATCTTTTGTATAGGCTCAATAGGACCTCAGTTTGCTCTGTTGGACATTGGAATATGTTTTTAGATGGGTCGAAAGTATCATTAAAAAGAAGGGAAAGGCCAACCGTCCATTAAAATAGGGTGATCTGGTTCTTTAATAAGACTTTTATTTCTTTCATTCATTTTTTTTATCGTAATCAATGTTTTTTCCTTTAAAGGCTTGCTTTTGTTCAGGCCCAATGGGCTATGATGCTGTAAAGAAAAGAGAGGAACTGCATAGAAATGATAATTTGAGACATGAAGAGGTGGTTGTTAAGAAAAGTGAAAGAAGAAGAGTTGAGATATTAGTTATCTTTCATGTCTTTTATGCATTATTTATTTTGTTTATCTTCTTTATGTAATTTTCCCAACAGATTACTCTCCCATATAAGAGAATCCTAGGGATTCATGAATAAACAATTTTCGTTCTTTTCTCTCCATATGGTATCAGAGCAACGGTCCTAGACTAGAGTTTTTGAACCCCATGTCCTAACCCTACCCGTCGCCCTTTCTCTTTCAAGTCGTTGTCGTTGTAGCCGCATGCAGAGACAACCATCGTCTATGCGTGTTGTGCTGCCGCACGGCGACAGCTCAATGTCGCTGCAACACCCTTATGGTCCCCTTGCGTCCCCCTTGCGGTCCCTCGCGCCACCCAACACAATATTCGATCTTCATGGTTGATTCATTCCCTCTCCAATGCCGAACTACAGTCTGACATAGCATGGTTTTAATCGGAAAACGTGATTTCAGACTTCTATATCATGTTTTCCATCCCTAGCGTGGTTCGAGGATTGATAAGGATTGTTGTATGAGTCTACACGTACAACCAATCCTCCATATGATTGTGTAGACTCGCTCAAATCAATCTACTTCCTCGATCGAGTTCCGTTTTCAGTCGTTTTTCTATAAAAATGGTGAAGCCTTCTCCTACTATAAGTAGGGTCGGTTACATGGATTCTTGCTCAAATCCATGTTGAAAGATTCGATTATTTTTTACTCTGGTTGTCAACTACCTAACGCAACCCACACAATGGTGGGATTTGAACCCTGGTCATTCGGTCATTTTTCTATCATGTCAGAAGATAGGGGTGATATCTTTTCTTTGTCTGGTGCCTTCAAGGGTCCGGCTCCCACTGTAAAGATGGACGGGACCAACTATGAGTTGTGGTCCATGAAATTTCTGACCCCTATGCAGTGCAACAATAAGGAGCACATTCTAACGAAGCTAGAGCCGACAGACAAGACTGGGGACAATGCTTCGTGGAACAAGATGATGCATATGCATGTATTTGGCTCTCTAAGACCGTCACCATCGAGATAGCCAATGATATTGTTAACTAGCCCACTACTAAGGCGATGTGGGATGTTCTGGCATCCACTTATGCCCAAGTGAAGAACGATGCCAAGATTCTTCAGCTTTAGTTTGACATATATAGGGCAAAGCAGAATGAACATCAACTGCACATGTTCTACTCGTTCCTTGGCATGTTCAAGAAGTTTCACAGCTTCATGTCAATTATGACCTCTATAGAGCATCAAATGGCATACAGGAACTCCACGATGGTTGGAGTTTTTTTGGGTGCAGTTGGCCTAGAGTATGAGGTAGCATGAGCACAACTTCTTACTGGGGCGACCATACTTCCCATGGAGAATGCTTATAGTTGTCTCAGCATGCTTTTTATTCCACTTGATGCCACTACACAGCCTTCCTCAGCAATGGCTGCTTCTCGCGGTAGAGGATGTTCTACTCAGTTCTAAGGGCGTAGTCTCGTGGTAGAGGTGGTGGACGTCAGCGTAGTCCATGCACCTACTATCGTCATCCATGACACTTTTAGGGCACGTGCTATTAGAAGCATGGATAAGTCGTATTTGCTCGCATGGCAGAGTAGATTGAGCCTTTAGACACTACAGCTCCTCAGGCAGATCCATGTCATGATGACATTGCCACTCGTATTCGGGAGATCATGACTCCAGTATCCGGCACTGCCACTACAAGATCTACAGATACTATAGCTGCAGCTAGAGCCTCTTCAAGCTCCTCGAGTATCGCATACGCTTTTACTGATTGTAGCAGTGTATATATGACAAAGTGGATCATGGACTCCGACGCTTCTCATCATCTGTATGGAGACAATGCCCAGTTCAGGTCGTACAGGTCTATGCCTTCTGGTAGATGGGATATCATTGCAAATGGGGTTCACTTACCCATCACAGGACATGGGGAGGTGCATTTGACGCCATCCATGCGCTTGCAGAATGTTTTATATGCTCCTGATTTTCAGATGAACCTTCTTTCTATTAGTTAGATTACAAAGGATCTACATTGTTGTGCTATTTTTGACCCATCTTCTCTTGTGTTTCAGCACATAGTCACAGGAAGGGTGATTGGATGTGGTTGTGAGCAGCGGGGGCTTTATAGACGGGTCCAATCTCCTCATGCTAGTGCGTCTACTGTTCTTACTAGACCAATCTTACCATACTTGTGGCACCTTCGTTTTGGCCACCTTCCTCTACAGAAGCTGTGTCATGTCCTCCTACAGATCTCCACGTAATCTTCCTTCTAGTGTGAGGCTTACCAGCTTGGGAAGCATTACCATTCTTCGTTTTCATCTCGTCAGAGTCGAAGCAGTTCTCAGTTGTTTGAGCTCCTTCACTTAGGTATTTGGGGTCCGAGTCGTGTCCCTGATCAGCAAGGACCCCATTTTTATCTGGTTGTTGCTGATAACTATTCTAGACTTTCTTGGATTTTCTTGTTAAAGAATAAGTCTGAGGGTGAATATGTCATTAAATCATTTATTAATGAGAAATAATATTTTTCTGCTACTGTCAAGTATTTGTGTTCTGATAATGCCTTAGAGTTTTGCACTTACAACTATCCGAGTTTCTCATGTCACTTGGCATTGTACACAAGACCTTGTGTGCCTATACATCTCAACAGAATGGTGTTGTCGAGCGCAAACATTGTCATTTACTCATCGTGATCAGAACCCTTCTGATTTAGAGTCATGCTCCTCATTCTTACTAAGGTAATGCGGTTCTCGCTGCCTGCTACTCGTCGTGATCAGTCTTCTTTATGTAATTTTCCCTTAAAGCTTTTCTCCTATATAAGAGAGCTCTAAGGCTACGAGGAATACAACTTTTCATTTCACATCTTTCCACATGGTATCAGAGCGACGGTCCTAAACTGATGCCTGTGCCCTAGAGCCCTGCTCCACCAATACCCTAGCCCTACACCCACGCAGCCACCGCTACCGCCCACCTTACGCTCGCCGCCACCGCTGTCCTTCTCTTGGCAGCAGCAGGCGTCATCGCCGCCTATCTCTCAGTTGTCATCGTTGTTAACCCACCGCCAGTCCAGCCTGTCGGCACCCACTGTCGCTCCAACCACCATTGCCGACGCTGTAAAAAACCCTCGAGGATCCGGGTGCCCGTTTACGTTACTTTCGCGGCATTTCATTCACATAAGATCACACAAGCTACAAGAAAACATGGGAAATTTTTCACGTTATTATATTTGCATATGACATTCGCATCCACATTCATAACCACAAGCTAATAGAGACAAATGCCACTAAAACTTCATTTCATTAATTTACAACATGTACAGTGACTAACAGTACTTACAGTATTCCCAAAAATCTGACTGAACAGAAGAGAAGCATATTACATTATCAACCGAACCGAAAACTGAAATAACACAACATATCGTCTGGTGTAAACCCTATCATCTGGAATCATGAACAACTACTGAACAACATGCCTTTTGCCTGCCAAAACATGTTTAGGAAAGAAGAGGCGTCAACGGTTGCTGGTACCTCCCAAAACTTATAAAAATAACAGGCATTTAATTATTTTCAAAATCAAGCAAGTAGAAAGATATATATGGTGAAAAATCTGCCACTACCTGCGTAGAGAATGGTTTTCAACTGTTTGGTATGTAGTTCACATGTTCACCCCTTTTTTCCCATTCTTCCCATATATATTTATATAAAGTTTAGATGACAAACCCTAACATATAGTGATTTCCTGCGTTTTAAAGAACATGATTTTGGGTCTTGGAGATCATGTTGTGGATCTTATATATATAAAGTTGATGGAACATATAAATGCTAATTTCTTGTCATTGAGATTATGTCATGGTTTTTGATAATGGAATGATATGATGATGATTGATTTGATCCTTAATTCTATTTGCTCTTTTAAGTTAATGGATAGTCTGTGGTCTTGGTCTGTGTGTAACCTCACACTATGACTCTAAGGTATTAAAAGTACTTTAGGGTTGGGGTGCCTCCGTAGGCTTGCGGTGTTGTGTAATGCATCCTAACTAAGTTCCCAACACATCCACTAACTTATAGGGATTTCGAATCAGATTATACCCACCTCTAATCAACTTTATTTTAATTGTAATTTCCTCCAATCTTAACTGCAATTTTCTCAGATGTAACTCTAATGGATTTAGATGTTGATATAGATGATCAGGATGTAGAATCGCCAAGTCTGTTGGCGAAAGTAACAAGCGGTGAGGTAGCCTACAATTGGCTCTTCCGTCTCGCTCTCTAATTGGAAGTGCGGTCCAATAGAGGGATAGGTCTACTCCAAAACTACGCCACTAAGACGGGTGACAGAGACTCTCTGGAAAAGTCACTCTAGGAAACGGACCGACCGGTAACGGGCAACCGAGCTCGTACGAAAAACTAAAACCGAGGATCCCCCGTTGGGGTATCCTAAAACAGAGGGTCAAAGGAACTGGTCTAAAGTCGGGATCCCAACGAGGCGTAAAAACACTGCGAGCTCGCATAAAAACCTTGAAGGGACTGGGTGTTAGCAATGTGAGCCTGAGGCGAACCATTCCTACAATAAATGTTATTGTAATAAATGATTCATCAATAAAAGTTATTGATTTTGTTTCACTCCCTTTCTGATATTGAATGAATGAATGCACTATAAGGTCCCTCTGTACAATAAGGGTTATGTACCATGGCCAACTTGATAATCATACAGCTGTTGATTCAATGATTGAATCATAGAGGCTGATGCTTGGATGAATATCTAAGGAGTTAGATAGAGGACTCATCAAGCATCATCAAATGATTAACAAGTAGTGATCTCCAGTCTGAGTGGGAGATGGCAATCCCATCTCATTAGACTGATATCTGATTGACCTCTTGATGCAGGTCCTCTGCATAGGAATATTGATTCGGAGGTATCAGATTAGTTGAGTCAATGAGTTGACTTAACGAGATCGAGATAACCAAAGACCTATGATGAATACTGTCACATCACAGGCAGACATCCTCTGACCAGAGACAGATATATTACTATATGTCTGAGCATGTACATTTGGCAGACCAATAGGTTGATGACCTAATCAAGGTCTATACACCGGCGAGCTGGTGTGCATGTAAGGGCATATGAGTAATATGATCTCTCAAAGGGATCATACAGGTTCACTTACGAACCGGGAGACATGAGCTCACTCATGAGGTATTGGGATTGACCAAATTCCATGCATGGTCATCATGCTTTAGAAGCATGATATGAATTTGAAGGTAAGATATATGCTTTGTGAAAGCATATGATCTGTACCATATCCCAAGGACCAAGATTGAGAAACTTAATGATCAGACCATGAAGATGACAGTGTAAAAGTGATCTTTATCTTCATGATGATCATGAGTCTTCCAGTATGCAGGATGTGCAGGTATTAGGAATACCTGAAGGGTGATTTGATCATAAACGATTGTATAACCATGACGCTTCCATTCCGAGGGAGTGATGAAACAGGTCTGGATTTTAGTGACTCCTCTCATGAGAGAAGTGACCTAATCTTAGTCCATGAGCTGGACATTGATCTGAATGAGATTCACATGCAATGAGAAGATTAGGTTTACGGTCTTGATTTAATCAAGCATCTATGAGAGGTCCATGGGATCTGGATTTGAGATGTGATCTCAATATCCAAGTCACTATACGTGGAACAATACAATCGCCCTGTCCTTATCTCCAAGTATCTGAGGAGAAATAGCATTGTTCTTAAATGGTTTAAGAACAATTCCATGAGATCTAAGCAAAGAGAAGTTGATAATTAAATGTGATTTAATTATCATGATGTATGAGATATTATCCAATATAATTAAATGTGATTTAATTATTATGGATATGAATAATGTGGATAGTAATATCCAATTATTCATAATATATTATAAATGTGATTTATAGTATACTAGAGAGAGTTATATATAATTTATATTAGTAGATTAATTATTAATGTGTATTGGATACACATTGTCTAATTAATTGAAAATATAAATTACATTTTGTTTTGGGTTGTGAATGTGATTCACAATATTTCAATGTCAAGATTGCAATATTCCCAAAATTAATTGAGAATTATTTTTGGTGAAAATTGTTGGAAAATAAGTAGAGAGATAAATTAGGAGATATGCAATCCCATGTAATCCATGGGATTGCCCTCCCCATAAGGAAGAGGGGGGCGGCACCAATTCCCTTTAGGACTTGGTGGCCGTCCCCCTCTCCCTAATGGGAAGGAGGCTCCTAATTGTTATCTCACTCCTTATTTGATTGGTTTGATTTGGTATTAATGTATATTTGATTTATCAAATATATTTAATCAAAATTAAATCATAAGTTGTTGGCTTTTACCAACAACAATCTTGACCATTGGATTATCATAAATCAATCTCAACCATTGATTTTATGAGGCACATGGATTGAGATCCATGGATCCCAAAACCCTATAAATAGAGAGGCATACTTGGCTCTCTCTTTACACATGCTATTGTAGCAAAACTCTCTCTCTCTCTTTCTCATACTCGACGCCCCCTCTCTCCCTTGCTTCTTGGTGGCCGTCCACCTTGGTGGAGAGAACCGTCGTCGCCCGCGTCCTCGTGCCGCCGCCTCGACGCTCTGCGGTTCTTCGTCTACTTGGAGTGCTGCACTCGCGGAGGAAGACGTACGATCTCGTGTGTCGAGATCAGGAGCAACCGCACTTGGATCAACATCTTGGATTGCGAGGACACCGCGGTTCATCCCCGCGCTCGCAAGCGATCTCTCCGACGATCGGACTTGAGACAGGAGGTCTCTTCTCTTAGAGACTCGATCAACCACGCTTCAAGAGGTATTGCATTATACTTGCTGTGGTTATAGATGAAACGATCCGAGAATGGTTCTTGGATCATGTGGTTTCATCGAATAAATTTTTTAAATTCCGCTGCACCGAACAACTAGTGCGACTAGTCGTTCTTCGTCGTATCCGATACGACGCTCACGCTTCCGTGATGCGCTTGAGGATTTCTCCATATCCTTCACTGGGATCCTAGACCCGCGCACTTGGCGGCTGCTGCCCAGACTGAGCTTCCTTTCCTCCGCCCAGTTGAGGGTCACCGTGCCCTCTCACGGTCATGTGTAAGAGTCACCGTGACCGGTATTGTTAATTATCACGGATTCACCATTTTCATTCCTTCCATGACTACTTAAGCCTTCTCCTGTCCTCCCTATGGATAACTTATAGATCTATGTATTTGTCATAGTTAGTAGCGATGGTACAATGATGACTTATAGAGTGTAGAAATCATTTATACCCTTCATAGCAGTTATCTATAAAAATATCAATTAGATGTGTGTTTGCTGGCTGTACACAATAGTAAACGCGTATATAAAAAATATGATACTTGATTTTAGGTTAATAGTTATAACCATCACTTTTGACTTTATACAATTTGAAACAATTCCATACATCCATTGAGCATAACTATCTTAACGAAATTATAAATATACTTATAAAATTGCTCATATAATTTCTTATAAGTGTCGGTTAGTTATCAACATTTCATTAACTATGCTACATGATGAGATGTATAACCAGTGATTAATACAAGTTGTGGCATCATAGTAATTTAGTTTCTGTAATGACACACTATATACATATATACAATTATCTATAAATGTAGTCATAAGGGATTTCATCTTGAATTGCAATCATACGAAGTATAATAGCAAATAAGGAAAACAGACTCAAAAGAAGACAGAATTTAATAAGAATAATATATATTATATATACATTATCACGCTCTGTTACTTTCTTTCATTTAGCAGACTATAGGTCATTTGTGTGAAATTATCATAATCATAATGGGACCGTAAAGATCTCTTCCACACAACTTAGAACCATTTAGACCACGTAAACGGAATTACAACATAATCAGTGCCCAGAATTTTATAGAGCATATACCCAGAGCAAAAATAAAATGAATGAAACCTAATTTAAGGCATAAACATTGTCAAGGATTTTATAAATCAAAAGGGAAAAATATAAATGAAATAAATTTAAAATAATTACAGTATCCAGTATCCAGGATTTTATCAACAAGAAGAGAAGGTATAACTGAAATTAATTTGAGATAATAATAGTGTGCAGGATTTTATCAACCAAAAAGTATAATGAAATCAAATTGTGATCAAAATGTGAATAACCACATGCTTGGCAACAAGAGATAGGAGGGAAGGTACCCTTTTTTTTATCTCCAAAATAGAGGTCATAAGCATGCAGTGATTGGGAGCACCGTAGCTTCAAGGAATTCCTTGAAGCAGCATCAACGAAAGAATTGTTGCTGGAACAACACCTTGAGCTGCACTTAGGCTTCTCAGGGAAGCTTTGGCAGTAGTTAATCTAAGATCAACAAAAAGTTGCTATGTTGGAGAGGCTACCATGCTCCAGTCAGAGATTATTTGGTAGTTGCAGGCCCCCAATCAGCTGTGGTTGTTGGAGGAAAAATCCCAGCAGCAATTTGAGCTTTCCACATTGGAATTTGGAAAGTTGGAGAAGAAGAGGGATGGGTTCCATGATTGGGAAAGGAGAATATTAGAGGTGGAAGAAGAGAATCGAAGAGGAGTACACGAAGAGTTGGCAATGGATTTAAAGAGGAAGGGGAGGGTATCGCGGAGGCTTTTGGGAAAAGGGGACGCACACAAGTGCATTTGTTTTTTTTATATATACATCTTTTAACCTAGAAAACATAAAAGAAATAATTAATTAATTTTTTTTAAACTTCTTTTTTTTTTGACAAATCTTAAAGTTGACCGTATTCATGCCACAAGCCTCGGATTTCGACGTGAAATATCTCGAATTGATCGTCTTTGAACAACGATCAATATAAGTATAATATTGATATATTTTTGATCGGGTTTGGATGCCCAAAATTTTCAAGATACGATTTTTGGTTTGGGGTTAAATTTTGTGAAATAAAAATATCAAACGACCTCCGATTGACAAACGGTCGATTCTGTTGGTCTTGTTTCGTCGAATCGGATCTAATGACGGTCTCGGTTTGTTTCGCGATTTCCGAATTTGCGTCGCAGCTTTTTCGCGGCGCGCATTACGAAGCGACCGATTTTTGGTCAATTTCACTCGAACGACTTTTCATTCACGATCAATTTATCGTTTTAGGTTGTTTGGCATTGACTAACAACTTTATTTGGTAATCGGACCCAAATCGGGTCGAGTTCGGGTTTGTGTAGATTCCGTATGTTACAAATATAAAATCCTCTAAGGGAGTCTCGTCCTCGAGACTCGAGTTAAGGTTATTATATATCTTGAATTTCATATGGCCATAAAAACCTCAAAGGGTTTTGAACCCATAAAAACCTCAAAGAGAAATCAAGCCATATATTTTATTATGTATCTTATTACAAAAGCTTGTTTTGATTATTACCTCAGAAAAGATGCGGGTATCGTGCCCGCATGTCGGTTTCAGTCTCCCATATCGCCTCTTCGATGCTATGTCGATGCCACCATACCTTGTCCAATGGAATTTCTTTGCTGCGAAGCTTCTTCACGGCACGGTCAAGTATCTGTACAGGCTTCTCCTCATATGTCAAATCAGACTCCACGTCTAAATTCTCGTAGCCGATGACATGTCGAGGGTCGTGCACATATTTTCTCAAGTTGGATACATGGAATACGTTGTGAATAGCTGATAGATGTGGAGGAAGGGCTACTCGGTATACCACCTTCCCCACTCTAGCAAGGATCTCAAAGGTCCAACATATCGCGGCGCCAACTTGCCACGGATACCGAATCTTTGCAATCCCTTCATGGGAGATACTTGCAAAAATACCCAATCTCCGACTTGTAAATACATAAATTTTATTAGTACGTGAGATTAAGTTAAATTTGTAATAAAAGAAAGAGAAGAAGATTGGATACCTGAAATTTCAAATCTCTTCTCCGACGGTCTGCGTAGCTCTTCTGACGGCTCTGTGCCGTCAGAAGCTTCCGTCTCACAAGATCAACAGCTCTCGCAGTCTCCTCCAGGAGATCCACGGAGTAAAGAGCATGATCACCTACCTCACGCCAACTGAGGGGTGTGAGGCATCTCCGCCCTTATAGGGCTTCGAATGGTGCCATGCCAATACTGGAGTGATAGCTGTTGTTGTAGGTGAATTCAACTAATGGCAGATGGTCCTTCTAGGACCCTTTCCACTCCAAAGAGCATGCGCGAAGCAAATCCTTTAGTATCTGAATGGTGCACTCACTTTGCCCATCTGTCTGCGGATGATATGCAGAACTCATCTTAAACTCTATCTGTAGTGCTGACATGAACATATGCCAATAATGCGATGTAAATCTCGAATCCCTGTCAGACACTACTTCGCGTGGTATACCATGTAGTCTGATAATGTTCTGCACATACAGCTTGGCCAATCTGGATGGAATGTAAGTCGTGTTGACAGGTATGAAATGGGCTGACTTGGTCAACCTATCAACGACCCAAATGGAATCATGGCCACCTTGTGTCTTCGGCAAGCCTGTGGCAAAATCTATAGAAATGCTCTCCCACTTCCACTCAGGAATGGGAAGAGACTGTAGTAATCCTGGTGGTCTCCTGTGCTCGGCCTTAACCATCTGACAGGTCATGCTTCCGCTAACATGTAGTGCCACATCGCGCTTCATTCCATCCCACAAGAAATGTAGATGCAGATCACGATACATCTTTGTGTTACCTAGATGAATAGATAACCGTGAACTGTGTGCCTCATCTATAATGTCTCTACAAAACTGCTCGTCATTGGGTACAACGACCCGTCCTGTCTTCCATAAAATAAACTCCATCACAACAAAGTCATCAAATTCGTCTTTGATGGCATGCATGTATCTGTCTCGGATCCAAGTATCTGTTTTCTGTCCCTCTATAATACGATCCCAAAGACTACTGTATCGTGGAGGCACGGCGGTAGAAATGGATGCGCTCTCCTGAGGATACCAATCAGTCAAAGCGGCGAGCATATCCCACGTGTATAACCAGTTCGTTGTACCATCTGCATGTGATCTCCTGCTATGTGCATCAGCTACCACGTTTCCCTTACCGGGATGGTAAGAGATCGTGTAATCATAATCCTTCAGTAGCTCGAGCCATCTGTGTTGCCTCATGTTCAGCTCCTTCTGATCAAAAATACTTTAGGCTCTTGTGATCCGTGAAGATCTCGAAATTTACCCCGTATAGATAGTGACGCCAGATCTTCAAAGCGAAGACAACTGCCGCCAACTCCAAGTTATGCGTAGGTTAGTTCCGCTCATGCGGTCTCAGCTGTCGTGATGCGTAAGCAATCACCTGTCCTCTCTGCATCAGTACTGCTCCTAGACTTTCTCGAGATGCATCTGTGTAGACTGCATAATCCTGAGTGCCTGAAGGAAGAGCAAGAATAGGTGTTGTAGTCAATCTCTCCTTCAGTGTACTGAAGGCCTGCTCACAAGAATCATCCCAAATAAATGGAACTCCCTTCTGCGTCAATGGTGTCAATGGACGGACGATGCTTGAAAAACCGCTGACAAAGCGTCTTTAATAGCCCGCTAATCCGAGGAAACTTTGAATCTTCTTGACAGTCTTGGGTTGCTCCCAAGGCTTAACTGCATCTATCTTCGCAGGATCAACTGCGATGCCTGCTCCAGAAATGACATGCCCTAGAAATGAGACCTGGGATAACCATAACTCACACTTGCTCAACTTGGCATATAGCTTGTGCTCCCGCAATGTATCCAAGACAATCCGTAGATTATTCGCATGATCTCATTCATTATATCCATGAAAGCCGCAGGTGCATTGGTGAGCCCAAACAACATCACCACAAACTCGTAATGTGTAACACCCCAACCCAAACATAGTACCACATGGAAAACTCACGAAGTGTGGGTATGGTTTATAAGTTGTGGGAATTACTACTTGACAACTTGGGCTTAAACATTTTGGCTGGTTGTCAACGAGTCCATTTGGGCTTGAACCCAACAAGTTGTCAGGGCCAGTTTTCCTCGATAACGGACCGAGGACCTAAGCCCGGGACGTTATAAAATGGTATCAGAGACAAATTTCCTCTGGTAGTGGAAAGGGCTACCCGAGAGGTGGAGCCGCCCCTACAAAGAGGTTGGAGGAAAAGGCTACCTGGAGCGTGCAGCCGTCACTATCACTGGGAATAAGTGATGTGCCATGTCGCAACGAGGATGTTGCGAATATAAGTGGGGGAGGTTGTAACACCCCAACCCAAACATAGTACCACATGGAAAACTCACAAAGTGTAGGTATGGTTTATAAGTGGTGGGGATTACTACTTGACAACTTGGGCTTAAGCAATTTGGGTGGTTGTCAACGAGTCCATTTAATTTGAACCCAACAAGTTGTCAGGGCCAGTTTTCCTCGATAACGGACCGGGGACCTAAGCCTGGGACGTTACATAATGTCCATAGCGAGTTCTGAAAGCGGTCTTCAGAATATTAGACTCTTTAATCCTCAGCTGATGGTAGCCTGAGCGAAGATCGATCTTCGAGAATACCGAAGACCCCTGGAGCTGATCAAACAAATCATCGATGTGTGGCAAAGGATAACGGTTCTTCACCGTTCTCTTGTTCAGTTGCCTGTAATCGATGCATAACCTTATGGATCCATCCTTCTTTTTGACAAATAACACTGGAGCACCCCAAGGTGAAGTGCTCGGCCTCACGAATCCCAAATCAAGTAACTCCTGTAACTGCACCTTCAGCTCTCTCAACTCAGCCGGTGCCATATGGTAGGGAGCCATCGAGATCGGCTGTGTATCTGGTAGCAAAGTGATCTCGAACTCGATCTCCCTCTCAGGAGGTAATCCTGGTAGCTCATCAAGAAATACATCGGGATATTCTGATACTACTTTGATGTCCTGTATCATCGGCTCATGGTCAGATACCTCCCTAACAAATGCAAGGTATGAATCACAACCCTGATCAACAAGTCACTGAGCTCGCAACACTGAAATGTACTCCATGGTGGAGTCATGTATAGTACCCTCAAAAGTGAACTCGACTAGATCGGGATCCTGAAGACAACTGTCTTCTTAAAACAATCAACAAGTGCATGATGAGCGGATAATCAATCCATGCTCAAAATCAAGGTGAACTCATTAAGCTGCAGAAGTAGACAATCTGCGATCATCTTGTGACCACCAATCAGTACGGACAAGTGCCTGACTATCAGGGAAATGATAAACAACTGGCCACCTGGCCCTCGGATATGATATGTGGAAGAAAGAGTCTCTACGACTCTACCTAAAGAAGCAAGTAGCCTCGAAGCAAGAAAAAAATGCATCGCAGCAGAATCAAATAGAACATGGAAAGGTCGGCCCAAGACTGAGACCATATCTTTCACCACAGTAGCGCCTGAACGTGCCTGCTCCTCAGTAACTGCATGTAACTGCCCCTGCCTGGCTGGTGCAGCACTGGAACCTGCCACACTCTGTGTTTGTCTCTACTGCGGTCGTCTGAAGTTGGAGTTCCTGTCACGGAAACTCCCTGAATGCGGTGCCTGAGGCTGTGATTGTGAAGGTTGTGGCTGTAGACGAGGCTCGTCAGAAGTCTGTGGGTACTGTGATCGATAATGTCCCCACTCATGACATCGATAGCATCGGACTGGCCTAGTAGGTGGTGTGGCTGTGTCTATGCTCCGGGCTGGTCCTGTAGGTGATCTGTCTGTTTGCTGCAACCCAGATGGTCGAGCGGAATCTGTGCCACGTCCGACAAGTGCTCCTCCTAAAGTAGTCGATGGAGAAGAGCGAATACTGCCAAAGAATGTCGAACCTGTAGGTCGGAACCGTCTGGCTGACCTCTGCTGCTGAAACGGTCGACGTATTGGTCCAAAAGATCACCGCGGTCTAGGTGTTGCTCCAGACGAGCTCCCGAAACGCCTCCCTCTGATGTCCTCGAACTTCTCCGCAGCATCGGTAGCCTCGGAGATGGATGTGATGTGTAGTCTAGCCAGCTTCTCATGTACCTCCTCTCGTATACTGCCAATGAACTTTTCCAGATTCTTCTCTGGAAATGCGCCAGCTGCTCGTGTATGTCGTGACAGCTTTGTGTATCGGATAAAGTAATCTCTGGCTGTCATCTATCTCTGACGAAGCTGCAAAAAGTCGACGCTGGGACTCTTTCCACTTTGCAGAAAAGAAGTGGCCTCTGAACTTCGTCTCGAAATCATCCCATGTAGGCTCTCGGTCTAACTCAGATACTACGGCATCCCACCATCTCTCGGCAAAGTCCGTCAATGAATACTTCATGAAAGATAGACACGTGTCTCGTGGCACACGAATCATCCTGAGAACCATTTATTAGTCATAAAATTTATTGTTCGCAGATAATATGATATATGCTTTTTCTCTTCTTGGGATATAATATGAAAATTAACGAAATCGGTGACATCTGTGATAATTGAATCTGAATGTCATATTTCCCTTCTCGGATCACGACTAGTTGGAAGACTGTCGTTATCCGAGAATTTAATGCGATCAGAATTGAAATACTGCGAATGTGCGTATCGGGGTACCACTGCTCTGATACCAAACTTGTAAACCCCCGAGGATCTGGGTACCCGTTTATGTTACTTTCGCGGCATTTCATTCACATAAGATCGCACAAGCTAAAGAAAAACAGGGGAAATTTTTCGCGTTGTTATATTTGCATATGACATTCACATCCACATTCATAACCACAAGCTAATAGAGACAAATGCCACCAAAACTTCATTTCATTAACTTCCATTTATTTTACAACATATACAGTGACTAACAGTAGATACAGTATTCCCAAAAATCTGACTGAACAGAAGAGAAGTATATTACATTATCAACTGAACCGAAAATTGAAATAACACAACACACCGTCTGGTGTAAACCCTATCGCCTGGAATCATGAACAACTACTGAACAACAGGCTTTTTGCCTGCCAAAACATGTTTAGGAAAGAAGAGGTGTCAACGGTTGCTGGTACCTCTCAAAACTTATAAAAATAACAGGCATTTAATTATTTTCAAAAGCAAGCAAGTAGATAGGTATATATGGTGAAAAATCTGCCACTACCTGCGTAGAGAATGGTTTTCAACTGTTTGGTATGTAGTTCACATGTTCACCCCTTTTCCCATTCTTCCCATATATATTTATATAAAGTTTAGATGACAAACCCTAACATATAGTGATTTCCTGCGTTTTAAATATCATGATTTTGGGTCTTGGAGATCATGTTGTGGATCTTATATATATAAAGTTAATGGCACATGTAAATGCTAATTTCTTGTCATTGAGATTATGTCATGTTTTTTGATAATGGACTGATATGATGATGATTGATTTGATCGTAAATCCTACATAAGTTCATCCGAATATCTAATTAGAACCAAATCCACCGAACCAAAAATTCATTTATAACATATATTGATTCACAACTAAACTATGGGCCTTTAACTTCAAAGCATGCATCAATACCACTAGGCTTCAGATTCCATATGATTCATCCTTGTAAAAGCTACTAAAATAGTATGACATATCATCCAGTTCAAACCAGCCATAAAATCAAATCAAATTTGTAACCTAAACAATTCAAAATCTATCACACAGACTACCCAGAATCTATTCAGGGTTGAAAATGAAGAACACACTGCCAGGTAAATCTCCAAGAAAACAGTTCATCTTTGTAGGGAAACGACATAAATGATAAATTTATAAACACAGATCCTATAAAATCAGATCTAATTCAGGGATTCAAACTTGAGGGAAAACCTCGACCTCATCCAAATTACGAATCCAAAAGGGTAAGTCAGATCCATCGACTTCCACACTAACGATTGATCCTTTTAAAAGCAGACTAATCAATGTATGCATGATTACACGAACAAACCCGAAGAATATTATGATAATAGCATCGAGGAACGATTAGCCTCTAACAGGATTTGACTGACATTATCTTTTATTGAAGAAAATATGTTGATGATCAATCCCAGTAACAAAGAAACCAGATCATTCAAGCTCAATTCCAACCATCTAGTTCAGGTCAACCAAAGAAGGTCAAGTATGCTCTATAAAATCAAGAATATTATCCTCCACATTGGATTAAAATGGGTGAAAATACATGCATGGCAGCAAAAGAGGGAGTGGGGATTGGATTTGTACCTAATAATCTTCCAATCTTGAAGCTAAATCTGCATGCAAAGCTGGGAGGGCTGACTTGAAGCTGAAAGAAGCAATAGTTGCAAAATCTGGGTCTCCAACAGTCCAAAATCAGTAGCAGATTTCCAGCCAAATTAGAGAAAAAGAGCCCCTTCGGCTGGGATTTTAGGAGGAAGAATGGGAATAAAAATGGGGAAATGAAAAGGGAGAAAGGGGAAAGGAAAATGGGCTCCCCACGTTGAGTTTTGGAAAGTTGGAGAAGAAGAGGGATGGGTTCCCTGTTGATGATTGGGAAAAGAGAATATTAGAGGTGGAAGAAGAGAATCAAAGAGGAGAAGTACACGAAGAGTTGGTGATGGATTTAAAGAGAAAGGGGACGGTATCGTGGAGGATTTTGGGAAAAGGGGATGCACACTTGTGCATTTGTTTTTTTTATATATACATCTTTTAACCGAGCAGACATAAAAGAAATTATTAATTAATTTTTTTTAAACTTCTTTTTTTGACAAATATTAAAGTTGACCGTATTCATGCCACAAGCCTCGGATTTCGACGTGAAATATCTCGAATTGATCGTCTTTGAACAACGATCAATATGAGTATAATATTGATATACTTTTGATCGGGTTTGGATGCCCAAAATTTTTAGATACGGTTTTTGGTTTGGGGTTAAATTTTGTGAAATAAAAAAATCAAACTACCTTCTATTGATGAGCGGTCGATTCCGTTGGCCTTGTTTCGTCGAATCGGATCTAATGATGGTCTCGATTTGTTTTGCGGTTTCTGAATTTGTGTCGCGGCTTTTTCGCGGCGCGCATTACGAAGCGACCGATTTTTGGTCAATTTTTCCCGAACGACTTTTCATTCACGATCAATTTATCGTTTTAGGTTGTTTGGCATTGACCAACAACTTTATTGGGTTAATCGGACCCAAATCGGGTCGAGTTCAGGTTTGTGTAGATTCTGGATGTTACACGCTGCTACCAGCTTGCCAACCAATGACGCTCCAGACGCCACTGTCGGCCACCCCTACCACTACCGTCTATCCTGCTTCCCGGTTAAGCCCGTTTTTGGGTTTCTAGGGTGTGACATTATCATCTAAAACACCCTAGTTTCCCAAAAGAGCCTCTATCGAATGGACGAGCTTGTGGTATGAGTCTACACCCACAACCATCTTCCCATATGTCAGTGTTCTTTCTTGTTGCAGTCCCAGTCTTGGAGAGAGTTATCATCATGTCAGACAACAAAGCTGATGTTTCATCCCCGGGTGCCTTCAAAGATTCAACACACATCATCAAGATGGATGGAACAAACTTGGAACTGTGGGCCATGCAGTTCATAAGTTTAATGTTGTGCAATGGCAAGAGGGACATCCTCATGAATGAGGAGCTGAGCGACAAGACTGGGGTAAATGCCTCTTGGGAGGCAGAGGATGCTTATGCACGATTATGGCTATCTGAGACTGTGTCAACATATATAGCTAATGATATACTGAGTCAGCCGACTGCAAAAGCTATGTGGGACATTCTTGCTGCCACATACTCTCCTGCGAAAAATGAGTTGAAGATACCACAGCTCCAGCACGATATCTTCACATCGAAGCAGAATGGTCGTCCCCTCCATACCCTCTACACTTCTCTGAGGGGTATGTTTGAGAAGCTCCATGGTTACATTCCCTTGACTACTACACCTGAGCAGCTCAAGATATACAGAGACCCTGTCATGACTGGGGTCGTCCTAGCAGCTCTTGATCCTGAGTATGATGCTGCTCATGCCTAGATTCTCACCGATGCCACAATACCTCCAATGGAGGAGGCATATCGTCGATTGAGCAGGCTCTCTATATCCTCTGGTGGTATCCTGCAGTCTCAGACTTCTTCAGCTGTGGCTGCATCTCATAGTAGGGGGAGCCCTACATGGTATCGTAGCAGGGGTAGCTCGAACCGTGGCAGGGGAGGGGATAGTCTACCCCATCAATTGTGCACCTTCTGCCACAGGACAGGTTATTCTGAGGAAACATGCTACTCCAAGCATGGGTTTCTTGCTTCAGCACGCATTACAGAGCAGACTCAACAGGTTGGGAGTTCATCATCTGTATCTGATCAGAGATTTGATGAACTCGTAGCACGGCTCAGGAAGATTATGCATGCCTATGGATCAACCAGTTCTCCTTCAAGATCCTCAGAGGTAACTGCCTCTGCATCAACGTTCCATCTCATGTATAGTATATGCCTTTACTAGATGTTACAGGGCAGATTTGTCAGAGTGGATTATGGATTCAGGAGCATCCCATCATCTCTGTGGTGACAAAGGACAGTTAAGTAATTTTAGTCCGACTAAATCAGGGAGATCTGTTGTGATAACTGATGAGACACTCTCCCCCATTGCTGGACATGGGGAGGTGCAGTTAACTCCTGCAATGCAACTCCAGAATGTTCTCTATGCTCCTGAATGTTCTATGAATTTACTATCCATTAGTCAAATCACCAAGGATTTACATTGTCGTGACATATTTGACCCTTCTACTCTTGTGTTTCAGGACATTCTTACAGGCAGGGTGATTGGATCTGGCCATGAGCAAGTAGGTCTTTACAGACTAGTACAATCTCCTTATACCGATGCTTCTTCTCATCGCATTGGATATGTTTCTCCTTATGTGTGGCATCTTCGATTTGGTCGTCTTCCTCTGCAAAAGTTGTGTCATGTTCTTCCACAGATTTTTCCTCGCTCTACTTTTAAGTGCAAGGTCTGCCAGCTTGGGAAGCATCATCGGTCCACTTTTCAGAGTCGTCAGGGTCGAAGTAGTCAGTCTTTTCGAGTTAATTCATTTTGAATTTGGGGTCCAAGTTGTGTCCCAGATCATCATGGGCATAGGTTTATCTTGTTATTGTCGATGAGTTTTCAAGATTATCTTGGGTTTTTCTTCTTAAGAACAAATCTGATGCCGGTCATGTTATTCAGTCATTTATTAATGAAATAAGAAATGTTTTTTCTGCGAATGTCAAGGTTATACGTTCAGATAATGCAATAGAATTTTACAATACTCAACTATCTCAATTTCTTAGATCCTATGATATTGTGCATCAGGCTTCTTGTGCGTATACTTCTCAACAAAATGGTGTAGATGAACGAAAACACCGCCATCTTTTGGATGTTACCAAGACTCTTTTGATTCAGAGTCATGCTCCTCATTCGTACCGAGGGGATGCAGTTCTAACTGCTTGTTATTCGGTGAATCGTATGCTCCCATCGGTATTGCGGGAGAAGATCTCGTTCTCAATTGCATTTCCCGAGACAGATCTTCTCTCTTACCTCTTGCGTTTTCGGATATGTTTCCTTTGTTCATCAGATGTCTCCAGGGCTTGACAAGCTCTCTCCTAGAGCTGTTAAGTATGCGTTTGTTGGGTATTCCACGACCCAAAAGGGACGTTGCTTTGACCATGTTCGACGAAGGTACTATGTTAGTGCAGATGTCACCTTCTTTGAGTCCATTATGTATTTGTCTCCTTCTGGTGACCAGCTTATTCCTTCAGAGAATGGAGAAGAGGTCTATATGTCTCTACCTCTAATTTCGTCTCCATCACCTCCACCACCACCTCCTCCATCACCTGCCACGCCTATTTTCTTTCCGTAGGTTTACCAGCGCCGGCCTCATACTCATGTGCCTACTCCTTCATCTAGCACGCCCAAGGTATGTTTTGAGCATTTGAGTTCTTCTAATGGTACTGGTGATTTGCGTGTGCAGTTTGAGGTGGAGGATGTCTTGGAGGATGCACCTTTGAGGACCTGGATGTGTCAATTGCTCTTCGGAAGCAGAGGCGTGCATGCACTATGCATCCTTTTCCTTCCCATGTTTCTCTGGAATGACTCTCGAAGAATTTTCTGAGGTTTGTTGTCGGACTGTCAGCCATGGAAATACCACGGTCCTATCAGGAGGTGTTGCAGATTAGTCAGTGGCATCTGGCGATGGATGAAGAGATGGCTTCTTTACAGTCTCGTGGTACGTGGAGTATTGTATAGGCTCCTCCATATGCATCTGTTGTAGGCAGCAAGTGGGTGTTTACTGTGAAACACCGAGCTCATGGTACTGTGGACAGATATAAGGCCATATTGGTTCCTCGTGGGTTCAGCCAAACCTTCGGGTTGGATTACCAGGATACTTTTTCTGTCGTTGCGCGTCACTCTACACTACATATTTTTATTGTTGTTGATGTGGTACGTGACTGGCCGCTTTTCCAATTAGATGTCAAGAATGCATTCGTGTATGGAGATCTGTATGAGGAAGTTTACATGCATCAGCTACCAGGGTTTACTGCTGAGGGGGAGTCCAGTATGGTAGGGCGACTTCATAAGGCCATATATGGCCTTGAGCAGAGTCTGAGGGCTTGGTTTCAGAAGCTCTCATAGTTGATTGAACAAAGGGGGTTTGTCAGATCTATTACATATCATTCTCTTTTTGTAAGCGAACTCAGAGAGGTACAGTTGTTGTTTTGGTTTATGTTGATGACATCATTGTTACTGGCATCGATGAACATGGCATTTAGGCAACTAAGGATTTCCTTGGACAGTAGTTTATGAACAAGGACCTTGGCAGGCTACGTTACTTCCTTGGCTTGGAGTTTGCATGAAATCAATAGGGGATGGTTATGACGCAAAGGAAGTATGTTACTGATCTTCTATCTGAGACATGCACGACAAGATGCATACCTGCCACTACATCAATGGATCCCAATGCTAGGCTCTATGACGATGACTCTGAAGAGGTAGATAAGAGACGGTATAGAGAGCTAGTATGGAAGTTATTATATGTTATTATTACCAGGCCTGATATATCATTTGTTGTGAACAGAGTCAGCCGGTTTATGGAGCTTCACTGTGTTTGTTGGTAGCTCGTTGGTTTCATGGAAGAGTAAGAAACAAACAGTTGTTGATCAATCCAGCGCTGAATCAGAATATAGGGCCATGGCCCAAGGGAGCACGGAAATGATGTGGGTCAAGTCCATCCTGACTGACCTAACTATTGAGGTGCCTCTTCCTATGCACCTCAAATGTGATAATCAACCATCTCTGTTCATAGATAATAATCCAGCCTTCCATGAGAGAACACAACATATTAAAGTAGATTGTCATTAGACCCATGATTTGATCTAAAATGGGCTTATTTCCACCTCTCGTGTTGCTTCAGGCGATCTGATTGCAGACATGTTTACCAAAACTCTTGTGAGGGTCCTTTTCACTATTGTTGTTTCAAGCTGAGTATGATTGATATATATACTCCAGCTTGATGGGGAGTCTTGAGATACTTATATCTCCTTGTCTTTATTTATGTTTTTCTATTTCTCCAGTCTTCTTTATGTAATTTTCCCCTAGAGCTTTTCTCCTATATAGGAGAGCTCTAGGGCTACCAGGAATACAACTTTTTGTTTCACATCTTTCCAGAAGTATCATCATTTTCCAACAAGTATGGGAGAGTGAGGGGGTTATTGAGTAGAGGTTTCAAGCTCTACCATTGTTAAAAGCACTCTGCAATATTCTACATAAGATTGACCATTTTTTCTCAAAGATCTTAAAAGAGAGGCCCGTTGTTGGCTCCATCCTCTATTGACCTTGAAATCTAGTATGAGATCCTCCCGAGGTTCCTACGAGAGAAAACTGGCTTCGAGGTCCCTATAAGATTTACCAATTTCTTAGATCTATGTATGGATATTCCCACATCTTTCTTTGTTCGGTCCTTCGGAGAGATGGAGCAGTCTTCAGTCTTCCACATGTTGTGGGCTAGATTTCTCTAGGATGGACACTTATTTCAATATCAATGTCTCTACTGATGCATGAATAAAAAAATGCGCAAGCCAATTATCAATCTAGATTTCTTTAGGGATTATCATTTGCACTCCAGCCCTTGAGTTCCTCCTCACCGACATGATATGAAAAGAGGAAACAGACAGAGTGTGCGAGTCAATATTATATGTATTGTCATGTATTCAGTGTGTGAGTGAATGCCTTCTTTCTATTTGTTCTAGCTGAGTATTACATGCTCCAGCTTGAGGGGAAGAATGTCTTAGGTGGGTAATTTGATCTCTTCATGATCCAATTACCATGCACTTATGTTTAGTCCTACATTGGCTATTGGTGGCGTGTTTTGGGGGCTATATCAAGAGCTTCACATCCCATGTACTATTTGAGAAATGAAATAGAAGATACAAAACTTTATGGCTTTCTCTCGTGGTTTTATCATGCTCCTTGGGGAGTAAGGTTCCACATAAAAATATCAAGAGTCATTATTTCTTTTTTATTATTGTTTTATTTGCTTCCATCCCACTAACCTTCCCTTTAGCCTCTCCAGAAGTGTTCCCTACTCCCTTGACATGGGCCTCCCCGTCACCAAATGCAAACTCGGATATGTGATCGACAAAGTGGCCTTTGGGCACCCCAACATCATTGATGCGCTCTACACCTCCTGCTCCGAGAGGCCAAATGGAACCATCACCGACTTATCTCTATTGATCTGAAGCCCCGATATATCCTCAAAGATGTCCATAATTAATGACGCCTGTCAAATTTTCTCCTCGTCAGCCCCTAAGAATATAACAGTGTCATCAGCATACTGCAATAACCGAATGGATATCTCCTCTCTCCTATAGCCCGAACACCAGCCTCCACTCGCCGTCGTCCTCATCATCACCACCACGGCATCAGCTACAATGACAAACAGAAGCGGTACCAAAGAACAACCATGCCTGATGCCCCTCTGGGGCTGAAAGAAACCCCCCTCCGATCGGCCATTGACCAACACAACATGTGATGCGTCGTCACGCACTGCTTGATCCAGGCGATCCACATCTTCGAGAAACCTCTCTTCTCCAAAGACGCCCATAGGAACCTCCAGTCAACACCGTCATATGCTTTTGAGAAATCGACATTCCAAAGCATGCCTTTGGCTTTTCTCCTTTTCGAGTCCGCCACCATCTCTGAAGCCATCACCAACTCGTCTGCCATAGCTCTCCCAAGAACAAATGCCTTCTGCTCTGGCGAGATGATCCAGTCAAGCACCTCCTTTAGAATGCTTGCAAGGATCTTTGAGATAATGAGGTATACAACATTAGACAATGCAATAGACATGTAGTCTTCAACTATGGACGGCGTATCCTTCTTCGCTAGCAGAAAAATAAAGCCTTGTTCAATCTCTCAGAGCCTTGGTTACCCTCCCAAAACTCCTCCAACACCTCCAAAACATCTTCCTTCACCACTTCCCAGAACTCCCTATAGAAGCACAATGGGAAGCCATTCGGGCCCGGTGCCCCATCTGCATTCAACTGAAACAATGCCCTATTAGCCTCGGCCTCGGTAAAATCCCTCACCAAAACTTCTGCATCCAAGCTGAATATCAATGACACACCCCTCCTCTGCCAGCCCCAACCTACCCATTTGTATCGTCTTCCAAAAGACTGGAAATGCGACTGCAGAGCCTTCTCCACCGCCTGATCCTCCTCAGCCACCTCGTCGCCAACAGAAATTGAGTGTATCATTCTCCTACGCTTTCTTTTGTTGGCCACAACGTGAAAGAACCGTGTGTTCGCATCCCCTTCCTGCAACCACTGCTACCTGGCACGTTGCCTCCAAGTAACCTCTTTTTTGTCTTCGCGAAGAATCTTGTCCAGGTGAGTGCTTCTCTCTACTAACTCCTCCTTCATCAAGGCCCGCTTGTCCTCCAGTATGTCCAATCTGCTAACCTTCTCATGTGCCTTGTTCCTTTTTTTCTATGTTGCACGCGGTTCACCCTATTGAAAGCCATCAAATGTTTCCTGAGCGTAGCCTGCTTGCTTGCAAGCTACAAGTTGCCAAACCCCCTGGCCGGCTTCCCTCCCAAAACTCTGCAACCATCTAACGGAATCCATCCTCCAACAACCACGCCCTTTCGAATCTGAAAAAAGTGCGAGGGTGATCATCCTCCCTTGGGTACCAAAGCAACGGCGTGTGATCCTAGTACGCCCTAGGCAGGGCTCGGGCCCCCGCCCATGGGAACACAACAAGCACCTCCGTAGACATCAAAAATCTATCCAGATATGATCTAGCTCTTGAGTTCCTCCAAGTGTACCTGCATCCCATGGTGTCGATCACCTGAAGCCCTAGCTCATCCACAATCCCAATCAGCTCCACTGAGACGCCATCTCTCCCACCGCGACCACCAGGCATGTACTCCAGACGCAAAGTCACATTGAAGTCCTCTAATGATCCAAGCCACATCCAGGAATCTCGCCTTGGTCAGAAACAACTCCTCCACTATGCTGACAATGTTGGCCCAGTTACATGGGCCATACACATTAGAAGCCAACATCCTTTTTCCCATATGCCTTACGCCATAACAGAATTATGAGTGAGTGTCGACCCCGCACCTCCTTCAACCAAATTTATGTCCATCCCACCCTGTTACTACACCTCCTACGGCCCCTTCTGAAGCAATCACTTTGAATTCTCCCACCTTCTTTCCCCTGATCTCCTTCTATAGCCCATCTGTCTCTCACGAGACCTTTGTTTCTTACAACATTGCCATGTCTGCCCTATGCTCCATTAACAACCGTCCCACAGCTCTCCTCTTTTCAGTCTGTCCCAGGCCCCTTACATTCCAAGTGATTATATTCATTTGTTCATGGTTGAAACATCTTTGGGCGGAACCAAACCCAGGCCTTCCAAAACCTCCTTCTCAAGGCCCCCCAGGCACTCCCCTTCCTATCCCCCTCCACCTCCCCCCTTCCTCCACGCCTGCCTACATGATGCTCCCTCACCCGACACCCCTCGCTGCTCCCTCAAAAACAGTGCACCATGCTGCTTCTCGAGCACCGCTAACCCCCCATCAGCCACCCCATCCCTGTTAAACCCTTCCAGCCTCCTGTAGATCGCTGCCCAACGCTGCCCCCTCCACTCCTTCAGGTTACACCGCAAGTAGTGCCGCCAAATCTTCCGGATTCCTTCACTTCGTTGCTATGTCCCACAACTGGAGAAGAGGGTTCAATCTTGCCCTCCGAGCACCCTAGGCCATCAGAACATCGCGTCTCATGCTCCCGAGCAGAGACCTAAGTGAGACAAGCGCCCCTGATGCTGCCTGAAGGTCAGCAGGACCCGAGCTTCGACTCGCCCCCAAGACTTCATCGCCATTGTGCGTCGTCCAAGAGCTCTCGCCCGATATCAAGATCGGGTCCCGATCCGCCACACAAATCGGGCCCCCAATAACCAATGAGGCCGCTTGCAGGTTTAGAGCTTCGCAAAAGTCGGCCTCCATCAGGTTAAGAACTCCAGAGTAACCCGGGGTTCCCTGTGGATCAATGCGAGGATCCGCCAAGCCCGTGCTCGAGAAAACAGACCCCGCCATCATAGATTCAACCTCCAAAACCGGGGGTCCTCCTGTTTGGATCTGACTACGACCACCAACCCGATCCACCGACCTGGCAACCACGTTCGCGAAAGAGGCCCGACCTCCAATGCCACTCACCTCGAGCCTCTTTCCATGTCTTGCACCGCAAGAAACTCCCATTTCCATAAATAGCATTTTCATTTGAATTTCCTCAAAAGCCGACCCTTCCCCTTCCATCACCTTCCTTCCCGAGCACACATACTCCATCTCTGGCTGACTCCTGCTTTCCCCATCCGTCGACCCCTTGTCGTGTACCTCTAAGCAAAAGATGTTTCCCCTAAACTTCACCCCGAGAAATGCAGGCAGTGGACGCTTGAACCCAGATCCCTTCGCCACCACCCATGGTTGAGGACCACATCAGAGACCGTCAGAGACAATGTCGTTCACCCTCAGCACTGGTGCCAGCCACTCGCGAACCACCTCAAGATTCCACCCCAAGAGAGGGAGCCCTATGATTGATGTCAACCTCTCCCTACACCGGGAGTCACAACAGCCATCCCACAGCAGTGGGGTTCTCCAATACACCTAGCCCGCAACATAGTGCGAGAAGTCCAACAGCTTCTCGACCTCCATCTTCGAGAGATCCGCGCATAGACCAAAGAACCCTTGAGCTTCACGATGTCTCCGTCGAAGCTGTTCCCCACCGCACCGCCAATATCCTCCATCGTGTCGGTGAGACATCCCCCTTCCCTCCGACAAACCCCCACCAAGAATCGACTGCCCACCTCGCCTCTCGTACCAACGCCGATCTTCCCAGGGTCTCGAGCATGTCCTCGGGCACTGGAAGTTGCAATGACCATTAACCCCACAGCTGAAACAACGAACCGGGTCACGGTATTTCACTGCGCAGTGACCCCAGCCCCCATAGTGAAGGCACCTCCCCCTGATAGCCTCGCATACTGCCCTCCACCGATCTTGCACTGACCCCCGAAGAGCATTGGCCGTGTCGCCTTCCTCCCTCCACCCTCGCCCACGCACCTGAGCTATCTCGCACCATCTTTTTCTTCTCAATAATATGATTGAATTGATTCAAAAAAAATAAACTGGTCTGAAGTTGCCCTTTTTAGCTTTATTTTCTTGCACCTCTTCTTCTTGTTTTGTTTTTGATCTTTAGTGTGTCAGAGTTTAGAAGCTGCTCGTTCAGAAACTATTAAAGAAAATTTTCCTTATTTTTAGTAAAACATGTTATGACGATGCATGCTACCGAAAAAAGCTATGTATGAGATGTAGTCCATGAAGGTAGAGTATGTGGCTTCAAAAGACAAAAGAAAATGTTAGCTATTGTCATTAGGGCACAGTGTCCAAGGCTGCCTAGGAGGGAGGAACTGAACCCCTACCAACGACCTGGATCCATGAAAGAAGAAGCTTTTGTCGAAGTGGCCCCTTCTTGCTACACATTGAGCAATGAAGTGAGCAAGCCATATGTATATGTGAAAAGGAGTGATGTATTGAATATTGAGAATGAACCATACTCCTCTATATATAAGAAAAGACTAGGGTTAAGGAGAGTAAGCAGTAACATAAAAATACAAAACTACCTTGAAGGGTTACATGACTTTCATATACCCTAACAGTCCCCCCCTCAAATTGGATCATACTTAACATGCTCAACTTGTGGTAATATTTCTCATAAGAGGCTCTAGTGAGTGCCTTGGTAAACATAACTTCGGTGTGATCTGCAAAAGGGACACTGATGGTCATCATAAATGTCTATTGTGGTCCTTAACCATTATTCGCAATACTAACAAAAGGTTTTTACTTCTTAAGCCACTCACTCAACCTACAAACCTTTTATGTGAAACATCAAGTTGTGTGAGTGACCATGTGCCCAAGCATGCTAACTTGCTCTATATTGCTTGCCTAAGCAACACCATTCAAGATTCCATTTATCTCTGATTGTGCTCAGATACTTGGGGAGGCTTCCTAAGACCCTTCTTGGGTGCTCTTGTTCAGAAGTTTTTCTCTTGTGGATGTGTATTCACTGATGCAAGTTTCAACTGAAGCAGATTGTCATAATCGTTATCCACTAGCTTGAGTTTGCATTTATAACCTAGTTACTATTCTTATTATACATAAGGACCGCTTTGTTCAAATTTCACATTCCTTATTTTTCTTGGATAAGCTTGTTTAATTTATATGAAATCCTTTTTTATTCTTGTAATGGTTCATTAGGTTGTGGATGACCTCACTAAAGCCGTGGAATTCTTGTGGGAGGGATCTTATAAAACTATTTGTTAGAGGGCTTAATCTCGATGAAAGAGTTCGGTGTAGTGGAAATAACCTGCATTAGAATCTTTTTTGTCTGTGTTTGCTTGATTTGTTCTGCATTGAATAATTATTACTGGGAAATATTCAATCCAATACCCCGTTGAATGCTTTTTATTTTCATTTTAAATTCATGAGGCTAAAAATATTTTTTATGCATGGTTCCTTTTGGAAGGACCATTTCTAATGGAGATGCTTGACTAAGAAAATCATGTAGATCTGCTGATTTTTTTTGTAGGGAGCAAAAGTTTTGGTAGGAGGAAGAAGACACGATCTTGGACAGACATTCTTTGAACCCACTGTACTATGTGAAGTTGATAATGACATGCTTATATCCAGGTAAACGATACAAAATGTGTTCAAACAGATAGAACATTTGCTTCTATAGAACATATCATAGTTGCAATGCTTCTCCACTGCTTTTTATAATGGTCCGGGGAGTCTTGGCTTCCATCTTTTGTGGTTTGTTTTTCGGAGCAAAGAATGGAGGATTTCATATCTATGACCAGCGACCTAGCCGATGTGGGCGGTCCAACTCAAGGTAGAGACCAGTGGGCATGGGCACATGGTGCCTTTTCAATCAAGAAAGCATACATGTTCTTCATGGGCTCTGGAGACGAGATGCATGACGACTTGTGGCAAGATCTCGGCATGATTTGGAAGAGCAAGATTACACTTAGGATCAAGTTCTTCCTTTGGTTGCTAAGACATGGTTGTGTGTTGACAAAGGTCTACCGGGACAAGATTCTTCACACAAGGGACCTATTGTGCCCCCGATGCGATGATAGGGATGTGGATTTGGATTACATGTTTTTTGGTTGCATATTCTCGAAGACTATGGGATCGTGTCAGGATTGCATTGTTGAAGGCAGACGATGCCCAGGGCTTGTGGGCTCTATCAAGACTTACTGCGGAAATTCTCAGGATGATTGTACGGTGCCTTTCATGCACTTATGGGCTCTATGGCGTGCTAGGAATGAGCTCATTTTTCGAGGGGTGTCCTACATTGAGAATGTATAGTAGCATAGTAGAGCTTTGCATGGATCTTGGCACTAATACTTGTACGATGTACTTTTGATTTGATTTACTACTTTTGATTTGATTTATTAATGTATTTGTTTTGAGATGAATCCCATCTTGGGACTCCACCCTCTTATTTTATTCAAAAAGAAATCTTCGTAAAGGATGAGCAAAAGAAGATAATGAATGGCATAAATTCAACAGCACAAACATGATGTTAACGTGATTTGTAACATCATACACCTCGGGTCCCCTGAAGAAACAACCCTTTCTCCTGAGATGTTAATCATCTTGAAAGAACCAATGCTACAATGTTCCTTGTAACAGCCCATACAACTGGGAAATTATAAATCCTCTGAGCCCCAACAAACTAAACAGCAAATACTGATTGGTAAATTGAATGTAGGAAAGATTTGTGATTGAATAATGCGACTTTTAAACTTGCAACTTTCCTATTTTCACAATTACACTTGTGCCCTTATTTTTTTATATAAGCGATGTTAAGATATTTATGTTATTTTGTCCTTTTTCCATATTGTTTATTTCTATTGTCTTGTTTATGTAATTTACCCTTTGAGCTTTTCTCCTATATAAGAGAGCTCTAGGGATAGATGGAATACTATCTTTTTCTTTGCTTTCCACATGGTATCAGAGCGACGGTCCTAGACCGGAGCCTTTGCCCTAAGATCCGATCCCCCACCAAAACCCTAGCCGCCAAGGGTCTCACCCACATCGGCCCACGCCGCCGCCGATGCCCCACGCCTCCGCCAGCACCCTGCACCGCCGCCCGTGACCTGCCACGCCGACGTTGGTGCCCCATGCCTCCACATGTGACCTGCGTCGCCGCCCTCGTGCGCCGCCGCCTATGCCTATTTGGGGGTCTCGTGCGCGGGCTTTGGCGTATTGACGCTTTGATGCTTCATCTCGTGGACTGTCGGGTATCTAGGGTGTGACCTTAACATCTAGAAACATCCTAGTTACCAAAAGGACTCTCCAGAAGGATGGAAGAGGTTGTGGTATGAGTCTACACCCACAACCATCTTCCTGTATGTCAATGTAGACGCTTGGTATCTCTTGTTGCTAGCACAGTCTTGAAGATAGTTGTCATCATGTCTGATAACAAAGTGAAAGTCCCATCCATGGGTGCCTTCAAAGGTCCGGCACCCATTGTCAAAATGGATGGAACCAACTATGAACTGTGGGCCATGCAGTTCATGAGTTTGATGCAATGTAATGGCAAGAAGCATATCCTCACGACAGAGGAGCCATGTGACAAGACTGGGACAAATGCCTCATGGCAGGTGGATGATGCTTATGCTCGTGTATGGCTATCTGGGATTGTATCCACGGAGATAGGTAATGAATGATATATTGAGTCAGCCTACTGCAAAGGCTATGTGGGACACTCTTGCCGCGACATACTTTCCAGCAAAGAACGAGCCGAAGATACTCCAGCTTCAACATGATATTTTCACATCGAAGTAGAATGGTCGTCCTCTTCATACCCTCTACACTTCTTTGAGGGGGTATGTTCGAGAAGTTACATGGCTACATACCCTTGACTGCTACACCAGAGAAACTCAAGGCATACAGAGACTCTGTGATGACGGGGATATTTCTAGCAGACTTGGATCCGGAGTATGATGCAGCTCGTTCCCAGATCCTCGCTGATGCTACCATACCTCCTATGTAGGAGGCGTATTGAAGATTGAGTAGATTATCTGTATACTCTGGTAGTACTTCACAGCACCAGACATCTTCAGCTATGGCGACGTCACGTGGTAGAGGCAGCCGTACAGTATTTCATGGCAAAGGAAGCTCCAACCGCGGCAGAGGAGGGGGTGTTCGTCCCCGTCAACCGCATACCTACTGCCATTGGTCAGACCATTCTGAGGAAACTTGTTATTCTAAGCATGGGTTTCCTGCATCAGCCAGAGTTGCAGAGCAAACACAACAGACTGGGAGTCCATCACCTGCATCTGATCAGAGGTTTGACAAGCTTGTAGCATGATTGAGAGAGATTATGCCTGGCACGTCTGTATCCACTAGCTCTCCTTTAGGATCCTCGGAGGTTACTGCCTCAGCATCTGTGTCTACATCAGGTATAGAATACGCTTTTACTAGTTGCTACAGGGCAGACTTATCTGAATAGATAATGGATTCCGGAGCATCCCATCATCTCTGTGGTGATAGAGGTTAGTTTATTGTTTTTCATCCTACTCAGCCTGGACGATCAGTTGTGATAGCAGATGGAACACATTCCCCCATCACTGGTCAAGGCGAGGTGCAGTTGACATCTACTTTGAGGCTTCCGAATGTTCTATATGCTCCTGAATTTTCTATGAGTCTACTGTCAATTAGTCAAATCACCAGAGATTTACATTGTCGTGCCATATTTCATCCTTCTGCTCTTGTATTTCAGGACATACTCACGGGCAGAGTGATTGGAACTGGCCGTGAGCAAGAGGGCCTTTACAGACTTGTGCAGTCTCCGTATGCTGGAGCCTCTTCTTCTTCTCTTCATACTGGATATGTTTCTCCATATATGTGGCATCTGCGATTTGGTCATCTTCCTTTGAAAAAGCTGATTCATGTTCTTCCACAGATCTCTCCTCACTCTTCTTTTCAGTGCGAAGCCTGCCAGCTTGGGAAGCATCATCGGTCTACTTTCCAGAGTCGTCAGGGTCCAAGTAGTCATAGTCTGTTTGAGTTGCTCCATTTTGATATTTGGGGGTCCTAGTTGTGTCCCAGATTTTATCTTGTTACGGTTGATGAGTTTCCTCGATTGTCTTGGGTTTTTCTTCTTAAGAACAAGTCTGATGGTAGTCCTGTTATTCAGTCTTTTATTAATGAAATAAAGAACATTTTTTCTGCAAAAGTCAAGTTCATACATTCTGATAATGCATTAGAGTTTTGCAGTACTCGGCTTTCTCAATTTCTTAAGTCTCATGGTATTGTGCATCAGACATCATGTGCATATACTTCCCAACAAAATTGGGTGGCTGAAAGGAAACACTGTCATCTTTTGGATGTTACCGGAACCCTTTTATTTCAGAGTCATGCTCCTCATTCTTATTGGGGAGACGCGGTTCTAACTGCTTGTTACCTGGTAAATCGTATGCCTTCTTCAGTGATGGGGGAGAAGATCCCGTTCTTGATTGTGTTTCTCGAGACGGATCTTTTCTCGCTTACGCCTCGTGTTTTTGGTTTCGTAGCATTTGTTCATCAAATCTCTCCTGGTCTTGACAAGCTCTCTCTTAGAGTTGTCAAATGTATGTTTGTTGGGTATTTCAAAACCCAAAAGGGATATCGCTGTTTTGACCTTGTTCGACTCAGGTACTATGTCAGTGGTGATGTCACCTTCTTTGAGTCTATTATATATTTCTCTCCCACAGGTGACAGGCTTACCCCTTCAGAAGATGGAGAAGACATCTATATGCCTCCTCCTCCGTCATTACCATGCTCTACTCCATCACCACCTCCACCGCCACCTCCATTACCGCCTCCACCACTGTCTCCTATTTTCTCTCCACATGTCTACTAGCGAAGGCCCCATGCTCATACGCCTCCTCAATCATCCAGCACTCCCAAGGCATGTACTGAGCATTTGAGTTCTTCTGACGGCACGGGTGATTTGCTTGTACAGACTGAGGTACAGGGTGCATATACTATCTCTACTACTCCTGCTGAGGATCTGGATGTGCCTATTGCACTTCGGAGGCAGAAACGTGCATGCACAATGCACCCTATTGGTTCTCATGCTTCCTTAGAGCGTCTTTCCAAGGTTTTTCAACACTTTGTTGTTGGGTCGTCAGCTGTAGAGATATAAAGGTCATATCAGGAGGCACTGCAAAGCAGTCAGTGGTGTCTAGCTATGGAGGAGGAGATGGCAGCTTTACAGTCACGAGGTACATGGAGTGTGGTCCATGCTCCACCAGGTGTGTCTGTTGTTGGGAGCAAGTGGGTATTTACTGTGAAGCATCGGGTTGATGGTACCGTAGACAGATACAAGGCCAGGCTGGTTGCTCGTGGGTTTACCCAGACCTATGGAGTGGATTCTCAGGACACCTTTTCTCCTGTAGCGTGTCATTCTACCTTGCGGATTCTTATTGCAGTCGTTGTAGTACGTGATTGGCCACTTTTCCACTTAGATGTAAAGAATGCTTTCTTGTATGGTGATCTGCAGGAAGAGGTATACATGCAGCAACCACTTGGGTTTGCTGCTGAGGGGGAGTCCAGTACGGTGTGCCGTCTTCATAAGGCTATATATGGCCTTAAGCAGAGTCTGAGGGCTTGGTTTCAGAAGCTCTCAGAATTGATTGAATAGAAGGGGTTTGTCAGATCTACTGCAGATCATATTCTCTTTGTAAAGAGAAACCAGAGAGGTGTTGTAGTCATTTTGGTTTACGTTGATGACATTGTTATCACTGGCAGCGATGAACAGGGCATTCAAGCAGCTAAGGATTTCCTTGGACAACAGTTAGTTACCAAGGACCTAGGCATGCTTCGTTACTTCCTTGGCCTAGAGTTTACACGAAATCAGCAGGGTATGGTTATGACACAAAGGAAGTATGTTACTGAGCTTCTATCTGAGACAGGTATGACAGGATGTAGACAAGCTACTACCCCGAAGGATCCTAATGTGAAGCTTCTTAACGATGAATCTGAGGAGGTGGACAAGAGACGGTACGGAGAGCTGGTAGGGAAATTATTATATGTAACTATTACTAGGCTCGATATATCTTCTGTTATGAGTAGAGTAAGTCAATTCATGGAGCAACCCAGGCAGGTGCACATGGATGCAATATTCATGATCTTGAGATATCTGAAGTCATCTCCAGGTGCAGGTCTTCTGTTTAGAAGAGATACGTCTCTCTCAGTTACAGGGTGTACAGATGCAGATTACGTTGGGTGTCCTAAGGACAGGAAGTCTACTTCAGGCTTCATTGTGTTTGTTGACAGCTCATTGGTCTCATGGAAGAGTAAGAAACAAACTGTCGTTACTCAATTTGTGAGGAATCAGAACATAGGGCAATGGCCCAAGGTAGTACGGAGATGATGTGGGTCAAATTTGTCTTGACCGATTTAAAGATTGAAGTGCCTCTTCCTATGCATCTCAAATGCGACAATCAGGCAGCATTGTTTATATCTAATAATCCAGCATTTCATGAAAGGACAAAGCACATTGAGGTGGACTGCTACTATACTCGTGATTTGATCCAAAAGGGGCTTATCTCAACGTCTTATGTAGCGTCAGGAGATCAGATTGCAGACATGTTTACTAAAGCTCTTGCCAGAGGTCCTTTTCATCACTGTTGTTCCAAGCTAAGCATGATAGATATATATGCTCCAGCTTGAGGGGGGTGTTAAGATATTTATGTTATTTTGTCATTTTTCCATATTGTTTTTTTCTATTGTCCTATTTATGTAATTTACCCCTTTGAGATTTTCTCCTATATAAGAGAGCTCTAGGGTTAGATGGAATACTATCTTTTTCTTTCCTTTCCACAAGCGATGTACCTCTACCTTTTTGCACAAATTCAGTTATACCCTTTCATGACTATAAAATATACTAACCAAGATTTTTCCAAACCAAGGTCTAGTTAGGAAAAATGTGAATTACATTTGTGCACTTGTATTGTTGCAGATGGTCGAAGAGGTCTACTTAGTGGTGTTATGTGCTCCCTATGGAGGATGTACACGATAGAGAGCACATATGATATAAATATGAAGAGGGAGCACATGATAGCATTTATTTTTTAGATCAAAAACTGGGGAAGCCCACATAAGTGTCCACCTCGAATTTATTAAGTAAAGTTAAAGGTTACCAAAGCCATGACTTGAGGAGAGAGCGAGCATGATGAAGCACATTGTCAACATAAAAATGACCTAATTGAAAAATTAAATCATTAATGTAAAGCCTTAATTCCAAAATTACCACATTTGGTTTAACTTTCTATGTGTTTGGACGGAAGCGATAGTTAAACAATGAATCCCAAACTGTAGCGTTGTTGCTATAATTCAGCCACGGGATCCCTGCATCTATCCACATCTCTCTCGCTTTCATACAACTAGTAAATTGGTGATCCACTGTCTTAACCTCCATCCCACGGATGGCACAAAAGCTACAGAGTAATCGGGTCTGAGACTCTGCCCCGACTCTCACAAATCTGTTTGACTCAGACCGAATCCACAATCGGGTAGAGGTAACCGGTCCTCATGAGGCCTGCATTCTTCATTCCAGGGATCGAGCCCGACGAAGATTCGCACGACCGCTTAAGAGGCTCCACCTTGCCATCCGAATTTGAATAGTATCAGAAGCCCGCAAGATGGGTCCGATTGAATGCCTCACCCCTTAGTCCCGAGACCTCGGGAAGGAGAGGCACCCGAGCAACCTCCGCAAAAGATGGGCCATCTTTGATCCTCTTGTTACGCGATCCCCCAAGAGATCTGATCCCCTTCTGGATCCTTCCAAGCAGCAAGCGACGATCCACCTTCCCCAACGCTCACTGACGCTTTCTCTTATGCTTCCCTATGCTGCCCTTCATCCACCGACGGCTCCGGCCTCCCTTCCTGCTCCGACACCTCCTTGCTGAAGTTCGGGAAAACCCTTGTGATCGATTGATCCTCTCCCACCTCAGCTACTTCAATCCTGAAGCACATCTCCTTTACACGAGCCTCAAAAGAGTGTGATAGAGATCGAACAAGCTCCGACGCCAAAGCCAACACGTCCAGCAGTTGTCCCGGATGCAATCCATCGGAAGTGACACACTGAACTTGGCCAACCCCCTCCAGTAGCCTACACACCGAGTCCAAACTTTTGTGCATCAAAGGCATCCCCTTGATGCGGATCTTCTGCAGTGTAGGAGTCAACATCAGCCTATCTCGTGGCCTAGGTCTCCTCCAATGGAGCCTGCCAGCCACCCGCCTTGTGACCAAACATCAATAACTTCATTACATCATAACTAATGATTCCATGCACATACACACATGGCCCTCCATCTCGATGACATCACTAATGAAAAAAAGACCAATAATTTTTTCAATGTCCTCCATCACTTCAGGAATGCACTCAGATTCTTCTCTGCCAACCCCCACGAGAACACCCCCCTCAGCCTCCTCCACAACTTCAGCAACTCTCTTCTTCGTCTTCCAAACACGTCTATCTCCACAGTTGAAGCTCTAATGTCCAAAATTGTTGCATGAGAAGTACTTCGCGGGATCTCGAGAAGCCCTCGCAAGGTGCCCACGGTCAGCACACCGTAGACAAATGCCTACAAATTTCTTCAACCTATCCAGCGATTGCTTCCGGGGAGCCCTTGACACTCGTCGGTGGCGATGCTCCGCCACCATCCAACGTCCTTCATCACCCATCTTTGCTCAGACCCGAAGAAAGATGATTTGCCTAGGTGGAGATCTTAATAGACATGTGGGAAAGGGTGCTTCAGGATATTCTAGTGTTCATGGAGGACATGGCTTCAGTGATAGAAATGAAGATGGAAAAGTCTTTCTAGATTTTGTAATGGCTTATGATCTTTTCATAGCAAATACTTTCTTCAAGAAGAGGGAAGATCATTTAATTACTTACAAGAGTGTCCCAAATTGAACATGGATAGATTACTTTGCGTTAAGGAGAAGAGATCAGTTGTTTGTTGCAAATACTACAAAATAATCCCAAGAGAGAGTTTGACCACACAATATCGCTTGTTAATCATGGATGTGCAAACAAAAGGTCTTGTAAAGAAAAAGGAGGGTTTTCAAGATCACTAGAACTAGATAGTGGAATCTTCAATTGAAGCAATCAAACTTCAGGTAGAAGGTTTTAGAAGACTTATCTTGGGATTGTAATGGAAGTGCAAACGAGATGTGGGAGGCGATAGCATCTTGTATCTTAAGGGTGGCCAAAGAGTAGGCGAATCAAAGGGAGGAACTCCAAGCCAAAAGGAGGCTTGGTGGTGGAGTGGAGGAGTGCAAGAGAATCTCCAAATTAAAAGACCATGCTTTAAAGCTATGTCTAAGGATAGAACATATGAAAATGTCACAAAGTACAAAATAGCGAAGAAGTAAGCAAAAAAGGCTGTAAGCAAAGCTAAGTCAAAAGCTTATGAAGTTTTGTACAAAAAAATTCTCGAATCTAAGAAGGGAAAGAAGGATATATTTAGGTTGTCTAAAACAAGAGAAAGAAAGACCAAAGACCCTTCTCAAGTGAGATGCATTAAGGATGAGGAAGGTTATACGCTTGTTACTCGGAAGGATATAAATATTAGATGGAAGCAGTACTTTCATAAGATTTTCATTAGAGAAGGAAATAGAGAGATTACTTTGGTATATCAAGATAGTAGTGAAAGTTACTTGAATCGTGCAAGTTATAGACTAATACATAGGAAGTAGAGGAGGCTTTGAAGGTTATTAGACCTGAGAAAGGTGCATGACCCGATGACATTCCTATAAAAGTTTGAAGAGTTTTAGGTGAGCGTGGTTTGATTTGGCATACAAATTTATTCAATGTCATTTGACGAAGCAAGAAAATGCATGAAGATTGGAGGAGAAGCATCGTGGTGCCTCTTTATAACAACAAAGGAGACATTCAAAATTGTTCAAATTACTGAGGTATCAAGCTGATGAGTCACACTGAAAATTTGGGAATGTGTGATCGATAGAAGGTTAAGGCAAGTTTTTAAAGTAAAAGAAAATCAATTCGAATTCATGTCAGGTCACTCGGATATTGAAGTCATCCACTTGCTAAGGAGAACAATGGAGATTTATAGAGCTAAAAGGAAGAACCTTCATATGATTTTTATTGATTTGGTGAAGGCTTATGATTATATCCTACGAGAGATATTGTGGAGAGTTTTGGAAAAGAGACAAGTACGTGTCATATACATTAACATCATAAAAGATATGCATGATAGGGATTCATCTTGTGTAAGGATATCGTCTGGGAAAACTAACTATTTTGACATCAACATTGGGTTGCATCAGGGTTCATCTTTGAGTCCATTCCTTTTTACTTTGATTATGGGCGAGTTGACGAGTCACATTCAAGATGAGATACCTTGGTGTGTGTTATTCGTTGATGTTATTGTGTTGATTGATGGCACTAGAGATGGAGTAAATGAGAAGCTTGAGGTCTGGAGACATGCATTGAAGACTTAAGGATTTCGTATAAGTAGGGTTAAGACTAAATATATGGAATGCACTTTTGATGGAAGCAATGGTGAAGGAATTGAGGTGAAGATTGGTGACGATAACATTCAGAAGAGAGATTCTTTTAGATGCTTGGGATCTATTTTGCAATATAATGGGGAAATTGATGGAGATGTTACTAATAGAATAAATACAGGTTGGCTAAAGTGGAGAGGAGCCTTTAATGTTCTCTGTGATAAGAAAATTCCTTTGAAAAATAAAAGAAAATTTTACAAAGCAGGCATGAGACCTGCTATGTTCTATGGATCTGAATGTTGGTATGTGAACCATAAACATGTACAGAGAATGACAGTAGCAGAAATGAAAATGCTAAGGTGGATGTGTGGACACACACGTAAAGATCGGATTCAGAATGTTGCAATCAGAAGGAAAGTTAATGTAGCTCCGATCGAGGATAAGATGCGACAAAATCGCTTAAGGTGGTTTGGCCATTTGCAAAGGAGGGCACCTGGTGCACCGATGAGGAGATGCAAGTTTTGGGATGTTGAGCCGGCTAAGAGAGGGTGAGGAAGGCCCAAGAAGTGTTGGAATGAGACTAAACAAAGGGATCTTAATTTTTGAGATCTAAGCCAGAGAATGATCCAAGATAGATCTGAATGAAGGCAAAGAATCCATGTAGCCGACCCTACTTAATGTAGGAAAAGGCTTTGTTGTTGTGGAGCATGTGACATCGAGGACGCTCCTTTAGCAGAGGAAATAACGTTGAAGTGGCACAACACATGATGTTGGTGATTATTGTGGAATGTGGGTGACTCGAACTGATCGAGCCTGGTTCGACGGCGCTCAACATCGAATGAGAGACACTTGAGAAAGCACGATGGATAGTGCCCAAGAAAGAGAATAACGAGTGATAAGCGCTGAAGGGGAGTGACATCTGGAAGTGATTGGTTATAATCGATGAAGAGCAGTGACTGCTAAGCTAGCAGTTGAGGTGGGCTAGGGTTTCAAAGTTGGCACAAGGCACAGATCTAGGACTATGCTTTCATACAAGTAGGGATGTAATTTCGTATTGAATAATGGACAACCCTTGATACAGGTAGATCATGTAAGGTGAAAGAAAGAAAAATGGCAAAGTTTATAGAAATATGTATTGTGCAAAAATACAATATAGGAAAAGTATATAATTAAATTACAATTAGATCACACAACTAATAGCCAACATTCTCACAATATGTTGTTGAGGGTGTAAATGATGCAATGGAATTGAATTACAACAAGTCGAGAGCTTGGTTGTGCTGACGAGAGCTCCGCGTGTCATAATATACAAGGGAGACAAAGCCAGGGCACAGTTGTGGAGAGGCCCTTGCAAAGTTTAGCTTTGACACGATGATATGGCGAAGTTCTTTGTTGTGTATTTTAGATGCATTGAATCCTCAGCCATGTATTCAGCATGTTACATTGCAGAGTCTGTTACAAGACCTCCCCATATCTCTGGCAGACTAATCGCATTGTCGTAGAACGGGAATCTTGCAATGACTTCCAAACAACATTCAGTTTTCAGGTTTTTGTATTTGGTTCATGAATCTTTTTATTTGAAGGAATCCATCTGTATGGCAGTGTTACATAAACTCCCTTAGAGTTATGTTTTTTCTTCTTATATACCACAGTTTTACCACCATACAAGAGAGAGCGAGAGACATCTGCCGCCGCCATTGAGGAGTAGCCTAGTTAAGGGATCTCGTAAATTTTGTGTTGTGTTATGTCTGTTTCATACTTGTTTGTTCAGTCTGCATTTACTCCCTACGTACAACGTAACCTATTTCAAAAAGAGAACAATAGGTCTCTTCATATTTTTCTGAAAGAAAAAAGGACCTCTACCATATACGTGTATGCCCAAAAACAATGGGTCTCTTTATATTGAGAGAGGCCAAGGGACATCTACAAACTAGATACATATAAGACTAAAAAAAGCCACCCTTTCTGTTCTAAGAAAGCCAATTGTCATCAATTCTCACAACTGGTATAAGATAAATGTTTGATCACAGGTTTGCACTCATGAAATATTCAGAGCTAAATAGGCTTTAATGCCGTAGCAAATCGAGCTTTTGACTTTGAACGATGCAAAGAGCATTTTGTTAAAAATTTGATAATTGGACTTAAATATATGCTCCGCCGGGCATGTCCTAATGAACTTTTTGAGTGAAGTTTCTATACTATGTTGCTTTGGCTTGTTTTGTGTTTTCTTTTTGCACATTCAAGGAGTAGTCTTTGCCGATAGTCAATACTAATTTTAAAAAAAACAATTAAATAACGGTCCATTTTCTTGTCTTTCCAAATGAACAGAGAAGAAGTATTTGGTCCAGTGGCACCACTCCTTCGTTTCAAGACAGAAGAAGAAGCCATTCAGATTGCTAATGACACCAATGCAGGTTTTATTTTCTAGTTAAAGCTAACATTTTATATGGGCTTAATTGTTATTATTGTTAGAGATTTCCGTATATTGTTGTTTCTTTATTTGTCTCTGTTTCCTTATGCATTGTTTCCTTACGTATCACTGTTTCCTTATGTATTGTTTCCCTATGTAACCCTACAGGGGTATTTATGTAAGTTCTCCTCTGAGCACCCTAGGGTTTAGTCCTATATAAGGACCCCTAGACCTCACAGAATAAACACATAAGATTCTTCTCTTCTTTTCTCCACATGGTATCAGAGCGGCGGTCCTAGACCGGTGTTCTGATCTAATATTCCTCTGCCACCGCCCGCCCCTTCTCCCTCCCTCCCCTCCCCTCCACGACGCCCAGCACGAGCCCCGTGCCCCTCGCGCCTCCTGCGCGCCCCTCCGCCCCCTGCGATCTGCCGTAACCTTCCTGTGGCCCTAGGCTTCTGTCGCTGTCGCCCTAGGCCCCTTGTTCGACTTCAGTTTAGGGTGTTGAGCCTCTACAACTCTCCAAAAATGTGCAACTAAGGCAGTTCTACGGATCAACTACAACTTCATCTAGGTCACTTTTTCTTGACCTAGAGACGCTATCATGACGTCCACCGAGACCAAGCCTATGTATCCTCCTTCTTTGATGATACAAGGCACATCTATCAAGTTGAAAGGCTCCGAAAACTATGTTCTATGGTCTCGATCCTTCAAGATAATTATTGATGGCCAACGAAATAGTGTCATCCTCACGAAGACTCCTCCTGCTACCACTGATGCAGATTATGAAGCCTGGTTTGTCGACAATTGCCAGGTAATTACTTGGATGACAAATAGTGTAGATCCAAATATTGCTGCAAATCTCTTATATAAAGATACTGCTAAAGCCATGTGGGAAAATCTTAAGCACACATATTCCCAGAAAACAACCAAGTCTCGTCTTTCTGATATATACACAAGAATCTGGTCTACTAATCAAGAGGAGACCAGTCTAACGGAATACTACCGGACACTTACAAGCCTGTTTGAAGAACTTCTTATCTTTCAACCTGCATGCTGTGATAAACATATAGGCGAACGTTCTGAGTGGCAGGTCTACAGGTTCCTCTCAGGGCTTCACCGAAGTACAAAATTGCAAAAGATCAATTTCTTATGGCAGATAAATTGCCTACGATCGAAACCATATTCGGCCGCCTACAGGAACTGGAGGCTCCAGTTCAAAATTCTCTGATCATTCTTCTACAAAGATAACAACCCACTATTCATCTGGGTACAGAGGATGACAGCCTTATTCTGGAGGCCGAGGTCGTGGCCGCGGATATGACTCAGGTCGTGGACGTGACCTTGTACGAGGTCATGGTCGTAATTCCTCTACTGGTCGTTATCCTGCATGTGTACACTGTGGTCGCATGAATCATCCTTCTGAGCGGTGCTGAGCAACATTTGGCAAGCGACCAAGTGTTCATAACACTTATGATGACGAATCACATGATACGAACAATGATACAACTACTCAGAGTACAGATGGACAACAGACTCCATTCACTGCTTCTGAATATACTCGTTTGCGGCAACTTCTCAATGATTCAGTTCCCTCAACCAAAGACACGACCGCATCTGCTGCTACTGCTAGTCTTGCCAGTACCTCAGGTACAGTAGCCAACTCAGTCTCTGTTACCAAACATGCTTGGATTATAGATTCTGGTGCTTCCACTCATCTAACTGGAGATGCAAGTCCACTCACCTCATCTCAACCCTCTGCCACTGTAAAGAGCGTTCGTGTTGCCAATGGGGATCATTCTCCCGTTACTACTGTTGGAACTATTGACTTCTCCAACAAACTTCGACTGACAGATGCGCATTGTGCTCCTGCTTCCCACTCAGCCTTTTATCTGTTCAGAAGCTATGTCGTGAGCTACATTGTCGTGTTATTTTTGATGAATTCTGTTGCTATTTTCAGGACATCCGGACGAGGCAGATTTTTGGTGGGGGACATGAGAGAAATGGCCTATATTACCTCAACGGCTTGTCTACTTCCAACTTTGCTGGCGCTACCTCCATCTCTCAAGATCCCCTTCTATGGCATATTCGTCTGGGACATCCTTCTGCCAAAGCTCTCTCTATGATGTTCCCTGAACTATCTATGCTAAAACCATTTGAGTGTGAAGCATGTCAGTTCGGAAAACATCATAGAGTTTCCTTTCCTGCCAGAATTGAGCCTCGTTGCACTACTCCTTGCTTCCTAATTCATTGTGATATTTGGGGACCCTGTCCGGTCCGAACTATTAGTGGTCATAAGTAATTTGTTGTTTTTGTGGATGACTACAGTCGCTTATCTTGGGTTTTCTTATTAAAAGAACGTTCAGAAGTTAATATCATTGTCAAGAATTTCTTTCATTATGTCAAAAAAGTTTTCTCCACTACTATTAAAATCTTTCATTCTGATAATGCTCTGGAATTTACTCAGAATGACTTGACAGCCTTTTTTGCCTCCCAGGGTACCATACATCAAACTTCTTGCCCATATACATCCCAACAAAATGGGGTTGCTGAAAGAAAACTAAGACACCTTCTTGATATTGCTCGATCCTTACTCACCCATATGAATGTTCCCAAGATATATTAGGGCAATGCTATTCTTACTGTTTTTCATCTTATAAACAGGGTCCCCTCTGCTTTTCTACATGGCTCCACTCCTTTCAACTTGCTATATCCCAAGGAGAAACCTTTCCCTCTACCCCTACGAATTTTTGGATGCACAGCCTTTGTCCATAATTTCCATACCACTGACAAATTATCTGCCCGCGCTATCAAATGTGTTTTTTAGGGTATTCTCAAACTCAAAAATGATACATATGTTATGATCCTACAGGACATCGTTATTACATTTTCTCTTGATGTCACCTTCTTTGAACAAAACATCTTCTTTACTCAGACAATATCTGATATTCCTCTTCAGTTTTCCTCCTCCACCAATTATCTATAAAAGAAGAGTTGTGTATAATCATGTTCATGTTCCTTTACCTATTCCACTGTTGTAGGAAACTGTGTCATCCTCGAGTGCTCCCACCAATACTACCCCGGATAGTCCTCGGGAGCTTCCGATCGCTCTAGCAGAATAAAGAGGCAATGTACACTTCATCCAGTATCTCATTTCACCTCTACTAATGGGTTATCTTGCTCTGACAAAAGATATGCAGATGCTATAATGGCTATTTATGTTCCCAAAGATCATCATAGTGCACTACAAGATGAGGGATGGGAGAATGGCAGTGAATGAAGAAATGGAAGCGTTACAGTCTAGAAAAACATGGGACCTGGGGTGTTTCCAATGAGATGCCTGGTAAGTGTATCTTATCTGGCCCGCTTTTTCGGCCTACTCGGGAGATGTGTTCGGATCCTGACAGGCGCGGTTTTGGTGGCCCTGGGCTCAATCGAGGTCGATTCGCATTCTCTTCAACCGCATGTTCTGTCGGCTGACTCCTTGCAATTGTCTTTCTCGGGGCATGTGACAGTCATCCTTTGCGACCCGTTATCGGGTCCGTCCATTTCGGATCATGGCCTCCCATGTGGGTTCCATCCGACCCGCTTTTGCTGTCGGACCCTCACTCTTTGACGTCCGACTCTTCTCTTCGGCGGCCCGATTTTTTCGTTGGCTTGGCCCAGGCGGATCCATCTGGAGGAAATTGATATGTCTGCTGTGATGGCTCCGGTTCACTCTTCTCCCTCCTCTACGACTCCTTCGGGTATTTCTCCTCCAGTTGGTGGAGGGGCTGCAGGCGATGCCGGTTGATCTGGCTGGTACTTCATGGGCTGCTGACGCTCCCTCTGCGGTGGGGAGTTCATCCGCCTCTCGCTTTGGGAAGAGCTATACTAGGCGTATCCACTCCCGCCTTGGTGACCCCATGGTTGCATCCTGTCAGACGTTGCGAGATTCGGTGGCTGAGGCGGCAGGCCTCTCTCTTATCGGGGGGCGCTCACTTGGTTTTTAATGAAGATTCTATCCCTGGAATGTTAGAGGTCTCGGGGAACCAGACAAGCGGCGTGCTTTGGGGATGCGTCTTTCAGAGTGGGAATGTGATCTTGCATTTATCCAAGAATCGAAACTTACGGGGGTGAATGACTCCCTGTGAGGTCTTTCGGTGCGGGTGCTTTGGATGACTTTCACACGGTGGATGCGATTGGGGCGTCGAGTGGCATTCTCTTGGCATGGCGCTTGGCGATATTCGCATTCTCCTCTATGCGCGTTGGAAGACATTCTTTATCTGTGGTGTTGACCTGGGCCGACTCAAATGCCTCTATTGCATTCACTTGTATTTATGCGCCTATTTGCCACGTGCTCCGGCGGCTGGGGATGATTTGCGGGAGGCGGCCTCTGACTTCGCAGGCCTTCCTTGGTGCTGGGGGGGGATTTTAATGTCACTGCCCTCTCTTCTGATCGGCCTCGCGGCCGTGGGGGGCAGGATCCGGGCTCTCGTGAGTTTATTGAACTCATTCGTGACCTGGCCTTGGAGGGGTTGGTGCCCGATGACATCTCTTATACTTGGAGGGAACAATGCTTCTCGGTCGAGGATTGATAGATTCTTGGCGAATATCAAGCTTATGGAGACCTTCCCTTTGTGCTCAGTGTCATCTCGGCCGCGCTCGTTCTCTCATCATAGTCCAATTGTGTGGGATTCGGGGGAAGAGCTCCGCCCTCGGGGCCTCTTCCGGTACGAAAGGTGTTGGCTTTTGGAGCCAAATTTCAAAGATTTGGTGAAGAACCACTGGAATCAGACTACGTATGTGGGTCCTGCTGCTCGTAGATTTGATCACAAGCTTGCGTCTCTGAGGAGACTCTTGGCGTCTTTCAAGAAGGATTCGCGTCTGGTCCGTGTGGCGGCTAGGAAGACGGCGGAAGATGTTATTTTGCAGTTGGATCGAACGGAGAATGCTAGAGAACTGCTAACGGAGGAGCTGTTGGAGCGTGCTGCTGCCCATGATAGGGTCAAAGCGGAGGATAAGAAGAGGAGCATTAAATGGCGTCAGCGATCACGTTTGAGGTGGATCAAGGAAGGTGATGCTAATACTGCGTTCTTCCATCGGGTGGCCAGCGGAAGAAGACGATTCAATTCTATCCGCTCTCTCTTGGTTAATGGCTCCCCTCATTAATGGGGATAAGGAACTGGGTGAGGCAATGGTGGATCATTTCAAGCGTACTTTTGGGTGACAGTCGCAGCGCAGGTGGCGATGGTCGGCCGGGGGGCTCCTTCAATCTTAGCTTCGGATGCGGTGGCCCTTGTTAGGCCGTTCTCTTTGGCTGAGCTTAAGGAGGCTGTTTGGGACCTTAACGCGGACGGTTCGTCGGCGCCCTGACGGGTTCCCAGTGGCCTTCTAACGTGATTTCTGGATGTGGTTGCTGATGACGTAATGGAGGTTGCTCGCGAATTTTGTGAAGGTAACCGTGGGGTTTGATAAGATTAATAGGGCCCTTATTGTTTTGATCCCTAAGACTCCTGCGGCTAATCGCATCGAGGATTTTCGACCTATCTCTATCTCGAATGGGATCTATCTATCATTGCTAAGGTCTTGGCCAGGAGGCTAGCACCCCTTCTTGCTTCGCTGATCTCGCCCTCGCAGGCCGCCTTTATTCGTGGGCGGCAAATATCGGATTGTTTCGCGGTGGCCTCCGAGATGGTTGCGGCTTGGAGGAAGTCTAATACGAAGGAGATTCTTTGGAAAGATCGATTTTGCTAAGGCCTATGACTGCCTTGATTGGCGTTTCCTGTGGTCGATTTTGAGGCGGAGGGGCTTCTCAGAGGCCTGGATCACGTGGGTGTGGCGCTGTGTGTCCACAACCTCCCTCTTCGTCTTGCTTAATGGTTGCCCGGTCGGGGGTTTCTTCTAGCCAAGGAGGGGGGTGCGACAGGGGTGTCCTCTCGCTCCCTTCTCTTTGTGTTGGCGGCTGACGTTTTGCCTCGTATGATTGACGGCGTGGTTGCGGCGGGTCTGACCCGGGGATGCACTATTGGGGACTTCCATGTCCCACTTATTCAGTTCGCAGATGACACTATTTGCTTTATCGAGGGTGGTCCCACTGAGGTATCCGGTATGGCTACTATTCTATAGCTCTTCAGTGAGGTATCGGGCCTCTTGATTAATGGGACTAAGTCTAAGGTGGTACCCTTCGGTATGTCGTAGGCGGAGGTCTTGGAGTGTGGCCGGCTGTTGGACTCTTCCCCCGTGGACTCCCCTTCGACTATCTCGGTCTGCCTCTGGCTGTGGGTCGTGTTCGGCTCCGTGATTGGAAGGTGGTGGTGGAGAAGTTGGAGGCTCGCCTAGCCGGGTGGCGAGTGGCTCTTTTATCCAGGGGGGCGGTTGGTTCTTCTCAAAGTGGTGCTATCCTCTATTCCAATATATTTCTTCTCGGTTCGAGGTATGCCTAAGGGAATTCAGTTGCGCTTGGAGAGGTGTAGCAGGGGTTTCTTGTGGGGTAGGAAGGGTGAGGGGAGAAGGGGGGTTCATTTGGTGGGGTGGGGTGATGTAACGCGGCCCAAGCGGGTTGGGGGCTTGGGAGTAAGGCGGATGGACGTGGTTAATGACGCCCTCTTGCTTAAGGTGGGCTTCACGGGTTTGGGGCAATGAGGAGAACTTCATGCTTAATATTCTGTGGGAATTACTGGGAGAGGAGTTTATGGGCGTTACTCGGGGGAACTCGGTCGGCCACCTAACTCCTTTTTGGCGTGGGGTGTTGAATGTTTTTACTCATAATCGCTTCCTTTTTAAACCGGTTTTGGGCAAGGAGAACTCATTTCGTTTCTGGAACGATGACTGGTCTGGAAGGGGTGCTCTCAAGGATACATTCCCGCGTTTGTTTGCTTTGGTGGAAGATAAGGACGCTTCGGTGGCCTCGTGCTGGGAGGACGGCTGCTGGTGTCCTCGGATTATTGCGAACCTCTTGGATCAGCGTCTGGACGATTCTACTTTCGTTGATGGGCCTGCTTGCGGACGTTATCCTTCCCAATGATGGTCGGGACCACTGGGCGTGGAAGGATGGTTCTTTTTCCACGAGGAAGGCGTACTTTGTTCTCGTTCCTAGCAATCAGGTGGACGACGTTATTCTTGTGCGTGATTGCAGATTCATTTGGGGGTTGAAGCTTCTAGAGCGCATTGGCATTTTCCTTTGGCTTCTTCACAGGGGGAGACTCTTAACTCGTGACCGATGTGCAACTCTATTCCCCAATGTTGGGCCGAACTGCGGGCTTTGTGGCGCGGAGTGGGAAACCATCAATCACCTATTCTTCGATTGCGGGCTAGTTCGTGAACTTTGGGCTGATCTTGACTGGATCAATTCCGTGTCCTTTTCTGCTTTCTGCGAGAGCTTGGTGAACTCCAGGGGCAGGGATAGGAAGGATTTGTTGGTTCCGATTGCGTGGTTGTGGAGCATTTGGCTGGGGAGGAATGAGGTCCTCTTTGCGGGCCAGCGATTCTACAGGGAAAACATTACTATCCTTGCTACGCGTCTTGTGGCTGATTGGTGTCCTGGGTAGGCTTGGATTGGTTTTTGGCGGGGGGTGTTTGAATCGGGTACCCCTGCGGGTCTTCTTTTTTGTAAAACCTTTTTAACTCTTTTGTAAAATCTCTTTATGTTTTGCTTTTAATATATTGGGATGAACACCGTTGAGTGTATCCCCCTTTTTTGAGCGTCAAAGAAAAACATGGGACCTTGTCAAATGCCCTCCTAGATGTAAACCAGATGCATGTTGCTGGATCTTCACTACAAAGCAGTTCCCTGACGGTTCTATTGATCGTTTAAAGGCAAGACTTGTAGCAAAAGGCTTTACTCAAACATACGGTGTAGACCACTTCGAAACATTCTCCCCTATGGCTAGAATGGGATCCATACGAACTATCATCTCTGTGGCTGTGAACAAAGAGTGGCCTATGTTTCAGTTAGATGTCAAGATTGCATTTCTATATGGAGATCTTGACGAAGAAGTCTACATGATACAACCCCCTGGTTACGAAGTCGAGGGGGAGTATGTATGCCGACTTCACAAAGCCATATACGGACTAAAGCAAAGTCCAAGAGCTTGGTTTGATAGATTGAGTACAGAAATTGGCACCATGGGCTTCCAGAGGACTACATCTGACTATTCGGTTTTTGTCAGGAGACGGCAGACTGGTACTGTAATTCTTGCTGTATATGTAGATGATATGATTATTACTGGAGATGATGACCAAGGGATACTAGAAATCAAGGCTTTCTTGCAAAAAGTATTCGTCACCAAAGATCTTGGACAACTTCACTATTTTCTAAGCATAGAAGCTCTACGTACTAAGAAAGGCTTACATATGTTGCAGAGGAAATACTACCTTGATATACTAACTGAGGCAGGACTACTTGGATGCAAACCCTCAGGAATTCCAGCAGAGCCTAGAAAACACTCTGCATCCAATGATCCTCTCTTTGAAGACACTACACGATATAGGAGCCTGGTTGGCAAACTTCTATATCTTATAGTTACTAGACTTGATATATCATATGTTGTAAGCAGAGCCAGCCAATATATGGAGAAACCATGCTACAGCCATTGGCAAGATGTTCTTCAAATCCGTCGCTACCTAAAAGACTCGCCAGGACGAGGAATCTTCTATGGGGCAAATGGTCACACAAATCCCACTGCATATGCTGACGCCGATTATGCAAGCTCTCCTGAAGATCGTCGATCTATAACTGGATATTCCATGATGGTAGGAGGAAACCTGGTTAGTTGGAGGAGCAAGAAACAAGCAGTTATTTCAAGATCTAGTGCTGAAGCTGAATGTAGAGCAATGGCTCAGGCTACATGTGAGATCACGTGGTTACTCACTTTTCTACAAGAACTAAATGCTGCTACATCCACTCCTATTCCCTTGTACTGCGACAACAAATCAGCTACCTACATTGCTACCAATCCTGTGTTCCATGAGAGAACAAAACATATTGAGATTGATTGTCACTTTATCAGAGATGTTGTACGAGGAGGGAAGATAACCACGCCGCACATTCCAACAGATCTTCAACTTGCTGATATTTTTACCAAGGCAGTGACTAAGAAGCGGCTTTCCTGGAAAACTTCCAAGTTGGGCATGATTGATGAATATGTTCCAACTTGAGGGGGAGTGTTAGAGATTACCGTATATGTTAGAGATTTTCGTATATTGTTGTTTCTTTATTTTTCTCTGTTTCCTTATGCATTGTTCCTTATGTATCACTGTTTCCTTATGTATTGTTTCCCTCTGTAACCCCACAGGGGTATTTATGTAAGTTCTCCTCTGAGCACCCTAGGGTTTAGTCCTATGTAAGGACCCCTAGACCTCACAGAATAAATACACAAGATTCTTCTCTTCTTTTCTCCACAATTATTTCTCCTGTAAAAATCTCCACAGACAGGTTATCTAATCAAGCTGGTAAAAATAGAACAAGCACAAGGCATACAAAACTTGCACGGAAACCATCTTCTATGAAAGGAGAAAACCACGAAAACCATAACCTAGCGACTTCTCTCAATATACAAGCATTTCCTCTTTGTTATCAATGATTCCATCAAAGGTAGTGTGTGTATGATTTCTTCAAGGATAGGGTTTAATATATCCATGCCCAAGATCTATTCACCTACTACACAATTCAGTGCTCCCCACACGTTGGCAATGGATGTTGTTGTGTAGAGTTACTCCAACAGATGCCAATAATGCCCATGTTGCTCACATTCATCTCATGTTGCGCCTTAAGTAGACCTTTAATAAACACATCATCAGTTGGTCTTCTAGTTTGGTGAAATGAAGGTGAAGTTATCTTGCATCAATCTTCTCTCAGATGGAGAGTCTGTCAACCCATGCTTGGTGCAGAAAAACGTTGCACATGGTTATTTGCAAGATTAATGATATAGTTGTTGTCATGTTGGAATTTCATTGGAAGATTGATGGTGATTCATGTAGAAGATTGATGGTGACACATGATGATGATGTCCAGCACGAGGGGAGATCTGAGGAAGAACATGCCACGGCTTTTACAGAGGAAGATGACCATCGGAGGTGCCACATATACTGAGAGACCGATCCATTGTGCGGAGATGAAGTACGAGCATATGGAGATTGGATCGGTCTATACAATCCTCCTTGATCACGGCCAGATTCAATCACCCTGCCTGTAAGAATGTCCTGAAAAACAAGGGATGAAGGATCAAATATGGCACGACAATGTAAATCTTTGATGATTTGACTAATAGATAATAAATTCATAGAAAAATCATGAGCATGGAGGATATTTTGTAGACGCATCCCTGAAGTCAACTGCACCTCCTCCTAACCAGTAATAGGAGAGTGGATTGAGTAACACCGCCAGAAGGTATAGAATTCTTACTCAGTCTATGATATGCCTCCTCCATCGGAGGTATGGTGGCATCTATAAGGATCTGCGCTCAAGCAGCGTCATACTCAAGATCAAGAGCTGCTAGAAACATCAGTCATTACAGAATTCTTGTACGCTCTGAGTTGTTCTGGCGTAGCAATTAGTGGGATGAAACCATGAAGCTTCTCAAACACAACCCTGTTGGGAAACGTGAATGAGATATTTATTCCATAGCCCTAGGCTCTCTTATATAGGAGAGTAGCCTATGGGTAAATTACATAAAGAGGATAACAAGAAAATAAAATAGCAAACAAAGACACAATAACTAAATATGCGTCAACACTCCCCCTCAAGATGGAGCATAGATGTCAATCATGCTCAGCTTGGAAGCACACTTCTGAAATGGGCCACGTAACAATGCCTTGGTGAATATATCTGCAGTCTGGTTTTCTGAAGTAATATGGGATGTGGTAATGAATCCTTTCTGAATCATATCACGTATGAAGTGGCAATCCACCTCAATATGCTTAGTCCGTTCATGGAATGCAGGATTGTTAGCAATGAACAAAGCATCCTGATTATCACACTCCAAGTTCATAGGGAGTGGTATATCTAAGCATAAATCTGTCAGCACCGCTTTCACCCACATCATCTCTGTAGTAGCCTGGGCCATAGCCCTATATTCGGATTCAGCACTGGATCTAGCTACCACAGTTTGCTTCTTGCTCCTCCATGAGACTAGGGCATCTCCAACATAGACAGCATACCCTGAGGTGGACTTCCTATCCTTAGGACATCCTGCATAGTCTGCATCTGCGCATGCTGAGACAGAAATCCCCTTTCCTTTCTTGAATAGCAGACCTTTACCTGGAGAAGATTTGAGATATCTAAGTATCATGTGTATTGCATCCATATGCACCTGGCGTGGCTGCTCCATGAACTGGCTCACACGGCTCACTGCAAATAATATATCCGGCCTAGTGATCGTGACATATAATAATTTGCCTTCCAGCTCTCTGTATCTTCTCCTGTCAACCTCCTCTGTGTCATCATCATACAGCTTCATGCTAGGGTCCATTGGTGTCGTAGCAGGTCGACACCCTAGCATACCTGTCTCACTCAGTAGATCTGTGACATACTTCCTCTGTGACATGACTAATCCATACGGATTTCTGGCAAACTCCAGCCCCAGAAAATATCTAAGGACTCCCAAGTCCTTGGTGACAAACTCGGTCCCCAGCCTTTCCTTTGCCTGCTTAATGCCCTAGTCATCATCACCTGTAATCAAGATATCATCAACATAAACCATGATTACAACAATACCTCTTGCCGTCTTCTGTACAAACAAGGAATAATCAGCATTGGAGCGTTTATATCCTTGTTTCTCAAAGAGGTCTGACAGCTTCTGGAACCATGCTCTGGGGCTCTGCTTAAGGCCATAGATAGCCTTATGTAATCTGCAAACCTTGGAATACTCCCCTCAACAGCAAAACCTGGTGGCTGTTGCATGTAGACTTCCTCCTGCAGATCGCCATACAGAAAGGCATTCTTCACATCCAGTTGATAGAGTGGCCAGTCTCTAGTAACTGCAACTGATAAGAGGATCCGCAGAGTGGAATGACGAGCCACCGGGGAGAACGTGTCAAGGTAATCTACTCCATATGTCTGTGTGAATCCTCTTGCAACTAGGCATGCCTTGTACATGTCAATGGAGCCATCTGCATTATGTTTCACTGTAAATACCCACTTACAACTCACCGGGTTGACATCCGGTGGTATAGTCACCAAGCTCCATGTTCCTCTAGACTGAAGTGCCGCCATCTCTTCCTCCATTGCTAGCCGCCATCGAGAATCCTGCAAAGCCTCATGGTGTGTCCGTGGAATATCTGTAGCTGAAAGTGTCAATGCAAACGTCCTGAATGGTCCAGATAGCCTCTCAAACGAAACCGCTGCTGATACTGGATACTTGGCACAGCTTCTCTTCGGCTTGCGTAGAGCGATTGGAACATCCAGATCCTCTGTGGTATCGCCCTGCTCCTGTAATGCATCCTGCTGAGAAATGTCGTCAGATCCATCAACGTTAATATTTTCATTACATACCATAGGCGAGCTAGTTGACTGGTCAGGGCCATGAGCTTGATTCGGCCGCCGGGTGTAATGGAATGGTAACGGGGATATTATTGGTGGCGGTGGTGGTGGTGGTGGTGGTAATGGTGGTGACGGCTGTGATGTTGGTGGTGACATGAATACGGTATCAGGAGATAATGGTGGTGGCTGCATGTTCCCGGTTTCTGAAAAATACATAATGGATTCAAAGAATGTAACATCTGCACTGATCATATACCGCCGACGCAAAGGGTCAAAACACTTGTACCCCTTTTGAAATCTGGAGTACCCCACAAAGACACACTTGACAGCCCTAGGAGAGAGCTTGTCAGAACCAGGCAACAACTGATGGACAAATGCGACTGACCCAAACACACGAGGAATAAGAATGAACAGATCCTTGTCCGGATAAATAAGTGAAAAAGGAACCTGTTCATTGACGACAGACGAGGGCATACGATTTATAAGATAACATGCAGTGAGGACTGCATCACCCCAATAGGAATACGGAACATGACTCTGAATGAGAAGTGACCTTGTAACATCAAGAAGATGACGGTGTTTTCTTTCTGCAACCCCGTTTTGTTGAGACGTATGAGCACAGGATGTTTGGTGAACAATTCCTTTAGAGGAGTAGTAGTTGGCTAGATTGTTAGTGCACAGTTCTAAGGCATTGTCAGTCCTCATAATTTTGACTGTTGTGGAAAAAACATTCTGAATCTCATTTAGAAAGTGAATAATAATATTTCCAGCCTCAGACTTATTTTTCATTAGAAATACCCATGATGCTCTAGAAAAATCATCCACAAATACAATATAAAACCTGTTCCCCTGATGATCGGGAACACGACTCGGACCCCAGACATCGACATGAAACAACTCAAACTTGGAGTTACTACTCCGACCTTGACTACTGGGAAAAGATGACCTGTGATGTTTTCCCAACTGACACGCCTCACACTGGATAGGTGTGTGAGGAAGACTATAAGGTAGGACTAGACGCAACTTTTGAAGTGGTAAATGACCAAAACGCAGATGCCACAGGAGAGGAGATACTTGTTCTGCGGGAGAAGCTGTGATTCCGGCAAACAGGGTCTGGTTCAGACGATAAAGGCCTCCTTGCTCATAGCCATGACCAATCACGTTGCCCGTACGGATGTCCTGAAAAATCAAGGAAGATGAATCAAAAATAGCACGACAATGAAGATCCTTCGTAATCTGACTAATCGACAACAGATTCATAGAAAAATGCGGTGCATGCAAAACATTCTTAAGCTGCATAGAGGATGTCAATCTAATCTCCCCCTGACCCGTGATAGGAGAATGTGTGCCATTGGCAATCACTACTGTCCGTCCTGGAGGAATCTGAGTATATCCTGTAAGTAGACCCCGGTCGCCACATAGATGATGTGTAGCGCCCGAGTCCATGATCCATGGCAATGTATCCGATCTACTACTGTGAAGAGCAAGTATACTACCTGAAGTAGTCGTAGAGGCAGAAGCAGACGCAGCAGCATCAGTATGATTCTCTGTCGACAGTGCTGGGCCAGATGGTGGTATGATGCCCCTAAGACGGGCAACTAGATCATCAAATCGTTGATCCAGTGTAGCTGCAGACGGGGGCTCTATCTGCTCAGCGGCTCGTGCGGATGCAGGAAATCCATGCTTTGAGTAGCATGTATCTTCAGTATGTCCGACTCGGTGACAATATGAGCATGTTGGCCTAGTGCGGCCACCCCTTCCACGGGGAGTACGTCCACGGCCCTGGTAATGAGAACCTCGGCCTCTGTTGGCCGCCATGGCAGAGGGATTCTGACTCGCAGCTGCTGAAGGTACTGTGATCCTACTCAATCTGTGAAAAGCCTCCTCCATGGGAGGAATAGTCGAGTCTGCCAAAATCTGTGAACATGCTGCCTCATATTCTGGATCAAGTGCAGCGAGAAACACACCCACCATCGTCGCATTCCTATATGTCTTCTGCTGTTCTGGCGTGGCGGTAAGAGGCATGAAGCTGTGGAGCTTCTCAAACATCCCTCTCAATGATGTATAGAGAGAATGTAAAGGACGGCCGTTCTGCTTTATTGTGAATATGTCATGTTGTAGCTGCAGGATCTTCGTCTCATTTTTCGCCTGAGAATACGTTGCTGCCAGGATATCCCACATGTCTTTGGCCGTGGGTTGATGTAAGATGTCATTGGCAATTTCAATAGCCAATGTACCAGATAGCCACACCTTGGCATATGCATCATCGGCCTCCCATGAGGCATGAACTCCAGTCTTCTCTGCAGGCTCGGGCTCGGTAAGAATATGCTTCTTACCCGTAGACTTCATCATACTCATGAACTGCATTGCCCACAGTTCATAGTTCGTACCATCCATCTTGACGATGGGCGCTGGACCACGAAATGCGCCCATAGATGGGATATCTGCCTTGCTTTCTGACATACTGGAGATGGAAGACTGGAGTGACCGAGAGACAACAATCTTTGTCTACAATGACATAGACGGGATCAGTTGCGTGTGTAGACGTCAAGCAACCAACCCCATATATATCAAGATCTGTGCCCTAGAGTTTTAGGGCGTGGAGCACGCAGGCACGTGCAGGAAGCACGTGCGAGCAAAACTGGATGTAGGTGCACGCTGCGTGCAAAGCGCTCGATAAGGGACTGGCTGGAGGATGCGCGCAGTGGCTGCGTGCAAAGTGCTCGATCAGGGGTGGATCTGCGCGCAAACTGGATGTAGTTGCACTAGGCGCACATGCGCTGGAAGCGTGTTAGGCACTGCGCAGATGCGCGAGATGCTGAAGGCGTTGGAGACTGCTGAAGGCGCTGGAGAATGCGCAAGATGCGCTGCGCAGATCGGCGAGAAGAGCGCTAGAAGCGCTAGGCGATCGGATCCAGCGCTAGGCGAGAAGCGCGAGATGCTCTGAAGGGCGCCGCAGGTCAGCGATCGGATCAGATGGCCGATCGGAGAGAGGAGCGGCGTCGAGAGGGGAGAGAGAGAGAAGAGAGGCCGGCGGGTGGGGCGGGTTAGGGTTAGGGTTTTGAGAACTCCGGTCTAGGATCGTCGCTCTGATACCATGTTGGGAAACGTGAATGAGATATTTATTCCATAGCCCTAGGCTCTCTTATATAGGAGAGTAGCCTATGGGTAAATTACATAAAGAGGATAACAAGAAAATAAAATAGCAAACAAAGACACAATAACTAAATATGTGTCAACAAACCCCTTAAAGAGGTATAGAGGGTATGTAGAGGACGTCCATTCTGCTTCGAACTGAAGATATCATGCTGGAGTTGCAATATCTTCGATTCATTTTTCATCGGGGAATACGTGGTGGCGAGAATGTCCCACATAGCATTTGCAGTAGGATGACTCAGAATATCATTGGTTATCTCCATTGACACAGTCCCAGATAGCCATACATGCGCATATGCATCATTTGCCTCCCATGAGGCATTAACCCCAGTCTTGTCGCTAGGTTCATCCTGTGCGAGGATGTGCTTCTTGCCGTTACACTACATTAGGTTCATAAATTGCATAGCCCATAGATCATAATTTATCTCATCCATCTTGACAATGGATGTCCGACCTTTAAAGGCGCCTAGGGATAAGACCTCGGCTTTGGAGTCAACTTTGTTGTCTGACATGATGACAACAATGACAAAGACTGGGATCGTTGACAAGATTGACTGCATCTACACAATCATATAGGAAGACAGTTGTGGGTGTAGACTCATACCACAACCTCTTCCATCCGTTTGAAGTCTCTCTAGGTAACTAGGATGATTTTAGATGGCTAAATCAATCCTATAAACCCAAGGATCGGACCTCGAAACTGTCGAATAGGGACCCCTAGGACGAAGATGGAGTCCGCGAGATGGAGTGGCAGGGACGGCTGGCAGCCCTAGGCCACTTTACCAGGGGTCGGCAACGACAACAGGGACGGTTGGCAGCCCTAGGTCGTCGTACCAAGGGCCAGTGGCAGCAACCTTGGTTGCTGCTGCTGTGTGGCGGTGGCAGCATCAGCCCTTGCCGCTGCTGTTGCACGAGACGCGGTGGTGGCGGTCATCGACGCCCTCTTTTCTCTTGGCGGTGCTCGCGTTAGGGTTTTTGGTGGGAAGGGGTTTCTAGGGCACATTCTCCGGCCTAGGATCGTGGCTCTGATACCATATTGAAAGGAAAAAGAGAATTGTATATTCATCAAAGCCCTAGAGCTCTCTTATATAGGAGAAAAGCTCTATGGGTAAATTACATAAAGAAGACAGGATAGATAAGAAATATAAATAAACTTCAAATAGATACAAATATCTCGACAATATAGATATATATTTTTTTTCTTCCCACATTTGAAAATGACTCAAATGCAATATATTGGAAGTAATCATGTAACATATTTGGAGATACATACACAAGTTCATGTATGTATATAAAATATACATATATAGATTCAACAATATGGATGTATCCATATCCGTGAAAAAAATATGTAACCATATCCGTATTCTTAAAAAATCAAAAATAATATATGTATTATTATCCGTATCCACAAAAAAATAATAACATATTCGTATCTCTATCCGTATCTACCAAAATCAAAATTTTATATCCATATCCGCCTAGATGACGGGCGGTTATGGATATATCCGTATCCGGTTGCATCCCTATTAATAGTGCATCGGACTTACTCCGCTTATTTGTCAATCAACATATTTAACTAACTTACATACCTTATTCTGTATTCCTCATATGCTAACCGAACGGAGAATAGCATCTTACTACTCTTATTCCTCCTTATTCTCTCTTATTCCTATCCTTCCGGCCGAACAAAACAATGTCTTATTCCACCTTATCCATCCCTTCATTCCTCCTTATTCTCCTACCGAAGAGGGATTCTTGACATTCGAGAATAGCAAATTGTTTAGTTCATTGGTATTCAGATATTGTGGGAAGATCCACCACTTGTAGTAATGGTCATGTGTTTAGTCCCACTTCGTCTATAATGGGAGAGTTGAGTTCATTTGGCGCTTATATAGAGTCTTGTACTACATGTTATAATGAGAAGAATCAATGAGAAAATATGACCATCACTTTCCCCATTGAGTAGGATGCTTATCCTGACCGTCTTGAACTACATAAATTTATATTTCAGTATCGTGTTTGCTGTGTTTACCCACCCCTATTTCAGATTTTAACAGTCCCGAAATCTGATGGAAGAGATTGAACACCTCTGCAATCGATTAGTTAGAATTTAAAGCATATCGACAAGAGATTCTAAAGTATGAGTGTTTCCAGCTAAGTTGAATCAAGACCAAGTATATGGAATGCAAATCCAAAGATAAGGAATTGAGGATATGTCATAGGTAAAGCTTAGATGACATTGTATTCTAAAAAAAGGATATTTTCAGTTACATGACCTTCTCTCTTTCAGTGAGGGACGGAAGAACTGATGAATATGTCGCGCTTAAGACCCGCAATGCTTTATCGATATCTATGAATGTCGTTCACAAGACCTGTAGTGCTTTATTGATGTTGGGCTATTAATACACGTTCAGAGAATGATCAAATAAGTAAAGCGAAAATGCAAAAGATTTATTGCCCGACTTAACAAAAAAAGGTTTAATTTTCTGTTTGGATTTGGAGTCACTCATATGCCTCTATGAATTAATTTGTTTTGTACGAATCTCCTGATTATTCTTTTATCTTAGACATACGAACTTATATGCAGACATGCAATATATTTATATTTATAAGGTTGTATAATAAAATTGTAACTTGTCCATGCAGGTCTAGCAGCTTATATTTTCACAGAAAGTATTCCCCGATCTTGGCGTTTATCTGAAGCTCTTGAATATGGGATTGTTGGCGTCAATGAAGGAATTGTCTCCACTGAGGTTTGAAGATGATAGATTTTTTTGAATAGAGTTCATCGGTATTAGTAAGATCTCAACATTTTCCAATCCAGATGGCTCCGTTCGGAGGGTTCAAACAGTCCGGGCTCGGAAGAGAGGGCTCAAAGTATGGCATGAATGAGTACTTGGAAGTAAGCCAAAGCGCAATAATATGCTATTTCTCGTGACCGTTGGCTATTGCTGTTATTAACAAACAAGAAACTTCCTTGTGCAGCTCAAATATGTTTGCTTTGGGAACATGAAATCCACGTAGCTTGTGAACTTGAAGCGAGTCGAGCAAACTCAAGTGAATAAGCTGATAGCGCACGGTTAGTCTCGATAGACCTATCTTGTATTATTCTACTGCAGTAGATTCCTACTTCCTGGCTTTTTATGTTATATGATTTGTACTTTAGAACAGCATTATTGACGTGAAGGCCTCCGGTTATTCAGACTCGGGCTTAATTATGAATATAAGTGGGTAAATAGATCTTTGGACGAGGACTATTTACCCATCTCTATAGAATGTACCCGTTCCTCCTCTTTGTGATCGAAGTCAATCCTGATTCTCTACTTGGGGAGATTCACGGATTTGAGTGTGCCCGTGGTTTTCTCCTCTCAATAGGGTTTTCCGCGTAAATCAGTCGTCATTTCTCCCTGTGTGTTCTTAATCTTGACAGAAGTTTTCATAATGTGTATTAGGAGATTGAACACATCATTCAAACTTATTGACGGACCCACTTTATGCAATTTGTGTTCATATTGTATTCTCACAATTTTGTTATTTCTATGTGACAGCGCCAGATAAAGGATGTCAATGGGTGCGATTGTCGACGTTTGGAACTCCAGAGAAGAGGAGGGATATGAAGAATAAGGCCCAGTGTTGCCATGTTGGTGGGATGACTCGCTCGAAAACGTTGTTCTTGTACTTTTTACAGCTGTAGGAGAATGTCTGTATGTACTATATGCTCACAGATAAGTATCATGAGTCCTGACCTTTTGATGCAACCATGCCTGGCACTGATAGTTCTGAGCTTATGTTCTTCATCTCCTGCACCTTCAGCCGTAGCGAAATTGGATCAGGTTGAAACGGGGCTTACTTCGATGCTACGGTATGTTTCCTTAGTAATCAATTTTCGTTATACTTGAAGAGAAACTTTTACAACACAATTCAGCTAAAAGAATGAGTAGGAGCGTAGTAAGAGAGGCAACAAGTTGTCGCGGAGAGGATTCGGACTCACGTAGTAAGCAGGTGTTGTAACGCAGGGATCTGTCCGATGGGGATCGGACGACCCTCATCCCTGACCCCCAATGAGTGTCGCCCGATCCCCATCGGACGGATCCCTGCATTACATCACCTGTTGTATTACAGAAGAGGATCCGTCCTCTCGGACTCGAGTACCGAGTAATGTTGGAACGGCGGCGTACATGTGACAAGTCTTCATTCCTGCAGTTGTTGATTTATAACCTTGAATGCTCAGGGGAGAATTAGGACCTTGCACATTCAACGATTTTTAGATCAAAATGGACCGTTTGTGTGCACCCTATATATTCATGAATTAGAGTAAGGTGCGAAATTGTATTGCAAGTTGTTTCGGATATTGTCACCTCGTATATGCATATATTGGGGTTTTTTGTCGTGCTACTTTTTCATTCATAGTGAATCTTTGTACATGGCATTTTTATCCTCTCTAGTTTCGAAGGTGTTGATATGCCTTGAATCCTAACCATCTGATCTACTTAACCCAGTTGAAGAACTGTCTAATGTCCTCCCATGTGCCACACCTTATCAGTACGGGGTCTCGCAGCACCCCCATTATGTATTCTCTATATCCTATGTATTCTTTCTTCACATGGTGAAAATCGATCGCAGCCGTCCAAAAATGTACAGGTGAACCTTATAAATCTGTGTGTTTGTGTCTTGCTTGTTTGATCATGTTTGTATGTGTTTGCTTCCGTGATTCGCATCAGAGAGGTTTTCCATGTAAAATATGTCTTGTTGTTTTTTGGATGATCGATCCAGGTACCAATTTAAACAAATTCATTGTGTATGTGTTCGGGTACATGTCCTATTATTAGTTCATTTTGATGACATGTTATTAAGAACTTGCCATATTATTAGTTAATTTCGATGGCATGTCACTATCTTATTAATTAACTTTAATAGCATGTTCTCCACCACTAATACCACTTTATCCTTCCTCTCGACGGCCACCACGACTACTATCTTCTCGTCATCCTCACCAGTCACTGCCACCGCCACCACCGTCTCCTTCCTCTCCACCATTCCACCACTGCTTCACCCCACCACAATCGACATCATTAAAACTAACCCTGCCACCATCATGTGTGTCGTGCCACATCATGCACCAACAAACACCACCACCTTGTTATCGCGCTCTTTCGAAATGAGAGGTAAGGCTATCCTCTTCCTCTATATATAAAGATTTACAAAAGAAAATGAACTCTCAGACCTTGCGACTGGTGCCACTAGAGATGAAAATGGTCGGATACGGATACGAATATAGGTATAATCATATCCTTATCCATTTTAAAATACGAATACGAATGTGGATACAAATATTGACGGATGTGAAAAATGTGCTACCATATCCTTAAAAACGAATATGAATGCAAAATGAATACGAATCGGATACGAATAATAACAAAAAAATTTAATAGATTAACAAAGATATACATGTTTATGATGGTTTACACATAAAATAGATATACCGGATATAGTAATTTTATAATAATTATATCAATAATGGTGAATGCAATCATAAAATGGTGTTACACACAATTATATAAAACTACTACTATATTTATGTATGAAAACGAATAAACGAATATACGAATACGAATGCGAATATTAGCGAATGTCAAAATGATATCCATATATGCATCCATTTTAAAACGAATACGAATACGAATGTCAAAATATGTATAAAACGAATACGATAGTGGATCGGATATGAATATATTCACATTCGTTTTCACCCCTAGGTGCCACGTTAGATGGCAGGTGAGATGCGGATGCTACACATGATGCCACGTGATTTGGGTAGGTTTTTTCAGTTGATATTTGGGTGTATAACTATATATCTTTAAGTTAAATGTTGACTCCCTTATTAATGTGTTAACCAAGATGCAAATCTTCGTGGGCTCTGAGTTTGAAGTAATTTAAACTTTTGTTCAAACTTGAAACAAATAATTATCTCCCTCTTGTTTTCTTCAATTTTTAGTGCTAGAGACCAGCATCGTCAAAGCTCCATTTAGTTGTAATTTTTAGGGAATTTTACATGTACATCCCTTGAAAGTTGTAATTAGATATAGCATCTACAAAACCTAATAATTGTAACACATACGATCTTATACATACCAACAAATTTAGGTACGTAAGTACGTATGCACATGCTTTCATATGTAATTGCTAATTCACAACTAACATTCATTTTTCTTCAACTCTTTTTTTGCGCAAATGGTTGCACCTCTTGTAACGATGTAAAAACATGCGATTAAAATGTTAATATATTGAAATAATAACTATTGAATACTAATTCTAGACATTTTTCAGATTTGCTATATCATATTTTATGAGAATTTCACGTAATATATATGAAAGATCATTTTTGTTGCATTGGACTTGGTATGAGTTTGCTAGTCCATCTAGCAGGGGTCGTTCGGCTCGAGGGTTTTGAGAGGATAACCATAGGTTTTCTTATTTTCTCCTGAAAATTCCTGGGTTTTCCCTTGAGTTTAGGACCAAATCCCCCATTTCTACCTCGATGAGTCCCGCGACTATTTTTTAATTCATATGTGAGACCCATCTGAAAATCACTTTCACTCATTTAATACATCAAAGTAAGCATTTCTCTTTCTTCCATCCCAACAAAAAATAATATAGTCTACCCTCTTACATGAGACTTTTGATTAACCAATGGTACACCATTTGAGTAGGGGAATGAGATTTTTCTCAAACAGGACATGACCCTGTTCAAAATTCCCAATCAGGACATGGCGGAAATTAATTTCCCTGTCAGGGCATTGATCGACGAACGGTTCGCCGATTGGCAAATCGTTCGTCGATCAACAGAAGTTCTGATATTATCACCTTCATTTGACTTTTACATATATTTAAAATAATATATAATATTATTTCAATCAATCGAATGATTTTCTTATATTATTAAAAATAATATATAAAATTATTCTACGGCACCGCTTAAGATTTATGTATATTAAAATAAAATATATAATATTGTTGGAAAAGTAGTGTGAATTTTATATTAATAAAAATAATATATAAAATTTACATTCGACATCGCTTAAACTATATATATTAAAAATAATATATAATATTATTTGGGTGCAGTATAAAATAAATTTATATATTATTTTTAATAATATAAAATTTATACAATTGATTGAAATAATATTATATATTATTTTAAGTATACATATAATATTCAAATGAAGGTGATTGTGTATTGATCGGCGAACTCACCGATCAATACCCTGACAGGAAATTGATTTCTGGCATGTCTTACAGGGAATTTTGAAAAGGGTCATGCCTTCTAGCCAGCAGCACCGACTACCACCTCTGAGAGAGAACGAGTACCAGCAGCACCGAGTGCCACCTCCGTAGCCAGCAGAAGGTGGAGAGCCTTCTCCCTCACCTGTGAGGGGAGAGGAGAGAGGAGGGAGGGGTGAGGGAGGGGGAGAGCCTTCTCCGTAGCCAGCAGCACCGAGTACCACCTGTGAGGGAGAACGAGAGAGGACCGTGCCCCTTGCCAATGACGACTGTCTAGAGGACGTGATCATGGAGGACCTGGCGAGAAATGACCTTTGGAGCGCAACGAAAAGGCAGACGCGGTCCAATACGAGCAAGATCAGAGGACGAACGTGGTGCTACAGGTGTGGCGCCTCCCAGTGGCGGATCCAGGATTACAGACTGAGGGGGGCACACTAACAATAACAATAATAATAATAATAATAGAAGAAGAAGAAGATTGTAATATTAGAAAATGAGTATAAACATCCATATGCATATACATACATACATATATAGAGAGAAAAATGGGGCTGCTCCCTGGGAGTAGCCAACGGGCTGCTCCCACCCCCATTTTCACTCAATTTTTTTATTTCTTTGGAAAATAAAAATTTATAAATTCATCATTATATACCTTTAACATTCTATTAAAATTTCGTCAGAAATAGAGACTCCTACGGCCTCCATCCAAACATGGTCGATTTAAAAAATCCTGCGACCGTTAAAAAAATGACGTCTGGATGGAGGGCCTAGGAGTCTCTGTTTCTGACGAAATTTTAATAGAATGTTAGAGGGATATAGTGATGAATATACAAATATTTATTTTTCAAAGAAATAAAAAAATGAGGAGAAAATAGGGGTGGGAGTAGCCATGTTGGCTACTCCAAAGGAGCAGCCCCATTTTTCCCATATATATATATATATATAGATATATATGAAAGTCGTTTTATGTATAAAGGAAACTTAAAAAATACAAACATATATTTAAAAGTTGATCAATTTTCATATGTTGAAAACAATTCGTAATATCATCGTCAACAATAAAATCGAATATATCCCTTTCAATATACATGAGTAAAGCATCACTAATCCATTCATCTCCCATTGGATTGTACAACCGAATCTTCACAATAGGCATTGCTGAAAATGCTTGTTCAACATTTGTCATTGCAACTGGTAGAATCAAAGCCAACTTAATCAATAAATATATTAGTGGATAAACACGATCTTTGTGAGTTTTCACCATTTTTTCTGCAAGCTCTGTCTAAATATTTAACATTAAGAACTATGAGTTCTGCTTTACATCTTTAATATATGCCAACATTTCATTACGAAGAAGAACCAAATCTGTCGAAGAGAAATCTATTAGATATAGTTGATCAAGATGGATAAGTTTATCAATATCAAATATTGTACACAAGTCTTTCAGACTTAAACATGTCACACAAAGAAGAAGTTTTCTTTTAGCTTCAGTGAAGCGATCATTCTACTCTTGGGCTTGCATATCGATAACAATATAAAAAATTGAATATGATAGTGATGCAAGAATGTAATTTTATCAACTTTACGTCTTGATCATCATGTAGCTGTATATATATCATCTTCATTCCTGCTTTTTTATTTTTGATTCTCGGCAATGCCGGTCTACTTTTTAAAATCTAAATTTATTTACTTTCTTGAAATATAATTATATGAAAATTCTATAAGGGGGAAAATGATGAAATTTAATCTAAATTTGTGTGAGTTGTAATTTCGAGCAACTGACCATATTGGTAATTGAATATATCAGGAACTATGACTCAATTCAAATGTCTTTGATTCCATCCACAACCTTGATTATGTGCACAGTAATTCTATGTAAAAAATTGAAAATAAATCAATGAATAATTTGTATTCAGTCCACAACCTACTTGATAAATTAATTATAATGATAATTTGCTTGATCGATGATGGTCCACAAAATAGAAATTTGGAGTCCAATTTGACATACTTCTCAAAATCTAAATTTGAAATTCACGAAATTTGTTAGCAATGTCGAACCCAATTCTATGTATATTCCACAAAATCAAAATCCATTATCTGGAACTGTGAAAAAAATGATCGAACATGTTACTATCGCATAAATGAAAAACACATGTATAGATTGCATACAAGGGATTTGCGAGAGAGTCCGGAATATGATGTGTCTGAGAGAGTGGCACTGGCGAGGTGCAACTGCGGTGCGCCTGCGACAAAACCAAGGGCTTGGTACCAGCAATTTGGCATGTCGGAGAAGGAAGCAAAGTTAGCAAACAAAGGCGGCCTAGGAGCATGTAAGGGGAGCCGGCAAAGACACACGACGTACCTACACATACACACATGTGTGACGTTGCTGCTGTGCTAGGGAGCTAGGGATGTTGCCAGGCGGGGAGCCGACACCATGAGGAGGGGAGGTGCAACAACTCGTCGAACTTGGGTTGGGACGCTTGGGCGTCTAAAGGGAATGCGAGAGGGGATGTTTGTGACGCTGCTCGAAGGAAAGAGGGTGGGTATGGATTGCCGTTGTGCAAGGGAATTGGGTCCAGGGATGCGGGGTAGGGAGCCAGCACCGCGGGGAGGGGAGGCATAGCCGCAGCGGCTCGGGTGGGCGTTGAGAGGGCATGTGAAAGAGGATGCAACGAAGAATGGGAGGCACAAACTTGGTGGTTCCAATTCCAACTTTGGAGGAAGGGGGGCACAATGGTTAGGATTCAATTTAAGAAACAAAACAACAATAGGAATGTATCAATTCTTTCCAAACTTGGGGGGGCACGTGCCCTCCATGAGATATAAGTAGGTCCGCCCATGGCGCCTCCGACCACATCTCCAGGAGTTGCCATGAGACACAGCAACTCTGTTTCGGGTGTGGCAATCCAGGCCACTGCCGAAAGAATTGCATGGAACACGGGCTGAGAATGAAGACTGGGATGTGAACCCCTTAAGCGTCGATACAGGCTGTCTCGAAGAACACCAAGGTAAAGGGGACCTTGCTGACATATGGAGGCGGTTGTCAAAGGGAACCCTGATGGAGCAATCACTGGAGGGACTTCTGGTTGGGGAATGGGATGGTCCCGACTTGCAGAAGGTAGGATTCTGCCTGTGTGTGGTCGGGGCCGAAGTGGTTGATGCCATTGCGCAACTGGAAGGAGCTGTGTGCGTGCGGGGGCTGTCTTCGGCTGGTGCAAAGCTGGCGATCGATGGTATGTTGGAGGAGGGACTCCCTCCGGAGGTGAAGTGCAAGATTCATTGGAGAAGACCTCGGTACCTGGATGGGGTCTTGGAGAGCGATACTCCGATATGGAAGACGAGGGTCGTAGGGGTCCCCCTGCTGTGCATGGGGGTTCGAGGTCCTGAAGGAGGCTTTGAAATCGATTGGCGAAGTGCTGGAGATGAAAGCGTCGGGCTTGAAACTGGATGAAGACCCGGATGTGGTGGTGTTTGTAAGTGGCCACATACCCCCATCTGCCACGGGTATGGATGGGGATGAAGATCAGAAAGAAACGGCTCCAGCTGCTGCGGCTGGAGGAGAAGTCATCTACAAGGTCCAAGGTGGCGGAAACGGCTCGGTGCGGTGTCGAAAGCGGCCGCCGGCGGTGGTCACGCCCCGGGTGGCGCACCGGAGATTTTAAAACGAGTGAAATCAGTGGAATCTGAAGCATTTTCTGTGGGGGCAATTGAAGAAACCCTAAGTGGTATAAGGGGCCAATTGAAGAAACCCTAAGTGCGGTGTCGAAAGGCCTTGTTTGTTTGGAGAATAAGCTATGGAATAAGGGATCGATTCTCCTCCTGATACGGTTTTCAGTGGTACGATTATTCCTCATTATTCTATTTTATTGCACTTTTATTCATATCTTTATCACACCTTACATACTTTATTTCACCTTATTCTCTTTATTCCTATCCTTCAGCCGAACAAAAAATAGACATTTATTCTCCTTATTCTTCATCCATTTAGTTCCTAACCGGATAGGCATCCCACTCATTTATTAAAACCTTTATTTTCGATTCCTTAAGATCCCAAGCGGTAAGGGGTTAGGTTTGCCTAACCCGATGAGCGCTAAACCAATCGGGACCGGATCAGGTCCTTGGCCCACCGGTTCTGGTATGCTTGTCTTAAAAACTCTGGAGTGATGCGACTCTCTCTGGGTGGCTCGATCGGGCGCTTGTGATGGTGGTGACACAGGCGGGGAACTCCTCTCCATCCGCTCGCAATGGGTCCCCAGGTACGAAGATTGTCCTGGCAGAGGTCCTGGAGGAAGCTCATAGCAGAGTAGCAATGGCGGGGACTCTCGGGCTTGTATCGACCCCAAGAAATCAGAAGCGTGGCACATCAAAACCTCATCGGACGAAAGAGCGTCGGAGGACAACTGCATGACATTTGTGTCAAACAGGGAACATCACCAGAAGAACGACAAGTCCGATTCTTTTCGCGAAAACGGTTCCGCACCGATGCTAGTGAATGGGAAATGTTTGCAAATCGGGAAAAATTGTATGGTGGGTAACTGCGAAGGGAGTGGATCTGAGAAGGTGGCAGCGGAAATGGTGCACACTGTGGAGCGGAAGTAGCATAATAGTGGCCATAGGGGATCTGACGAGATAGAAAAGCAAGGCGAGAAAGAGGACAACAACCGGGGTGAAGGGAATGTGGAGGAGTTAGCGTTCGAGAATATGGTTGCGCATATAGTTGGGGTGAAGGTGGCGGGGTCTCCCTCACGGGTTCCAAATGAAGCTTCGGAATGTGCATGAGGATATACCTAGAGATTGATCACCTCAGTTTAATGATCACCTCAGTGTACAGCATTGCAGGTTCTTCGTTGAATACAGCATTATGGGATGAGCTACGTGAAATTAAAGGTAGGTTTGTGTTGACTTTAATGGCACGCTTTGTGCAGAGGACATACCTAGGGTCTGGTCTTTTGCACAAAGGGTTGTCCTCCCTGCAACCAAACGAAGGTTGACTTTAATTGGCCAGGGTCTTCTTCAGGTAGGTTTGTGTTGACTTTAATGGCACGCTTTGGGCCAGGGTTGGTTGCAGGGTTGCACTCAAAGAAAAGTAGGAGGAGAACGTTATTATTGTGATGCCACATACATGGACAAATCCCATTGATTAGAAGAAATACCTAGACGAAATCAGGAAGCAAAGGGTCTTCTTCTTCCTTAGTGGGTTGAACAATGAGTTTGAGGCTAACTTTTGACGAGAGGGATATGATTGACGAACTCGAATGTTACCCTCTTAATTATATTGAATTAATGATTTCGTTGCAGTCAGGTAAATTCGAATTTCATCAAAATCGCTTAAAAATCATCGATTAAAACAAAGCGGTCGATTATTATTTTACTTGAGCAAGTCCAAGATCAAACTCAAGGACACGAGCCTATTAAGTACATCTCTAGATTTTCATTACTTGGATTAAGTGGTGAAATTAGAAATCCGTAGGTCAATGCACACAATGACACAAATAATGTAGAAGGAAACATGTAGCGGACATTTTTTATTTGATTTTTCATGCAACAGAATGCAAGTTTACAATTATGCAAATATGCCCTATTTAGACAACAATATTTGAGCCATTAAACAGTAATCAATTTCAATTTCAATTATCAAGGCAAATTTCATTGATGCATGAAAACAACGCTTAAGAAATCATTATGTCAAAGACACTATATTAATAAAATTAATCATTAAAATCAATAGTGTTAGAACAGAGATCTAAATATGTCATTAAGAAGACAATGAAACAAGCTTCGAAACGCAACTGAACTCAAATCAAACGGAACTCGATGCTCAAGATATTCACAAAAGAAACCAGGAGTATAAACGTAAGAAAAATATGAAAATAAATAGCAAATAGGTCCCTGAAAGGACCTAAATGTAAATAACAAAAGTCGGAAGGCCTTCCCTGTAAATTACCCACACGTGCGGGGGTAGAAGTGCAATTATTAAAACCTGGAGGGAGTCATTTGCAATTTACCCCAGGCATGCGTGGGTTGCACGTGCTTCAGGACCTGAATGCAATTTGAAGAAGTCGCGGGGGTCTCTACGCAAATTACCCCCAACCGCACGTGACCGGGCACGTGGGGCGAGGTTCGGTGGAGGGCGTAGGCTCAGAAGAGGCTCGGATGAGGCTCGGGTGCTGGTTCAAACTCGGAGTGTGGCTCGGGCCACGTGTCGCCTACAGAAGCTCGGTCGAGGCTCGGATACTCCGAACCTGCAGGCTAGTATGGAGGCTCAGATCGGGCGTCGTGGACCTCTGTGGGTTGTTCGATTAAGATGATCGAAGGACTGATGTAACTCACGAAGACGGCGATGTGGCTCATTATGGACCGTCCGAACTCGCCAATCAGATGGTAACTGTACGCTCTGGTTGACTCCCTCCTCCGCGAGGCTGGCAGCGATTTTTGTCCTCCGGCGAAGCCTCCATTGATCCGCCACTGTGGCTAGCACTTGGTGAAGGTCTTTGACAGCTTCTGGACGGTTGGAGATCATCGTTGAGGCACGAGGAAGAAGCTAGACAGTCTGGAGGCGTGCGTCGGCATTTCCACGATAGAGGCGAGGCTTGGGAAATCCCGTCTGACGAAGCTCCGGCCAATGATTGTATAGGCCCCTGCAGTGTTAATTTTGGTAGCCGAAGCGTGCACGTGAAGCATGTGAGTGAAGTGATGCAGAGTGGTAGGCCTTATGGGGCGAAGAAGTGAGAGGACCAGTCATCTTCTCCGGCGAACTCAGAGGCGGGGGGGCAGAGTGGTCTGAGGTTGCGGAGGAAAGACGAGGTGATCGGAAGGATGCGCGTGAACTATGGAGGTGTGGGGAAGCTAAGTTGATGAACAATGGAGGGTGATTGGGTGTGTAGAAGCCTAATTAAATCAGAGAAGTTAAAAGAAGATACAAAGGGGGATCAGAGAGCTTACCTGGGGATAATGGTGGTCGTAGGGCCTGTGCTTGAGGTCCTAGGAGGATATCAGGTCTTCGGTGGACCCCCACGGCCACCAGGGGCATCTCGACGGTGCTGGATGGCCAGAGACCTAGCCTACCATGGCAAGGGGTCTCACCGGAGGCGCCGCCTTTATAGTGCCATCAATACGACCTCTCCCTGTCATGGGGAGGCGCAGTGGTACTGGGTGGAGCCCAGCATACAAGTGGACGGGGAAAAAGGTGGCTGGCGAGGCTGTATTTGAAGAAGGATTTACGGTTTCCGATGATGGTCGACGTGACTTGTGTGGGCGACGTGGAGCGAAGGCGAGGGGTTTGTGGGGTGAGTGCGTACCGGCGGGGACAAGGGATGATGGCGCTCTGAGAGGATGCAGTTAGTGGGTGAAGAGGGTAGTCGGAGTCATCGGGAAAACGTGAAGGGGGAAGTGTGTGCGTGAGGTGGACGACGTGGGAAAGAGGGGAGCCGGAGGTAGGAGAAGATCTCTCGGTCGTTGGATCGCACGATCCAACAGTCGAGGGGAGGGCGCTAAAGAGCAGCACGGATTAGATCGATGGAGAATGGATGGAGGGTTATGAGAGCGACACGTGTCGTGAGTAGATGCAGGCGAAGGCGAATGGCCGAGATGGATCTGGGGAATGATCATATGGTGGAGATCAAAGGCGGGAGCGGGCGGTGTGGATTGATGCTCCAGGAGATGATCGAGTGGTGTTGAAGGTTGACACATGGCAAGAGGAGAGAACGGCGGGGACGGACGAATGAGATGCGATTGGGAGAAGGATCGGAGGGTGGAGAATGGCAGTGAGATGAATGGCGATGATTGAGTCTTCAGCAGGCAATCGGATGGCGGAAATAGGGGTGCGGGTGGTGCACAAAGAAGCGGGTCATGTGGCGCAACCAGAAAGCGCCGCGTGGCCCAATCAGGTTATTCAGATGAAGAATATGAAAAAGAAGGGAGAAGGAAGCTGAATTTGAAAAAATTCAAAACATAAAAGTTGTAGATCTCGATGAGTTTTACAAGTTTCATGTTGACCAAAAACGGAAATGAGGTCAAACAAAGGGAGAAATATTTTTTTGAGCATTTTTAAGAGTATAAAAATACTACAATTTTAGTTTTGTTATTTTTTTGTATTTTTTATTTATTCTATGACTTAGATATATACAATGTTTTATCTAATTTTTATTGACATTAATTTAAGCAAGGAGGTTAATATTGGCCAATTAAGATAATGAAATCGAGTTTCATCAATGATTGGGAATGTTGCCATGGCTACAAAGAAATGTGAAAGTAAACTTTTCTTTAATGATGAGTGAATTATTGATAGGGGTGTCTTTAATCATATGACATGTAATCTTAAGATGTTTCATGAATATTGTCTCGCTTCTCAAAGGGAACGAGTAAATTTGGCATATTGGTCATCAGTTATCGTGGCGTAAAAAGGGAGCATCTCACTCATGGATAAATTTCCTTCAAAATATGATCTCCATGTTCCAATTTTTCCTATATTAGCTATTTGTTTGTTTATGCATTGCCAAAGGTCTTAACTACATATTGATTTTTGATGTTAAGTCATGTGTTTTCCAGGACAGGGGACGAGAAAGCGGATTGGGATTGGTTTGGTTGTTGTTGATGATCTATATTGCCTTCTGCTCGTGTTGTCTCTACATGGATTATTACGACAGTTGATAAGGAAACTAATGATATACGAACTTTAAAGCGAATGCATGAACAACTTGATCACCCTTCACGATTTATTTCCTGAGGCAATGAGATTCGATTTAGCGAAATGTACCGGTTATCCAAGCATACTAGAATTATCTACCTATCTCTAGTAATAAAAGCATTTTTGTTTGTTTTTCAAATTGTTCATTCTGATGTGTAGAGATCGTCTAATCTAACGAGCTTGGAAGGTCATCAATATTTTATCACTTCTATTGATGATTTCTCATGTTATACTTTACTTGTTGAAGAATAGAAGCAAAGTGCCTAGTATCGTTCCAACTGCTAATGCTAAAGAATATTAGGAGGAATCCATTCTTTTGATCCTTGATCGAGTTTTATTTTGATCTCTCGCGTATAGCCTTCCCTCAAATTCACGCAAAGTGTGTCCACACCCTTGGACATGAGGAATCGATTTTCCATGGGATATCTATATACCTATTATAAAGCTGGATTTTTACCAATCTTTTTGACACATGGACTGCCCCCCGACCCTCCCCTCTTCATTCTCCCTCTTCAATTTTCACTGCCTCCCTCTACTTTATTCTCTCTCTCTCTCTCCATGCCTTTTCTCTCCCACATCTTTCTCTTTCCTCTCTCCTTTCTCTCATCTTTTCTCTCCCACATTTTTTCTTTCCTCTCTCATTTTATCTCACTCCCTCTTTCTAAATTTACAACAATACAAAATCCTCTCTCTCTATTTTCTTTTATCTCTCATGTATCTTCTCTTTCTTCTCTCCTCTTTATCTCTCTCTTTCTAAATTTAAATTATACAAAAACTATCTCTCTCCATGTCTTTTCTATTTCCTCTCTCCTCATTATCCCCGTCTCTCTTCCTAAATTTATAGCAATCTCACAAATCAAAAGCATGTTAATTTAATGGGATTTTATTTATACCTTAATAAATTTTCATTAATTCAACTTCCTATTACAAAATTCTAATAAAAATATCTCAAATTATCTAATACTATACTATATATAATATTAATTTTTGTTTGAAAAATAAACATGATCTTATCTTTTTAATAAATCAAAAGTCAATCATAAAATTACATAAAACTTTAAAAATGCATAAAAATTAAATATTTTTTTGAAATTCCAGAAGATCCACTAAACATTAGCATGGAAATTATGTTATTATTCCGGGATATAAGTTTTTTTGTTGGTTTTTATGATCTCGAAGCTCCAATTTTTAGAGAAATCCACTTAATCGGTATGTGGAATTACATTATAATGCAAAACTAAAATTTAAAGCATCGTCTTACTTTTTTATAAATTATTCCAGATGTTTAAGGGATACCATTTCGTTAAGTGTCGTAAATAATTCATACATATTCATAAATAGAAGACAAACACATGAAAAAAACGTAGAAATTGAATATCTTAGGTTTAATTTTTTATGTCTATTTTAGTTAATATCAAACGTAGATATTATTAAAATTTAAAAAATAATATTGTGGATTGAATATTCTAAATTTAATTGTGAACAACAAGAAGAAATTCTTGATCACAATATGGGGGAAATTGTTGCTGAATTTCCAAAAGATATGATTCTTCATATAGATAATCCAACAGTTATTATCTTCGCAGTGATGATTGTACAAAACTTCAAAGGTATATTTTTTTTCTTTTTCTTAAACATAATAAATATTAATTTTATACTATCAACTGTAATTTTTTCACACTAACTCTTCTACCAAAAGAACATTCGTTTGTTTAATATTAGCCTCTGAGTTCTTCATAAACATGACTATACCTGAGGTAGCATGGATTCGATGCATGTATATGATATTCCATTTGAAAACTATTTATACTAGATTGTATTTTCGTATATTTCTATAATTTGATTTTCTAATTTTTTTCATCTTTTTTTTGGGATTAAACTTTGGTTGACCACTTTACAGTATTTTTTCATCCACTTCAAATCTCAGATAATTCACCAATTAAGTATCCTTTTATATTATATGTAGAAATAATATTTTTAAAAAATTAAACTATGAAATATCTACATATAAATATATTTTTACTAATCTTTATAGTTTTATTTATCACAGAGATGTCGTATCAATGGAAAGAAGACAACTTCTCTTTTTTGTAATCTTTTTCCTATCTTTTTTATTTGTGATGTTTAACATTTGCTTCTGATTAAATCGGTTAAATTTTGATATACATCAATTGTAATGGAAAAAATACAAATAATTTTTATATATGTATTTCTTTTTACTTTTACTATTTAACTTACGATTTTTTTATTAGCTTATTCACATATTCGTTGCAAGAAAACATAAGTTAAAATTTAAGTCAATATTAAATTGATGCAATGTAACTGTATAATTATGTTAGTTTAATAAGATTCAATGGTAGTTATTATATGTAATTGTCTTATATGAGCGCATTCTATTAATAACATAAATACATATTATTTATTTTTTCTACAAAAATATAAACTAAATCTTTTCATAACACGTAAACTTTTTTTTATTTTTTTTAATATTTAGAAAGAAATAATAAAATTTGCCTTTTTCTTAAAAACCATATCAAGTCAATTTTGTTCCACCGCGTAGCGTGAGGTACATTCTAATTTGTATAATAGTATAATATTACAGCACCGTAACGTCATCGAATCATTTAATGTTCGCACACGCATAATAATCTTCTTCCTGGAAAAAGGAACACAAGTATAATTAGTCATAAAAAAATTAAGATCGGCTAATTAATTTAATTTAGTAGTTGGTTTAAGTCTCATCTTATAATATAAATGACCTTAGCTTTTTTCTGCAAAACGTGTAGCGGAGACTTTCACGTCCGGACAACCAATTGAGGACAACTAAAATCAACAGTGGTTAATGGTTAACAACTCATGCATTAATAAATTCTATTTATATATTTCAATAATTATATTACCAGATATATATCCTTGATGACGATTGTGGTCACCTAACAATCCTTGTAGCTGCTTATGTCTGCAGCACTCGGGGGAGGGTGTTGAGGAGGAGGAGGACATCAAGGAGGGCAAGGGGGAGGGCGTCATGGAGGAGGCGGAGGGCAGCAGGAGGGCATGGAGGGGAGGATAGAGGGCAGCAAGAGGGCCTGGAAGAGGAGGGCAGAGAGCGGGAAGGAAGGGGAGGGTATCGGGGAAGAGGCGGATGGTGAAAGGAGGGCTTGGAGGCGGAGGGACAAGAGGGAGGGGAGGGTATCGGGGAGGAGGCAGATGGTGGTAGGAGGTCAAGCGGCGAAGGCGGAGGGGCAGGAGGGAGGGGGAGTGCATCGGGGAGGAGGCGGAGGGTAGTAGGAAAGCATGGAAGAGGAGGGCAAGTGTAACAGCCCTAATTTCTAAAGGCCAACTAAATCCTAGATGATGAATGATTATGGATGAAAGTTGATGGGATTTGGAAAGTCATTAAGTGACTAAGTGGTGGTTTGTGGCTCAGGACGGTGACGAAGGTGTTCAGGATGATTCAGGCACCACCAGAGTCGTGGTTACCCTTTCGTGAGTTCTCACTTACTGGGTTTGCAGAGCGCTGGTGGGAGGCTACTGTTCTGAGATGGGGCATGTGCCGACTTGGACAGACTTTGAGACCCACTTCAGAGCCCACTTCTTCTCAGGGAAGTGGAGAGAGACACAGCGCAGGTTGTTTGCAGAGCTGAGACAGGGCAGGATGACATCGCGAGAGTATTTTGTGCGCTACACAGAGTTGTCACGCCACACATCTTCTACGACTACTTTTCCAGATGAGAATCTGGAGAAGTTTGTTCGTGGCATGAGGGAGGATGTTCAGGAGAAGTTGGTAGGGCTGAGACTGACTACCATCGCTGAGGTTACTGACGCAGCCGAGCGGATTGAGGACGTCTGCGAAAGATCTTTTGGGAGTACTTTTAGACCGCCAATGGTACCACAGAGGTCGTTTGGACCTATTCGGCGGCAGTTCCGACCACAGTGGTCAGCACGACACTTTCGTCCGACCGGGCAGCTTCTTTTGGCAGTGTTCGCTCGACCCCCACGACTACTTTGGGAGGAGCACTGGCCAGTAGAGGTTTTGGGGCAGCACAACCATCAAGGTCACAGAGGTTTGGAGCACAGAGCACGAGACCCGCAGAGAGTGTCGGCCCATCTTCTACGTCGAGCAGAGCGATCAGGTGCTACCAGTGCCAACAGGTGGGACATGTCAGGTCCCAGTGCCCACATCTACAGGCTCCACCACCTCCACCTCCACCGCATTCGAGAGTTACCGAGAGGAGCTCCCGATACAGAGGTCAGCAGAGACCAGCTCAGAGCGCAGCATGATCCAGTGTTGGATCTATACGGCAGGGACAGATTCACGCAGTTACAACTGAGCAGGCACGATCCGCAGCCACGATCGTGAAAGGTATGGTTTCAGTTTCGAGCCATCCTTTTCACGTGTTGTTTGATTCCGGTGCTACCCATTCGTTTCTTGCTGTGAGGCTTCTAGCCACATTGGGTAGAGTCGCGGAGGACGTAGATCCTCCATTTCACATCCGAGGGTCAGGCGGACAGTTGTTCATGATTTCAGAGATAGTTAGAGGGTTACCAGTGTCCATAGGCGGTCACGACATGGCTGCGGACTGCTTTCTATTTTAGCTTGATGAGTTCGACATGATTTTGGGCATGGATTGGTTGTTTACCCATCATGCCTTAGTTGACTGTTACATGAAGATTGTTGTCTTCAGGATCCCCGGCTTGACATAGTTCACATTTGAGGGGGCATTGCAGGACTCCAGGATGGAGTACATTTCAGCGCTGAAAGCACAACGACTGGTTGATCAGGGATGTGACACTTTTCTGGCCTTTGTTCAGGAGGTTACAGACAGAGAGCCGATGGCTCAAGACATTAGAGTTGTGTCGGAGTATCCCGACGTATTTCCTGAGGAGTTACCAGGACTACCTCCAGTTAGAGAGATCGAGTTTGAGATCTCGTTACTTCCCGATACACAGCCGATCTCCATGGCTCCGTATCGCATGACACCCGCAGAGCTAAGAGATCTAAAGGTGCAGCTATAGGAGTTGCTTGACTTAGGCTTTGTGAGGCCGAGCACTTCACCTTGGGGCGCTCATGTACTCTTTGTTCGGAAGAAGGATGGAACCATGCAGTTGTGCATTGACTACAGACAGCTGAACAAGAGGACGGTGAAGAACCGTTATCCTCTGCCATGCATTGATGATCTATTTGATCAGCTACAGGGATCTTCGGTGTTCTCGAAGATCGACCTCTGCTCGGGTTACCATCAGTTGAGGATTCGAGAGACAGACATCCCGAAGACAGCCTTTCGGACATGGTATGGCCACTATGAGTTTGTAGTGATGGCATTCGGACTGACGAATGCCCCCGCAGCATTCATAGACATGATGAACAGAGTGTCCCATCCTTACTTGGACAAGTTTGTTGTGGTGCTCATAGATGACGTGTTGGTTTACTCGAAGAATGAATGGGACCATGAGAACGACTTGAGAGCAGTGCCTGGTACCTTGAGAGAGCATAGACTGTATGCCAAGTTGAGTAAGTGTGAGTTTTGGCTACCTCGGGTCTCATTCTTGGGACACGTCATCTCAGGAGCAGGAGTCGTCATGGACCCTGTGAAGATGGATGCAGTAATGTCTTGGGAGCAGCCCAAGACAGTGATACATACCAGTAATGTCTTGTCAGCAACTTTTCGCGGATCATACTACCCTTGACGCGTTTGACGCAGAAGGGAGTACCTTTTGTTTGGGATAGTTTGTGCGAGCAGGCCTTCAGGACACTGAAGGAGAGACTTACTACAGCTCCGATTCTTGCTCTACCGTCGGGTACACAGGACTACGCGGTTTACACAGACGCGTCAGGTGATGGTTTGGGAGTAGTGCTGATGCAAAGGGGGCATGTGATTGCCTATGCTTCGAGACAGTTGAGACCGCATGAGCGGAATTACCCCACGCATGGTCTTGAGTTGGCGGCAGTGGTCTTCGCTCTGAAGACCTGGCGCCACTACTTGTACGGGGCTAACTTTGAGCTCTTCACAGACCACAAGAGTCTGAAGTACATATTTGATCAGAAGGAACTAAACATGAGGCAGCGCAGATGATTAGAGCTGCTGATGGACTACGATTGCACGATCTCTTACCATCCCGGTAAGGGAAACGTGGTTGCAAACACCCTCAGTAGGAGAGCGCACACAGAGGGTACGATGAATTGGATATACACTTGGGACTTACTTGCAGCACTGATGGATTGACATCCGCAAGACAGTGCGTCTTCTACCATTTCCGTACCTCCGAGGTATAGCAGTCTTTGGTACCGTATAGTGGCAGGTCAGCAAACAGACCCGTGGATTCGCGACATATACATGCGGGCAGTGAAGGACGAGTTTGACAACTTTGTTGTGTCAGAGTCGATTATGTGGATGGCAGGTCGGGAAGTGGTTCTCAACGATGAGCAGCTACGAAGAGACATACTTGACGAGGCGCATTGTTCGCATCTTTCCATTCATCCCGGTAGTACGAAGATGTACCACGATCTTCGCAGACATTTCTGGTGGGACGAGATGAAGAGGGACATAGCTGGGCATGTCAGCAGGTGTTTGACTTGTCAAATGGTGAAGGCGGAGTACAGACGACCACCTGGTTTACTTCAGCCTCTCCCCATTCCTGAGTGGAAGTGGGAGAGCATTTCGATGGACTTTATTACATGATTTCCAAGGATACCGGGAGGCCACGATTCCATTTGGGTCATTGTTGATAGGTTGACGAAGTCAGCCCATTTTATACCTGTTAGCATGACTTATACACCTTCTCAGTTAGCCAGATTATACATACAGCACATTGTGAGGTTACATGGCATACCCCGAGAGGTAGTGTCTGACAGAGACTCGAGGTTCACTTCCCATTACTGGCAGCAGTTCATGTCAGCATTACAGACCGAGCTGAAGATGAGTTCAGCGTATCACCCTCAGACGGATGGACAAAGTGAGCGTACGATACAAACCTTGGAGGATCTTTTTACGCGCATGTTTTCTAGAGTGGAAGGGATCTTGGAAGGATCATTTACCTCTTGTTGAGTTCACTTACAACAACAGCCATCATTCAAGCATCGACATGGTGCCATTCGAGGCTCTTTACTGGCGGAAATGCCTTACGCCAATCAGTTGACACGAGGTAGGCGATCATGCATTGTATACCATGGATCTCTTGGAGGAGACTGCGAGGGTTGTTGACTTGGTGAGGAGGAAGCTCTTGACGGCACAGAGTCGCCAGAAGAGATACACAGATCGACATCGCCGACACTTGGAGTTTCAGGTTGGAGACTTTGTGTTTCTACGTGTATCACCCATGAAGGGGATACAACGATTTGGAGTTCGTGGCAAGCTGGCGCCACGTTTTGTTGGACCATTCGAGGTACTTTCACATGTTGGGAAAAATGCATATATACTGGCACTTCCCCCACGTTTGGCGGCCATTCACGACGTATTCTATGTGTCGAACTTGAGAAAGTACGTGCATGATCCTCAGCATATCATCAGCTACGAGAGTCTTGATGTGGAGCCAGAGTTGACATACGAGGAGGAGCCAGTGCAGATACTTGATTTTGCGGTCAGGAGGCTTCGGAACAAGGAGATTCCATTGGTCAAAGATCCTATGGCACCGACAGGGTGTTGAGGAGGCAACATGGGAGACCGAAGCAGCAATGCGTGAGAGATACCCGCGACTCTTCTCAGGTACTTTCTCAGTTTAGTTTATCAGTTCTCTGTTTGGCAAACCATTTCACTTTCTGGGTAAAAACTTTCTTTGAGGTTTTTATGGGTTAAAAACCTTTTGAGGCTTTTATGGCAGACTGACAAACCCGACTTAGAAGCGGAGTCTCGAGGACGAGACTCTCTTTGAGGTTTTTATGATTGTAACAACCATAATTTCTAAAGTCCAACTAAATCCTAGATGATGAATGATTATGGATGAAAGTTGATGGGATTTGGAAAGTCATTAAGTGACTAAGTGGTGGTTTGTGGCCAAGATGTGATTAAGTGGTTAAGTATGATTAGTGAAGAATCACTATTCATGGGTGGGCCTTGTTTGCAATATTAGAAAGTTGAGTGGGTTTTGTTGCAAAATGACCAAGGTCTATATAAACCCACTAACCCCCAATCTCGGCCACACTTAATCCCAAATCTTTCTTCTTCCTCTTGAGACTTGGAGCTCTCCTCTCCATGGCCGAAACCTTCTTGGACCTCCACCTTCTTCTTTAGTTTTCTACCTCATCTCTCCACCAAATTTGAGTTTCTTGGGCTCAAATTAAAGCTGGGAAGGAGAGGAACAAAGATCAAGTGTTGCATGTAGGATCCAAGGCCAAGCTTGGATCGAAATTGGAGTTGGAGGGCTGGAGTTGTTGCTGTTCTTGAACAGTTCTTGAGCACTGTTTAAGATACAAATTATACCCCTCTTTGTTGCCATTAAGATAGAATTTTCTCCACCCTATGAGCCTTGTGTTGAGCTGTTATATCAAGGTTTTTATTGTGATTCTTGTTGGACTTTTATTTGGTTTTGGAGTGGCTTTTGATGGACGATTTTGGGGATTTCCAGATCTGTGCATGCTTGATAAATCCGAGTTTTTGGTATGGTTTGGGGGAAATTCTTGAGCTCTTTCGTTGGCATTTGATTATTGTTAGATATTCTATCATTTTGGCTTTAGATCAATGTGAAAAATTCGGAATTTTATGATGATTTTGGGGGATTATGGATGATGTTCATATGGACCTGCAGCTGATTTTAGATCTGTGTTCTTGTGATTTGCATGCGTTGATGCATGATTTTTGTATAATATAAGGGCCACTTTCGAGTATCCTTGATTGTTGATCTTGTCTCCATTCTATTGGCCTTTAATCCATGGCTTAGATGTGGATTTAAGGATGATTTTGGGAGTGTTGTAACTGCTGTTATATTGTAGTTCAACAAGTTTCAGATTCTGTGATCTCATCCTTTGAGTGCTGCATGTTTTGAGACATGTAAAGACCTCTCAATGAACCCTTATTGCTAGAATTTAAGGATTAATTGATGCTTTAGTATATGAAGATGAATCACACAAAATTGGATGAGTATTGAAAGAACTTAAGTGCCATGAACTGTGAAGTGTTTCTGTTATACTATACACTATGTGCATGATTTAGTTGTTGAATGTTGCATGTTTTGAGGCTTGTAATGTACTTTAAAATGCTGAACTTTAAAAGTATTATGATGCTTTAATCATGGATAGTGAACCCCATAAGATTGTGTGAGAAACTTGAGAATTTATAGGTGCTTGAACTGCTGAGAATATAGTTGTGCACACATGCAACTTCTAATGTTATCATAAGAATGAATTTGATTATGTAGAACCCTCTTCAGACCATATATGAGTTGTGTCTTAGTCTTGTTTGTTGACTACAAATATGGATTGGAATCCCTTGATATTAAATTTTATAACTAAGAACACACTGAGGATAAGCTTTGCCCATTTGGTTGTGCACTCACGTGACATTGTGGCTGAATTGTATGTTAAACTTGGGAGTGTAATCACCCTTATAACAACCTTGAGTTGTTCCTTACTTAAGTCCATGATAAACACTTTAAGTCCCCTCCCCCTGCATTGATAAATATAAAGAGTTTAGTGTGATGTTTGTATGAATTATGGACTGTGATATAAATAGGAAATTTCACATATGAAAATAAGACTGTATATGGGACTTGTCATCTGACCCTAAGTCAGCTAAGGAGTCTAACTCCTCCAAACTGTGAATTGACTTCTGTTACCTTAAGACCTTGAAATCTCTAAGTAGCCAGATCTTGTATGTGTTGTGAATCTTGGGGAACATAGGAAAGAAAGATGTTACAAATCTGGTAGTCAATGATCTTAGGATAAGATGTTCATCAGTGAGAGATGAGAGAGAGGCTAATAACAGGTATGTATCCCTGACCTTGGATCAATTGAGGTTCTTAGAATAAGTTCGGGTCTAGGACCGATAACTTGTAGATGTGCCATAAGTCACAGAAATCGTAGACACTTGGTGTGAAACATGAAAATAAAAGAAATGGTGATGTCACATGTGGTCAGTCGTGGAGGTTTATACTCTGACTGTGCGAGGGCGCGGTGACCCTCACCTGAGCAGGAGATGAGGTCCCTCAGGCTTGGGTAGCGGACAGTGAGAACATGGGTCTAGGATCCTAGTCTTTTTCACGTGTTTTCTTCGAGCCGGCTCGATTTTTTCGCTTCTTTGGGATCCACGAGTTGTCTAGACCATTCCTCTGACCCGTTGGTTTTTCTTAGAGAGCCTAGGTTGGGGGTTCTCTGCAGTTAGTTACGAGCTCGTCTGGTTTTTCTTAGCTCTTCTCTTTCGGGAGTTGAGCAACGAGAGAGGAAGTCGGGTCCGGCAGGCTTACCTCTTCTCTTTTCTGCCTAGAGTGGCGTAGTAGTAGTACTACCACTACCTTTCTCTTGGACCACACTTCCACTAGGATTGGCAAGACAGATGAATCCCTTCGGGGGTTTCCTCACCGGAGAAATTAATTACCTTTCCACCAGGTTTGTGACCTGGTGATGGGGTAGTGATTAATATACTTGTGACAGTTCACCAATTGCCCAGTTAAGTTGTAGTCCCATCAGTAGACATTGATGACTCCATTATTACCTTTCCGCCAGGTTTGCGACCTGGTGATAGGGTAGTGGTTAGTAGACACTGATGATTTCTTTAATTTCCTTTCCGCCAGGCTGTGACCTCGTGACGGGGTAAGAGATGGGTGAATTTCCGCTATCTGCCTAGTGACGACTTTCCACTAAGAGACTAGTGACGATAGTACCGTTGGTAGAGACTAACGAGGGTTGGGTGTTGAGAGAGTTATGAGTACGTTTCCTCTTGTACACCTTTGTGAGCGAGCTATCACACATGTCGACCGAGGATCAATGAGAGTTGAGAGAAAAAGCTAGAAGGAGTATTGGGAACTTAGTTAGGATGCAAGACACCATCGCATACCTACGTAGGCACCCCAACCCTGAGGCGTACACCATACCTCAGAGTCATAGTGTGAGGTTTAACCTGAACTTTGAAGTCTTACCCGGATATCGAGGTCCTAACCGGACCAAGACCACAAACTTACTTTTAGGCTTGAGTTGTTGTTTGGCTAGTTCCATTGAGCGAGGGAGACAGGGTGTGGTAGTGAGCGAGTGTGTTCTTCTTGTTAGCCTTCCAAAAGTAAGTAAATAACTTAAAAGAATCAATTAACCTGTTTTTGCTTGCTAGTTCTCTTTTGTCCACTACGGTTACCTTACTGTTTTTCTAGCTATTCTAGTCTTTTCTTACTACTTTTCTTAGTAGAACTGTGTAGAATTTGTACTTGACAATTTTGGGACAGATACTTGCTTGTCCCCTTTCTACTTGTGGCAGGCAAGGGTCCGGCAACCGAGTAGCCGGAGTAGTTGGTGCTGTAGTCGTTTCCTTTTTGGAGGATACACTTTCAAAGCAGGTATATCTTTTGGAGTTCACTTGTACAGTTGTTAGTTGTGCTCTCCTCTGTAGCCTTATTTTTGGGATATATATATGTATATTGGTGTTGTGGAAACCCAACATGTTTATATGAATGAAATGAAAAGGAATGGATACTTGTTGTTCAGTTCTGGTGCACTTTTCACTTCTGCTTTTGGTTTTCTTGTGGTTTCTTATTTAGTCAAAAATAAATCCTGTGAATGTCATGTTTAAAAAGTGAAAAATTTTCCCAGGTTTTTATACCAACGGATTAACTCTAAGCTAATTAAGTAGGCAAATGACGTGTTTGACGGGTAACCTAAGGTCCTCGGGAGGAGGTCGCGACAGCAAGCATGGGAGGTGGAGGGGCTGGAGGGAGGGGGAAGGCATCGGGGAGGAGAACGATGGTGTCAGGAGGGCTTGGAGAAGGAAGGCAAGCGGACGAGGGGTGGGAGGGGGGAGGGCGTTAGGAAGGAGGTAGAGTGCGACAGGAAAACTTGGAGGAGGAGGGCAAGTGGCGGCGGTGGATGGGCAGAAGGGAGGGGTAGGGCGTCGGAGAATGAATGGAGAGAGGGTTAGGGTTTTTTATTTTTTTTATTTTGAAATTTTTTAATAGCATTGGATAGACCATGGGTTAGATTAACCCAATGATATGGTTGTGTTAATAGAAAAAAACTAAGAAGGGTTATGGGTGTTAGATGGAGTGACTATTTGGGGTTCCTCTGGTAATTCATGATTACGTATGGTTATGTACGTGATTACAAAATTACTTAGGATTATGGGTATAAATATCTCGATTTTAATCCAAGTCTCAATGACGTGGAAAAAAAATCATGAGATACGAACAACCTCTGACCCCATTAGTATTTAGAGCAAGTCATCTTTAATCTACCTTTCAGCAGAGTAAATCGAGAGGGCTTCCTTCCTTCTCCTAGAGGAAGAGGGTTGAGGAAAGAATAACAGAGAGCTAAGTAATTCGTAGCATAAAACATAAATAGACGTTCAATGTAAAAAGGACCTTTACAAGTTTAGTCTAGTACATTAATGGAAGAGACTCCAACAAAAGAGGAGATCAACGTGAGAACTATCATCGATCTCCTTAAAGAAGAGGAAAAGTTTTGTCCCACAAATCAAACAAGAAATGATACAAACAACTAATTTAGTCGTTATGGTTTTTACGATGCCTTATAACCTAACCCGCTCATTCGGCATAATGCATTATAAAGCATAAGAAAGGTGAATGTGAAGAGACACTCGAGCCCTTGAAGTTGACAAGAGAAAGCACACTCAATGATCATGTAGTGTCTAGTACATGAGATTATCTCAACGGTCAGATATGAAACCACTATCATATATGTCACTGGAACATATAAGTTAGAAGGAGATGAACATTCATAGATATAAAGGTCTTATGTAATCCTTGAAATACACATTGTAGTGTCCACTAGTATCATAATCTTAGGGTACAATGTCTCATCTCATCTTTTGTTGATGCCACCTTTATGAGATGGAGGGAACCTTCATAATCGTCTCATGTTAGAGGTTATGATGGTGGCTTTAGTGATTGTCCCTTTAAGAGAGGCAATAGGGTGTATGTCTCATTATGTCATCAAAGGGGACAATCTTTTTGATGTCTATCATGTATGCTCTACTTAAAAGCAAGCAGCGGACGTTTGTTGTGACAATTGCCTCTAATGTCCATTTGCCCCATTGTTGTCATCCTAACCTTTGATACAGTCATATGGGATGGTCATGACTATCCCGTCAATTCTTCTATTAGAGCCCCCTTTAAGATTGAAAGGGATGATTGTAACCATCTCTTCTTGCATACCATAGGGGATGGACAATGTGAATACTATCGCCTTTGCTATAATAATTTGGTAGTTGTTGTGTTAGACACGTGAGCCCCTGTTGAACCATTTCTAAAAAAGTTAGTAATTAATTCACACCTTTTCTGATATTATAATATGCATGCACTTATTGGGTCTCTTTATATAAATAGGATTCTATATCTTGACCATCTTGAGATCATACAATCGTTGATCTATTTGTTGGATCATAGAGGTTGGTTCTTGGTTGAATATCGAAAGTGCTAGATTGAGACACTTCCAAATGATTATCAAGAAGAGATCTCTAATTTAAGGACATGGCAATCCTTACGTTTAAAGGTTGGCTTCAAACCAATCTTTTGATGTAGGACCTCTGCATAAGAATAGAGATTCAGAGGTGTTGGGTGAGTTAAATCAAAGAGTTGACCTAGAGAGATCGAGATAACAAAGACCTATGTCATAAGCTATCATGATATATGCACGCATCCTCTAACCAAAGATAGATGTGTTACAATATGTGTAAGTATGTACATTTGATGAACCACTAGGTTGATAACCTAATCGAGGTCTATACATCGATACGCTGGTGTACATATAAGGGCATGTGAGTAATATGTTCTCTCAAAGAGATCATACAAGTTGACTATTGAATAGGAAGACGTCATGAGCTCACTCATGAGATATTGGGATAAATCAAATTCCATCGACGGTCATTTTTTTTAGAAACAAGAAGTGATTTGTAGGTATGATATATGCTTTTGAAAAGTATATGATCAATACCAACTCACAATTATCGAATGAGAACTTAATGATAAGAATCTAAAGGAGAGAGTTAAAGAGATCATAACTTCAGTTTTAATCATGGTCTTTCAGTATGTAGGATATACGGGTATAAGAAATAATCGAGCATGAGGTGACCTTAATTAAATGTATATTATGGTACACTCATTCTGAGGAAATGATAAAAAAAGGTTTAGATTTTAGTGATGCATGTCAGTAAACTAGTTTTCCATTCTTAGTCTAAATTATTGACATTGTATTTAATTGGATTTAGATATAATGAGAAGATAGGGATACTTTATTTGATATGATCAAATAACATTGAGAGGTCTTTTAGATCTGGATATGAGATCTGATTGCAATATCTAAGTCACTATACATGGATTATACAGTCATATTTTCAAGTATCCACGAAGAAGGCACACTATCCATGAAAGAGTTCATGGATTGTTCTGAAAGAAACAAAACTCCAATATTAGAGAAAGAGAGAACATTGTGATAATTAAATAAGATTTAATTATCCAAGATAATATTAATGTAGATAATGTTATCCACAATAACTTGAGAATAGTGTGGATAATATCCGTGTTATTATTAGGAGATTTATTTGTAAATAGGATTCATAATTTATATTGTGTATGTGAATTGGATTCGCATTCCAATGTAAATGTAAATATGATTTACATTTTTATTTGACCAATGAATATGATTCATGATTAGTCAATGGCCAATTTTATATATTGTAAATTGTTTTTTAATGAATTAAATTTTGATATAAACATGTGAATTAAGGTTTGAAGATAATAATGGTTACCATCAAAAAAATGAAGGAGATTAAAGGATTATCCCCTCTTTTAGGGGGGAGTCCATGGCGAGGCCCATCATAGTGGACGTCCACTTAAGAAGAGAATAATTCTCTCTCTCTCTCTCTCTTTCTCTCTCTCTCTCTTATTCGTTTGTTGATAATGTCTTATTCTTTGTTGATAATGTCTTGGAATCATTAAATAAGATAATTGAAGTAGATTTTTTTTATCAATCATAGTTCTAAGGTGAAGTTGGTAAGCTCCTTCAATCTCAACTATTGATTGATTATTATGATTCAAATCATAATGGTTCGAATATAACTAAAAGGAGAGGCATAGCCTTCTCTCCAAGCAATCAATTCAATTGAAGTCTCTTTGAGCATTCTTTAGTTTTTTTCTATTTCTCTTTGTATATCATTGTCTTGCTTGGGGCTAGCAAAAGTTACATGTAGGCTTAAAATCTCATAACTTTGTGGGTGTATCTACTGCAAACCCTCTTTGAGCATTCTTTAATTGTTTTCTATTTCTATTGTATATCATTGTTTTGCTCGGGGCTAGTAAAAGTTAAGGATTTATGATGAATCTACTATTTATCATATTTTTATACCATTTGAAGGATATGGAAAAACCCTTAAGCGCATCACAGAAGTGTTGAGACCGTATCATTTGCGATTGAGAGCGACTAGTCGTACTAGTTGCTCGGGGCAACAGAATTTAAAAAAATTTTACATTTGAAACTACATGATCTGAGAACACTTCTCGGATTGTTTCATATAAATCACAATTAAGTATTAAGCTTATCTCTTGAAGCATGGTTGCGGTCGAGTCTATAACAAAGAGATCTCGTGTCTCAAGTCCGATCCAATGGAGGTGACGCTTGCGAGCACGTTGATAAAACATGTGCTCCTCACAATCCATGTTGATGATCCAAGCGGTAAATCTCCTGATCTTGTCACACAGGATCCGATGCCTTATTCACGAGCGAGGTGTACTGAAGTAGACGGAGATTCATAAGCGATCGAAGCGGCGGTGCAGCAACGTGTCGATGACAGCGATCCTCTCTTTGGTTTAAGGTAGACGGCCACTCTAAGGAGGAGAGAGAGAGAGAGAGAGACTTGGCGTGTATAGAGAGAGATGGAGAGAGTTCAATTCCTCTTGGAATTATATGTGCTATAGTCTAAAAGACAAGGATAACCCTTCCTTTTATACTAGTTGGATGTATATGGATCTCTATCTACGTGCCTTCTTAATCCAACGATTTAGATTAAGAGGATATTAATCAATGTCCATGATTTGTTGCTATAAATTTGCAACAACTAATTTAATTAAAATAAAATAATTATATCCCTTTATCAAGATACAAATTAATTCATTTTAATTTCAATTATAATAAATAGACAATAAGGGAGGCAACCACCACCCTAAAAAGAGGGCGGTCGTCCCACCCTAACTTGGTCAAGGTGGGCGGCCACCTTGTTGGTGGTTTTACCTTCCTTAATATATATTTATTATATAGAATAAAATGCAATGACTATTATTGCATTTATCTTCACAAAATTAATTCCAAATTAAATTTGTAAAAACATCAATCAGTCATTGATAAATATGAATCAAATTCATATATCCAACTAATATGTAATTTAGATTTACAATTAATTATTTATGGTGAATTCAATTCACAACAACATATAATTTGTAAACTCTATTTACAAGTAAATCTCTCCATCATATTATAAATCATATTTATAATATCCTTGACTATTGTGGATAGTGATATTCACATTAATCATATCCTTGAAATTAAATCATATTTAATCATCTTGGATCTCTATTCTCATGTGCCTAAATATCATGAATCACATTCACATTAATCACATCTTTGATAATTAAATCACATTTAATCATCTTATATAACTCTCTTTATATAGACAAATAATATGAATCAAATTCATATTATTCATGATAATTAAATCACATCTAACTGTCAATTTTCCTCAATGCTCAAACACATTATCAACAATGAACTTATCCTTGAACTCTTTAAAGAATAATGTGCTTTCTCTGTGGATACTTGGAGATAAGGACAAGGCGATTGTACATTCCACGTATAATGACTTGGGTATTGAGATCACATCTCAAATACAGATCTCGAGGACCTCCCATAGATGTTTGATTAAATCAAAGTCGTAAATCTAATATTCTAATTGCATCTGAATCATATTCAGATCATTGTCCAACATTTGGACTAAGATAAAACCACTTCTCTATGAGATGAGTCACTAAAATCCAGACATATTTCATCACTCCCTCGGAATGGAAGCGTCATGGTTACACAATCGTTTATGATCACATCACCCTCAGGTATTCCTAATACATGTACATCCTGCATACTGGAAGACCTAGAATAAACTTGAAGTTTTATATCTATTTAGATTGTCTTCTTCAGGGTTTTATCATTAAGTTTCTCATTTGATCATTGGGAGTTGGTATCGATCATATACTTTCCAAAAACATATATCATACCCAGGTAATTGATCATATACTTTCCAAAAGCATATAGCAAACCTACAAATTAAGTCAAACTTCCAAAGAGAGATGACTGTGCACAGAATTTGATTTCCAATATCTCATGAGTGATCTCATGTCTTCTGGTTCAGTAAATGAACATGTATGATCCCTTTGAGAGATCGTATTACTCATATACCCTTATATGCATAACAACGCGTCAGTGTATAGACCTTGATTAGGTCATCAACCTATCGGTCTGCCAAATGTACATACTCAAACATATAATAACACATCTGTCTCTGATCAGAGGATGTGTGTCTATATCATGACATCATATGACATAGGTCTTCGGTTATCTCGATCTCGTTAAGTCAACTCTTTGACCTAACTTAGCTAACACCTCTGAATCTCTATTCTTATGCAGAGGGCATGCATCAAGAGGCTGGTTAGATATCAACCCATGAGAGAAAGGATTGTCATCTCCTACTCAGGTTGGAGATCATCTCTTAATAATCATTTGACGGTGCTTGATGAGGCCTCAATCTAACTCTTTAGATATCCATCCAAGTACCAGCCTCTATGATTCAACAATTGAATCAACAATTCTATGATCATCATGATGGCCATAGTACATAACCCTAATTGTACTAAGGTACCTATTATGCAAATTAATTATTCTTCATTTCACATTAAGGAATGATATTTGCAATAACATTTATTACATAATAGCTTGTTGTGGGCTCGCATGTCCAACACCATTTATTGAGCAAAAATCATGTGTAATTAGTTGCATTTTTTGGATTTATTGCATAATTTACCTTTCATGATTCTCATGTTCATTGCATTCGAAATCATCCAAAAATTTACATATTATTCATTACAAAGACATTTAAAAAATTAAATAAAAAATATTACATCATCATTATTTTTTAAAAAAACATGGGCTGAAGCTCATGCTAATGTCTCTAACAAATTTATTTATTTTTCAGGTCTGGCTTAGAAGTGAAGGATATGATGAGATCCTTAAGCGCATCACAGAAGCGTGAGAATCGCATCGTATGCGATCGGGAGTGACTAGTCGAACTAGTTTCTCGAGGCAGCAGAAATTAAAAAAATTTGTGCGATGAAACCACATGATCCAAGAACACTTCTCGGATCATTTCATCTAAACCACAAACAAGTATTAGGGTTACCTCTTGAAGCGCGGTTGCGATCGAGTCTCTAAATGAAGAGACCTCCGGTCTCAAGTCCGATCCGACGGAGGAGACGCTTGCGAGTGTGTTGATGAAACGCATGCTCCTCGCAATCCATGTTGATGATCCAAGCGGCGGATCTCCTGATCTTGACACAAGATATTCGACATCTTCTTCACGAGCGAGGCGCACCGAAGGAGACGGAGATCCCCGAGCAAATGATCCGGCAGCATAATGACGATGCTGCGGTGATGGAGACTCTCTCTAGGGCATCCATGGTGGATGGTCACATGAGAGAGAGGGTGTGTAGGGAATGAGAGAGAGAGAGAGAGGTTGTTGTTTATAACTTGTGTTTTGTGTTGTAACCAAGCAGAGCAAGGGGTGCCTCTCCTTTTATAATATTTTGGGATCCATGGATCTCAATCCATAGACAACACAAATCTAATGGCTCACATTGATTTCTGTTTCTTTCAATGGTCAAGATGTTGTTGGAAAAACACAACTATTAATTTAATTAAGATTAAATCTATAATTTAATCATAAATTAAATCAAGATTTCATGGAGATTTTGGATGGAAATGTCACTCTCCATATTGGAGTGGACGACCACTAATTTCCATGTTGGAATTGGTGGCCGCTCACCCTTCCAATATGGAAGGGTAGATTTCCATGCAATCTCATGAAATCTTGTTGAGATTTCATGATTCCTTGTAAATATCCATGATTTTACAACAACACTTGTTGTAAATTATTCTATAAAAATAATTCATAATTATTTTGAGAATATTGCAATCTTGCCATTGAAAAATTGTGAATCTCATTCACAACCCCAAATAAAATGTGAATTACATTTTCAATTAATTGTCCAATGTGAATCCAATTCACATTAAGATTTAATTAACAAATGTAATTTACATAAAGCTCTCTCTTATATATTATAAATCACATTTATAATATATGTGATTAATATGGATAGTTCTATCCATATTATTGATATCTATGATAATTAAATCACATTTAATCATCTCGGATCTCTATTCTCATGTGCCCAAATAATATGATTCATATTCACATTATTCACATATATGATAATCAAATCTCATTTAATTATCCCAGATAATTCTCCATATAATATGAGTCAAATTCATATTACTCATGATAATTAAATCACATTTAATTATCCATTTTCTTAATGCTCGAATACGTATATCAACAATGAAATTATCCATCAACTCTTTCAAGGATAATGTGCTTTATCTGCGGATACTTGGAGATAAGTATAGGGTGATTGTATTGTTCCACGTATAGTGACTTGGATATTGAGATTAGATCTCAAATCCAGATCTTACGGACCTCCCATAGATGCTTGATTAAATCAAGTTCGTAGATCCAATCTTCTCATTGCATCTGAATCACATTCAGATCACTGTTCAATACTTGGACCAAGATTAGATCACTTCTCTACTGAGAGGAGTCACTAAAATCTAGACCCGTTTCATCACTCCCTAGGAATGGAAGCGTCATGGTTATACAATCGTTTATGATCACATCACCCTCGGGTATTCCCAATACCTGTACATCCTGCATAATGGAAGATCCAGAATAAACCCGAAGTATAAGATCAATTTTACACTATCTACTTCAAAGATTTGTCATTAAGTTTCTCATTTTATTGGGAGTCGGTATCGATCATATACTTTCCAAAAACATATATCATACCTAGGTTTTGATCATATACTTTCCAAAAGTATATATCAAACCATACAAATTCAGTCAAGCTTCCAAAGCGAGACGACCGCGTGCGGAATTTGATTCTTCCCAATATCTCATGAGTGAGCCCATGTCTTCTGGTTCAGTAATGAACCTGTATGATCCCTTTGAGAGATTGTATTACTCATATGCCCTTATATGAACACCAGTGTGCCGATGTATAGACCTTGATTAGGTCATCAACCTATTAGTCTGCCAAATGTACATACTCATACATATAGTAACACACCTTTCTCCGGTCAGAGGATGCGTGCCTATATCGTGACAGCATACAACATAGGACTTTGGTTGTCTCGATCTCATTAAGTCAACTCTTTGACCTAACTTATCTAACACCTCTGAATCTCTATTCTTATGCAGAGGACCTGCATCAAGAGGTCGGTTAGATATCAACCAAGTGAGAAAGGATTGCCATCTCCTTCAGGCTGGAGATCATCTCTTAACAATCATTTGACGGTGCTTGATGAGTCCTCAATCTAACTCTTTAGACGTTAATCCAAGCACCAGCCTCTATGGTTCAATAATTGAATCAACAATTGTATGATCATTAAGATGACCATGGTACATAACCCTAATTGTACTAAGGGACCTATTATGCAAATTAGTTATTCTTCATTTCAGATCAGGCAATGATATTTGCAATAACATTTATTGCATAATGGCTCGCCGTGGGCTCGCAAGTCCAACAAGAAGATGTCCAAGGGGGGCTCCAATCCCCTCCCTATTCATTTGTAAAAAAAATTCTAGAAGAAAAAATAGTGATATCAGCATGATTGATGAACCCGAATTTCACCCTTCTTATTATGCATAATTAACAGGTTCATTGCAGTCGGATAAAAATCGTAGTCGTCAAAAGACCGCTTCAAAATAATGTAACAATTAAAGGTAAAGTGGTCGATTTATATTTTGCTTGGGCAAGCCCAAGGTCGAACTTAGGGACACCAGCCTCTTAAGCATATATTTAGACTCTTATTACTTGCACTAAGTGTTGAATTAAAGATCCATAGGTCAATAAATGCATGAAGACACGACATTGCATAAAGAAACATGAAGATATGTCATTTTTCATTCATTTTTTATACATGCAACAAGATGTAAAGAAATACATTGCAACAATACTATAAATATGCCCAAATTGTACAGAATCTTTGAGCAATCAAACAATAATCAAATTCAGATTAAAATCATGAATCAAGTTTCATTAATTCAATTAAGGTAAGGCATATAAACATGTTATATACGTGACACTTTGCTATTAAAGTAATTCATCAAAAATCATAGTGTCAAAACAGAATTCTAAGCATGCCATTAAGAAGACGATGAAACAAGCTTCGAAACGAGACCAAAATCGACTCAAACGGAGATACGATGCTCAAGATATCTACAAATGAAATCAGGGGCATAAATGCAAGAAAAACATGAAAATAAATAACAAACAACTCCCTGGAAGGACTAAAATGCAAATAACAACAGTTGCAAGGACTTCCTTGATATTTACCCACATACGTGGGGGTATATTTGCAATTATTTGGACCCGGAGGGGGTGGGATGCAAAATACCCCCCAAGCGTGCATGAATGGCACGTGCTCTGAGGACCTGGTTGGAATATGGAGAAGTCGGCGGGGCATCCACGCAAAATACCCTGCAACCACGTGACAAGCAAGTGATGGGCGAGGCTCGGGCTAGTGTAGGCTCGGAAGAGGCTCGGTGTAGCTTCGGTGGCCACTCAGCTTCGGATGTGGCTCGGACAACGCTCTGATGAATGAGAAATTCGCCTCTTTAAGAGTGAATAATAGTCGTAGTATAGGATGCAAATTTGGTTCGTCAAAAAAACCACAATCTTTGAATGTTGTGGAATATTTTTACTTGGTAAGTTTACCAAGGTCGATCACAGGGAACGGTGATTTTTAGTTGCGTGGTCTTAAATCAAATTAAATAATTCATTAATATTGGATTAATTTCTGTGTTGAGAAAATGTACAATGTAATGAAATGCAATTGAGATGCAAGGAAATATATAGAGACAGTTGTTCAGCACAGGATCTATGATTAAGATTTCAACTTCAATATATGTTAATCAATAACCTCGATAATTATCACAGATCAAAAGCTAAAGTTCAAGAGAAATAATCAGAGAGTAAATAAATAATCTGGGGAATCTGGGCTCTGTTAAAAATTCCTTTTACTTTCTCTGTAAATTAATCCTCAATCGATAACCATCCTGTTCGAAACATACAGGGAAAATAATTTATCAATATTCCCTTCCGAAACTCCTGCACAGATTAAATCCTCAATAAATAATTATTAAATTATGCATCAGGATTTATTTCCCAAGCTTTTCTCAATGGAGTCCTTGCATAAATATCATCAATTTCTCTACAGCACAACCATGTTAAAATTGAGCATGCATGTCAAATTAGATCCTTGAAGAATAATTATCATTAAACCACCTCAGATCTGTTCACAAACTATGCTAAGTTTTAGAGCATGAAAAGTGATTCAAAATGACATATTATATGCTAAAATCGGAGTCTGTATGAGAAAGATATGATAAAATGAAGTTTCAGGGACTAAATTGTAAATAAAATAAATTTTTTTTCTTGCAAAGAGGTCCTTGGGAGGACTTATCTGTAATTAATAAAAACTTGAGGGGCCCGAGTAATTTACCCCCGGCGGGGGTATTTTTGTAAATTCAAAAAATGCTAGGGGCTTTTCTGCAATTTTTCCACTACGTGCGTGCTGCGCACGTACTCCAGGAGGCTCGGTGTAGGGGCGCGTGGCTCAGGGGCCTAGCCTGAGGATCGGGAGGCGGGGCTGAGGCTCGTGGATCCCGAGCATGTGGTTCGGAGGCAAGGCTCAGGCTCGGACGCCCGAGCCTAAATGGCGGGTTGGCGCTGCTTCGGGGACCCGAGCCTCGAGGCTGCGGCCGAGGCTCGAGGATGACACGTGGCTCCTTTAGGGCTGTTGGATCAAGGGCACTAGCCCGATCCAACGGCTCCTGTAGGGAGCGGGCGCGGGCGGTTGAAGGAGGCGGTGGAGGCTGAGCGGGCAGCCGAAGCGCGTGGGCACGGCCGGCGGCCGGCTGGCGAGCGACGAAGCATGGTGGAGGGGCTGGCGGAGCTGCGGCAGAGTGATAAACACAGAATTGAGAGTGGTTATATTGACTCACAAGGCGAGTCAACAGTCGGTGTCTAGACCACTACAAAATTCTGTATTTAATCAACAATTAACCCACACTATAGATCAAGCAATTAGAAATAAATGTGGAGTTAAAATTTATTTTTAACTCTGCACAAAAGATTGTATAGGACAAGTATGCAGAGAGTTCGAACACAGGGAGCAAACAAGGTAGATCAAGCAAATGTGTGTGAGTGAATGTGAGTGAAGTGATGTCTACACTATGCAAGCAAATATTTTTTTGTGGGTTTTTAATTTTTAATTTTTTTTCTAATTTTTAATTTTGTATTTTGATTTTTAATTTTCTGATTTTTATATTTTCTATTTTATATTTTTCTTTTTCTTTTTCAATATTGGAAGATATCAACAATGCAATAGAAGGAGTGATAAAATATTTATAAAAATATGCAAAAATAGCCAAAAATTCAGAAATAAAATCTTTTTGGTATTTTTATAATTTTCTACTATTTTTGTGATTTTTGGGTATTTTTCAAAATATTTTTGGTATTTTTAAACACTGAAATAAACCAAAACAGTGGACAAGCTACTAGCTGGGGGTAAAATGGGAATTAAAAATAGCAAACAGCCTCAAAATTTTCTTAAACTAATTTTCAAATAAATATAATAAAATATAGGAGAAACAGAACTTGAGTTTACAATTTTTTTAGTTTTCTATGATTTTATAAATTTTTTTGAAGTTTTTGTGTGTTTTTGATTTTTTAGGGTTTTTCTTTTGAGATTTTTTAGTGATTTTTGGACTAACACTAAAATAGGTTAAAATAGATAGTAGGGAATTTTTTTGGAATTTTTCGAGGTCTTTTAATATTTTTTTGGTATTTTCTAAGCTAGACAGTAGATAAAAAGCATGTTTTTGATTTTTAATAAATATTAAAATGAAAGAAAATCAAAAACTAAAAATAGGGCGTGGAAGTACAAGTTAACAGGAGCTTAAGTTTAATTTTTGAGAATTTTTGGAATTAAAATGATGCCTTAGTTAATTAGATCAAGCAAAAAAAATTAAAGGTCTGGCAGGGGCATATATGCAATTATCAGATAAGTCAGGGGCACGCCTGCAATTTTTACAAACGTTTTGAACTGAGTAAAATATTTTCTGAACCAAAAGACAATAGCCGAAGCCGCAAGGGTGCCCTTGCATAATCGCCCAGACGCACGTGCGTTACACGTGCGCCTGGCGGGGGCACAAATGCAATATCACAAAAGGTGGGGGTTTAATTATAAATATTACAAAAATAAATCAGCAGCAGATGAAAGATTCCATGCTAATTAAAAAAGTACAAAATTACGCAGGGGAGAAATGGCAAAATACCCAGGCGCTCTAATCGCACGGCCGAGAAGATCTCACTTATGCCACGTGGCGTGCGGACACTGCCCGATACCCCTTCGAATTGACGGCCGCGATTAGATGAAATGGGGCGATCAAACGGTTGGGCCTTGAACGATCCAATGGCAGCTGCAGTATCTAGAGAGGCCTCCTTGATCGGACGACGCGGAGGGCCCCTGCAAGAACAACGAAGAACTCGAGCGTGGGGAGTTGTGATCGGCCAACGCTCGAGATTCCCCGCGCCTGGGCGGTCCCCGACCGTCGCTTCTTGCTCCTGGAAGGTTGCTCTGTCGACCGGAGGTGGCAAAAAGAGCGGGAGAGCTCAAAAGGCCCACCGCCACGTCAAAGACGAGGAGGCGGGTCCAAGAAGCTCCGGCCGCTCGCAAAATCCCCTCCAGCACCTGGTCTGGTTTCGAATACCTGCAAAAAGGGGTGAAGGGGGTCGCGGGAAAAATGCCGCGACCCACCAGTGGCGAAGAGGTGGTCTGTAGGCGGCGGAGGATGGAGAAACGAACTTGCCGGAGCTTGCTCCGGCGAGGTGGAGGTGATGGAAAATGAGTAAAGCTTAGGCAAAATGGAGGTAACCTAGGGGTTCCTACTGCTATCAGGATTAAGGACAAGCAAAAAGAAGAAGAAAAACGTACCTCAAGGGCTGTGGAGCCCAAGGAAGGACCTCGACGGCCAAGTGGCCGGAGGTGGCTTGGAACACGCCAAGGAGTGCCTGAATCGCACCTCAACAGGTCGGGGGTCGACCTGCTGTCACCAGGGACCCAACAGCGACAACTCGGAGGTTGTTGGCCCTAGCCGAAGGCGGTTCGAAGATCAAAGGGGGTATGGGGTCGGTTTTGAAAGATGGTGGAGATGGATCGCAAATCGAGACGCAACGGGAGGAACAGCGCTCCAATGCCTGAAAAAAATCGATGGGCGAGCAAGCTGGATTGTAGGAGAGCAAAGTTGCAGAAGGGACTTTCGTGAAAAGGTGAAAGGATCGGCCCCCAAAAAATCTTGAAAATTGGTCAAAACCCATTCTGACGACCTACAAGACCTAGGGTCAGAGAGTTGACCCGAGGTCAACTCTTCTGGCCCCCTGGTTGGTCCACGTGGACCAACCAGGAAAAAGGTCCTAAAAATCATTTTAAAATAGTAAATAATATTATTTTATTTAGGTTACAAAATAAAAAGTGTTTATATTTTTATAAATTATTTTATTATGATTTTTAATTATTTTTATGAGATATATTTTTACAAGTTTACTATTATACCCTTTATAGGTATAAATACCTATGTATTGTATTCTTTTATTTTTATTGTGTATTTAATTTATTTATTTTTGATTATTAATTTATATAATTATAACATACTTTTATACATGTAATTATATTTTTATTTTATTTTATTGATGTGTTTTGTATTTTAGATAAAATATAAGTAGGTAATGTATAGGTATGTATATATGTAGTATACCAATGTAGTTTATATACATATATTTTATTTTGAGTTTTCTTTGCATTTTTATTCTGATTTTAATGTACATAATTATTACAAGTAATATTTACAAAATCATAAAAATATAAAAATACAAAAATAATGAATAAATAATAAACTGAATATTTTAATCAGTACAACTATACAATGAGGGTCCAAAACTCAACTTTCAAACCGTAGCTCCGCCAAATGCGAAACCACACCATTAAATAGCTTATTTTATTCTATATACAATTAAAGGTGAACATGCTGCATTTGGAGTTTTCATTTATGAGATACCGATTTGGGAAGTTGGCATTCTGGAATTTTATTCAGACCATAACTTTTTATCTGTGTATAATTTTTTCAGTGAAATCAATTTTGTATTTTTCTTTATTAATTTATCTACAACTTTCATGTACAAAGTTTCTTTATTTGATGTACAAAAAGTGGAACCAAAAATAGTCCCAAAATGAATAAAGAATGAATTACTAAATATAAGTATTTGGCCCTTATCTCCCCCTACTTTGTTCCTTGTCGACCTATTCATCAAGATGCCTAGGTCTCGGGGGTTTGGGTCATAAAATATTTGTAATATTTTATTCTTTTTTCTTTTCTTTTATTTATTCTATAATTTTGGCTTTAATTACACTATTTTATACACTAATTGGATGCACATACATGAACGCTAAGATGCTATATTTAATGCTATTTACAGGTATTTGCTAGGGTTTTTGGTGCCAAAATGATAGAATAAAGATGATGAAATGTGGATTCATCATCCCCCTATACTTTACCTTTGCTAGTCCCTAGCAAACACTTATGCAATAAGTGCAAAAAGAAAAAGAAAGAAAAGAAAAAGAAGAACTTGGATTTAATTTGATTATCAAATGTGTCTTCACAAAATCAAAGTTTGGAGCTTAAGTCGGACCTTTGGAATTTTAGTGCAGGCGGAACCTTAGTGAGAACCGAATTTGAAATCCAACAGTCCATGAGAATCCCAAAACTCTGTCCAAGTCTCCTCAATAGCCAGGTCAGAAATACTTCAACTCATATGCAAACTCTTACGACTATGAATCCGACTCGTACAATGTAAGTGATGGTGGCTCTCCCCAACTAGAATGACAAAGAGACTGACTTCTCTAGTATGACAATCCAATGATTCCCCAATCCAATAACTCCATCCTCGAGGAGCGGGGTATTCCCTTCTAAGTTCAAGTGGCAACCAACTCAAGAGGTGGGGGTGAAGAGAAGAATGGACGGTAGCCAGTGTAGCTACCTATCCTGGGATTCAAGACCAGTGTAGTCAAGTCATCATGCTGCAGGCTCACATGATATGACTTTGGAACTCAAGCTTGCTTATTGGCTTTACAACATTTGTACATACTTTGCATGCTTTTAATTTTTGTACATGCCTGAACTCTTTTTTTAATACTATATACAGCAGCATTTAAATAAGGAGTTTTTCCTCTTGAGCCAGTAGACTATCCCTCTTTTGAAGCTTTATCGCAACCCACAGCCTCCTGTCTTTAGACTTCCTAATCACTGGACGGGTTGGGGTGCACTTCCCTCCCGAGAGGAGGACAAATGTTTCCACTTGTGTGCGTCTCATACCGGCAAATCCAATCCCCTCACTACTCCTACTGAGTTGAGCTATGTGAAAGGTGCAGGTGTCCAAGTTAGGTCATTATCAACAAGAGTCGTGCGTGTGCTCCGAAATACTCTACTTAGGCAGTCAAGAATTCATTGAACCGAGTCTCGTGATCCTCAAGAATTAAGTCAATTAGACCTGAAGTACCTCAAACCCAGTTCCTATAAGGTTCCTGTTATTAGGTAGATTTTAAGGTCCAATCAAGCTCCAATCTCTGGATTTTACTTAGACTTGTTCAACTATCAAACTCAATCCGAAAAATGCGAATGCTATGCAAATGCGATGCAGAATGCAGAAAATATTTTTGTGATGCAATTTTCAAAGGTTTAAAACTTTTTATGGATTTTTGAAAAGATGATGCATGCATTTTTTTCAATTTTTTTTGTATTTTTCAAAGATTTTTCAACTATTTTTGGATTTTAGTTTTGCAAATGTTTTTGGGATTTTTGAAAACAAAAAGTTTTGGCTAAAAACTAGGTGAAAAATATGTACACGGGAGTGCTTCTTATATCTACAAGAAGTGGGTTTTAAGAATTTACAAGGGTAAGTGGTCAGTTTTATATACATATATATATGTAGTGAATTTTGGTGAGATATATGTGTTCCTCAAACTTATTTGGAAAGCTTTTCACACAAATTTTTGAAAACTATAGTCCAAAATAGTTTTTACAAACATTTTGCAGATATGTACACACATTTGAATTTCATTTTGCAAAGGTTTTCAAAACAGTATATATAGATTTTTTTCAAAATATTTTTGCAACCATTCTTCAAACCATTTGCAAATCATTTTTCAAACATTTTATTTCACACAAAGAAAAGAAATTTTACAAACCACACATTTTTACACAGGTTGAAAACATGTAACAAAATATTTTCAAAATAGCTTTCAATAAATGCTCACAATGATTTTCAAACTATTTTTCAAACATTTTGCAAAAAATATTTTCACCTGATTTATTAATCATTATATACAAAAAGAATTTGAGGAATAAAACACCTTTTTATTAGGGATTTTAATGAATTTTAAAGAATGATTGGCCATATTACTAGGAAAATACAAAGGTACGAGTTATGGCTAGAGTATATACGCAGTATATATGGACCCCCTATACTTAGCTTGAGCTATGTCCTCATAGATCGGAGAGAAAAGAGAAGACATAACTCGTACTAAGTATAGACAAGTCTAAAGAATAAATGAATCAATGAGAAATTGACCTTCCCCCTATACTTAGGATCAAATAATCTTAAGTATAGCAGACTGTACACAACGCAGGGAGGGTCAAGGGTGGGAATGAACAGATCGTACTCAGATTGTCTCCCCCTATACTTAGGGTAAGATATCCCTAAGTATAGACAAGAAGAGGAGACAATGGAGAGGATCGAAATGAAAATGAAAGAACTTGGGTGCAAACCCCCCTATACTTAGGACAAAGTACGTCCTAAGTATGGAAAACTGTCTACAAGGGTAGCACCTTTTTGATAGATGAAGAAGATAGAAAAGGAAAAGAAGAAAAGAAGAAAATAAGACAAGATATCTGACAATGGAAGGAGAGATCATGAGAATGTACACGTCACTCCCCCTATACTTAAGGTAAAAGAAGCCCTAAGTATAGGCAACAACATGAGTTTTGACACGGACGAAGAAAGAAAACTCGGCTCGTCCACCCCCCTATACTTAGGACAAAGTACGTCCTAAGCAAGGCAAACACGAGAATGGGTGGACGAGCAAAAACGGGAGATAAGAGAGTCACGAGAGAGAATCTACAACATAAATGGATGATCATAAGAAGGTGGAAAGCAAACCTTCTTGCGGGACCGCTGAGGGATAGATCTGATATGGTGTATGTCAACATCGGGGTCCACAGTGGACGAAAGCCGATCAGGGTCGACACGGTGAAGGCCCTCAGTGGAATCAAAATGGAAAGGGACGAACTGATCAATGGAAGCAGTATGGCTAGGTTCTCCCTTGGTAGTCCTATGATGTGAAGGCACAGACGGGTGAGTGGAAGAAGTATGACTAGGTCCTGCCTTGGAAGTCTCGCAGATGTTAAAGTGGAATAGGACAAACTCATCATCCTCGGAAGAAGTGTAATCGGAGTCGTCCTGCGAGGGCTCGTCCAGGTCAAAGTAAAAAGGCACGAAATCATCAGTAGAAGTATACGAACTCTGTTCGTCCTCAAGAGTTTCACTCGGATCATCTTTTTCATCAAGAGGCCAAAAATTGTGAAGGTTCGCATCATAACCGACCTCAATCATCTTTACTTGTGAGTGACCAGGAACGGACTTATCAATGGAAGTGTTCAAACCAGGTTTGTCCTGTCTAGTCTTGGTATCTGCCCTCTGCTCAAATGGATCAATCACATAAATGCTTTGGAATTCATCAACACATCGCCACACACCAGGAGGAGGAACTGTGAGGTCTATGCTTTCCGACTTCCTCCCCTTTCGGGGGATCCGTCGGGTCTCATCAATGGTTGCTAAGGAAGCATCTCTAGTATCATCAGATTGGTCACAGGCCTCAGAGTCAGCTATGATTGGTGAAAGTGCATCAGGTGCAGGTCTCTGATCAACTGTGGGTGCGGTGATCGCCACTTCGCTCTCGTGAACAGGACGGAAGCGAATCTCTCCTGATCCATAGTCAATAACGACCCTCGCAGAGGCGAGGAATGGTCGTCCCAAGATGATTGGAGACGGCTCCCCTATGGAGCTCTCCATGGGCAACACGACAAAATCAACATGGTGGTTCGTGCCCTGAATAGAAATGACGGCATTTTCAAGGATACCTTTCGGCCTTTTGATAGATCCATCAGCAAACTGAATGATCATCCTGGTCTTCTTTAGAGGCCCTAAGTGAAGAGACTGTACCAGTGAGAAGGGTAATATTCTTATAGATGCACCGCCGTCCAGGAGAGTGCGATCACAAGTGTAGTCAGAGATGGTGCAAGTGATGAAAGGTGTAGCAGTGTTTTTCTTCTTGGGAATGGGACGGTGAATGATGGCGAGGGCAGTGGCCATGGTCAAAATGTGACGCTCAGATCTGCTCCTCCGCTTTCTCTTCTTGGGAAGAGGAGCAGATAATTGGGTCATGGCCTGCTGAAGTGGGGCACGGATGATCTCATGAATAGTAGCCACCACTTCGGGTTCAGATAACATTTTTTGAATTTTTGGACTTCCTCCATACAAGGGAGGAAGTCGGAATCAGCATATACACGAGGCATGCCAAGAGCAGTCTGTACAGCAGCATCCTCGGGGTCAAAGGTGGGACTAGGTGTGAAAGTATATGTGGTCAAGGGCTCTGGCAAGTGGACTCTCTCCTCACGGTATGAATCGACCAACTGTCTCCCGAACTCTTCTTGTATTTTTAAAATTTTCTCATTTTTTTGTATTTTAGGCGATTGCAAGCTCCCATGATCACCGACAAGTAAATCTGAATCCCCGGCGAGAGGAGCATTAATCTGATTATTCCTCAAGATAGCAAGATTATCATTCATCAAATCAATGTGCCTCATCATCCGATCCAAGATATCACTCACAGAGATTGAGGGAGGTGACTCCAACAGGTCAGACTCGGGTGGATGTGAAGGTGGAGGTGGATGATATACAGCTGGGGGTGGAGGTGGGTAGAAGTCCGAAGTCTGATACTGCGGCTGAGGCGGGTATGTACAAAAATCAAAAAAAAATAGGAGGAGGATCTTCCTGATAAAAGGGAGGTGGATTGGCTGGAGCGAACGAGGGGTCCGCAAAGTCCGGATAACATGCACTCCAGGGACCCATCTCAAAAACAAAAGGAAATGATTCGGGGGAGCACGTCAGTCAAGTCAAGAGAGTGAAGAAGAAGGCGCAAGTGCGCAGGAGCGATCTAGGACACACACAAAACAACCACAACCAAAAATGAAAATAATGCAAACCCTCAATTCACCTACTCAACTCGGTAGAGACCGCAAAGAGCGGTCTTTTTATCTTGTATGTTTTAGAGTTAGGTAAGAAGTCCAAAATTGCGCAAACACTTAGGGGGCTGAATGGGAGTTTGGGCTCTAACCTTAGTGTGTGCGTGAGCAATGTAAAACGAAGATAATGAGGGGATTACTCGCCCCAAGAGAAGATTTTCTTTTTGGTGGATTTTAGGGCCAAGTAATATTAGCAGTCCCAATTTTATTGATTATCACTTTTTTGAATTTTTTAGTGAGAAATGCGCACGCCTAACGAGGATTCAATTCTTTTAGGATCCTAGGTTGGCAAAATCAGAGGTAGAGTCGGAAAAGCAATGCAAGCGTCAAATCAATGATACATGCTAAAGAGAAATGCTCACCTTGCCTCCAGCACTTTACATGCAAGGATGTTTAGCAGAATTGAAACCTATCTATATGCAAATGCAAAAGCTGATGAAATCGCCCTAAGTTTCAGAAATTGCTATTATCGGGAAGAACCACGAGTTGACCACCAATCCTCAACCCTAGAGTCTGGTCTAGGCTCACCCCTCCTCCTCTCGACAAATCGAGTTCAGGAGAAGCGCTTGGCAGGGAGAGATCGCAGCGCGACGGATTGAAGGTGATGATCAACTGTTTAAAATTTGACTAAGTCCAAACGAGACTATAGGTGCATGCAAAATATTAAGTGTTTGGCCTTAGTCTATCACAAGCAATCATAAAACTAGGGGCCCAATCACACAAAATAAATAAAACCGAAAATCGGAAAACAAAGTAAAAAAATTGCGATGAAAACCGATAAAACCGCGTCGATCCCCCAAGTGAACAATCACTTGGAAATTAGGCTCAAATGTCCAAGCGTCCGGGGGTACCTGTATTATTACAAAATTTGGAGTCTCTCTCTCACTTAAATTACAAAATAAATACAATAAACAAATAAACTAGAACTGTCTTCAAAATCCTCTCCTAGCCTGCCTTCGTGCTAAGTCAAGACGCCTCACGTGGGTGCACAGGTGCTCCAGGAAGAGAGCTCCTCCCTCGATCCGCGTTCCTCGCAAGAAGTCAAACAAGAGAGGGGTTAGACAATTCAAACAGGAAATATCAAACAAAAAGTAAAAATAGAAATGCAATAATGTGGACAAGTATCACAATCATAAAACACAAATGACATACGCGTTGTTGCTCCCCGGCAACGGCGCCATTTGATAAACACAGAATTGAGAGCGGTTGTATTGACTCACAAGGTGAGTCAACAGTCGATGTCTAGACCACTACAAAATTCTGTATTTAATCAACAATTAACCCACACTATAGATCAAGCAATTAGAAATAAATGTGGAGTTAAAATTTATTTTTAACTCTGCACAAAAGATTGTATAGGACAAGTATGCAGAGAGTTTGAACACAGGGAGCAAACAAGGTAGATCAAGCAAATGTGTGTGAGTGAATGTGAGTGAAGTGATGTCTACACTATGCAATCAAATATTTTTTGTGGATTTTTAATTTTTAATTTTTTTCTAATTTTAAATTTTGTATTTTTATTTTTAATTTTCTGATTTTTATATTTTCTATTTTATATTTTTCTTTTTCTTTTTCAATATTGGAAGATATCAACAATGTAATAGAAGGAGTGATAAATTATTTATAAAAATATGCAAAAATAGCCAAAAATTCAGAAATAAAATCGTCTTGGTATTTTTATAATTTTCTACTATTTTTGTGATTTTTGGGTATTTTTCAAAATATTTTTGGTATTTTTAAACACTGAAATAAACCAAAACAGTGGACAAGCTACTGGCTGGGGGTAAAATGGGAATTAAAAATAGCAAACAGCCATAAAAGTTTCCCAAACTTTCAAATAAAGATAATAAAATATAGGAGAAACAGAACTTGAGTTTACATTTTTTTGAGTTTTCTATGATTTTATATATTTTTTTGAAGTTTTTGTGTTTTTGAATTTTTAGGGTTTTTCATTTGAGATTTTTAGTGATTTTTGGACTGACACTAAAATAGGTTAAAATAGACAGTATGGAATTTTTTTGGAGTTTTTCGAGGTCTTTTAATATTTTTTTGGTATTTTCTAAGCTAGACAGTAGATAAAAGGCATGTTTTTGATTTTTAATAAATACTAAAATGCAAGAAAATCAAAAACTAAAAATAGAGCGTGGAAGTACAAGTTAACAGGAACTTAAGTTTAATTTTTGAGAATTTTTTGAATTAAAATGATGCCTTAATTAATAGATCAAGCAAGCAAAAATTAAAGGTCTACCAGGGGCATATATGCAATTATCAGATAAGTCAGGGGCACGCCTGCAATTTTCACAAACATTTTGAACTGAGTAAAATATTTTCTAGACCAAAAGCCAATAGCCGAAGCCGCAAGGGTGCCCTTGCAAAATCGCCCAGACGCACGTGCGTTACACGCGCGCCTGGCGGGGGCACAAATGCAATATCACAAAAGGCGGGGGTTTAATTATAAATATTACAAAAATAAATCAGCGCCAGATGAAAGATTCCATGCTAATTAAAAAAGTACAAAATTGCACAGGGGAGAAATGGCAAAATACCCAGGCGCTCTAATCGCACGGCCGAGAAGATCTCACTTATGTCACGTGGCGTGCGGACACTGCCCGATACCCCTTCGAATTGACGGCCGCGATTAGATGAAATGGGGCGATCAAACGGTTGGGCCTTGAACGATCCAATGGCAGCTGCAGTATCTGGAGAGGCTGATTTAGCCAAAATTCACGGAGTCTAAAAGTGGTGTCTCACACAAGGCGGAGACACCGGTCGCTGTGACGACTCACGATAAAGTCTGAACTAAAGTCAACAATTAACCCACACTAAAGATCTATAGATTAGAAATAATGTGGAGTTAAAATTTATTTTTAACTCTGCACAAATGGTGTAAAGGGCAAGTATGCAGAGAGTTCGAACACAGGGAGCAAACAGGGTAATTCAAAAATTGGTGCTCAAGTGAGTGTGTGTGTCAAGTGTATACACTAAGCAAGCAAACAATGGAATTTTTGTGGGTTTTTAATTTTTAAATTTTTTTAATTTAATTTTTAATTTTGTATTTTGATTTTTAATTTTCTGATTTTTATAATTTTATATTTTTTTCTTTTTCAATATTGGAATTTAAGAACAATGGAATAAAAGACAAGGTAAAATATTTATAAAAATAAGCAAAAATAACCAAAAATTCAGAAATAAAATCTTTTTGATATTTTTAGGATTTTTTACTGTTTTTGTGATTTTTGGGAATTTTTCAAGGTGTTTTTGGTATTTTTAAATACTGGAATAAAGCAAAACAGTGAAATGAGTGATGGCTGTGAATAAAATGGAAGTTAAAAATAGCAAACAACAATCAAAATTTTTCACACTAATTTTCAAATAAAGAGAATGAAATCTAGAACAAACAGCAACTGAGATTGTATTTTTTGGAGTTTTCCTTGATTTTATATAATTTTTTGACATTTTTGAGGGTTTTTTAATCTTTTAAGGTTTTTTTTTGAGATTTTTAGTGATTTTTGGACTGACACTAGAATATTATAAAATAGACACTAGGGAATTTTTTTGGAATTTTTCGAGATGTTTTAATATTTTTTTGGCATTTTCTAAGCTAGACAGTAGAGAAAAAGCATGTTTTTGATTTTTAGTAAATATAAAAATAAAATAAAATCAGAAACTAAAATATTGGCGTGAAAGCACAAGTGCACAGGAGCTTAAATTCAAAATTTGAGAATTTTTGGGTTTCAAATGAGGCCTTAAATAAATGGATCAAGCAAGCAACAATTAAAGACCTAGCAGGGGCATTTATGCAAAAATAAATAACTAAGGGGGCACGCTTGCAAAATTTCCACGAAATTATAAACTAAATATTCAATTTTAAGGGCCAAACAACAATTACAATACCCGCCTAGTTATCGGTGTAAATTGCCCCCCAGGGCGCGTGACTCGCACGCACCTGGCAGGGACCAAAATGCAATATTTGAAACTATCAGAGGGGTCGATGCAAAATATCTCAAAGTTTTACATTGTAATGCAAAATCTTGGGACTAAACTGAAATAACTAAACCCCAGGGGAGTCCTTGCAAAAAGCCCACCACCTCACGTGTACAGATCACGTGAGGTGACGTGGCGGAGGACCTAAGTGTAAATAAAAATAAGTGCAGGGGCTTACATGCAAATAACCCAAAGTTTTTATACTACAGACGAAAGTTTAAATACTAAACAGTAAATACAAAAGGCGCGAGGGTTAATGTGCAAAATACCCTTGGCGTGTGATCAAACGGCTGATGGGGGGCCACTTAAACACGTGGCGCAATCTGGACGGCCGATGACGCTTCGCTTGGAAGGCGGAGATTAGATCATCTGGGGACGATCGGAAGGTGGAGACGTGGCGCGATCCAACGGTTGGGAGTCGATGACGAAGAACGACGTCGGTCGCCGGCGAGGGCGAACTTCGCCGCTCCAGCTCTTCGTCCTCCGGCGATGTCTGGGCTTCAAAATGGACAAGGAGCTTCCTGGGGGCCTTCTCTTTCTCCTGGGGGCATCAAAAAGCCATGGCGACGGCCGTGGCACTCGCAGGTGGTCGGCGGAGCTGGAGGGCTCGGCTGAGCTCCGGCGAGCAACAAAATGGCGCCCAGGTACGAGTCAACGACCTTTGACCCTGCAAACGTGGTTAAGAGGTCCAGGGCAAATTGCCTGGACCTTAGGTGGACCTAATCGAGGCGAACGGCGAAGTGGCGATGGGTGACCGGAGGTGCGCTCCGGCGAGGGGGTATGATTTGGTGACGGAGTCGACTAAACTCAAAATTTCTTGGGGGCTAATGATCCTAGACCTATGGCTAAGCTAATGAGCAAGAAATAAAAGGGGGAAAGGGCCCTCAATGGCCGGAGCCAGAGGGAATAAAGTACCTCGATCGCTGAGGTTGCGGGAGGTGGCGGAGTCTTCCTCGACCTCGTTCGCCTTGGCTGAGAAGCGCAAGGTGGAGCTGTCACCTCCAGCAATGCTCCGAGCACCAGAGAGGCGGAGAGGGGTGGACCAAGGGGACTCAAATTCAAAATGAAAAGGAGGGGTCGTTATATCTGGTTTGACCTCGAGTTGCAGGGGCTCGAAGATCGACGATCCTGGAGCGCCTCAGTGATCCTTGGTCCGATGTAAACACATGGCGGGCAAGAGGGATGATCGATGGAGAAAAATGCAGAAGGAATCAAGACGAAAGGGTGAAAGGAACGGTTGGGAAAAAGCCGAGAAAATGGCTCAAAAACCAAGTCGTCTGACAGGGGTAAGTGGGAAGGACGACCAGTTGACCTAGGTCAACTGGGACCGTCTCCTGATTGGTCCACGTGGACCAATCAGGAAAAATCCCTGATAATTATTTTGTAAAATCAATTAAAAATAGAATAAGGCCGAATTAATTAATGGTTATAAAATAAAAAATATTCGTAATTTTATGTAGTATTTTATTATGATTTTTAATTAATTTTATGAGGTATATTTTTAAAAGTTCACTTTTTAACCTTATATAGGTATAATACCTATGTCTTTAAGTATTTAATTCTTATTTTGTGTATTTTAATTTCATTATTTTTATTTATTTTTTTCTAAGATTCTAAGATACTTTTATGTACACAAATATATTTTTATTTTATTTTTCTGATTTATTTTGTATAATTAATAAAATAGAAGTATATTTTATATAGATATAAATACAGGTATAATACCTCTGTATCAAATATGTATGTATTTTATTTTAAGTTTTAATTAGGTTTTTATTCCAATTTTAATGTACATAATTATTATAAGTATTAATTACAACATTATAAAAATATAAAATTATAAAAATAATAAAAAAATAATAAATGGAATATTTTTTTCGGTACACTGTACAATGTGGGTCCAAAACTCAACTTTCAAACCGTAGCTCCGCCAAATGCGAAACCACCACCAATAATTAGCTTATTTTCTTCTATATACAATTAAAGGTGAATATGCTGCATTTGGAGTTGTCGTTTGTGAGATACGGGTCTGGGAAGTTGGGATTCTGGAATTTTATTCAGACCATAACTTTTTATCTGTATATTATTTTTCTATGAAATCAATTTTGTATTTTTCTATATAAAATTATCTACAACTTTCATGTACAAAGTTTCTTTATTTGATGTATAAAAAGTGGAACCAAAAATAGGTCCCAAAATGAATAAAGAATGAATAGAAATTATAGGTATTTTATCTGTATTTTGGCCCTTATCTCCCCCTACTTTATTCCTTGTCGACCTATTCATCAAGATGCCTAGGTCTCAGGGTTTCAGGTCATAAAATATTTACATTATTTTATTCTTTTTCTTTTATTTATTTATTCCATAATTTTGGCTTTAATTACAACATTTTATACACTAATATGATGCACATGCATGAATGCTAAGATGATGATTTTAAGGTTATTTACAGGCATTTGCTAGGGTTTTTGATGCCAAAATGATAGAATAAAGATGATGAAATGTGGATTCATCATCCCCCTATACTTTACCTTTGCTAGTCCCTAGCAAACACTTATGCAATAAGTGCAAAAGAAAAGAAAGAAAAGAAAAAGAAAAACTTGGATTTCATCTGATCATCAAACTTGTCTTCACAAAATCAAAGTTTGGAGCTTAAGTCGGACCTTTGGAATTTTAGTGCAGGCATAACCTTAGTGAGAACCGAATTTGAAATCCAACAGTCCTTGAGAATCCCAAAACTCTGTCCAAGTCTCCTCAATAGCCAGGTCAGAAATATCTCAATTCATACGCAAACCCTTACGACTATGAGTCTGACTCGTACAGTATAAGTGATGGTGGCTCTCCCCAACTAGAATGGCAAAGAAACTGACTTCTCCAGTACGACAACCCAATGATTCCCCAATCCAGCAACTCCATCCTCGAGGAGCGGGGTATTCCCTTCTAAGTTCAAGTGGCAACTAGCTCAAGAGGAGGGGGTGAAGAGAAGAATGGACGGTAGCCAGTGTAGCTACCTATCCTAGGATGCAAGACCAGTGTAGTCAAGTCATCCTGCTGCAGGCTCACATGATATGACTTTGGAACTCAAGCTTGCTTATTGACTTTATATATTTGTACATACTTGCAGGCTTTTTATTTTTGTACATGCCTGAACTTTTTTTTTTGAAATACTATTCACAGTAGCATTTACATAATGAGTTTTTCCTCTTGAGCCAGTAGACTATCCCTCTTTTGAAGCTTTATCGCAACCCACAGCCTCCTGTCTTCAGACTTCCTAATCACTGGACGGGTTGGGGTGCACTTCCCTCCCTAGAGGAGGACAAATGTTTCCACTTGTGTGCGTCTCATCCCGGCAAATCCAATCCCCTCACCACTCCAACTGAGTAGAGCCATATGAAAGGTGCAGGTGTCCAAGTTAGGTCATTATCAACAAGAGTCGTGCGTGTGCTCCGAAATACTCTACTTAGGCAGTCAAGAATCCATTGAACCAAGTCCCGTGATCCTCAAAGAATTAAGTCAACTAGACCTGAAGTAACTCAAACCCAGTTCCTATAAGGTTCCTGTTATTAGGTAGATTTTAAGGTCCAATCAAGCTCCAATCTTTGGATTTTACTTATACTTGTTCAACTATCAAACTCAATCCGAAAAATGCGAATGCTATGCAATGCCATGCAGAAAATATTTTTGTGATGCAATTTTCAAAGGTTTTGAACTTTTTATGGATTTTTGAAAATATGATGATGATGCATATGCAGATGTATTTTTTGTATTTTTCAGAAAGCTTTTTCAAATGTTTTTGGATTTTAATTTTGCAAATGTTTTTGGGATTTTTGAAAACAAAAAGTTTTGGCTGAAAACTAGGTTAAAATATGTACACGGGAGTGCTTCTTCATATATACAAGAAGTGGATTTTCAGAATTTACAAGGGTAAGTGATCAATTTTATAAGTACATATATATAAGATGGATTTTGGTGTGATGTATATATTCCTCAAACTTATTTGACACAAGCTTTTCACACAAATTTTTGAAAACTATAGTCCAAAATAATTTTTACAAACATTTTCACAAACATGTACACACATTTGAAAATCATTTTGCAAAGGTTTTCAAAACAGTATAGATAGATTTTTCAAAAGTTTTTGCAACCATTTTTCAAACCATTTACAAATCATTTTTCAAACATTTTATTTCACACAAAGAAAAGAAATTTTACAATCCACACATTTTACACAGGTTGGAAACATGTAACAAAACATTTTCAAAATAGTTTTCAATAGATGTTCACAAAGATTTTCAAACTATTTTTCAAACATTTTGCAAAAAACATTTTCACCTGAAATATTAATCAGTATATACAGAAAAAAGAAATTGAGGAATGAAACACCTTTTTATTAAGGATTTTTAATTAATTTTAAAGAATAATTAGCCATATTATTATTAGGAAAATACGAAAGTACGAGTTATGGCTAAAGTATATACACAGTATATACGACCCCCCTATACTTAGCTTGAGCTATGTCCTCATAGATCGGAGAGAAAAGAGAAGACATAACTCGGACTAAGTATAGACAAGTCTAAAGAATAAATAAATAAATAAAGGAATGGATGAACAAACGAATGAGAAGTTGACCGTCCCCCCTATACTTAGGATCAAATAATCCTAAGTATAGCAGACTGTACACAAAGCAGGGAGGGTCAAGGGTGGGAATGAACAGATCGTACTCGAGTTGTCTCCCCCTATACTTAGGGTAAGATATCCCTAAGTATAGACAAGAAGAGGAGACAATGGAGAGGATCGAAATGAAAATGACAGAACTCGGGTGCGACCCCCCTATACTTAGGACAAAGTACGTCCTAAGTGTGGAAAACTGTCTACAAGGGCGGCACCTTTTTGATAGATAAAGAAGATAGAAAAGGAAAAAAAGAAAAGAAGAAAAGATATCTGACAATGGATGAAGAGATCATGAGGATGTACACACCACTCCCCCTATACTTAGGGTAAAAGAAGCCCTAAGTATAGGCAACAACAGGAGTGATGACACGGAACGAAGAATGAACACTTAACTCGTCTACCCCTCCTATACGTAGGACAAGTACGTCCTAAGCAAGGCAAACACGAGAAATGGGTAGACGAGCAAAAACGGGAGATAGAAAGAGATGAACAAAGGAGGATGTACAAAAGAGGTGGATGTACATATGATCAAGAAGGCCGAAAGCTAACCTTCTTGCGAGACCGCTGAGGGATAGATCTGGTGTGGTGTATGTCGACATCGGGGTCCACAGCGGACGGAAGCCGATCAGGGTCGACACGGTGAAGGCCCTCAGTGGAATCAAAACGGAAAGGGATGAACTGATCAATGGAAGTAGTATGGCTGGGTTCTCCCTTGGTGGTCCTATGGTATGAAGGCACAAACTGGTGAGTGGAAGAAGTACGGCTAGGTCCGGCCTTGGAAGTCTCGTCGATATCAAAGTGAAATGGTACAAACTCATCATCCTCGGAAGAAGTGTAATCGGAGTCGTCCTGCGAGGGATCGTCCAGGTCAAAGTCAAAAGGAACGAAATCATCAGTGGAAGTATACGAACTCAGATCGTCCTCAAGACTCTCACCTGAATCCTTGTCTTCAACAAGAGGTCTGAATTTATCAAAATAAATGGCAGCATCATAACCGACCTCAATCATCTTCACTTGTGAAGGGCCAGGAACGGATTTATCAGTGGAAGTAGTCAAACCAGGTCCGTCCTGCCGAGTCTTACCTAGGTCATTTGTTGCCTTATGAGGTCTCTCAAAGTAATGGGCAACATCATAAACATCCTCAATTATTTTGGTATCTGCCCCCTGCTCAAATGGTTCAATCACGTAGATACTCTAGATTTCATCAACACATCGCCACACACCAGGAGGAGGATTGGTGAGGTCCATGCTTTCCGACTTCCTCCCCTTTCGGGGGATCCGTCGGGGCTCATCAAGGATCGCTAAGGAAGTATCTCTAGTAGCATCAGGTCAGTTACAGACCTCAGAGTCAGCTATAATCGGTGAAGGTGCATCAGGTGCAGGTCTCTGGTCATATGTGGGTGCGGTGATCGTCATTTCGCTCGCGTCAACAGGACGGAAGCGAATCTCTCCTGATTTATAGTCAATAATGACCCTCGCAGAGGCGAGGAATGGTCGTCCCAGGATGATTGGAGACGGCTCCCCTGTGGAGCTCTCCATGGGCAACACGACAAAATCGACATTGTGGCTCGTGCCCTGAATAGAAATGACGGCGTTTTCAAGGATACCCTTCGGCCTCTTGATTGATCCATCAGCAAACTGAACGATCATCCTGGTCTTCTTGAGAGGCCCTAAGTGAAGAGACTATACCAGCGAGAAGGGTAGTATGCTAATCGAAGCACCGCCGTCTAGGAGAGTGCGATCACAAGTATAGTCAGAGATGGTGCAAGTGATGAAAGGTGTAGATGTGTTCTTCTTCTTGGGAATGGGATGGTGTGTGATGGCGAGAGCAGTGGCCATGGTCAGAATATGACGCTCAGATCTGCTCCTCCGCTTTATCTTCTTGGGAAGAGAAGCAGACATATGGGTCATGGCCTGCTGAAGTGGGGCACGGATAATCTCATGAATAGTAGCCACCACTTCGGTTTCAGATAGCATTTTTTTGAATTTTTGGACTTCCTCCATACAGGGGAGGAAGTCGGAATCAGCATATACACGAGGTATGCCAAGAGCAGTCTGTACAGCGGCATCCTCGGGGTCAAAGGTGGGACTAGATGTGAATGCATGTGTGGTCCGGGGTTCTGGCAAGTGGACTCTCTCCTCAAAATATTGATCAACCAAGTGTCTCCCGAAATCTTTTTGTATTTTTACATTTTTCTCATTTTTTTTGTATTTTTGGCGATTGCAAGCTCCCATGATCACCTACAAGTAAATCCGAATCCCTGACGGAAGGAGCATTAATCTGATTATTCCTCAAGATAGCAAGATTATCATTCAACAAATAAATGCGCTTTGTCATCCGATTCAAGATATCGCTCATAGAGATCGAGGGAGGTGACTCCATCAGGTCAGACTCGGGTGGATGTGAAGGTGGAGATGGATAATACACAGGCGGGGGTAGATGTGGGTAGAAGTCCGAGTCGTGATACTGTGGCTGAGACGGGTATGTACAAAAATCGGAAAAAATAGGAGGAGGGTCCTCCTGATAAAAGGTAGGTGGACTGGCTGGAGCGAGCGAGGAATCCACAAAGTCCGGATAAAAAGCGCTCCAGGGGTCCATCTCGAAAACAAAAGGAAGATGATTCGAGGGAGCACGACGGTCAAGTCAAGAGAGTTAAGAAGAAGGCGCAAATGCGCAGAGATGATCTAGGACACACACGAAACAATCACAAACAAAAATGAAACACGACAAATCCTCAATTCACCTACTCAACTCGGTAGAGACCGTAAAATGCGGTCTTTTAATCTTGTCTGTTTTAGAGTTAGGTGAGAAGTCAAAGATTGCACAAACACTTAGGGGGCTTGATGCGATTTGGGCACTATCCTTAGTGTGTGTGCGAGCAAGTAAAAGCGAAGACAATGAGGGGATTACTCGCCCCAAGACAAGATTTTTCTTTTTGACCGGTTTTAGGGTCAAGTAATATTAGCAGTCCCAATTTTATGGATTATCAATTTTTTTGGATTTTTTTAATGAAAATGCACGATCCTAACGAGGAGTCAATTCCTTTAAGATCCTAGGTTGGCAAAATCAGAGGTAGAGTCGGAAAAGCAATGCAAGCGTCAAATCAATTATGCATGCTAAAGAGAAATGCTCACCTTGCCTCTAGCACTCTACATGCAAGGATGCTCAGCAGAATTGAAACCTATCTATATGCAAATGCAAAAGCCGATGAAATCGCCCTAAGTTTCAGAAATTGCTATTATCGTGAAGAACCACAAGCTGACCACCAACCCTCAATCCTAATGTCCGGTCTAGGCTCACCCCTCCTCTGCTCAACACATTTGAGTTAGGAGAAAGCGCTTGTGTGGGAATGAGCTCGCGGCACGTGGATCGAAAGCTAATGATCAACTGTTTAAGATTTTGACTAAGTCCAAACGAAACTATAGGTGCATGCAAAGTATTAGGTGTTTGGCCTTAGTCTATCGCAAGCAATCCTAGAACTAGGGGCTCAATCACACAAAATAAATAAAATCGAAAAACAAAACAAAATAAAAAGAATGCGAGAAAACACGAAAAAGCCGTGAAAAGCACGGCGAGCCCCCAAGTAAACAATCGCTTGGAAATTAGGCTCGCATGAATCCAAATGTCCGGGGGTACCTGTATTATTACAATAAATGGTCTCTCTCTCACTTAAATTACAAAATAAATACAATGCAAGCAAATGAAAGGCTAAGAAGTTGTCTTGCAAAATCCTCCAAGTCCTTCTTCGTGCAAAGCTAAAGCCGCTTCACGTGGGTGCCAAGGTGCTCCAAGAGGGGCTCCTCCCTCGATCCGCGTACCTCGCACGGAATCCAAACAAGGAGAGTGGTTAGACAAATCAAAAGATATATCAAAAATAATGCAAAATAAAACAAACAGAAATAAAAGCTGCAAAGGTAGACAAATGATCACAACACGAAGTAAAAACTCGAACTACAAAGCAAATAAAGGCCTCCTTGATCGAACGGCGCGGAGGGCCCCTGCAAGAACAACGAAGAACTCGAGCGTGGTGAGTTGTGATTGGCCAACGCTCGAGATTCCCCGCGCCTGGGCGGTCCCCGACCGTCGCTTCTTGCTCCTGGAAGGTTGCTCTGTCGACCGGAGGTGGCAAAAAGAGCGGGAGAGCTCCGAAGGCCCACCGCCATGTCAAAGACGAGGAGGCGGGTCCAAGAAGCTCCGGCCACTCGCAAAATTCCCTCCAGCACCTGGTCTAGTTTTGAATACCTGCAAAAAGGGGTGAAGGGGGTCGCGGGCAAAATGCTGCGACCCACCAGTGGCGAAGAGGTGGTCTGTAGGCGGCGGAGGATGGAGAAACGAACTCACCGGAGCTTGCTCCGGCAAGGTGGAGGTGATGGAAAATGAGTAAAGCTCAGGCAAAATAGAGGTTACCTAGGGGTTCCTACTGCTATCAGGATTAAGGACAAGCAAAAAGAAGAAGAAAAATGTACCTCAAGGGTTGTGGAGCCCAAGGAAGGACCTCGACGACCAAGTGGCCGGAGGTGGCTTGAAACACGCCAAGGAGTGCCTGAATCGCACCTCAACGGGTCGGGGGTCGACCTGCTGTCACCAGGGACCCAACAGCGACAGCTCGGAGGTTGTTGTCCCTAGCCGAAGGCGGTTCGAAGATCAAAGGGGGTATGGGGGTCGGTTTTGAAAGATGGTGGAGATGGCTTGCAAATCGAGACGCAACGGGAGGAGTAGCGCTCCAATGCTTGAAAAAAAATTGATGGGCGAGCAAGCTGGATTGTAGGAGAGCAAAGTTGCAGAAGGGACTTTCGTGAAAAGGTGAAAGGATCAGCCCCCAAAAAATCTTGAAAATGGGTCGAAACCCATTCTGACAACCTACATGACCTAGGGTCAGAGAATTGACCCGAGGTCAACTCTTCTGGCCCCCTGGTTGGTCCACGTGGACCAACCAGGAAAAAGGTCCTAAAAAATCATTTTAAAATAGTAAATAATATTATTTTATTTAGGTTACAAAATAAAAAGTGTTTATAATTTTATAGATTATTTTATTATGATTTTTAATTATTTTTATGAGATGTATTTTTACAAGTTTACTATTATACCCTTTATAGGTATAAATACATATGTATTGTATTCTTTTATTTTTATTGTGTGTATTTAATTTATTTATTTTTGATTATTAATTTATATAATTATAACATACTTTTATACACGTAATTATATTTTTATTTTATTGATGTGTTTTGTATTTTAGATAAAATATAAGTAGGTAATGTATAGGTATGTATATAGGTAGTATACCAATGTAATTTATATACATATATTTTATTTTGAGTTTTCTTTGCATTTTTATTCTGATTTTAATGTACATAATTATTACAAGTAATATTTACAAAATTATAAAAATATAAAAATACAAAAATAATGAATAAATAATAAATTGAATATTTTAATCAGTACAGCTATACAATGAGGGTCCAAAACTCAACTTTCAAACCGTAGCTTCGCCAAATGCGAAACCACCTCCATTAAATAGCTTATTTTATTCTATATACAATTAAAGGTGAGTATGCTGCATTTGGAGGTTTCATTTATGAGATACGGGTCTGGGAAGTTTGCATTCTGGAATTTTATTCAGACCATAATTTTTTATTTGTGTATCATTTTTCAGTGAAATCAATTTTGTATTTTTCTTTATTAATTTATCTACAACTTTCATGTACAAAGTTTCTTTATTTGATGTACAAAAAGTGAAACCAAAAATAGGTCCCAAAATGAATAAAGAATGAATTACTAAATATAGGTATTTGGCCCTTATCTCACCCTACTTTGTTCCTTGTCGACCTATTCATCAAGATGCCTAGGTCTCGGGGGTTTGGGTCATAAAATATTTGCAATATTTTATTCTTTTTTCTTTTCTTTTATTTATTCTATAATTTTGGCTTTAATTACACTATTTTATACACTAATTGGATGTACATGCATGAATGCTAAGATGCTATATTTAATGCTATTTACAGGTATTTGCTAGGGTTTTTGGTGCCAAAATGATAGAATAAAGATGATGAAATATGGATTCATCATCCCCCTATACTTTACCTTTGCCAGTCCCTAGCAAACACTTATGCAATAAGTGCAAAAAGAAAAAGAAAGAAAAGAAAAAGAAGAACTTGGATTTAATTTGATTATCAAACATGTCTTCCTAATAACTGGACGGGTTGGGGTGCACTTCCCTCCCTAGAGGAGGACAAATGTTTCCACTTGTGTGCGTCTCATACCGGTAAATCCGATCCCCTCACCACTCCAACTGAGTTGAGCCATGTGAAAGGTGCAGGTGTCCAAGTTAGGTCATTATCAACAAGAGTCGTGCGTGTGCTCCGAAATACTCTACTTAGGCAGTCAAGAATCCATTGAACCGAGTCTCGTGATCCTCAAAGAATTAAGTCAACTAGACCTGAAGTACCTCAAACCCAGTTCCTATAAGGTTCCTGTTATTAGGTAGATTTTAAGGTCCAATCAAGCTCCAATCTCCGGATTTTACTTAGACTTGTTCTACTATCAAACTCAATCCGAAAAATGCGAATGCTATGCAAATGCGATGCAGAATGCAGAAAATATTTTTGTGATACAATTTTCAAAGGTTTTGAACTTTTTATGGATTTTTGAAAAGATGATGCATGCATTTTTTCCATTTTTTTGTATTTTTCAAAGCTTTTTCAACTATTTTTGGATTTTAATTTTGCAAATGTTTTTGGGATTTTTGAAAACAAAAAGTTTTGGCTAAAAACTAGGTGAAAAATATGTACACGGGAGTGCTTCTTATATCTACAAGAAGTGGGTATTAAGAATTTACAAGGGTAAGTGGTCAGTTTTATATACATATATATAGGTAGTGAATTTTGGTGAGATGTATGCGTTCCTCAAACTTATTTGGAAAGCTTTTCACACATATTTTTGAAAACTATAGTCCAAAATAGTTTTTACAAACATTTTGCAGACATGTACACACATTTGAAAATCATTTTGCAAAGGTTTTCAAAATAGTATATATAGATTTTTTTCAAAATATTTTTGCAACCATTCTTCAAACCATTTGCAAATCATTTTTCAAACATTTTATTTCACACAAAGAAAAGAAATTTTACAAACCACACATTTTTACACAGGTTGAAACATGTAACAAAATATTTTCAAAATAGCTTTCAATAAATGCTCACTATGATTTTCAAACTATTTTTCAAACATTTTGCAAAAAACATTTTCACCTGATTTATTAATCAATATATACAAAAAGAATTTGAGGAACAAAACTCCTTTTTATTAGGGATTTTAATGAATTTTAAATAATGATTGGCCATATTATTAGGAAAATACGAAGGTACGAGTTATGGCTAGAGTATATACGCAGTATATACGGACCCCCCTATACTTAGCTTGAGCTATGTCCTCATAGATCGGAGAGAAAAGAGAAGACATAACTCGTACTAAATATAGACAAGTCTAAAGAATAAATGAATCAATGAGAAATTGACCTTCTCCCCTATACTTAGGATCAAATAATCCTAAGTATAGCAGACTGTACACAACGTAGGGAGGGTCAAGGGTGGGAATGAACAGATCGTACTCAGATTGTCTCCCCCTATACTTAGGGTAAGATATCCCTAAGTATAGACATGAAGAGGAGACAATGGAGAGGATCGAAAAAAAAATGAAAGAATTGGATGCAAACCCCCCATACTTAGGATAAAGTACGTCCTAAGTATGGAAAACTGTCTACAAGGGTAGCACCATTTTGATAGATGAAGAAGATAGAAAAGGAAAAGAAGAAAATAAGAAAATAAGACAAGATATCTGACAATGGAAGGAGAGATCATGAGAATGTACACGTCACTCCCCCTATACTTAGGGTAAAAGAAGCCCTAAGTATAGGCAACAACAGGAGTGATGACATAGATGAAGAAAGAACACTCGGCTCGTCCACCCCCTATACTTAGGACAAAGTACATCCTAAGCAAGGCAAACACGAGAATGGGTGGACGAGCAAAACGGGAGATAGAAAGAGAGTCACGGGAGAGAATCTACAACGTAAATGGATGATCATAAGAAGGTGGAAAGCAAACCTTCTTGCGGGACCGCTGAGGGATAGATCTGATATGGTGTATGTCGACATCGGGGTCCACAGTGGACGGAAGCCGATCAGGGTCGACACGGTGAAGGCCCTCAGTGGAATCAAAACGGAAAGGGACGAACTGATCAATGGAAGCAGTATGGCTAGGTTCTCCCTTGGTGGTCCTATGATGTGAAGGCACAGACGGGTGAGTGGAAGAAGTACGACTAGGTCCTACCTTGGAAGTCTCGCAGATGTCAAAGTGGAATGGGACAAACTCATCATCCTCGGAAGAAGTGTAATCGGAGTCATCCTGCGAGGGCTCGTCCAGGTCAAAGTAAAAAGGCACGAAATCATCAGTAGAAGTATACGAACTCTGTTCGTCCTCAAGAGTTTCACTCGGATCATCTTTTTCATCAAGAGGCCAAAAATTGTGAAGGTTCGCATCATAACCGACCTCAATCATCTTTACTTGTGAGTGACCAGGAACGGACTTATCAATGGAAGTGTTCAAACCATGTCTGTCCTGTCTAGTCTTGGTATCTGCCCTCCGCTCAAATGGATCAATCACATAAATGCTTTGGATTTCATCAACACATCGCCACACACCAGGAGGAGGAACTGCGAGGTCTATACTTTCCGACTTCCTCCCCTTTTGGGGGATCCGTCGGGTCTCATCAACGGTTGCTAAGGAAGCATCTCTAGTATCATCAGATCGGTCACAGGCCTCAGAGTCAGCTATGATCGGTGAAAGTGAATCAGGTGCAGGTCTCTGATCAACTGTGGGTGCGGTGATCGCCACTTCGCTCTCGTCAACAGGACGGAAGCGAATCTCTCATGATCCATAGTCAATAACAACCCTCGCACAGGTGAGGAATGGTCGTCCCAAGATGATTGGAGACGGCTCCCCTGTGGAGCTCTCCATGGGCAACACGACAAAATCAACAAGGTGGTTCGCGCCCTGAATAGAAATGACGGCATTTTCAAGGATACCCTTCGGCCTCTTGATAGATCCATCAGCAAACTGAACGATCATCCTGGTCTTCTTTAGAGGCCCTAAGTGAAGAGATTGTACCAGTGAGAAGGGTAATATGCTTATAGATGCACCGCCGTCCAGGAGAGTGCGATCACAAGTGTAGTCAGAGATGGTGCAAGTGATGAAAGGTGTAGCAGTGTTTTTCTTCTTGGGAATGGGACGGTGTGTGATGGCGAGGGCAGTGGCCATGGTCAAAATGTGATGGTCGAGGGCGAAGCAGCAAAGGAGGTGTTGAATCAGAGGCGTTTGGTGATGGCCGAGGGCGAAGCTGGGGTTCCGGCCTGGGATTTGGAGGCGGAGGTGCATTTGGTGGAGGTCGAGGTGATTAGATGAGTTCGGCGGCCGCAGGTGGCTGCGGTTGGTAGCGGAGTGATGAATCCACGATTCATCATCTCAATATCTTGATCTTAGCAAAATCCACGAGTAAATTCCCTAATAAATATCCATAAAATCAATAAATTAACAAAATAACTCTTGTAAATAAAACACACTAATTATTGTATATAAGATTGTACAAAATAAATTAACACTAAAAGGCCGCAAAAATAAAGGAGTTTTATACTTATAAATAGCCCAAAACTTCATGGATTTTTAATAATTTCATTTCAACTCCTTTTTACCTAATTCTTTCTCTAACTTTTTTATAAAAATGTATATAAAAATACAAAAATACAAAACAAATTTTACATCAAATAAATGCTCCTAGATCCCAAAGAGAAAAAGCCGTAAAGTCCAACTTCCAAGCCAAACTCCTGCTCCGTATGAACTTCAAATTCACCAAACTTACTTTTAAAGTTCAAGTTAGAAAATTATCTATCCAACGGAAGTGGTTTCATTAAAATCGGAGCTCGTTTGCAAAAGTTGGGTTTTGGGACCTAGATGTACATTGTATATCATGTATATACGCATTCTTTCTTTAATTTTTATTGTATCTTTCTTAATTATTAAAAATACAAAAAAATCATACTTGTGTTGTATTTTAATTATACTATTTTATTATATTTTTCCGTTGTAAATATCTCTTATTAAAAAGATAAAAAAAATTACATATTAGAAAAGTAAAAAAAAATGTGTACATGTTGTTTGTCTTCCCTTGTAAATTCTCCACCATTTCTCTTCTCTTTTTATTTTATTGTAATTAAAGTAGCCAACTTTATTTTATTTATTTATTTATTTTATTTTACATTCTCTACAATAACCACCAATTCAACTCCATTATTCCATCATTTTTTCCCAACTTCCCATTCAACTCCATTAATAATACAACCTCCCATTCAACCCCACCACTTTAATAACCTCTCATCCCATTCTCTTTATATACATGTCATTCTCCTCATTTTTGCTTTTGATCCATCTTTATGTGAGGAGAGCCTAGTTCCCTGAGTTGAATCGGTGACAGCGACGCAACTGCGGTCGAGCGACGACGGCCCTCTCTCCGGTGTGATCCGTTGGTTTTTTTGGCCAACATCGCAGCCGCAACCGCGCGCTGCTCGAGCTCATCGCACGCCGGCAATTCGAGCGAAGATCGTGCTCACGAGAGCACTCCATAGGCACCCGCGTTCATCGTAGGTAATTTTTCGTCTCACTTTTTATCATCTTGTTAGTTTTGCATTTTTTTATATATATCACATCAAATTCACCCCCCAAAATCCTTCATTTATTTAGTTCATAATCATCATCACCATCATCATCTCCCTTATTTTTATTTTTTTATTGTATTTCATCACTCCTCCTTTTCCATTTACATTCCTTGATTAACAAAACAAAAAAATATAAAAAAAATTAAAACAAAAAAATCTTTTTATTATTACAGCAGTAAAAGAAATTTTAAAAAAATAAAAAAATCAAACAGCAGCAGCGTGGGAGCCCCACCGCCGCCGCCCCTCTCCACCACACGTCGGCGCCGCACGCCACCAGCCGCGCAAGGCGGCGCGCCTCCGCCTCCCCCTCCGACTTGCGCCGCTGCGCGCACAACCGCGCCTCTCCGCGCCGCCGTGAGCGGCCCCGCCGCCAACAGCCCACCGCCCTCACCGCGGCCGCATACGGCTGCAGGCCCCTCCGCCGACCACCTCACAACCCCCCCGTCAACGCCTCCTCCGCGCGCCGGCGCGCACGCCGCACCTCCGCCTGCGCGGAGCCGCCACCGCCATCCCCGTCCGTTGGGTTCCTCCATGCCCTACCTGCAAACAACGAAGAAGAAGGTGAAATAATTTTTTTTAATGTAAAAATTGCAACTGTTTTTTTCATAGTTTTTGTAATTACAGTTTAGTCCTTGTATATAAGTTTGAGTTTTCTATTCAATTCTGTATTGCACAAAGACCCCTGTGTTGGTGTGTTGATTTGGACCTTGTTTTGGCGTCCTTTTATTTAAAGAAAAATAGCATTGAGTGGAGCAACTTATTCTCTTTCATCTGAGTATTTATTTATATTTTTGTGGTCTTTGGGTAATTTATTAAAATTGTTCAACTGAAATATTACATATTTTACCCAAACCGTGATCCTAAAATTATACCTCACACCGGTTGCTCCAAAAAATCCACAAAAATTAAAAATGATGCCTTGAAATGTGATAAAGTTACAATCCAAATTTCACGTCCATTGGAGTTGTCTTGTGCTTAAAATAAATTGTAGAGTGTTTTTAGTATTTGATTTTTAATTAAATCCATGTATATCCATTTTACAAAATTTCAAGTCTCCTGGATTGCACATGAAAATATCTATTTGAGATAATTCTCTCTCTAACTAATTTGATAACTGGATTTAATAGGAATTAATTACTCATTTCCACTCTGTTTTCATGAAAAAATTAATAAAAAATCCATAACTTGTCAAAAAATTCCAAAAAAATTACTGTAGCTTTCTTGCATCATATTTTCATTCCAGTAATTTTTTCATATTTTTGCTTACTGTTTGTGTGATAAATTGCGAAAAAACCCATAAGAAGTGTGCATTTTTATTTATTGCATTTTAACCCTTAAAATTCTAAAAAATGTGTTTTGCGTTCATCACTGGATTAGGATTCTATGAAAAATATATTTTGGCTAAATTGGACTATTTTGACATTAAAATTAATTTGGCCTATTGAATGATTTCCTAGTGTCTTGATTCATTTGCATTTGCATTCTTGTTGCATAAAAAAATCTAAAAAAATACCGTTTGGATATCTAGATCTTAAATTTGCAAATTAACCCCAAAGTTGTTCCTTTACCTCCCTGTGTTCGACCCCGGACTTGCCCGGGATATAAATTAAAGCCGAGACACTCTTCACGGAGATCTTCTCTCGGTTCTGACTGAATCGCTAAGTACACGTGCTACAACGTGACCGAATTATTGATCGTATTCAGCGAGTCGTCAGATGGCGTCGTTGCCGGGGAGGCAAACGGCTTAGGGATTAATTTAAAAATTTAGATTTAGATTTCTCTACTCGGGTAGTCTGACCCCCGAGCCACTTGTATTTATTTCATTTTTTGCAATTATTTCTCTTCATATTTTTGTATATATCTTATTTTTATCTCTCTAACATAAATCTTATTTTCCTTGCGAGGGCCCGGTGGACTTGGAGTGCATCGGAGGTCGACGGACGCGACGCGAGCCGACTGCTGAAGAGCGAGGAAAAGCAATTTATTTTTGAGAGAACTTTTTGTAAATTATTATAATTATTTATCTTGCTCATTTATAGCGGCTCTTGTTTGAGAGCTCGCGCATGTAAAAAGACTTAGACATTATTTGTGGTGTGTCGAGCCTGTTTCACTCTCCAGAGAGGGTGGGGCTCGACTTGAGTGGCGAAATTTAGGATCAGGCACACGGTAGTATAGAATCAAATTTGTTTGTGCCCATCGTAATTTAGGCCACACTTATCTTAGAAGATTCACTAATCTTATAAGATTCATAATGAGACGCACATAGACACGTACTACTTAGCTCAAATTCAATCAATTCTTCCCCGCTAATAGTATATTGTTTAGGTGCGGTTTTCTCGATCTGCATGCATTTAGTGTAATATTTATAAATTCTGTTCTGCATAACGCATGAAGAGTGTTGGGATTCACTGTAAGTATACCTTCTTCTGAGCATGCATCACAGTTTCTCGTTTGCATTCTGATTTCCGATTCCCATCTTGTTTTACAACTTAAGGTCAAAAGGAAATTGGGACTGAATGGTAGACGTGCTTGTGTGTTCACATAATTTCAAGTGATAACCTAACTCTAAAATTGGGACTGAATTAAACAGGTCGATCTAATTAATTGGAATAAAAAGAACCCTTGTTCTCGGGTGCATAAAGCCCTCATTGTTTGTTTTAATTGCAAGTGAGAGAGAGACGACCCTGGGATAGAGCCAAGTCTGGATTTCTTACTTACTACTGGTTCTTTCTTTTTAGGCGATTAGCTACTTTTCAGTGAGGATTTACGGGTAGCCGGTAAACGGTCTGGACTTCCTTAGCAGAGTGGGAGGTTTAGAGGACGCCTTAGTCCTCAAGGAACGGGTAGCCGTATTTATACGGTCCGTACTTACTCTTATACTGGCTGAAAGTAGGTCAAACTAGTCGTAAGAACCGGGCCAGTCTGTAGGAAAATACGGGCACCTAACAGCTCGTTAATCTTTCCAAGATTGTATTCTCACCAATTAAAATTGACCAGATAAATCGGCCGAACTCTTACGGCCATCACATGTTGAGTTGGTGAAATTGGGGGTTTGAATTGTGTTTGTATTGTGTGAGTTCACTCCGCACATTTACGTGCACCGTAGAACTAGCGCCTCATTGACTATCGTGATCTAATAGGTTCTTTTGACATTGAAGATGACTGATTGGGGGGATATTTATTCGGACTTTGCGAATCTCTCGTTGAACCCTTCAAAAAGTACGTCTTCAAAGGTCCAAGCGCAACTTGGACCAACCTGGACTCATGACCCTCTTGAGTCTAGGATCACTCACTCTCGGGATGGTTACTCTCAAACCATTCCCTTTCTCTCTTCCCACCTCACCGAGGAAGACCATCGCCTTGGTGAGAATATCTTGCTTCATAAATCCTCTTCTAATCAAGAAAACATTGCTGATTCAGGACATAAAGAAGATTCGAGTAAAATGCCAAAGAAGAAAGAAGAGGAAGAAGAGAACCATGAAGACCCAATGAAAATGATACTTGCTCGATTAGCTGCATCTGAGCAGCAACAAGCATTACTGAGAGCTCAGTTGGGATAGTTAAATGTTGGGGTCCAACTACCAATGGATGCGGCGTATAACCCCGGACAATATCAAATTCGGAACTACTTGAGTCCGGCCGAACCCGAGGTTAATTTTGAATTGAAGCCGCATTTTCTGAACCTGTTGCCACACTTCGATGGGAATGCTTCTGAGGAACCATATGCATTCCTAAGGGACTTTGAGCTCATCTGTGCTAACCTCAAACATAATAATGTTAGCCATGATTATATTAGGCTCAAAGCCCTTCCATTTGCCTTGGGTGGCAAAGCCGATTACTGGGTGAAGAATCTTGGAATCATCATCACCACTTATGCCCAGTTCAAGGACCTATTCCTAAAGAAGTTCTACCCGTTGAGTAGAACTAACATGATGAGGACGCGAATTACTAGTTTTTCCCAATTAGCCCATGAAACCTTCTGTGATGCTTGGGAAAGATTCAAGGACATCCTGCAAAAGTGTCCTTGTCATAGATTAGATGACAACATCTTGGTCCAATCCTTCTTCACTGGTCTCAACCCTGAGATGCAGGGTTTAGTGAGCGCTGCCTGTGGAGGCAGCTATACATCACGAGGAGCGGATACCGTATGGAGGGTATTCGAACAGATGGCTGAAACTAGCCGCTCACAGATGGCCAGCAGGGCCTATACACCATCCCCCAGTTCACTCTCATCTGGAGGGGGAAAACCAGCTGTAGTCGATCTCTCTCAGGATGTGATCCCTAGCATGGGACTCCTTGCTGACAAGCTTACTGTAGTCGAGAAGATCGACAAGAGGATTGATGAGTTAGACCGGAGCGTCTCCAAACTTCCAAAACAGATGGACGAGTTGACTGAGAAGGTATCTAAGATAAGGATACCCGCCGTGACTCCACCCTCTGCTCCCGTATACCGAGTTCACCATGTTCAGGAGCAGTTGGTGTCAGGGCAACCCCAGCCATGGGAGCATGACCAATCCTACACCCACTCTTTCCAGCAGCCACCTCCAGTAGCAGAGACAGTCCAGGAGGAGCCTCCACCAGTTTGGGAGGTGAATGGGATATGGTATACTCAGGACCCTGCCAGGCAGGGAAGTACGGGAGACCGACAGACCTATCAGCGTCCCCCGACCTTTCACAATACCGCATTCACCTCCGCACCACCTCCGTCACAGCAGAGCCCTGGATTCCATCCACCCCAGCAGCAGAGGCAGCAGTACCAGCAGTATGGCCGACATGGCCATTACCAGACGGGCCAGCAGGGCCCGCAACCCCAGCAGCAGCAGCAGAGGCAGTACACTGGCCAGCAGGGCCAGTCTTCTCGTTCTTCTTCCCAGTCTTATCCACTTCCTTCATCGTCTAGTCCCATGGATATTCAGCAGCAGATACTCGACGAGCTACGTTCCTACAGGAACGAGGTTCAAGACTTACGGGTGGATGTCAATCGCCTGTCCAGATGGCGAGACGAGCAGACTGCACCCTCTACCTCTATCCCAGCCCAAGTTCAGGCTAACCCCAATAGCATGAACCGTTCTAGTTCTCAGCAACACTTTGGTCAGGTATACTATTCAGCATCTCCTAAATCTGAACATGAGATTCTTTCGTGTGACGAGGCTAACCACATGTCACTCAGGAGCGGAAGGACCGTGGTCGTACCTGACCGGGCGAGGGACACGAGAAGGGGCATCTCTGGAGCTCTACCTGAGGAGTCTTCAGAGGACGAGGAGGAGAGGCATCATATTTCAGAGCCCCATCAGCACCATTCGAGGATTTCTACTCAGGGAGCCGAGAGGAGGAGGAGAGCACGTATGCAGCATCGTCAGCATGGATATTCTCCTGAGTCTACGGAGGACCTTGCATCTTCGGTTGTGGCGGATACCACTCCAGCTTCCATTCCACAACCTTTAGCAGATAGTTTTGATTTCGATTCCATGTTGCATCAAAAAGATTCTTGTATGAAGAACTCTGTTTCCGTTAATGCAAAGAATGATCTTTCAGTTCATGATTCAGATTCTTCATCCTATGTTTCCTTAGCTTCAATCCCTTTCCCCCGTGCTCTTACGGCAGGAAAGCGCATCAAAAAGATTCAGAAAGATGACCCTGATATGGCATGGTTTTGTAAAGAAAACATCACAGTTAAGGTACCATTTGATGAATATGTGGCTAACCATCCTGCCTTCCAAAAATACATTAAGGTGAGATGCACACCTAGAAGGGTTAGCAGGAAGAAAGATAACCGAAATATAAAGACACATGTCTTATCAGTAGCCACAACCTATTGTCTCAAGAATCAGACTTTGCCAAAGAAAAAGAGAGACATGGGTGCTCACTATGTGGAGAGTCGTATTGACGACATTGCGTTTGCACGCACACTCTTAGATAACGGTTCTTCGATCAGCTTACTTCCCTTAGCCTTATATCAGAAATTGGAGTTGGGACCACTTCGCAAATCTAGAGCTTTACTCCAATTTGCATATCGTTCAATGAAGAGACCTAAGGGAGAAGTGAAGAACGTCGTTATCTCGATTGAGGGGCAGAACTATCAGGTGGACTTCACAGTCTTGGACATGGAGACCCCCAATCATTGGAGAGAATCTCAGATCATTCTTGGGCGACCCTTCCTTAGGACCACAGGCGCAGCTTTCAATTATGGTACGGGAATGATGAAGTTCCGTTCTCCAGGCGGAGAAGTGACCCTTGAGATGAAGCAAACCAAGTGTCAGCGACCCGATTCAGAGAGTAGCACAGAGTACTCATCTTCAGAGGCAGACTGCAGTTTGATTAGCACAGTTGGGATTTGGGGACAGATTCCTTCCGGACAGAGCGAGACCCTTTCATCTGGAGAGGATATAGTGCATGATGCAGTTTGCCAGGTGTTGTCTGATCTTACTAGAGATGCATCAACCTATTCTCATGATGACATAGAGATCCATCCGGATCTGTCAGTTCCATCCTCTTCGGAACAATCATGGGACATAGATGACGAGTCGGACGTGGCTTTTGCCGATTGTTTGGATACTTTTGACGATCCGACTCCCGATACTTCTGATTTGGTTGCGAGTACTACTCAGCTTAGCCCACCTTCATGCAGCACGGAACCAGATTCAGATTCAGTTCAGCCAGATCTGCTTGATGATACCACATTGCCAGAACTAAAATCACTACCTCCTACACTTAAGTATGCCTTTCTTACGGGACCCAAAGAGAGATATCCTGTCATCATTAGCTCAGACTTGACTTTAGAACAGGAGTCTAGGTTGTTAGAGGTCTTAGAGAGGAACCGCAAAGCAATAGGCTGGACAGTGTCGGATCTCGTGGGCATCAACCCCGCTCTCTGCTCGCACCACATTTTTACTGAGGATAACGTGAGACCTTCCCGTGAGTTTCAGAGGAGACTTAACCCCAATCTACAGGAAGTGGTGAAGAAAGAAATTGAGAAATGGTGCAAAGCAGGGTTTATATACCCTATTTCTGACTCCAAGTGGGTGGCCCCACTTCATGTTGTCCCGAAGAAGTCGGGAATTCAGATGGTCACCAACGAGGAGGGGGTAGAGATCGCGACACGAGTACCCACGTCGTGGCGCGTCTGTGTCGACTACAGGCGCCTGAATGCTGCGACCAAGAAAGATCACTTTCCCTTGCCTTTTATTGATTAGATCTTAGAGAGACTCGCAGGGAAAGAGTTCTTCTGTTTTCTTGACGGGTACTCAGGCTACAACCAGGTGGCCATAGCCCCTGAGGACCAGGAAAAGACCACATTTACATGTCCATTCGGCACTTATGCTTTCAGGTGCATGCCATTCGGGCTCTGCAGTGCCTCGGGCACATTTCAGCGGTGCATGATAGCCATATTTGCCGAGATGGTGGGAGATTTCCTGGAAGTGTTCATGGATGACTTCTCGGTCCATGGTGATTCTTTTGATACATGTTTAGCGCACTTGGACCGAGTCCTCACGAGGTGTTGAGAGGTGAATCTGGTACTCTCCTGGGAGAAGAGTCACTTTATGGTGACGGAGGGTATCGTGTTGGGGCATGTCATCTCCAAAAGGGGAATGGAGGTTGACCCTGCTAAGGTGGAGGTGATCAAGAAACTCGATCCACCTACCAACGTGAAGTCAGTGCGGTCATTCTTAGGGCATGTTGGATTCTATAGGAGATTCATTCAAGATTTTTCAAAGATCGCCCGCCCACTGACTGAGCTCTTAGGTAAAGACACAGAGTTCGTTGTAGATCACAGGTGTCTGGAGGCCTTTGAGCTCTTGAAGAGGAAGATTTGTGCCTCGCCTATCCTACAAGCTCCTGACTGGTCTCTCCCCTTTGAGATCATGACTGACGCTTCAGATTTCACTATAGGAGCTGTGTTAGGACAACGGCGAGAGGGGATTCCGTTTGCGATTCACTATGCGAGCAAAGTTTTAGATCCTACACAGAAAAATTATACAGTGACTGAAAAGGAAATGCTCGCAGTAGTATGGGCCCTCGAGAAGTTCAGATCATATATTTTGGGCTCTAAGGTGACAATATATACTGATCATACAGCCATTCGATACTTAATGGAAAAGAAGGACGCGAAGGCGCGTCTTCTTAGGTGGATTTTACTCCTCCAGGAATTTGATTTGGAGATTAAAGATAAACCTGGAGTGAAGAATGTTGTGGCTGATCACCTTTCTCGGATTGAACTTAAGGATTCTCCTGATCATGAGCGGATTAGAGAGACCTTCCCAGATGAGTCAATTTGTGTTATTGACTCACTCCCGTGGTATGCCAACATGGTGAACTATCTTGTCTCCAAGCAGGTTCCCCATGGTTGGACTAGGAGCAGCATTGATCGACTGAAGTCGGATTCGAGGAGATACCACTGGGACGATCCTTTCCTTTTCTTCGAAGGTCCGGATTGTGTTTGGAGAAGGTGTATTCCTCAGGAGGAATACCAGAGTGTCCTCACATATTGTCATTCACTTGAGGCTGGAGGACACCATTCGGGAAAGAGAACCGCTCACAAAGTACTTCAATGTGGATTATATTGGCCGACCTTATTTAGAGATGCCATTGATTTTGTACGGTCGTGTACAATCTGTCAAAGGATGGGAGGGACAGTTGGACAGAGAGATGATATGCCCATGCAACCGATGATTATTTGTGATGTTTTTGACGCATGGGGCATAGATTTTATGGGTCCCTTTCCCAACAGCCAAGGACATGAGTACATATTGTTGGCGGTTGATTATTTATCCAGGTGGGTGGAGGCTATCCCAACCCCAACCGCAGACAACAAGACTGTCTATAAGTTTGTGAGAGACCATATTATTGCTAGGTTCGAGGTGCCAAAAGTTTTGATATCTGATGCGGGTAGCCACTTTGTGAACCGAGACATGAGATCTTTAGCTAAGGACTATGGATTTGATCATAGAGTTACTAGTCCTTACCACCCACACTCCAACGGCATGGCAGAGGTTTCGAACAGAGAGGTGAAGAATATTTTGCAGAAATTGGTTCGTCCCGATAGGAAGAACTGGTCTCAGCTCTTGGACCAAGTTCTATGGGCCTATAGGACAGCCTACAAGACACCATTGGGTACTTCACCATTTAGAATGATCTATGGCAAGCCATGCCATTTGCCCGCAGAATTGATTCATAAATCCGAATGGGCAATTAAGAAGATTAATTGGAGTTGTCATCTAGGGAAGCTTTGCCAAGACTTGAACTTGAACGAGCTCGTGGAAATCCGAAACAGGGCATATGACAACAGTTTGATTTATAAGGACAAAGTAAAGAGATGGCATGATCAACACATTAGGTGCAAAGACTTTGTCCCTGGGCAAAAGGTATGGTTGTTCAATGCCAGGTTGAAGATGTTCCATGGGAAGCTCAAATCTAAATGGACGGGTCCCTTTGTGGTTAAGAAAGTGCACGAGAATGGAAGTGTAGAGATAGCTGATCTCACAGATGGTGCACAATCTCATGTGGTGAATGGACAACTGTTGAAGCATTTTGTTGATTCGAAAGAGCAGTTAGTCCAAGTCGAGGTCATCAACTTCATGCAGAGTGAGCAAAGAGCAGATACATCTTATTACTCTTCATGAAGATGCAGCATCAAGATTCAACATCTTAGAAGATTCAATCACTCTTGTACATATTCTCCCTTCTTTATATATTCTCGAGATCACATCGGTTCTCACACTTACTCTTGTCCTATACTTAGGCTGACCAAAGCCTAAGTATAGGGGGGACCGATGCCCGTCATGTGTATTTACTCATCATTTCTCCTCTTGACCTCGTCCGTCCCATTTTTGCTCTTCTTCTACACTTAGGCTATCCAGAGCCTAAGTATAGGGGGGCGGATCGACTTCTATACTTTTTATTATTTTAGCTTTCCTACGCTTAGTACGAGCTATGTCTTTTTGTCACCTAGTGCCATGAGGACATAGCACAAGCTAAGTATAGGGGGGCGTGTATATATTACATATATACTTTACCCATAGCTCATACTTTCACGTATTTTTGTATATATTATACAATAATTATGGGGTGGGTAAAAAAAACCAAAAAAAACTCTTTCCTAAAAAAACTCTTGAAAAAAAAAGAAAAAGAAAAACTTTTCTAACAAAAAAACTTCTTCTTTACCTTTGTTTGTCAAAAAAAACCTTTGTGAAAAAAAACTTTTTCTAAAACTTAAAAAATCAAAAAATCAATCAATCATCAAAATAAAAAAAACTAACTAATAAGTTGGTTTAATCCCTAACACAATTCACTTTCACACAAGACTAGTGATGATCAAGAACACTTGGTTTATGAGATCTTGAGATTTTGAGTTAACCAGCCTTAGTCATTAGGGTCCTTGACTTAATTATTCACATTTCCCTAGTTTGAAAGATTTGTGTGCTATATTGCATGCTTAGTCTCTGCCTTAAAGAATATGATCAGCACCTCACATACACGACTGCAGTTATGATGAGATGAGTTGTAATTTCACTTGAGGAACTGGGATGAGGGATTTGAGTTTGGACTTGATTTAATGATGCTCGAGGATGGGATAAAATCAATGAAGGCTTCATGAAACCTGAGTGTCAGCACATTTAACCAGTACGAGAGCATGGTTCTTGTACTATCTCTTGATATTTACCTATGTGCCAGGGTGTGATAAAATAAAAAAATGTTGATCAGTGTGCGCCAACTCTTGGTAAAAGCAGTGGAGCTAGCCACAAATACTACAAAGCAATGAAATGTCAAAGAAAAGCTCTCATTCCACAAAGTCAATTATCAAAAGAGCTTCCACCAAAGGCGAGCGCTCCCAACCATTTCAAAGTGTCCACTTGGACCACCGCTATTAGGACCAGGAGTCAGGCTTGCACCAAAAAAGGGCTCTGCATCGTAAATGCTACAAGTCTGGGTGTAGAAGGTGCGATAGGTACTCAAAAAAGGCACACCCCGATGTACTCCCAGGAAAACAAGTGCAGACGGCTCCAACTTCTCTTGACGGACGCACTGATCAACACCAAAAAAAAATTGCGTTGCGTAATAAGACACTCGAGAGGATCCTTGTTCCAATGAGAGGGAGAGAAGAAATGACACAATCCTATGCCCTCCATCAACTGGCCTTCCATCTACACTTTAAGTCTGACAACTAAAGAGACGGTGGATTGGATGCAAGAAATGATTTATTCCCTAGTGTTGAGGATCGGGTTCTTAGGAGAGTCTCTTAGACTGGAACCTTGGGTGACGTTGTGACTCTACTCTTGTAACTGCAGTCAACACTTAATGTCATATCCCTTATATATATGTATACAAAGAGAGTCTGATGATTAGGGAAATTGGGTACCTTTTGACTAGAGCTTGGTTCAGCTTAGAATTTTAGGATCTCTAAAACCGAGAGTTCTTGAACTGATCAAGTCTTGTATTCACATGCACAGTCAGGGGTTAACCAAACTTATTCATTCTTTATTTGCTCGAGGACTAGCAAAGTTTAAGTATAGGGGGGTGATGAATCCACGATTCATCATCTCAATATATTGATCTTAGCAAAATCCATGAGATAATTCCCTAATAAATATCCATAAAATCAATAAATTAACAAAATAACTCTTGTAAATAAAACACACTAATAATTGTATATAAGATTGTACAAAATAAATTAACACTAAAAAGCCGCAAAAATAAAGGAGTTTTATACTTGTAAATAGCCCAAAACTTCATAGATTTTTAATAATTTCATTTCAACTCCTTTTTGCCTAATTCTATCTCTAACTTGTTTATAAAAATCTATATAAAAATACAAAAATACAAAACAAATTTTACCTCAAATAAATGCTCCTAGATCCCAAAGAGAAAAAGCCGTAAAGTCCAACTTCCAAGCCAAACTCCTGCTCCGTATGAACTCCAAATTCACCAAACTCACTTTTAAAGTTCAAGTTAGAAAATTATCTATCCAACGGAAGTGGTTTCATTAAAATCGGAGCTCGTTTGCAAAAGTTGGGTTTTGGGACCTAGATGTACATTGTATACCATGTATATACGCATTCTTTCTTTAATTTTTATTGTATCTTTCTTAATTACTAAAAATACAAAAAAATCATACTTGTGTTGTATTTTAATTATACTATTTTATTATATTTTTCCGTTGTAAATATCTCTTATTAAAAAGATAAAAAAATTACATATTAGAAAAGTAAAAAAAATGTGTACATGTTGTTTGTCTTCCCTTGTAAATTCTCCACCATTTCTCTTCTCTTTTTATTTTATTGTAATTAAAGTAGCCAACTTTATTTTATTTATTTATTTATTTTATTTTACATTCTCTACAATAACCACCAATTCAACTCCATTATTCCATCATTTTTTTCCCAACTTCCCATTCAACTCCATTAATAATACAACCTCCCATTCAACCCCACCACTTTAATAACCTCTCATCCCATTCTCTTTATATACATGTCATTCTTCTCATTTTTGCTTCTGATCCATCTTTATGTGAGGAGAGCCTAGTTCCCTGAGTTGAATCGATGACAGCGACGCAACCGCGGTCGAGCGACGACGACCCTCTCTCCGGTGTGATCCGTTGGTTTTTTTGGCCAACAACGCAGCCGCAACCGCGCGCTGCTCGAGCTCATCGCACGCCGGCGATTCGAGCAAAGATCGTGCTCACGAGAGCACTCCATAGGCACCCGCGTTCATCGTAGGTAATTTTTCATCTCACTTTTTATCATGTTGTTAGTTTTGCATTTTCTTATATATATCACATCAAATTCACCCCCCAAAATCCTTCATTTATTTAGTTCATAATCATCATCACCATCATCATCTCCCTTATTTTTATTTTTTTATTGTATTTCATCACTCCTCCTTTTCCATTTACATTCTTTGATTAACCAAACAAAAAATATTAAAAAAATTAAAACAAAAAAATCTTTTTATTATTACAGCAGTAAAAGAAATTTTAAAAAAATAAAAAAAATAAAAAAAATCAAACAGCAGCGGCGGTGGGAGCCCCACCGCCGCCTCCCCTCTCCACCACACGCCGGCGCCGCCCGCCACCAGCCGCGCAAGGCGGCGCGCCTCCGCCTCCCCCTCCGACTTGCGCCGCTGCGCGCACAACCGCGCCTCTCCGCGCCGCCGTGAGCGGCCCCGCCGCCAGCAGCCCACCGCCCTCGCCGCGGCCGCATACGGCTGCAGGCCCCTCCGCCGGCCACCTCGCAACCCCCCCGTCCACGCCTCCTCCGCACGCCGGCGCGCGCGCCGCGCCTCCGCCTGCGCGGAGCCGCCACCGCCATCCCCGTCCGTTGGGTTCCTCCATGCCCTACCTGCAAACAACAAAGAAGAAGGTGAAATAATTTTTTTAATGTAAAAATTGCAAATGTTTTTTTCATAGTTTTTGTAATTACAGTTTAGTCCTTGTATATAAGTTTGAGTTTTCTATTCAATTCTGTATTGCACAAAGACCTCTGTGTTGGTGTGTTGATTTGGACCTTGTTTTGGCGTCCTTTTATTTAAAGAAAAATAGCATTGAGTGGAGCAACTTATTCTCTTTCATCTGAGTATTTATTTATATTTTGTGGTCTTTGGGTAATTTATTAACATTGTTCATCTGAAATATTGCATATTTTATCTAAACCGTGATCTTAAAATTATACCTACACATTGTTGCTCCAAAAAATCCATAAAAATTAGGAATGATGTTTACAATCCAAATTTCACGTCCATTGGAGTTGTCTTGTGCTTAAAATAAATTGTAGAGTGTTTTTAGTATTTGATTGTTAATTAAATCCGTGTATATCCTTTTTACAAAATTTCAAGTCTCCTGGATTGCACATGAAAATATCTATTTGAGATAATTCTCTCTCTAACTAATTTGATAACTGAATTTAATAGGAATTAATTACTCATTTCCACTCTGTTTTCACGAAAAAATTAATAAAAAATTCATAACTTGTCAAAAAATTCCAAAAAAATTATTGTAGCTTTCTTGCATCATGTTTTCATTCCAGTAATTTTTTCATATTTTTTGCTTACTGTTTGTGTGATAAATTGCGAAAAAACCCATAAAAAGTGTGCATTTTTATTTATTGCATTTTAACCCTTAAAATTCTAAAAAAATATATTTTGTGTTCATCACTGGATTAGGATTCTAGGAAAAATATATTTTGGCTAAATTGGACTATTTTGACATTAAAATTAATTTGGCCTATTGAATGATTTCCTAGTGTCTTGATTCATTTGCATTTGCATTCTTGTTGCATAAAAAAATCTAAAAAAATACCGTTTGGATATCTAGATCTTAAATTTGCAAATTAACCCCAAAGTTGTTCCTTTGCCTCCATGTGTTCGACTCCGGACTTGCCCGGGATATAAATTAAAGCCGAGACACTCTTCACGGAGATATTCTCTCGGTTCTGACTGAATCGCTAAGTACATGTGCTACAACGTGACCGAATTATTGATCGTATTCAGCGAGTCGTCACGGAGGAGCTTGTGCGTGCTCGGGGAAGGCACACAAGGGCGAGCTCGCAGCCGTAGGAGGGCGGAGCGGATACGTGAGGTAAGGCGAGGCACCTTTTCCTATGGTCGTCGCCTCAACTCAAGCCGGCGAATGACTCGAAGAAGCTTAGCAACTCGATGTTGAGCTGCAACAAAGGCGGAGGCCTTCGGATCTCGCAGAAGGTCTTGGCTCGACTAGCGACCTTGCTGTCACCAAGGATCAGCTGGAGCTTGCTCCTAATGGCGGATAATCCAAGACGAGGCTGGTAGCGGAGCTTTTAAAGGAGATGGGTCGTCGTACATTACGAGAGGGGGAGGTGAACGGCTGGGAGGCTCGGAGGTCGCGCGGAGGCGTTTAATGGTCGAGCCCGCGCATGGCGGAGGAACGGCTGGGGGAAGGGGATGGGTTGGGTAACGGTTGGAGGTAGGAGATGATGGGGTCACGTGTTAGGCACGTGACCCGGGTTGGGTCAGGAGAGAGATGGATGGGGTGCCACGTGGCACGCCCAGGGGCTACCACGTGGCGCCCCAAAAAATTTTCAAAAATTAAAGACATAGAAAAATAGAAAAGAAATAGCAGAAGACCTCGGATCGAAAAATTTTCTTCACGAAAGTTGTTCGTCTCGACGAGATCTACAACTTTCATGAAGGATTTGGGAGCAAAAGAGATCACCTGTGAGAAGTGGTATTTTTGATGGTTCTCCATGTGTATAGAAAACCGGGTTTTTGGATTTTGTATTTTTTGAGGGTTTTAAAGGGGATAAAAATTATAAAAAAAAAATACGATAAAATACAAGAAATTATTTACACATTAATCTATTTTTTGGATTTTTAAAAAATAAGAAATTAGGAAAATAAAATAGAAGTCAGAAACACACAAATTTTGTACAGACTTGCAACGGACGCTTGACTTGGTCAGTTTCTTTGATTTCAATTTTGATCTGGATATGGATTTTCGTGTCGCTTAATAAAACATTCATCAAAGAACACAAATAAAAAAGAAATAAAATTAAAAGGATTAATTATGTACATAAAAACTCAGGTCAAAAATAGAAAAAGTCAAAATGCGCAAAAGAGTCCCAAAACCCATTTTTCACATATGAACTCCGAATTTTACGAAATTGGTCTTGTTTTGAAGGTATTTGAAAATGGAGTACTTTAAAAGTTAGTAGACCAAAATCGAACATTGTATATGGGAGATATGCTCATTTTAGTCCGTTAGATGAGAAATTAGACTTTGGGATATTTGACACTTATTGAGGTTAATAATTTTTTTGTATTTTTTATTTAATAAAGTTAGTAATATCTACACAATGGATGTGGTTTGGGGTCAATCGGAGTTAGGATGAATTAATTAAAAATGTGAGAAGCTAGCGGCTTTTTGGGCTAATTTACACTTGGGATTTTTAATGCAATTATGCATGATGAAATGCAAATATTATCTACACATGTATGAATGCTAATAATACTCTATTAATGATTAATTAAAAGTGGATGAAGGGAAATAGAGCCTAAATGATCGATTTTAGCATGATGAATACGAGATTCATCAAACCCCTATACTTAGACCATGCTCGTCCCCGAGCATGAATGAATGACTTAGTTGATTACATCCCTGACTGTGCATGTGAATTTTCAAGGCTTAATTCATAGAAGACCCTTAATTTGAGTGATCCTAAAATTCTGGGCTCAACTAAGCTTTAATCAAAAGGAATTCAACCTCTCTAATTTTCAGACTCTCTGTTTGTACATATAATATAAGGATATGAACTTAAATGTACTGCATTTCATGAGAGTCGAGTCGGGCATCACTCAAAGTTCCAGTCCCAAAGATCCTCCTCTAGACCTAATCCTCAACACTAGGGAATAAGTCTATTCTTGCTTCAGTCAACCGTCTCATTAGTTTGTCAGACTTGAAAGTGTAGATGGACGGCCAGATGATGGAGGGCATAGGATTGTGTCCGATTTTCTCTCCCTCACAATGGAACAAGGTGCCTCTCGAGTGCCTTATTACTCAACACAAGTATATTTTTATTTTGTTGATCAATGTGTCCGTCAAGAGAATTTGGAGTCGTCTGCACTTGTTTTTCTGGGAGTACACCGGGCTGTGTCTTTTTTGAGAATCTAAGATACCTTCGACACCTAGACTTGTATCGCTTACGATGCAGAGCCCTTTTTATGGTGTCATCCCGACTCCTTGGTCCTAATTAGCACTTGGTCCAAGTGGACACTTTGAAAATGTTTGGGAGCGCTCGCCATTGGTGGAAGCTCATTTGGAATTTGACTTTGGATGATAGAGCTTTTTTTAACATTTCTTTTTCTTTTTTTTTGTTGGCTAGCTCCACTGCTTTTACCAAAAGTTGGCGCACACTGATCAACAATTTTCATTAAGTTTCATCACACCCTGGCACTTAGGTCATTTATCAAAGAGATAACATATGAATCGTGTTCACATATTGGCTAGGGTTTTGCTGACACTCAGGTTTTCTGCAACTTTCATTAACTTTATCCCATCCTCGAATATCATTAGATCGGGTCTAAACTCAAATCTCTGGTCCTAGTTCCTCAAGTGATATCTCAACTCATCTCATCAATCATGCAGTTGTGGAAGTGATTTGTGCTGATCATATTCTTTGAAGGTAGAGATGAAGAGTGCAATATAGCACTCAAATCTTTCAAACTAGGGAAGTGTGGATTATTAAGTTCAAAACCCTAATGACTAAGGCAGGCTAACTCAGAATCTCAAGATCTCATAAATCAAGTGTCCTCAAAAATCCTCAAGCCTTGAGTGATGGTGAATGTGTCAGGAATATATCAACCAAGGAATGCATGAAATGCTTGATGAAATGCAAGACCATGAGTGATGAATTTTTTTTAATGCAAAAAGATTTTTTTGTTTTTTTTAGCTTTTTTTTGTTGTTGTTTTTTTTGAAAAATAGGTATTATACACACTACTTATACCCATCCCCGATGTTAGATAAAAACGATTAAAATACGAGCTATGGATAAAGTAGATAAAATATATACAAACACCCCCCCTATACTTAGCTTGTGCTATGTCCTCATGGCACAAAGTGAAATGTAGACATAGCTCGTACGAAGTATAGAAGGGACAAAAACAAAAGAAGAGAAGCGATGTATAAATAATGGTAGCGGTCCCCCTATACTTAGGCTCAGGTCAGCCTAAGTATAATCGGATAATTACAGATGGGGAACCAGGTAGATTTGCGGATGTACAAGATCAAGGAGGTTTGCGACGGACCTTCTTGCGGGAGTGTGGAGGGAGATAGTATGGAGATGTGGAGTGTGATGAAGAGGGGGCCGATGAAGAAGACCAGCCATCGTCGGAGTCGTCCTCAGGAGAATAGTAGTCGTCCGCAGAGGATCTCCAACTTTTGTCGATCAGAGGTAAGTTCCCTTCAATCAGAGCTGTACCTATTGCACTTATCTGATGAACCACATCAGGACCGGACGAGGACTCTTCAGAAATCACCTGGGGTCTGAGGTCAAAGGTGACTTTCTTGATCAGTTTTTTTCCTTGAGAAGTATTGGGAGGAAGTTGGACAGTCTTCATCTAACTGTCTTGAGTAACCGATGTGGCATTCGTGAGTTCCTCATCAGATGAATCCCCATAAAATTCGACCAATTCTTGAAGGGTCATGCGCTGCTTCGGACGAGGAAGATTGTTCCTGGTGATTTTGTGGTTTATGGCTGGGGGTGTTGATGTCACTTCTGGATGATCGTGAATTTTGGTGACATTGGATGTTTCCGGAGTCGGTTCCTTATATGGTTCAAGTATCTCATGAATTATTGCCGACTCAAAGATTGGACCACTCAAATAATCGTGCTGATCTTCAATAATATGGTCCAATTCATCATAAGCTCCAAAATCTTGAATTGTCCCAGGAGCAGTGATAAGGTGGTGAGAATCTGAAGTTTGTCCAACAGTCAGTTCCTTAGGTGACTTTCCTAGGGTTTGTATCAGTGTGTCATGTGGAGATGTCTGATAATGTGAAATATTTATCTCCTGATCATAACTGTTGGTTTCAAATTGGTTTTCCTCAGAGCAGGATGTGTCCATTGGGGATGTGTTCATTGTGGTCCGAGTTCGGGAACTTGATTTCCTGAGTCTCGCAATCGACGATCGCCTTAGCGGAGGCTAAGAACGGCTTTACTAAAATGATAGGAGATTCAGGCATTCTTCTGAGGTGCTCAATGTCAAGGACAATAAAGTCCACCTTATGTTCTTTACGTCAGAAATTTATGACGACAGAAACAATCCCCCGCGGTCTTTTGGTAGATCGATCGGGTAATTGAACGATCACCCTAGTCTTTTTCAGTTGTCCGAGTTTGAGTTGGTCAAAGACGGACTTGGGGAGGATGTTTAAAGTGGAGTCATCGTCTAACCGAACATGAGTGAATGTTGAATCCTCAATTTCACATGTGATTCGAGTCAACTGCTTGACTTTGCAGCTTTTGATTTTATGATTCATCACCAAAGAACTAGACATAGATATGACATGATATTCAGTCCTGGATCATTTCTTGCCCGTCCTTTTTGGTGTTCAGTCGACTCTTCACAAATCTCTTAAGATCGGGCACATATTCTATGGCTTTGATTAATGGAAGCTCTAAAATCAGACTCTTGCAAAATGCTTCCATTTCAGAATTGTCCAATTTTTTTGAATTTTCATTTTTTTTCAATTTTTTGGTATTTTCTATAATATGGTCAGTCAGGGGGTCAGAGGTCAGTAGTCGTGTCTGATTGTGAGTCACATGATAATCTAGTGGTTCGCATGGTGGTGGCCTCACTTCTTCTGAGTTCTGCATAGACTGGATGAGATCGTATATTCTCTCAGTTAATGTATCTGCTCTATGATTAATCCGAGCAATCTCATCCTCAAAAATCTCATGACTAGTGATTGAATAACCATTCTCCATGTGTCGTGATTCTGGCATGTAGCCTTGAATAGAGTATTGATTGTTCTTAAACATTTCGGTCTGGTCATGAGTTATATTTCCTTGACTTTGGTTTTCTGGTGGATTGTCAAAGGAAAATTGATGGTCATCCTGAATAGGGAATGGTTCCAGAGGCTGTGAGAATCATAGTAA